>VDFB02000015.1:542234487-542312225 GCA_007258455.2 Sequoia sempervirens
CTCAACCCTCAACCCTTAAACCCTCTACCCTATACATCAAACCCTCAATCCTCAATTCTCAACCCTCAATCATCAATCCTTAAACCCTAAACCATCAACCCCTATACCCTCTACCCTTTACATTGGACCCTCAACCTAATCCTTCAATCATAGACTCGCAAACCTATACCCTAAACCCTCTACCCTCAACCCTAAACCCTTAAACCTAAATATTTCAACCCTAAACCCTTAAACCTTCTACTCTATACCCTCAACCTAATACCCTCTACCATCGACCCTAATCATCAAGCCTCAACCCTTAAACCCTAATACCCTAGAAACCATCAACCCTATAGGTCGTCCATCCTAATCTCTCAACCCTATACCCTCAACCCTTAGATCACTTTCTCTCTATCTGTACATCTCACCTCTCCCTCCCTCCCTCTCTCCTATCCTCTCCCTCTTTCTACGTACCTCTCATTCAATCAATCCCTACCACCCTCTCTCGCCCCCTCTATCTCTCTCTCTATCTCCCTCCCACTCTCTCCCACTCCCTCTCTTTCCCTCTCTCCATGTCTCTCCCTCCACTCCCTCTCTCTCTCAGGTCTCTCCCTCTAGAAACCTACCTGGTGGCTTTCTCTCTCTCCCTCTATCTATCCCTCCCATCCCGAGGTCCTCCACCACCCTCTTTCTCTCCCTCTCTTTCTTAGGTCACTCCCTCCCACACCCTCTCCCTCTCTCAGGTCTCTCATTCACACTCCCTCTCTCTCCACTCCCTCTCACTACCTATCTCTCAAGTCTCTCCCTCTCACCCCCCCTCACACTCTCAAGTCTCTCCCTTTGGCTCCTCTATCTCTCTTTCTCTATGTCTCTCTCTCCCCCTCTCTCTCCCCCTTTCTCTCAATTCTCTCTCTCCCACCCCCCTCTCTCTCTTCATCTATTCCTCCCACCCTACTTAGCTAAGTCCCTCTCACTCCAACCCCTTCTCTCCCACTCCCTCTCTCTTAAACTCTTACTTCCTCCCACTCTCCCTCCCACTCCCCCTCCCTCTTCCCCTCCCACCCTACCTAGACAACTCTAGATCTCTTTCTCTCTCTCTTAAAATTCTCCCTCGCTCTAAATACATACATAAATACATACATACAAGCATGCATGTACATGCGTAGATACAATCTTACATACATATAGGCATACATAGAATATACATGCATTGAGACATACATGCATACATACATACATACATACATGGCATACAAATATACATGTAAATACAAACATACACATATATAAACATACATTCAATAGAGTAGAGTTTAACATAAAGCAAGACATAACACGAGTGTGTTATACCGCACTCGCATTACGTCTTGCTAGACATGCTCCCCACAAACGAAAAAAACCATGTCAAAACTAAGATATAACGCGAGCACATTATAATGTGAGCGCGCTATAATGTGCAGACGTTATATCTTGCTTTGGGAATCCCGAAGCCTTGGGATTGTTATTTTCCTTGGAATACCAACCCAAAGGCTTGGAGGACATTTTGAACAACCAAAGAGGTGTTTTTTCAAATTCAACAATATTTCACATAATCGGGTTCATGCTCACCATCTAGATTGCACGTGGTTCAATATCAAACAAATTGATCATCTAGGTAATGTTAGGTTCTCTCTTAGCTATCCAATGATGTAATTTTTTTCATTTTCTGACAATGTTAAGCCTTTCATCCATAATTTCTTTTGTATGTCTCTTTTTTAGCAATTTTGGAAAAAAGTAGTGTTTGATGTTTTTTTTGTTATAAATTAACTGTTCATCGAAATTTCAAATAAATTACGTTTTTAGAAACTAGACTCCATTCTATAGATTTAAAGAAAAAAAATTCAATTAGTTTCCAAAATTTTTAGGGGTAGCACTGCCAAAATTTTGTTTTTCAGGAAGTGTCCACTTCAAAAATTAGTAAAAAATCAAATATTCATTAAAAATTTATCAAAAAAATCATGCATTAACTACATATTGTTGGCTAACTTCTGGCTTTAGCAATTTTTAAAATACTAAAAAAATGTTCACCATACAAGGGTCGTACAAGAGTTGCTATGTTATGTTTTTCTGACAAAAACAAAACCAATTTGTTAAGGTCCCTCGTTTCAACCCCTTAATCTCAACCATTTTCAAAATAAATTAGTAGTTTAGAAAGTAGACTTGGAGCACTTCAATCCTTGTTTTTTCTTCCATCTCAAAATTTTGAGTGTAACTATCCTCAATTTCACGTCCAAGGTTAGTATTTCCTGATTTTAGAAAAAAAATTGGCCACTTAAGCCCCCTTTTTGGGAACCATCTTGGTGTACTTACCCCAATGCTGATATTGATTGAGATCCAATATTGATATGGAGACTGACACAGAGGATATTGAGAAGACAAGACAAGTTGGAGTAGTTGGGATTTATTTCCAACACTCCCCCTTAATCACAACTACAAATTTCTTCATTGATGCTTCTGCATAATTTATAATCTTCAAGTTCTATGGATCAAACCTAGGAAATCCAATTTTTCTATTGGGATTATCTAATCACAAGCTCTAGCCTTCATGTCACCATTCCATTATAGCTTCAGGTGTGATACCCTTATTTTCCTCAACACCTCCTTTTGAGCTACACTACTAATTCTCAAGGATCCAATCTCTACTTAGTTTTACTAGCCTCAAACATTTCTTACATAAAAACATAATGCTACTGTATTCAACCATATTATTTCCTTACCAATTTTTAGCTTCACTTGTCTTTCTTCTTTTGATCTCCTTAGCATCTCCGCTTCCTTACTTTGTTTTAATAGATGCTTATCTTCTATACAACCTTTTAGTTTCTCAACCTTCAATCTAGGCACCCACTGATGCATGTCCTCAAAAAAACTAATTTCTTTCATTAATGCAAAATAGGCTTTTCTTTTGGGTGACATCAAATACCTTTTTTGAGTATGTGCACAATCATTATGGGCCAAAAGTGGCAATATGATGGGTATGTGTAGGGTATGTGGCTGATGAATTTCTTTTTACCCAAAATTGATGAAACGAAAAGGGTTTTTAAAGGAGATTCTCAAATTTCCACCAATATAAATTATGCTTTACTTTTAATTTAATAAATAATTATTATTCATTTTCTATTTGAATTATGACTAATGTTCTTGATTGATAGGCTGATTGAAAAACATTTATAGCTTTCATACGGTATCACATTTTTTGAATCCAAAACATGTGTTGAAATTATATGCTTTTCATACTATAGGATTAAAAAAAATTAATTTCATGAAGTTTTGACCAAGTTAAGGTGGTCAGACATACGAGTTTTTTATTTTTTTTAAAAATTGTAATAAAAAATTCATAATTAATTATTTACTTGGAAAAAAATTACAAAAAAATATGCATCACATTGGGACATGAGTTCTCTACTAATATCTAAAATATTATAAAAAATGTTATCATTTTATTATGGTTAGGGTGGTCAAACAGACACCTACTTATTTTTCCCTGAAATTTAAATACTACTACATTGAAATTTCAAAATTTCACAAAATAGATTTAAAAAATAAAAAAAACCTAGTAGTTTAGAAACTACATTCAATTTTCTATAGATTTTATTCGTACATATTTTTGAAATAACATATATAACTTATTGAATTTTTACGTCAAGTTGCCTAACTTTGATTTTTTGAATTTTCATCGCCACTTAAGGGCCTATTTTTCCATGAAGATCCTACACATACCCTTTTAGTAGCTTCACCTGGCTTCCACTCTCTCAAAAAATATCCTTTGAACAAAGACTAAAAAAAAATCAAGATTTGGCTTTTGTTTAACTTCTAATGGCCTCAAAATTGCAACAATTTTCAAATCAAGTTATCCTTTTCTCAAAAGTTATATACAACAACTCCATTTTCTATTGCATCTCAAGCAACACAAATATTCTTCAATAGCTTCGTCAACAACCTTTCTATCTTATAGTGGCTATAGTCAAACTCATCTCCATTTATTTTCCTCACCTTCCTTAGGTGGCTTGAGAATTCTTTCCTTTCATTTTCTTCATCTAGCAGTAGTAATTTCTTGACTTCTTCACATTTAGGCTGGTTGATCACTTCTTTGGTTGGGATTCGGTAGCAACCTCTAATTTTGCAAATCTTCTTTGGATTCTACCAACTCTTCAACCACCCACAATCTCTTTGTTGCATTTTTTGTAACTTAGGCCACAACTTCTCACACGACCACAAGACAATGATCCATGCTCTAGCTTTCAACAACTATGGCCTTAATAAATTATTATAATATGATTCTCTTTTCTTTGTAGTGAGTCTTCAAAATTTTCAACAAACTCTGTTCATTCTCCTCAAAATTACAATCAACTATTTTTTCTATCAATAACTATTTTCTTTATCACCTATGGCTAGCAAAAATCCAACTCTTCAATATCTGCAAGATGTTTCTTCCATATTTTTCTAACATCTTTGTCTTCACCTACAACATGGTCTATTCTTTGTTTGATCTCTTTTGGATCTTCTCAAATTTCTACTCTTTTTGATCTTTAGATTATTCTACAAATACAATGACCTTCCTCTTACCTTAGCTTTCTACATTCCCATTAATTCTTACAAATTCTACTCCACTATTTGTTGAAACAAAGGTTCTTTTCTTTAGAGACTAACACCTACAACATTTATTTTCTCCTCTACATTGATCTTTTCATATGGCAGTATCTTTACTTGTTGATTTCAATGCTTTAATTGTGAACATTGTTTTGGACTTGTCTCTTTTCAAAAACCATCCATGACCTCTTGCTTTTGGAAGTTTTGAAACCAAGATAACCATCTCAAACTTTCTCTTATACCATTAATTGGAATGTAATGGTAGGAAAAAAATAGAGAAACAAACAAAAATAGTCAAAAAAAAGTTTTCTATTGATCAAATGAAACATTACATGGATTGACTAAGATTCAACTCTTTCAGAATCACACCATTGCATTCATGCATAACACCATTTCATTCTCCTTACATCTATGAGACATTAGCTAATTACTCATCCAAAATCAAATAAAATATTTAATTTTTTATTTGACTTTGTGCATTACTCTAAAATAAATAAAATCATTATTTTATTCATTTCCTAATTAAATCACTCCATTTTTATTCCTCTAACTCTAAATTTAGAAATCATCTCTAAATTTAGTGAATGAATTGAAAATTAATCTCAATTCACTCTCACTCACTCCAATTCATCCACCCATGTATCGAGTCATTTAATCCATGGAGACACTTAACTCATCATCACAACCCTTCATCATGTCACATGTTAGGTGTGTATTCCTCATGATCTCTCAATAATTCTCATCTCACATTCTATATCACTGATCTAGTATCCTAGAAATCTATATTTTTAAGCACACATAAATTGATCATTTTACTTCTCCAAGAATCTTGATCTCTCCAGGAATTTGACAAATCTTACTGTCATACTCATCTTTTTCTTTTCTATCTAGGTTATGCTAAGGTATTTGAGAAATCCACATACATTTAAATTAGTAAAATTTACATTCTACAATGGAGTAGGTCTAGGCATCTTTGGTGGAGGTAAAGTAGTTATTTTACATTATTTTCTTTCATGGTGCACACACTTCATTGAGACTATGTATTTTTATCATTGAACTATTTTTTTATATTGCAATAATTTACTTTATTTGAGTTCATTGGTCAAAATTTATTACCTATTCAAATTTTGTTATGCATGGCAATACCCACATCCCTTATTTTAACATTGCATTGCTCGTTTATTTTATTTTTTAGGTTACAAGTAAAAAATAATGCAATTCATCCCATAACAATTCTTCTCACAATAGGTCCTAGCAATTTTGATACTTATATAGGAACATTTGATCTCTATTTTCTCTATTTACATGTTTAGTTTATCATAATGGAAAATTTGATAGAAAAATGGTGTATTTAATGCTAGAATTATGTATTTTATTCTAGAACTGCACATTTGATGCCAAATTTGGGAATTTGATGCCAAAATCATGTATTTGAAACTAGAATGGCACATTTGATGATAAAATGCTACATTTGAAGCTAAAATGTCAGTTTTGAATTTTTAGGATTTTTTTTCTTTTGTTTACAAGTATTTTAAGCTCGCGAGTAGATTAACTCTTTTTATAAGAAAAATTGCACATTTGATAGTATTTTTGTACTTTTGATTCTATGGAATTGGAAAAAAATGTTGGCTAACATTTGCATGATTTTTTTTAACTAATTAATTTTTGCAGCTTGTTAATTGTTGAGAGAAGATTGGTAAAAATAGACTATTGATGAATTTGGTGTAGGGAAATTTCAATTTCTTTGATTTTTAAAATAGTGCATAATTCATTTGGGATTTAATTACTAAATCTTGCATGTTGTGTTTGGTGAAGATTTAGTGTGTATACTCCCCCCTTGCTCTTAGTGCAAGGTTGGGGATCAAAAGCACTCTTTGTTCATATTTTATTAGGTACCCCCAAGGAAAATTAATAAATTATACTCTTCCCTCATGCTTTGTGCAAGCTTGGAATTAGAAATGCTAGTATATTTTTTAGTAGGATGCCTACTTAGGGATTTCATCACCCCAAGGGTGAACTCAACCATGTTTATTAGTGGGATATATAAAGGGGGGAAGCAAAATTTATACCTCAAAGTGTGACTAGCATCATTCAATCCAAGCTACAAGATCCTTGATTCGTCAAGACTTGTTTTGTAAGGAGAGAAGAGGATACCCCTAATATTAAGCAAGTTATAAGACATAATCACTATTTAGAGAACCACTATCAACCTTTTTTTAGAGACTTAAGACCTTCAATCATCAATCTAGTGAGTTGTAAAGTATAATATCATGTTTGAAGTAATGAGGAGAGATAGAATTTGTTTGGAACCGAGTAAAAATATTTGAGGGAAATGGAATGGTGAGCCATTGTGCCACTACAAACCTAGATATTCCCTCTTGAGAGTATAATTTGCATGCACAATGGACTACATTATTTTATTTCTTGGGCCTGCACTAGTGCAACACACCCTTATTTGAATAGTTAGGTTATGCTTCTTGGTGTATTTTCTTGTGAAGATCATTAAAATACCATTCAAAATTTCTACCTTAAAATCATCAATCATCTTGTCTATTGTATTTATATCTTTCCAAAATCCTATCAAAAAATTAGTCCAAACACCTATAAAAAATTAGTCCAAAAACCTATAAAAATAAGTCAATACAAATTTTTCTATTAATTAAAAAATTTACACTCTTGACTTTGAAACCATGTATTTGAGCATTAAATTATGCATCTAATAATTACTATGGAACTTGTCTAAACTCTAACATTTTTTTGTGTATCACTTAGATAGAATTGTGCATCTCATGAGATGTGGAAAGTATAGAGAAACCTATCCTTTAGAATTCTAGCTTAAGTTACTCCCATGGTCCAAAAGAAGCAATTCTTTTATTAAAACATGTTCATTTAATGTAGGAACTAATTATCTAAGTAGTTTGGACACTAGTGCAACATATTTAGCACCTAATTTTAATTAGCTATAAGATATCTTTGGAGTTGGATGATTCCAATATTAGCACATAGTAGTGTCATAAGAGATCTACATTGAAAATAAGGTGAAGTAAAAGGTAGGTAAGAAAATTAATCTTAAAGTTGTTATTTTATACTTTTTTGGTGATAGTGTAGGACCTATATTGAAGTGGATGAACCTTGTAGTGAGGTTATATGATTCATCCTTTCTAAAAATGTATCCAAACTCAATAACCAACAAGGAAGTTGTGATATATGTTGATGCTTTAATGGTATTTTTGTACTTAGATTTTTTCTTTTTAAGGATTATTTGCACATGTGTTAAATGCACTCAATGAATTTTATACATTTTTCTACTTTCCATTAGTTGAAACAATTCCACTAAGGATTGTGTCATGAATTAAGTTATGTGAATAGGTGCCAATAGTTAAAAAATAAAGAAATTTTGAAAAGGTTAGTGTGTTATAGATGTGTGAAGATATCTATTGTAATTATGCTGAATCAAAGGAGGGCTTCCATCCCATTTATGTTGCTTCCTCAAGTTTGTACATATAAAAAAAATGCACAATATCATCTTATTAACTATTTTTCTCTACCCATAAGTCTACAAGTGGAAGGACTAGTATCTATTAGTGATGGAAACATTAATCCATATATCATTTGTGATTTATTATTGATAAAAGAATTAACACCTTTAATTTAATAGTTTCTTCATTAGAAGCACCTTGAATGTGAAAGGAAACTTGCAGCCACATAATGACAATTTCCACATAACCTAAAATAGAAATCTACACAAATATGTATTCATAATCCATATGCAAGAGAATAGAAAACATACCATGAAAAGATGACACAAGATATACCCTGGGAAAACCCTCAAGAGGGAAAAACCCAATCTCCAAAAGAATCCATGATTCATGTATTATTCAATAATAAACATTACAATACATCTTCAGAGCCTTCATGAATACCATTGAAGCATTTGAAAGCCCTCCTCAATTCATCCTCCATGTGTCCAAGAATGTAACCACACATCCAATGTCATGCTTCACATATTCACTCTTTAGAAGAAGACTCAAAACCCCAAAAATCCAACCTTGGACAAATACCCTCGTGTTTTCTTTTATAGAAATAAGCTCACACAAAACCACCAAGTGGTAATACGATAATACATAAAACCATGTGAATAAAACCATGAGATTACAAAGGCATGTCCCCACATTTAATATTGGGTACTTTATTAAATTACTTTCCCCAATATTAAATAAATATATTTTTACAACTTAACTTATGTCCTAATGTTAAATACAACATTAGGTGGCCCCAAGAATATTAACTCCTAGTGATGCACATTCTTCTAGGCCCCCTAGGTTCGCCACACACATAATAATAAATAAAACATTATAAACATCATGTAAGGTGTACAACACCTAATTCCTAATAGAATGAATTTCTTTGACATGCCATATATCATTATGCTTTAATTGAAGGATACCTTTAATTAAAGGTCATTTTTAAAAACATTAGAACATTTATATACAATTTCCAAGATTTTCTCAATTAGAGTTAGCTAATAATACAAATGTTATGATAACTAACCTTAATAACTACTCATGTGCTTGCTTTTATAAAAAAATGTTGGCACAAAACCACCAAGTTGTATTACATAAAATCTGTACCTCTAAAACCATGTCCCCTCATTTATATTTTTGGTATAAATTTGTTCGAGAATTAAATATTTGTCAATGTGGAGCCCATATTAAATATTTATCATAATATTTTGTGCAACATAAAAGTGGCCCCAAGGATATCTAACACATATGATTTATGTATCCATAGGTTCCCTAGGCACAACATGAATAAATATAAATTATATATTATAATATTTATGTAAGGCATATGGTTACCTTTCCCATTAGGAGCATCCTTGTTTGGAATCAAGGAATTGATAGTCATAGTAGTAGTAAATTTGATTTGGGAGACTATCACTGTTGCTATCATTATCATATATACTTTGGTGAGAAGGCTCTCCAACATATGGATTTTGATAAAATAGTTGTCCATGGAGAAATGGGTTCTCTTTTTTAAATTCCATATTTGATTTATCATGGAACCTAGTCATAGGTGCCACAAAAGTGTATCTTTAGATTCTTAGTTTTTTTTTTATTTAGAATTTTTACCTTAATATGGTTCTTGCAAGTGTTTGGTTTAAATATATTTTTCACATAAGAGAAGAGAAAGAAGACACAATAATAAATTATGCTACTCAAATGAGAGTTATTTTCTTATTATCTCACTGATATAGTAAAAATTACACGATGAGTGACTTTCAATGGCTAACTGCTTGTTCAAGTAAAAAAGTCATCACCGGATAATTAATTAATCATTAATTAATTATTGGACACCTTTTAACTTAATTAAGTATCAAGCTGAACTTAGGAATTATATTTTTATTATTAGATTGAGCTATATTTAGAGGATGTTGTCTCATTACATTAGATGATTGCACTTGTCTCAATCTAATCAAACCCTCATCAAGGGTTTTCTTTTTATATTTTATAAGAACTCACCTTTCATTGTAACCATACATGTAGGTTATTGTACCAACACAATTTCTTAGGTTGTTTAGCACATCATCTTGCTTTGATGTCTCATTTTTTATAGGATAATTGCTTGCAGGTGACTTTTGGGAGCTATGGGGTTCAATCATCAACTCTAACATTGTATTAAAGATCCATAAATTTGTAGCATCCTATTCAAAATTTGAGGGATCTAGCCTTGAGAAAAAAATTGTACATCCTAGAGAAAAATAGACCTCACCATTATGTTTGGTGTGGCTAAAAACCTAAGAATCAATTATCATTTCGTAAAAATTGGAGATTTTAAATTTTAGGATGATTTTTTATGCATAAGAATATATTTTTTGCATAGTTTGTATGGCCATATGAATCTATACACCATCTGGATCATACAAGTATGGCTTGTACCATCTCTGTGTAGGTGATAGAAAAATACAACATATGAAAACGAAAAAAATTTGGCAACCCAGGAAAAATTAAAAACAAATTGATTGAAATATTTTTTAGTTCATACAATTTCACAATATGTAGCTAAGGAATATTCCTTTAGAATATTCTACAAAACATTCTTTTGTCTTCATCTATTGATCTTTGTTGCCCCACTACTCAAGCTCCATTTGTTGTCTACTTGTCTAGCAACATGCCCTCCAGTTGTGCTACTTTTCCAGCCTTGAACCCCTACCTTAGTCACATGGGTGACCAAGGGCTAGTTAACTATACGTAATTCCTACTCATTGGCCCTTGGTCTACCATAGGACCAAGGGCTTATTTTTTATCCCCCTTTATTTACATTCTAACCCAAATTGGAAATTTTTACAAAATCAAGGTATAATTTAGGCATTTGATCTATCTTTTTTCATGTTCCATATATCACTGGAAATCTAATTCCAAGCTCAATCATCTGGTGTATTTAATTTTTTATATTATTTTTTCTTAATTATTTATATATTCATTTTAATAAATATCAAGCTAGTTTTACTAAAAAGGTCATAACTTTTGACTTGATTATCAAATTTTCATGATTATTGCAACATCAACAAGTTTATTTAGTCCCCTCCTTAGATATTAGGCATATTTTTCTATTAATTTAACCAAGTATTTTTAAAAGAGAAGGGGGTAAAAATATATTGAATCAAAGAAATATTACAAAGCAACAAATAACAACCTAGAAAAACTACCAACCAAACCCACAACAAAAGTCCCCAAAGGAACCCAACCAAGGAACCAATTAAATATGAAGGTCTTCCATGATTATGTTTTTGAGGGAAAAAGAGATCTCTAAGGATAAAATTCCCCAATCATCTATCATCCACCTCTCCACATGCTCAGAGGCCCACTTTTCTAGAAGATCAATGGTCCTATTCCATTCCCTAAGAATATAACAAAAGGAAACAAATTCCAAAGAATTTTACATATTCACAATCTGTTTGATCACAATAGCCAGTTTACAATTAACACCATCAAATCTCTACTCATTTAGCATATCAACCACAATTTGTGAATTGGATTCACAAATAATCATCTTTCAACGAAGAGAACAACCTCCTTCAATAGCATGAAAAATAGCAAGAGCCTCCATGAGATTATTAGAATGGTGACAATTATAAATTTATTGAAAAGAAAAACACCACACCTCCATTACTGTCTCTAACAATACCACCAATCCCAGCATGCCCATGGTTCCCCCTAGAAGGTCCATTAGTATTTATCTTCAAAACTCCTTGCGGGGGAGGTCACCACTGACCCTCCCAATGAATCTTCTTCTTGGCCTGACGAAGGCCATTACTAGCTTAAAAACTAGACCCTCTACCCTCCAAGTTCAGATTCCTCACAAATGACAGATCACTTGGATCCTTGGTAACTTTCAAGTCACATTTAGCCAAGATAGTCTCCTGGATCTTGTTGAAGATATTCCTCCATAAAAGATCCCCTTCCCGCTTCACATCTTGGAAAGTCCTATTTCTCTCAAGCCAAGCAAAATAATAAAGGTAGGACCAATTATCCAAGCAATCTAAAGAAAAGTCTTCTTAGCAGGGGGTCTCCCAAAGATTTCCCAAAACTCTATCAAAGAAGAGGCATGAACATAAGGATGACCCCACACCCCCCATCAAAAATTGCAAATACTCCTAGCATAAGGACACTGAATGAAAAGGTGTGAAGTACACTCACTATTATTGCACAAAACATAGATAGAAGGACCCTGAAAACCTCTTTTCTGTAGTTTTCCCAAGTAAGACATCTATTTTGAATAGCCAACCATAGAAATAAATTACACTTGGGCTAGGAAAATATATTCCAAACTTGCTTCCATCAAGGGACTTCAAAATTTCTATACACCTGTCTATTCAGCTCCATATACCTAGAGGCAATAGAGAATTTTCCCTTCGAATCAAGATCCCAAGCCAAAAAATCCTTATCTTGAAGAGAACTATACATTCTACCAGCTAAAATTCTAGCAAGCTCCTGCCTCTCCTCCTCAAATCAATCAAATATCATATTTTCCTTGTTTGGTTCTTTTCTTGGAAAGCATGCAAACAAGTCATATTCTTTGGGATCAAAGGGATATTTTATTACATTGGTGAAGTCTATATGTTATATCAATTCATTTCTATATTTTTTTTATAAAATAATCATGGATCCACCATATATTTCTCTAGTCACTCCATACACCTACTATGAATGGAAAAAAAAGTGGAGATACATATGAAGAAATCAAGTTTATATGTAGTGAGCATGGGTACAAAACTTGAACCTATAGGAGTTATAAAAAAGATAAAATGGTTTAACATGTGTGATGAATATTTTCATACACTATGCATGTTTAAGGTCTCCTAATCTTCTCTTTCATGTTGAATCTTGCACATCACCCAATCAAATCTAGACTCAATTGGAGTCCTTGTTTAGGAAGCATGATTCTTTGAGAGGAATTAAGTTGGAGAATGAGCTTATCATCTTGAATCCTCAATATTTTGATAGCATCCAAGAATTTTTCACCAAAATAAAGTCTCTCATATTATAGTTAACAGTGTGGTATTAAAAAAGATGACACTTAGTTTATTCTTTCCATCCTTGCTAATCTTGGCTATGATTATATAGTTTTTTTTATACCTTTTAAGCTACTAGAGATGCTATTTGTTCTATATTCACTATAAATTCACTTAGTTATTTTTCTACATCACTCACTCGGGACCAAGCTAATTTTGTACGGATAGCCTCATTGAATTCTTCCAAATCATAAGCTCTTATTGCATCACTAAGAACTAAAGATCCAAAGGATTCAAATGAAAAAGGTAAGAAATAGAAACAAAATGATTCCAGGTTACATGAGGAATCCATGTAATTTTAAGGAAGATAATGTAGTGAAACAACTTCCTACACTAATCTTGAGATGAGGATAATGCAAAAATTTACAAACCTTTACAATAGTTACAGAAACTTAAACAAATACAAACATAAATATCATGCATACCAAAACACAGTGATTTATGTGAGGAAAACCCTTTCAAGATAAAAACCTCACACTCTAAAATCTACCCAATATATTATTCAAAAATCATATAAAGATTGCAATATACTTGTTGAGAAGCTTCTCACAGGAGTATCACCAACCAAAGATCCAAAGGCGACATGACCATTATCAGACTCTCACAATACATCATAATACATAGTCATAATACAAATCCTTCATAAAATAGGGTTTCTTTCTAGGGAAATTCAAGCCAACAAAATGTCTACCATTAGATATGAGAGCTAATGATGAATGGTCTAGATTTATAATAATAAAATATATATAAAATTTGGCTTTCGAGAAAACTACGCTTGGCCCCCCTAGAGAGGGGACGTTCCCTTATGTAAACCTTATGTAATTCCAATGTTGAGACATATTTTCCCAATAGGAATCACATTCATAAGATATCTCTAATTTTTCTTCCTCTTCTAAGAGGGATCTAGAAAAAATTTCATATTGCACAAAGATAAGACATGATGAGCATTAGTATAATGAAAAGAAGATTGATGAGTTGAAGCATATTCTACAGTAGAATATTATTTGTATTCCTTTATATCCTCTTCTTCCACTTAAAACCCCTAACAATAAGGGTTACCACCATCACACATGGAGTAAATAAGATAAAATGCTATGCTCTCTTTACATCTACCAATCTATAGTCTAGTAGATGGCTTCTTGATTTAGGAGCCTCACATCACATGGCTTCATCTTCAAGTATGTTCTCTTCATATAATCCTTGCACATTACCACATGTTTTGATGGGGAATAACACTTATCTGAGTGTTAATAAGAAAGGATTCATAGATGTTAATGATGGGAAATTTAATGATGTACTTTATATCCCTTTGTTATCCTCCAATTTCCTATGCATCTATGAGATTACATGTAGTCAAGAGGTAAGATAGTAGAGTTCACTCCTAATTTAGTTATTATCATTGAATTGTACAATAGAGATATTCTTGCAATTAGGAAAATAGATCATGCCTCTCGATTGCATGCCTTTTTTTATTTTTCTCTAGATGAGCTTGCTCTACCATTGACTAGTTTTCACTCCCATGCATCTAGAGTGGATTAGATATTTGAGGAGATATTGGTCACTTGAACCTATTCATACTTCTGTCATCCACCTTGGTTCATGATATTTTTGTTGAGCTTCATTCTCCCAAACCTCTTACACCTTCAAATATTAATTCACTTAGAAAGATGTTTATAGCCTTCCAATTTCATCTTTGTGGAATGACCACTTGAGGGACATTACATAGCTATTTGTTGAGTCACATATTACAGATATTAGGGATGCATTTGAGGAAATCCACTTCCTCTTTGATGATAGCTACAACACAACTATCCTCACATCAATATTAACTTTGGAGGTTATTCTACAAGTACTTCAACATTAATTTATTTTGATTCATCTAATTTGGCTTCATTTGATTTAGACATGTAGAACCTTGAGCACTTTTCCATGACACCAATCATGAGACCTCTTCTCCTAAGAAATTTTTTCCTACATTTTCCATTGTATGTGTTTTTTTCAAAGGAGAGGAACAATATTTGTTGTTTTTGGATAATCTTCAACATTCTTCTTTGGGTAGTCACGTTTAACATAGGAGCTACTTCCTTTTGGTAGATTCATTGTCTCATATTTTATATCCTATGGGAGGATATTTATTTTACTTATGTGAATGAAGCAACACTTGGGGGAACATGTTGAGTCCTACATTATTTTGTCACATGTATGATTTCATTTTTTTTCTCTTTTTTGAAGAGGATTTTTTTCCCATGACGCTTTCACCTTCTCTCTAGTTGTGAGAGATTTTAGTTGCTTTTTCCTGGGTACCTCATCAATCCTTATAGATGGGAGCCATTCTACATCCATCATTGCATTCTTTATTAGTTGTTTATTTTATCCCTAAGTTGATTTTAAAGGGGGTGTTGGATTAAATAGGCCATCAACTAATAATTAATTAATCATTAATTAATTATTAGAAACCTTTTACTTTAATTACTTAGGATAACTTAGGAATTTCCTTTTTATTATTAAATTGATCTATATTTATAGCACATTTTCTCATTGCATTAGATGATGACACTTGTATCAATCTAATCAAACCATCATCTATGGTTTTCCTTTTTTCTTTTATAATAATTCACATTTCATTATAATTATTCATTCAATTTATTGCATCAATATAATTTCTTAGGTTATTGAGCACATCATCTTTCTTTGATCTCTCTTTTGTGATAGGATAATTTATGGTGGGTGACTTATGGGAGTTGTGGAGTTCAATAATCAACTCTAACACCACTTACTATTGCATCTAAAATTATAAATAGTTGAATACTTCTATGCTATGTTAGATAAAGCATGTTAAGGAGTTCTTATCTTACAAAAGGTACATGTTGCTTAAGTTTATAAGACTAAAATTTCCAGCAACTTTTCATCCTTCCACTTGAATGGCATCATGGACACATTACCCTGGGAGCAAAGACTTCTAACTGATAAGGAATGGGAATCAAGTAAAGAGACGAACAATCAAGAGGATACTGATAAAGAAGAGGTTTTATCCAAGAAAAAGAAAAAAAAAACAAACAAACAATGGAAGACTCCTAGCGGCATCTCTACCAGATCAAAAGCTAAGGAAAATTCTAGAGCAATAAAGAACTCTCGTGGGAAAAAATCTACTAAATGGATAAGAGAGCATATCAACTTTCAAGATATTGCAGATGGCTTCCAAAAAACCATCCTAGAGTGCCTCCACTCCCTTGGTTCTTAATGAAGATTATGTCATGGAATATCAGGGGACTTAATAATCCCCATAAGCAGGATGCCCTATGCAATTTTGTAAGAGATCATAAGCCAGATATTCTCCTCATCCAGGAAACTAAAATGTCAAAGGAAAAAGTGGAAAAAATAAAACTATTTTAGTATTGTAGCACACACGGTAATAACTCTAATGGTGCTTTAGGAGGAATTACCACTTTTTGGAATAGTCACATAATCAAAGGGGATCCGATTTTGAAAAGTACGAACCATATTGCTACTAGATTCACCCACATTAGGGATAATTTCAGTTGGATTTAGTCAAATATCTATGCTCCAAATGGAAAAGGTGTTAGAAAATATTTTTGGTTGGATTTGGTTGCCTTCTAAAGGATATTTAGTAGAGAGTCTTGGGTTATCATGGGAGACTTTATAATGAAGAAAAATTTGGAGGATCCCATATCAATGTAGAAAGTAAAGAGGATCTTCTGAACTTCATCAATAATCAAGCACTGATTGATCTGGATTTGTAGGGAGCCTCCTTTACCTTGTCAAACCACAGAAAGGGTATGGATCTCATCCAAGTTAGGTTAGATAGAACTTTAATATCTAATCATTGGTTCTTTAACTATTATTGTTGTCTTAAATCCCTATCTAGGATTGGATCTGACCATTACCCCATTAGTTTTGTTGTGGAGACTTTAAAGAAAAATAAAAATATTCCCTTTAGAGTTAAAAAAATGTGGCTCTCCCATCCTCTTTTTAAAGAAGAAATTGGGAATTGGTGGAATATTAACATCTCTGGCACTACTATGTTCAGAGTTGCCAAAAAATTAAGGGAAGTGAAATCCAATTTTAAAAAATGGAAAAAGAATTCTTTGGCAATAGTTTTAGGATTAAATTTGATCTTTAGATGCAACTGGGAGAGATCCAAAACAAAATCTAGAAGGAAGGATATTTGAATGATACTAAGGACAAAGAGAATGAAATCCTTATTAAAATGCATGATATCTTTGCTAAAGAGGAGGAATTCTGGAGACAAAGATCTAGAGCCTTATGGTTATCTGCTAGGGACAAAAACACCAGGTACTTTCATTTTCTAGCCTCAAAACATAGGGTGGTCAACCAAATTTTTCATATTGAAGTTGATAATATTAGGTACGAGGAGGAGGAGGATATTAGAAGACGTGTTGTTTTATTCTTTAAAAATATTCTTTCTTAGAATGAGGAAAATTACAAAAATGGTCAGGATCATTTAATAGAAGCTATACCTAATGTGATCAATCAGGAAAATAATTCTATATTGTCTGCTATTCCTTCTAGTGAGGAAGTTAAGAAGGTTGTTTTTTCCTTTGAAGGGAACAAAGCTCTGGGTCCCGATGGGTTCCCAATGTTCTTTTTCCAATGGTTCTAGGAGATCGTTGGAGAGGATGTGGTGAATGCAGTAAAAGAAATTTTTGGATCCAAAAGTCTCCTAAAAGAATTGAATGGTTCTTTTTTGGTTCTAATCACTAAGAAGACTGGAGTTATGAACTTTGAGGCTTTCAGACCCATCAGTCTATGTAACTCGATTTATAAAACCATTTCAAAGGTTTTGACCTCCAAACCTTTAAATCTCTTTCCTACTCTGATTTCACCTCAACATAATAGATTTGTCTTGGGCAGATAGATCCTTGATTCAATAGTTACTGTACATGAGAATATCCATTATTTGGTTGAATCAAAGACAGAAGGCTTTCTATTAAAGTTTGATATTTCAAAAGCCTATGACAGAGTTGATTGGAAATTCTTGTTTAAAATTCTAAAGGCATTCGGGTTCAACAACAGGGTCCTTCAAATGGTTGAACAGCTTGTGTCTACTGCTTCCATCTCTGTTATGGTCAATGGGTCCCCGTCGACCTTCTTCCAAAGCTCCAGCGGTCTAAGACAAGATGATCCTATCTCTCCTATTTTATTCACTATTATGGTTGAAAGTATTGGAAGAAACTTGAAAAGGTTGATTGATAATAGATTCCTTGTTGGTCTTAAATCATCTTCAAGCAGCCTGATCTATTCTCATCAATAGTTTGTTGATGATACCATGCTTCTGGGTAAATCTATAGTTTTGGAGGGAAATATTTTGAAATCTCCATTGGATGAGTATGGAAGGGTGTTAGGCCAGTTGATTAATAAAGATAAAAGCTCTCTTTTCTTCTTTAATACTCCTGTCCATAGATAGAACAAAATTTCCAAAATCCTTGGTTGTAGAGTGGAGTCTTTACTTGCCACTTATCTTGGCTTACCCTTAAGCCTTAAACCGTCGGAGTCCTTTTGGATCTCGTTGGTTGAGAGGTTCAGTAAGAAACTTGCTAGTTGGAAAGGAGCTTTGTTAAGTCAAATAGGTAAACTCCAACTTCTCAAAGCCACTCTTCAGAATTTGTTGATCTATGCTTTGAGCCTCATCAAAATCCTAGCTAAATATGTGGATGCTATTGAAAAGATTCAAAAAATATTTCTCTGGTCGAGTGTTGAAGAAAAGAAAAGAATGCCTTTAATTGGATGGGATATGGTATGCAGACCGAAAAAGGCCGGAGGTTTAAGTCTTAGAAGAATCAAAATGGTTAAAAAAATACTTCTAGCTAAACAAATTTGGAGAATATTTTTGTCCTCAAGGGAATGGACTGATATCCTAGCAAGCAAATATTTGGAGAGTAATAGATCTCTTATAATTAAGAAGGATTACCTTCTTCTTCCCAAAGGCTCAACTTGCTGGAATAATTTGATTAATGGAAGAAAAGTGGTTGAATCTAGAGTGGGTTAGAAAGTTAAGAGTGGAAACCAAACAAGATTCTGGGAGGATAGATGGTTGTTTAATGAGCCCCTCATAAAAATTGATTTTTTTTGCAGGTGGGCTGAGAATTGCAAAGCTATTTTTGGCCCATATGTTAAAGATTATCGTGTGGATAGAAAATGGGTGGATCTGTGTCTCGTCAGCCAGGCTCTTACTCCTATTTAGTCCTCTTTGTTAGCTGTTAGACTTTGCCCTGATCAAATGAAAGATCACTTGTTTGGAATGATGAATCCTCGGGCAATTTTTTTGTTTCATCAGCTTTTGCTAGGCTAACTTCAACCCAGACTCCTCCCTTCTAGTCGAAGGCTTGGTTCAAACATCCAATCCCTAAAGTTGAAATCTTTTTTTGGATCCTTCTCCAAAATAAGGTGCTCATAGTTGATAACCTTTGCAAGCGTGGATTTCAAATACCCAACAAATGTTTTCTTTGCAAGATGGAGGTAGAATCAGTGAGTCATCTATTTCTTCACTGTCCTTTCGTTGCATTGATATGGGAAAAATTAATCTATTATTGGCAATTATCTTGGGTGTTTCCCTCATCTATTGAAGATTTATTCATTCAATGGAAAGCCCTGACTCCCAATCATGTTCTCCAAAAACTATGGGATTTTTCTTTCCCTCATGTTGCATGGGGTCTTTGGAAAGAATGAAATAACATAATTTACATAGATAAAGAAGCACTGGTGGATATTGTTTTTTGATAAAATTATCAGATTATTGAAAGAAATGTCAATGTTATCTCCCAGAAGATCAGCAACTCAGAGAAAGTGGCATACTCATCCTATGATCTTAAGGTTGCCAAGGAATGGAATTTAAATCTTGATTTGTCTTGTGCCCCTAAACAAGCTAAGAAGGATAGGGAGGGTGTTTGCTGGTCTTTTGCACCTAATGGATGGGTCAAAGCCAACTTCAATGGAGTGACTAAAGGTAATCCTAGGGTAGCAGGTTGTGGCGGTGTCATTAGGGATCCTTTTGGCAACTTTCTCAGTGCGACTACCACTCCCCTTGGATCTCAAACCAATCACCTGGCTGAGGCTGTCAGAGCCTTTCATATTATAAATTTGACATAGCCTAAATTTTAAAAACCTTTGGCTTGAATGGGATTCCAAAAACATTATTGATTGTCTTTTAGGTAGGTCCCCCCCCCTCATGGACTATTAAGTCTTGGATTGATGATTCCATTTTGAACTTAGCCAAGTTTGATAATATAAAGATTTCACACGTCTATAGAGAAGCCAATGTTGTGGCAGATTTTTTTGCAAATGAAGGGGTTAGGAGCAAAGGACAGTGCACTTGGCTAAACATTAATGAATTAAGTGTAAATGTCTAAGCCTTATTGAACTATGATGCTTCACATGGGCAAGAAGCATGTCACCTCATTAATGATGATAGAATGAGGAAAGTACATCACAATCATTAGATTGTATGGGACCGAGCTTATCCGCTTAACTTGTAAGGTAGCTGGCATGTTTTGTGGGCTCTTAGATTTGGCGGGTCCATTTCAAGTAAAGAATTCATCTTTGTCTACCCCACTGCGCTTGCTAAAATGGGTGGAGATAGGAAAAGAGTTGAGCCGAACAACTTTGAGATGCATACAAGAAACACGAAAGCATGGAACAAATTCAAAAGCGGGGGCTTACTCCCTTTTCTGGAAAAACTCCATGGGTCTAATCAAGAAGCTACTGTGATTTTTGAGAGGAATTGGAAAGATGGGGACCTCACCCTTTTTGGTAGGAAAGTTGAGCTTGATGAAAACCTCATAGCTGAAGTGACTGGATTGTCCACTGTTGGACAAAAAAATTCAGGGATAGGGTTTTCTTTGATGAAGCGGTGATCAGATTCCCAAAGAAAGATAAGGAAAGGTTGAAACTGGTGAAAGTATCTAACAGCTACTTCGAATCCAACGCCATAAAATCTCTCTAGAGAAAATTTCTTCGCATTATCATGGAGTACATTACTTTGGATGGTCACTTCACCATAGTTTACAGCTATCACTTTGCCCTACTCAACCATTTCCACTACAAGGTTAGGGTTTCTCTTCCCTATTATCTTCTTTGTTCTTTCAGAAAGAGTCTAGATGACCACAAGAAAAACCCAAAAAGATATCCTATTTTGCATACTGGCTTGATTAGGTTAATTTTTAAACATTTCCAAAACTTTCCTGCACCTACTATTTTGGAAGCCCCTCCTGATTCTGAGGAGGATGATACTGAACCTAGTTGCTCGGGGAATTTTCTTAATTTGTGCCCGATTAGGATGGTCTTGAGCATTCCCTCCATCCAAATTGGTAAGAAAATCCTAAAGTCCCAACTTGTGAAAGCTTGCACTGTGTCTAAGCCGGGCAGTTCTACCCTTAAGACCAAAAGCATTGGAAAGGAACCTCTGGTTAAAAACCTTGTGTCGTACCCTGAAGACTCTCTTGGTTCTGAGGATACTAGTGCTAACAACAATTCTTCCTCGGTTGCCCCATCGTCAAACAGAGAGGTTAGAACTGGACCCCTTGAAACCCCCGACCTTGCTAAATCTTGCTTCAACCTTGAAAGGGAATCT
This sequence comes from Sequoia sempervirens, assembly GCA_007258455.2. Taxonomy (NCBI): domain Eukaryota; kingdom Viridiplantae; phylum Streptophyta; class Pinopsida; order Cupressales; family Cupressaceae; genus Sequoia; species Sequoia sempervirens. The sequence continues at coordinate 542,256,276 of VDFB02000015.1, forward strand.
ACTGCGGATGTCTTGGGTTTAGCTAGAAATAATGTTGTTGACTATTTCAGAATTTTGAAATAGGTATTTCATAAAATCAACAAGCTAAAAATAAAAAATTGGGCCCTTCAAAGTAAATTGGAATAAATAGGTGTTAAGGTTATGATGCTTGGCAAGAAGGAGGTGGTGCATAAAGATCATGGCACTAGTACAGAAATCCAGGACAAAGCGGGCATGGATAGAAGGGTTGAAATTGAGTTGGATAAAATGAAAAATACTATCAAAATTATAGCTGAGCAGAAAAATAGGATGGGAAGACACAATGCCATCATTATCAATGCCATGACTGAAAAATTGGACAAAGCTCAACAAGGGTCTTTGGTGGTTGATCTAGAAGAGGTTAATGATAAAAACTAGGATGAGGATGTTCGTATTTCAAAGAGAACCAGGGCTAATTTTAAGAGGAAGGCTCCTCCTACATCGCAGATGGTTCAAACCTTCAAGAAGGGTGTTTAGGGCATGCAGAACCTAGGGGCTGAGATCGAGTCTGCTTTGAAGACTCTGGGTTAGTTGCGGCTAGTCTTTGTGTTTTCTTTTCGGCTGGTGTTTTGTTTGACCTTCCTGGTCTTTTGTGGGTGGCTACTGCTTGTTCCGACTTTTTCCTTTTGTGCAGCCTACTTTTTCTGTTGGAGTTTTTAGTCCTTTCTCTTTTGTTGTAAACTTTGCGGTTTCGGGTCCCTGTAAAACCTGTTTTTCCCTTTATGAAAAACAATATTTGAAATATTATCATAAATAAATTATAACTAATAAAATAGAGATAGAAATATGTATACATATAATAAAAAAATTAGCCTAAAATATATAATGTAAACATAATAGAAACATTGTATATTAGAAGGAAATGTCACAAATAAAAAATTTGTTCACCTTCAGACAAAGTGAAAAAAATATTCTAGTAATAATAAGTAGTGGAAAAATAAAAGAGAAACCTTACAAAATATAACTAGAAAACCATCCTACAAACAATTGCTAATGGGTGGAATAAATCCTATAATATGATGTCTAGTCATAAAACTAATGAAGAAGTATGATTACTTGAAATAAAACCTTTTAAGCCTGCCTATGTGGGAGTAACTAGTATCAAATTCCTACAAACAATTTAGTTAGGATGAACAACTCTAAAAGTGACAGTATAAGAGAGAAAAAATGTTAAAAAAATTAAAAGCCTTATGCAAAGTATAAAATATGGAAATGATAAAATTTGGGTAGGATCACTAAAATCAAAGTGAAAAACATCTCAAATAAGTATGCAAACATCAACCAACAATATTAAAAAAAAAAAACTAAAGTTATAAACATAGAAACCTTTAAAATCAAATAAAACATCAAAGATGAGATGCAATGTTGTTTAGTAGGATTGAAATGCTCTTATAATAAACACATCCAAGGACATAAAATAAATGTAAAAGAACCCTACAAATGGCTTGGAAAATAAAATATTAGATTGAGACAAGGATCCCACTATGAATTTCAAAATATGCAATATAAAATGTATAATCAAATATAAAAACTACATACATATAGACCTTTTTCTCCAAATTTAACTTTCAAATGTAATTGGAAAAAGAGAGAATAAACTAATGGAAGAAACAAACAACTATCTTAGCCCACTTATGCCCTCTATGGCTTATGCCCTCTATGGCTTTGGATGTGATAAATATGGGATAGATAGAGAGTTTGTATTGAATATTGGTTGCTCTTGAGACATAGATACTACTTTGATAGCATGTACTCAAAGTTTTAGATGTTGTAATGTGTTCTTGAGAAGGAATGTAAATGGTTGATATTAGATATTTGATTATAAGGTTAGGATGCATTACCTTGTTGGACTTGACCACACGAGGAATAAATGTGATTTATGCAAGTGAATTGATAAAATTAACTCTAGTGATGTACAGCTAGGAATTTCTTAATTTGAATAAAAGAGTGAGATGTAAAGTCAATTTTTTTCTTTGTTTTGTGAGAAGAAGATAATTATTTTTATTTGTAAAGAAGTGAAAAGAGGAATGTGAACTATGGAATTAGTCTAATTAATTTAATAAAATTTATTTATTTAATTAATTAGTATACATGAATTATTCTAATTATTTAAATAATTTATTTAATTAATTAATTAGTTAAAATTTAGCTGGAACTTAATAAATATAGTGGATGGGTAATGCAAGATTAATGATGGTGGTGGTGATGATAGTTATTTATGTGTGTAGAGAAATAATTGTTGTTTATAAATAAAAATATTTTTTATAGTTTAAATTTATTTTTAGTTATTTAATTAATTAATTAGTGAAAATTTAGCTGGAACTTAATAAATATAGTGGATGGGTAATGCAAGATTAATGATGGTGGTGGTGATGAGAATTATTTATGTGTGTAGAGAAATAATTGTTTTTATAAATAAAAATATTTTCTATAGTTTTAAATTTATTTTTAGTTACAGTTTAGATTCATAGCACAATAAAATATTTCTATCAATAGTAGATTTAAAGGATTACCATTAAACACACCTTGACCATACAATTTGCAATAATTGCATGATTTGAAGGGCATGAAAGCGCAGCGTCAGTGGTGAATAAACTACACACCAAGAGCATGAAGAGCAAAGGTAGTAAAGATGCATGAATGTATAATGACAATTATTATACATCCTCCTTGGAAAATGTGTGAAGTATACGGATAACGAAAATATGTAACATTTTGCAAGGAAGATGCATAATAATTGTCATTATACATTCATGCATCTGTACTACTTCTGCTCTTCATGCTCTTGGTGTGTAGTTTATTCACCACTGACGCTGCGCTTTCATGTCCTTGGTAAACTGAAAACGGATAACGAAAATATGTAACATTTTGCAAGGAAGATGCATAATAATTGTCATTATACATTCATGCATCTGTACTACTTCTGCTCTTCATGCTCTTGGTGTGTAGTTTATTCACCACTGACGCTGCGCTTTCATGTCCTTGGTAAACTGAATATAATAAACTATCATAGATGGCTCTGTAACAAGTTATGGAAGGGGGCCGAGGAAGCCAGCTTTGGGTTTTGTGATTATATGACTTGCTAGAATAGGCAACCGGCAGTTTAGATAGGCCAGCAGTTTAACGAGAAGGCAGTTTGCAATTTGCACCGGTGATGACACCAGGATTGAGGGCTCAATTTGCGCAGGTTACTGACGCGCTGATGATGAAGTAGATTCAAATACTCATGACCCCCATGAATGTAAGCTGCAACAGTTTAGTTGAGTAGTTGCCAATAGACTAATAGTTTAGTTTAGTTCAAATAGCTCATAAACCTACTATCTCCTATGGCTTGAACATGTTTTCCACTGGCTTTCCTCTTTTGTTATTTTTGAAAATTGCTGTCCATTCCCCATCTACGCTCACTCGAACACATAGGGTTCTTGATAAAAACATATCAGTATAGAATCACCACACTTAACATTTAAGGCCGATACAGATATTGAAGTAGTTAATGTGGGGACGCTTAACCAGCACACTCTAAGCGTTCACCGCTTAGAGTGGCTGATGTGGGGCCCTCTTACTCCGAACCTCTCCTCAACATCTGTTCCCATTCTCCCTAGCAATCCCGTTAACCGCTACAATTAGCAGTTAGTCGCTGCAGAAGATGGAGGAGCATTGCCACATTCATTGTTAATGAAACTGCAAGCGATAAGTTTCAATTTCAAATTTGAATCTGCAATCTCCCGCCCAACCCACTAATAAGAGTTGCATGAATGAATGGGTCATCCTCATATTTGTTGAGGTTTGACATGTTATTTGTAATAGAACTAATAAGAGTTGCATGAATGAATGGGTCATCCTCATATTTGTTGAGGTTTGACATGGTATTTGTAATAGATATAATTTTAGTTCTCTAACTCTGGTCTTGTCTATTGTGTTTGAAAACTAGATAAAAAATGGTCGTATGATTTTATTGGCATTAGCTATTCCACTACATTATATGCCAAGGACTGCCTCTTCGCGACTCTCAACTAGAAAACCAGCATTAACACTGGGCTATAGAAATAGATAATCCCAACCTCTTCCTGTCACAATTTTCTAATTCAATTTAACGGTGGACAAAGTTAACAAGACTGTAAAACGAGTGTGTGTGACTGGAGCAGGGGGGATACATAGGATAATGGTTGGTCAAAAATCTTCTGGAAAGGGGCTACACCGTCAATGCCACACTTAGAAACTAGGTACTTGGTTTTAAAGCGAAGATCATAAAAAACTAACATTCTAGTCAATAGTTATCTGTTTAAGCATTCTAGTTTTATATGGGTTGATGATATGCAGCAGACGAGACAAAATCTGGGGCTTTACTGGAGCTGCCGAGGGCAGAGGATAGGCTTAGGCTCTTCAAAGCTGATTAATGTTTTGAGGGAAGCTTTGATTCTACAGTGGAGGGTTGTCAAGGATTTTTTCATGTGGAAGGTCCCATGGATTTTACAGTAGCTAATCTAGTAAGCAGATGAAATGACTCTTCACCTCTTTATTCATAATAACACTTACACCTATTTCTAAATCTTTCTGGAATGAATGTTGTTTTTCAGGATGAATTTATTGTACCTACTGTAAATGGGGTACTCAATGTTATGAGAGGTTGCGTAGCTAAATCTGTTAGACTTATAATTTTCACTTCATCAGTTACAGCGGCTTCTTCAACGAATGACAAGGGAGAATTCATTGAAACATGCCTCAATGAAAGGAGTCGGAGCCCCCTAGGTTTCCTTAAATTTCATAAAATTAAGAAAGCTTTGTATATGATAGCTAAGACATTAGCAGAACAAGAGGCCCTTAAACATGGGCTTAATAATAACATTGAGGTGGTAACCATCTTTTCAGGTATGATTGGGCCTTGGTTTACAACTACGAGTTCACCAATGAGTTCTCCAACATCTGCTCAAGCAATATTAGCTCTGATTGGAGGTATAAATATTTGTGTGTTTATTGATACTTTGTGCATGATGTATTAAATATTCTGTGTATTTTTCATGTCTCATGTGACCTGACTTAATAGGATATGGTGAATATTATGATCCTTAAGTTTCTCCATTTCATGTTGGGATCCATACCAATTGTTCATATTGATGATACTTGCAATGTCGACATATTCTTGATGGAACATACCAATGCTCAAAATCGCTATGTTTGTGCATCTGTTTCTTTATGCACAACTCAAGAATTCTCTCAAGCGTGCGCATACAATTTTTATTTGAATCTTTTCGGTTATTTAGGCTAAATGGTCTACAGAACCATCAATTGTAAGACTTTTTAACTTTTTAATTGTATTTGGTACATGTTAGATGAAGATGATGGACCTGAGAAATACCTGCCTATTTCTTCAAAGAAATTGTTGGATATAGGTTTCTCTTACAAGTATCATTTACCAGAATCCTTTAAGGAGACCATGGAACGTGCCATAAAGAATGGACTGCTGAGGTTGTAATCAATAAGCTATACTTCCTAATAGTTTGATTAATGAATTGTTGCTTTTAGATGGAGCCTTTTTTGGTCCTCAAGCAAAAAAAGGAAACACTGTTCGATGTTGTATTGGTTGTAATCATTTCATGTCTTCCACTTCTTTCCAGTTCAGATTTCTTATTTTCCCCTATCAAAGGAAATATATTTTACTTCAAACAATAAAGAGTAGTGTGGAAGATAACAATTTTTTTATTTAGTGAATAATTTTCAAAATTACTTATCAATTTTAAAAGACATTCAAATTAATATAAATTTCAAAATAAATTAGTTATACAAATAAAGAAAAGAATTTTTTTTTTCTTAAATTTTAATTTAAGATTAAATGATTTTAAAATGAAGATTTGTAAAAAGTTTAGTGGGGGTATTTAAATAGAAAGTGAAGTTGGGTTATCTATAAAAAGTAAACTGAAGTATGTATTGGATGACAAATTCCTTCTAAGTTCTATAAAAATAATTGTATTTAAATCTAAGAAAATAAAAAGTAATCAAATAAGAAATATTCAATGTAAATTTTATATCTTTTAATTTTAATTTTTATACTTTAATTAAGATTTTAAGCCATATAAAATAACTATTTATAAACAAAATCTAAAGTTTTCTATGATTTAAGAAGGATAGATGTGAGGCTTGAATCACACTCAATGAGAAAACATCAAGACAAAAAAAATATATTACACAAATGAAGATGTAACATAACTTTCTCACCATATTTTAACCTTTTATTTTCTTTGCATGAACCTATATTTTAAACATAAGACATTTGTGGGATTGATCTTTTCCCCAATATGAAACTACTTTTATGGTGTAAAACTACATTCTAAGGACTAAATGTCACAAAGACTATTTTGTACATATAGATTAATATTGTTGTGAAAAATAATGTTAAATGAGTCAATTATAGCCGTAGGAAACATTGTGTCAAGGAAAACCCTCAATTTGTTAATGGAATTAATGATATGATAATTTTATAATAGATAATGGAAAAAAAGATAGCCATAATGGAAATTTCATGTATAGTTATTAGGTTATTTTCAATGTGTTTATATCATGTTGTGTTATCATTTTTGTAAGTATTTAGCAACACTATCCTTATTTAGTATTACTGTCATTAAACTTTTTATATCACATAACCTCCATATATTAAGATTTGGAGCAAACATGATATCATATTTCATCTTCCATTTTCACATACACATTACTCAGACAAAGTTAAGCATCTCAAGTATGCACTTTTGATTTTTTATTATATCTTTATTTTATTATTTGCACTTAATCATGTTCTAAATTTATATTTATTTTATCACACTTCAAATTACTTTCTATATAATCATAATCAAATTACATATCTTTCAACATTTAAATATTCATTCAAATTCTTGTCATGCATGCATCTTATGGTCTTTTTATTCCACATGATGATTATTGCTATGCTTGGATCCTTTAATATTATGCCCACACATGTTTATGAATACCATGTTTACACCTTATGATTGCATATTAATAATAATTACATGTTATTAATTCTTACCATGAGGACATCATATATTTACTTATGACTACATGTTTCTTATATACAAATTAGGATAATATTCCTTGATTATTTCCCTATATGGGAAATCTATTGGGCCACCAATTATCTCATATACATGTTCTTTTATTATATACCTTACATTTACCCATGCTTCAAAAATTTTATCAATTAGAAACTATTTTTTCCAAGTTAGGGAAACATTAGGGGGCATCTTGTTTTCCCTTTTATATATACTTTCAAATTCACATCCAACTATGTTGTTACATGCTTTGTACGTATGATGATATATTATTTATTTTAAGCGGTTATATGGCTTTGTAGCATCACATATTTTTCTCCTCACTTGCATGTGATATTTGTGAAAATAAATCTAACCAATATCTAATTTATGCCTTAAGAAACTAAATAAAAATATTAAAAATATTGAACAAAGAAAAAATTGAATATTGATTATCCATTTAATATGAGAGTGTAATAATAACATAGCTATGGGAGTGTAAAATTAAATGGGGAAGGAGGTTGATACCTAATCCATTGGGAAGTTTCACTAGCATGATATGAGAAGAAAACTCAATATCTCAATGTGGAATTTGTAACTCCTATGGAAGAGTGTGACAACTATCATACCCAAACTCAACCTATGTAGACCTACCTATGAAAGTTATACTAAATAAGTACAAAATATGTGAGTGAATTGTAATTAGGATAGTCACATGGAAAGAAGGAAGTCTACTAATGGGTATTTGTTTACCCTATTTGATGGGTGATTAATAAACAAAAATCTATGTTTTCTCTTTTGATTATAGAACTATAGAGAACATGAAACTTACTTATGCCTCTCAAGAACTAGTATATTTTTAGAGATCATGTTTAGATATTGGTTGAAGATATATTTGTTATTTAATGTGATAGTAATCTAGTTACAACTTACATCATCTTTTTTGACAACCCTACCTTTCATGGAAAAAATACAAAATATTTATGGTCGAACAAGTGAATACCTTACTAAACATTGAAAAGCATTTTATGAACATGTGAACAAATAATTTCAAATGATGGAGGATGGATATGAGGTTCAACTCCTATTATTAGTTCACTATGTTGAGTACCCCTTATGATTCCTATAATTTATATTAGTGGGAGATTCTTAGGGCTAGAGTCCATTATGTGTTGTACGAATTCTAATGCCATACTTAAATAATGACTATTATTTTATATTTATAATATTATAAATTGTGTGCTCATATGAAAAAATAATACTTCACTTAGATGTAATCTTCATATTCTATTTTTTACACTTTTCCATGTGTCATTAGCTTTATGATGATTTTAAAATTATTTAATACTGAGTTACAAAGTGGAATCTAACTAGTATTTTTGACCCACTATTTATAGATATATATAAAATGTGTGTAAGAATAATTATTTCTCTATATTAGAGTGTTTGAGAGTTACACTTGGACCCCTTGTTCATATAATTCAATAAAATAAAGAAGTGACACTTTAATTGTGAAGAAGTTACTCTTTGAGGTGAAGCATATAGTTTGGAATTGGACAATATTTGGCATATATACAAGTATTGTAATGAATATTAGGTATCTTTTTTATGTAGGGTTATGTTGTGAAATTTCCTCTAGATTCAAAGTGTAGATTTTGTATGAAGACTAAATAAGCTACTTGTTGATGTGTGTGCTAATCACAATGAACATAGATAATTTATCAAAATGAATCTTACATCTCTTGAAAAAAAATCCTAGAATAGAATTTATTATCCCATTTTTTTAGATGTCAAGTCTTGACATATAGAATAACCCTCCTTTTTTTTCTTATAACATTTAAGAGAGGGCCTATATGGTTCAAGATTTTTTTTCTATTAAGAGGGGTTAAGTGCTTTTGACCTAGCGCTATGAACCAATGAGGTCACAAACGGGGGACCTCATCCCCAATATAAATTCTAAATAATTACACCCTAATGGGGTTTGAACCTTGATGGCAAGAATAACAACACAACAACTTAACCATCACACCATGCCACTATTGGCCTATATGGTTCAAGATTCAATGAATAAGGTTTTCTAGATTATTTGGACCACATTAAAAGGCTCAAACCTTTGATTGATCATTTGATTTACCGCTTAATATAATCTATCCATCTTTGTAGTTTCTCTCTACCTCTACAATTGAATCTACTCTATTATAGCATTATCACTATGGGCATCTTTTTACTGACTCCTTGTATCATCTCACTTTTAAGGAGGTGGTATAAGGAATTCCTCATCTTTCCCATTTTTTGCCTATATTCTTTGGATGTCTTATTGCTAAAAAACATTAGGATTCATTTGATTCAAGTACCTTCCATTCCAAGGACCATCTTATGGCCATGCATACATTATGTGGGCCCCTTCCTACTTCCTTTTGAGGTTTCCAATACTTCCAGTTATTGTTGGATTACTTATCTTCTAATATATAGTTATTCTTTCTCGAGAAGAGGAGTAAATCCTTTGCACACTTTCAGGACTTCTACTAGTGAGTTTTTTAGTACACAACAAAACCTCTTCTTCTCCTTGACTCATACCAAGGAAAGAATTCGCATTCAAGTTGTTCTTGGAATTCTTGAAGAAACACAACATCAAACAGCACTTGAATACCCCTATATGTCCCAAAAAAATAGAATTGTATAATGTTGCAATTGAACTATCATGGAGATGGCTCCTTTCATGCTCTCAACAACTAAGTTACTTTGAAGGTCTATTTCTACACTAGAAACTTACATATATTTTATTCCATACTAGAAGTCACAAACCTTCCTTGATCAAACTCAAAACTTTATAACCTTATGGAAATATTTTCAAATAGGTTGAAAAATGAGGTTGGAATGATTGGTTCAACACAAGAAATTCATAAATGTCTATTTCCACACTAGAAACCTATATTTTAGATAAAATTGAAACCAAAATAACTCTATGAGAAAATTTGGGTGAACATGATAAAATAAAAAAAGGATAAAATCCAACAAAAAAAAATTAAATTTTTACATCCATTGAAGACCAAAGTGTTGCATTTTATAGCAAACTAAAATTTTGCACTTGCATAACTTAGTAAATTTTAGCTGAAACTAAACTAGAATTGAAACATTAGGATGTTGTAAATGCATGATATGCCTTTGACTTAGTCATATTAAAAATTAAGGAATTGAAATTATGTGTTGTTAGACCATGAAATTTAATTAATTCCAAGTTTAATCCTTATATTAATTAAGTTTTTAAAAAGTTTGGTTATAAGGTCAAAATTTATGAGTACTTCAAATTTAAACAATATAAAAATTTATAAATAAAAAAATATACAAGTTAAGCTTACTAGATTTGTCATATAATTGTAATGGGTCTTTAGGTATAATAAGTTTTAAAATATTTCAATATTTTCACCCAAGCTCAAAATACCAACAAGTTAATTTTGTTCAAATATAGAAAAAATTACTTAATCATATTTCTTGAGATGTCAATAATGAATCCCTTAAACAATATTGGTCTCTTAATCCATCAAACACCAAATTGAATTATATGGATTTAAAGATTATTGAATCAATTAAATTGGGATGTCAACACTAAATTCTTAGAATTACATTTATCTCTAAAGATTGAAATTATGATATCATTTTTTTTTGTTTTGTATGGATTACTTGATAGGATTGTAACTTGAATTGTATAGGCTATTTTACAATATCATTCAAGTCATATAACAAATAATATGTAGGTAATTTGTAAGATATTTGTACTAGTTGAATCTTATTTGAATTCTTATTTTATGATTATGATTGAAAGATAAACATATATTTAAAGTTTTTAAAAATATATACATTAGCTATATTTTAGCTTTTTATGTACATGGTCACAACTTGATAGTTAATGTCTTTCTACAACTATAGAATTCCATTTAATATATAATAAATAATACAACAAATAAAAAATATATTGAAGTACTAAGATAAACTTAAAACCTTTTCACACATGGTATTTATGGATGAAATATTCCTAACAAGAGGTTTAATATTTATATTCATCACTTTCATATCGCTTTCTATAACCTTCTTGGAATTAGAAATAATAAATTAATGACATATTATGTATTTTCTCAATAATTGAGATTATTTTTTCATTTTTTATAGGTCATAATCTAACAAGTGCTAATAAACACCCAAGGTATTTACCAATTGCTCTATTTCTAATTAAGATTCCTCAAACAAAATCATAAAATAATTAAATACAAAATAGAGCTTAAGATTGGATTATAATCCCTATTCAGACTGTTATTTTCTCACATATACTTTTCTAGCATAATCAATGACTCCACTTTACTTTCATAACATTCTGTTGACAGGTGATTTTGCACACTTTCTCAACACAGGTAGTGCGTATGTGCACTACCTCTCTTGAAAGGAAATCTCCAACAACAAGTTGCTGAAAATCTCCCCAAGGCCTCTCAGGTGTCAGGTCATGACTTGCATGGAACTCCTCAGTTGATGTTTGATGTGATTTTGTTGGTAATCACAAGGCAGACTTACATAGCTGGATGTGGAGTGGATCTTAAAATATGAAGTTTCTAAGATGGGAGTTAGGGTGCATTTCACTGTAGGTTCAGACAACAATCTAAAACTTCAATGCTTTCCTTAAGTTTTGGCTTTACAATGTGCAATGAACCTTAGCACAGGTTGTTTCTAAAAAAGGGAAAACGAGCAATGAAGAGGGAAGGTTCCTAGATCTGCAACTAATTTTGAAAAGTGATCATGGAGGTTCTACTATGGATAGCTTTCTTGAAACAAAATTTCACTTAACCAAAAAATTCATAGTCTCATGAAATTTGTGGGATCTTCTAAGGTCTACAAATATTTCACCATTCATTCACCATATACATGCATGAACAAAGATGAAAGTGTGGAGAAACTTTGAATTCAAGCCCAAACTAACTTTACACAACCATTTACGAGTAGCAAATATTAAAAAGTATGGACTAGGAAGGCATCAACAAAACAAAAATTTCTATAATCATGGAACAACATTACTAAAATCTGCTTAAACAGTTTAAATCTAACTAGAACAACAATGTAAATCTGAATAAAGCATCTAGCAATGGAGATTGAATCATGAACATGTGAGGAACTCAAAAAGTGCACCAAGTCAATGTATTTTCATTAGAAGTTTCTGCAGCATGTCTTTACAACAATTGAACTCTCTCTGAAAATGAGAGGAGACCCCCTATTTATAGTGCCCAAAAAGTAGAATGAATAGCCAAGATTTAATCTCATTGTGTGGCGAAGATTTACTACAAACTAGGGTTCTACCTACCCCCCAATATATTACAATTTAAAATACAATTTTGTCCATATCCCTATTTCGTCTTCTAGTGACAACACTGTAGCATTTTGTCTTTTGTTGATTGCTCTTTCTGTTGTAGCTATTCCTTCAGAAACTATTCACTGACAATAGGGATGCCTTCATGCTTCTTCAAAGCTATGTACTCCATGAATTTCAAGATTACTAGTTGGAGTTTGTCGACCTCTATGATCTCACACCGCAACACTTGATAGCTCCACTCTTTGGATTGCTCAACGAGATTTTTCCAATCCTCTTCATACTTGGTAGCGTGATCTCTAAACAACTCTAACTGGGCAAAGGCTCGAGCTGCAAAATTTGTGAAGTCTGTGGTTATCTCATTTGACATCTCATCTTCCATCCTTTTTTGGAAATGAGGCTTTACTTTATCTGGATCCATTTGCATTGCATGTATGTCATACCCCATCACCAGCCTCAAATATCAGGCACAATCTGCCCTAATTTCTTTGACCCATTCAATATCTGGATCCAATTTGTCAATCACTTGCCGCAATATTTCTTTCCTGTTATCAAAGTCTCGCTTCCATACATCCATCAGCCAATGGTTGTCCCTTCTGAACGCGAGCTCATTTTCCCATGTCATTCTAGGCAACTTGAGGATAGCCTCGATCTTTGGATAGGTGGACTCGTAACTTGCTAGGAAGTCAGAGCAGAGCCTTCTTGTGTTCTCGAGAGACTGCTATAAGTCCAGGAACTTGTTGGCTATCTAGATAGCTCAACCAATGCCCATATTTCTGACATCTAGAACCTGTCAGAACCAGTTTTCTGTAGTCTTGTCTAGATTCTTTCTCCTTTCCAACTTATCAATTTGTTCCTTGGACAATAGTTGTGGTGGAGTTGCAAACATGGTAGGAATTTCCTCAACTGAAGACCATTGTTGAATGTAAGTTGTTAGATCAACCACCTATTCCTTAAGCTCATCCTTTAAAATTTTATCCTGTTGAATTAAATGCCCCACTATGGCAACAGACTCCTTGAGGTGATCCACCTTCTGCTCTCTAGGAGTAGTTCCCAAGTCGATGGTGGAAATATTATAGCTTACTCTTACTTGGCCTACCACCGACATGGCTATTTGCACATTTTGTGAGCAAGAAGCATCCATCATCACCTTGGATTTGATTTTGGGCTTCTTCTCTTTCCTGGTTGTGATCTACACTCAGGCTAAGATAGCCTCCATTCTTGCCCTTGGATCCTTTGGGGTAGGAGTCTTCTTTTCAAGTTTCCTCTCCAACCATTCAGGCATAGCAGATTTTTCTTTAGGCGATTCATGATCACCCTCACCCTCCTTTGTTAGGGTTTCTATTTGCTCACCTGCTGGAGCCCTTTTTTCCACTTTAGTGTTGTCTCCTTCCTCATCAGATTCTTGGATGAACGCAAGGTGCTTAATGGGAGGATTAGTATGAAATCACTCCCGGGGACTTTCTTCTTTCTCAATTTCTTTCCCCTTTCTTTCTTTAGTTTGTTCATCCTTTTGCACATGCTCCTCGGGCTATCCAATTTCAAGGCTTTTGTCAACTTGAGCCTCACCCTCAAGGTTTTCTGCTTATGCATTTTCTTCTTCTTTATGAGGAGATGACACATCCTCCTATTGTTCCCCTGTAGGGAGTTCCACATTTACTATTGCCCTATCACCTTCTTGCCCTTCTTCTTTATCATCTCTTAATTGTCGGGCCATTTCCTCCTCAAAATCATCATCAAATGTAATAACCTTACCACTGGCATCCTCTCCTTTGTCTCCACTTTTGGAAGACCCTATTTCTTCTTCTTCACAGACCACCCTATCAATTTGTCAGTGTTCATACTCTGGGTGTTCATGGTAACCATCGACTTCTTCCTCCACCGCTTTCGAAGCTTCTTTCTCCCACTTCTCCCATTCTTCTGAGATTAGCATTGTGGCCTCCATTGTTGGTGGTCCTATTGGGGGTTGTGAGGGTGTAGCACTGGTGAGGACCTGTGCTACAATAGCTTGGATGGTGGGGTCCAAAAGGATTTGAGAAATCTCGAAGGGGACGTTTTGCATATGCCTTGAGAAAGCTTTTGGAAAAGTAAGTGTGGGCATTGGTATTGTTGTTGTTGCCAGTGGAAGCGATGTAGTAGGTGAAATGGCGGTGGAGGAAAGTGGAGAAGTTGCAGCAAAGGAGGAGTGAACCATTATTATGGGCCCAGCCAGGGGAGAGGAGGCAAGATGGGCCAAGATGTCTACTACAGGCAGGGATGTGGCAACCATCACCTAGGAAATAGCTAGAAGGGAAACGGAAATAGGGACAGTCGAGGGAGGTTATGGCTGACCGGTTTTCCCTGCCTCACCCTCTTGAAGGTGATCTTCTTGAATTGATGTCTACTCTGTGATGCTTCCCGTATGTTTGGGCCTCTTAGAGGGTGAACCTCCTAAATATTTTCATAAATAAACCTTAGGATTTGGAAACTGCTCTACCGCAGTCCCTTTCCTCTTCTTTGATCTTCTGAGCGGAGGAGATTTGGATGTTTCTCCTAATGAAGTTGTAGCAGAAACATCCTCCATAGCACTAGGCTCACTCTTGAGCCCCTCATATGTTAGAATAACCCCTTGTTGCTTCAATTGGGCTACTTGTCTATCAACCCATTCTTTGGTACGATCCTAAATTGGCTTGGTGATAATGTTGAGGTTATCGACCTCCTGTTCATCCCAGTCTATCATTGGTAGTGGCAGGTTAGCAACTGCATTGTATCTAGGGTCCATTATGGTGCTTTCATCTTGTTTGACTTGATCTAGTATGGGGAATAGTTGTACCTTCTTACGAAGTATGCAGTCATCCGCATGTAATGCCTTGCACGCACCTCCTTGTCATCTTGACAATTTTCCCAAAAATATTCAACATGATGCAAATGGGTGAACCCTGGTCTTAGTACCTTTATTACATGCCCATATGGGTCCATCCATGGGTGAGCAGTGTGTAGGCGGAAGTGATACTCTGCCAATTCTTTCTCAGAATTCACAACACATTAGGAAGTCTACAATTTGTACATCCCCTAGCCGAAAGCTAAAAGATAAGGGATCCCTGCCAAGTATTTTCCTTCGAGGATTGAATGTATATGTTGTAGCTTCTGGGAAAGCTCTAATAGTATAATCTGGTCATTGGGGTGCCAGGGCAGCTTATTCGGCCTCTCTGTGAAACCCTAGGTACGAATATATGTAAACTTGGGGTATTGTATGAATAGGAAGGCATATTGCTTTAGGAATGCTCGAGAACAATGAGAAACCATCCTCTCAAAATCCCCTTTGAGCAATCTGGTGACATGGCCAATGAAGGCGTCATTCACCTTGCAATATTCTTTCTCAAAATTTTTGAACTAGAGTTGGGGATATCTATCATAGGCCTTTAATGCTCAACCTGGCTCCTCATTGGGTGCCACAAACAATCCACTATATTTCCTTTGCTTGGCCAATGAGTATACTAGATAAGAGGTCATGTAGAATCTAGAAGTCTTCTATACATTCATAAACTGCTCATGGAAGCAGTCACTTATGATGCCTCCCCAGTAGAATGAATCTTTTATGGTGACATCTTCATCCCCACGGAGGATCTGCTCAACGAAATATACCATCCACTCCTGAAAAAAACCAGCGTTGGGGAGGCCCATCACTCTGCTTAACATAGTTACCAAGTCATGGTAATCTTCATGGAAGTCGCTACATAAGAGTTCTTGAGGAACCTTTGCAGCGCTGCCCCTTTTCTCCTTGAGCCAATACTAATTTATTAGCTTCTTCCAGCCCACCGGGTCCTCATCCCATGTCGCTTTACACTCTTCAATGGTAGGAATCTCCATCTCCTCAAAGGTGGGGATGTGAAAGGTCTTTGTAATTGCCTCACCCGACATGTCAGCAACAATATTTTTGTCCCTATCAACAATTGTTTGCGTCTATAGCTGATAGGCCTTCCGACAAGCCATGACCAATTTGGGGGCAATGAGGAATAGAGGGAAGCCTGCAGCCTTGGCAATTTGACTTTTTCTAATCAATCTGACATTATTGATCTTTGGGTGGACTCTGACCCTTTGCTTAAATTCATCAATATCGATATGGTTGATATTGGTATCTGTGATTTCCTTCCAATCGGTGATGATTTTTGAATGTAGGGGCTCACCCTAGAACTGGTACTTCATTTGGTCTTTGTCCTCTCTTCCATGAGGAGTCTTTCTCGCTTTCTTTCCTTTTCCCTTTTCTGCAGCCGCCCCCGAGGGTCCTGTACCTAATTCCATATATCCTGCAAATAGAGACGTAATAAGTACAACCAATTATGAAAGAATTAACATTAGTTGAAATACTATGGATGAAATCCAATTAGATAATTCATTATTCATAAAATCAAACTTTTACTTCCAAATGTCGTTAGTGATTTTCTTGAGGGATTTTGGACAACCCGGGCCTAAGGGGTCAAATTTCCCTGGTAAGAATGTTGTTTCGAAGGGAAAACGAGGTAGGGAAATCAGGGTGATTTCTCCCATCTTCATATTTTGATAGTTTGAAAGGCTTGTGTCGAAGAGGGTCAAATTTGAGCATGTGAGGCGAGGTTGGTTTTCAAATTTGAGGTTATTTTGATCACTTTCAAAGCTCCCAAAGATTTAGGGCCAAAAAGCTATAGGACTCAGTTGTTTGAAATGGCCAGGAAGAAACGAAGTTCTAGGCTCGGAACTCCAGGATTTGGGACCTAGGAGGTCAAAGGATAGTTGATTGTGACCCTTACATCTTAAAGCATTCAAGCTTGAAGGGGTGGAAAGCCATTGGTGATTTTTCATTTGAAAATGGCACGCATGGCATGGAAGTCTAGAGGGAGCGGCCCAGTGGACCAGACCTAGAGTTCAGCTTGGTTGTTGGGTTTTCCTTGTTAGGTTTCTCAACAAACAGGAGGGCGGAACTCGAAGGTTGGGAAGGTGAGCATGCTTTTCCTTTTTCTGTTGGCTGACACAGGATGGAATCCCAGTGGACAGGATCCGAAGAGGGCAAAGACATCAAGTTCATCATTCATTTTTTTTTGTAGCAAAAGATTGGTTGGGAGCCAAATGGTGGAAGGTTTCCGCCAAATGGCCATTCGAGAGGGGCGAAGTTGCCATGGAAGTCTACAGACTAAGACCAGATGAAAAGATGACACAGTTTATTTAGCATTCAACTTAGGGAAGTAACAGGAAAGATGGACCCCAAAGTGCAGAAAGGTTTGTTCTCCTTGCCATTCAGGAATGGTGGGGGCAATGCAGAATCCTGAAGATGGAGTCCCACGAGGGCAGACCCGGGAGGCAAAGATGGAGGCTAGTTTTGAGTTTGTTTTTTGTTAAGTTTGACGGCGCTTTAATGATGGATTTTTGGGATCTCAGGCACAGGTGGTGGGTTCTCCTCGCCGATGGGTCAGTTGGTTTGTGCAAGGTTTGGACGACAACGAGCTGACATGGGCCCAGAAGGCGTGAATGCCCTACGCAAAGAACGACAGCGACGTGGTTTAGTTTCAATTCAATCTTAGGACATGATTTGGAGGGTTTTTTAGAATTTGAGTACATGGGTTCTATGGTTTTTTCAAGTTTTAACACATTTTATCCCATATTTATTCATCATTTTAGGTGTGAAATCATACAAAAACTTTCAGAGGAACAAACGAAAAAACTACCTTGGAAGTCCAATGAGGGAAGATGTGAAATCCACTAAGGAGGGTCGAATGATGATCATGGACGTGAGGGCGGTGGGCGATGGATGCACTAGACTCCTTAGCAAGTACTTTGAACTCCTCTGGAAAACTTGACAAGTGAAAATGATAGGTCGAGCCAGATATTTATACCCCAATATGCAATTAATACCCTCATTTAATGGTCGTACAAACAATAGGAGAGTTGGTGAATTGAAATCTCAGATGGCGGCGGAAGGTCTGAGGTCCATGGGCCGGAAGGGCATGGTTAGACGACCACCAAAAATGTCATTTTGTGAACCATCGATGAAGGGGATCTCAGGACCTGGAGGGTGGAGTGCTATCTCAAGTTCGCCGTTGAAAATGGCGAAGTCAAAACGAAATTCCAAACACAGAAGTCTAGATGGTCAGGCCCGGTAAGGGAAAAAGCAACTTGATTTCGCTCTCAATTTAAACAGACGACAAAGGAGGGGTCGAATCTTGGGGTTCGAGAAGGTAGAAGCCTTCCACCATTTTGGAATGACAAACACCTGGAGGAAACCTGGCTAGAGAAACCCAGTAAGGTGAGCCCACTAGGCCCCAAGGTCATTGGCAGAAGCAAACTGCTAAGGAGAGTCTGGAAGGATCCAAGACATAACAAAAATGGGGGAGATGAGACACAGTCAACTTAAGATGAAACTTTGGAGGTACGCTAACCATCTAGGACACCAAAATGGGGGCACAGAAAATGAGGCGGTGATGAAATGACCTGGCAAAGCAAAAGAAAAGAGGTTCCCCGTTCCGAACGGGGCATGTGTGTTGAGGGCACAACATATTCATTGGGGGTGAGTACTAACAAGTTGATTATCTTTCAGCTTCACTTTGGTAGAATATTAACACATATTATATACATCTATTTATGAACTAGGTTGATGCACATTTACTTCCTCCATCTAATAATTGGTCATCATAAAATTTTATTGTGTATAGACCTTTTTTATGGGATTTATTAGAGGAGAGGATAGAGTAGTTGGGTGGAGAGTGTTGATAGGTTAGTTATGTATCTACAAAATCAAATAGCTATATTAAATATATCTATATAAAAGATGTCCAAAAATATAACTGTAAGACACCTACCTATCCTAAAAACCAATTTCAATAAGAATACCTTGAATATAATATCTATGATATATTTTAAATAGATATATATTTAAAATATCTATAATAATTTATAAATTATAATTTTTATTATACTTTTATTCATTAACTAGATATCTATTTTATATCTTAGTTACAAAATTACATAATTTTTTCAATAATTTTTTCTTTCTATTTTTTTTTAATCGATAAAATGCAGACAAGCTACATATATTGATATTGAGAAAATTCAAAACATGTGCATGAATCTAGGCCAAACCTACCTCAAGATTCCCAAAGTTACAAAGTTGCATTTCTAACTACCCCTTAGCCACCTATTCACCCTCCTATCGATTTCAAAATTCAAACAAGTTACACAACATACATTCATTCGTTTTCATCATAGAATTGCATAGTTTCAATTAGGTCCACAAATTCCCTGAGCCATTGCAGACCTACCACCTCTACCATGCCCAGACACTTGCAAAGGAAGTTAGCTCCAATCCCTACCCAGTTTTGATGGTGGACCAACTGCTCTCCCTCCATGTCCAAGATGAACAGCTGCCAATCCACCTCAATGCCATGTTGAAACATTTTTGTCATGTCATCCAGGAATGGAATCCCCACACCAAGCCTTGCTACTCCCACCACGTTTAGGTCCTCCTCCAACACCGCCTCCACTAACACCATTCTCAGAAGCACCAAACACCTCACTTTGGAAATATTTAAGTCCAACAAGGATGCCAAAAAATACGATGAGATATCAAAGTTCACCTTCGTTTTGTTGCTTGAAAAGAAAAATTTCTGCCCAAGCACCATTCAAACCGCTTCCAGGAACAAAATGTCCTTATTCTGGAAAATTTTCTTTAGAATTTGGTCTAAAATGAACCTAGTGAATGTTGCTTATGGCTTCACACATTTTAGCTTTATGGGGGTTTCCATCCTTGTGTGCAGAAGAAGCCAGAAAGATCTCCTTAAATAACTAAATTTTCTCCACAACAATGTTGAGGACCAATTTACTCGATTTATTTTTGTTGTACCTACCTCCACTTGATCAATGAAGGGGAGTACTGAGTGTTCCAATTGTAAGATTTCCATACTACCATTGGATCTAAAATCTCTTGAGTTTATCATTTCCATATTCTCCAAAGCAATCCTTCAATTTAGCATTCTCTTTGTCGGCTCACCATAAATTCACTCCCTCGTGTAGCATTGATTGCTGATTTCAAAGCCTTGGCAGAGCTGCTTCTTATGTTTGGTGGCAAGTTCCCCCATTTGGGATAACTGATCTGATGCATATATCTCAACTCTTGTAGATGTGATTAATGGTGTATCTGTCAAAATATTTCAGCACTTCAATTGCTCTAGCAAGGATTCCTTGTAGCTTCCAATTGGGAGTCTCTCCTTTCTTGAGAGAATTTACAACCAACGTTGAGCCACCTTCGATTGCAATCTTCCTGACTCCAAGATTTTTACATAGATTCAGCCCATGAGTGACTGCCAATAATTCTACTTCATTGTTTGTTCCATCTAGTAGGCATTTAGCTGAGGAAAGAATTTTCTTCCCTTGCTAGTCCCTTACAATACATCTTGCACCAGAGGAGCTTGGGTTTCCTTTTGAGGCTCCATCAAAATTGAGCTTTAGCCATCCCACAGGTGGAGGGGACCAAACTATTGAGGCCCTTGCCATGTTTTCCTTGCTTCCTCTGGCTCCCACCCATGGCAGAATTAGTAACGAGGGCCAACCAAATCGTAATCTTGCATCCCAATTAGAAAAGTATTTATCTTTTAGTGCTCTTTGCTCCAATTTGGCATTCAGTGTTTCTATTATTACTGCCTCAATCTTGTTGAGGAGGGAGGCTACACCCATCTTCTTGTCCTAAAAGAGGTGTTTGTTCCTTTTTTTCCACAATTCCCACACCATTATTGACGTTCTAACCATCCACATCTCCCCAAAGACAGCCCCTATTCAGAATTGGCTAGGCATTAAACTAGCAAAGCAGATCCTTTGGCAATGCACAAACCCATCCCAATCTTGCACATAGCCATTGCTAGCACTCTTGAGAATACTCACATCCCAAAAAGAGATGGCTTGCCATTTCCTCCTCATTTTCACATAATACACAATGGTAGGGGCCATGAAATCCCATCCAAAAGAACCTGTCTGCAGTTAGAATTTTTCCCTGAAGAGTAGCCCAAGAAAAGGTACTTGCCTTGGGAAGACACATGCTATTCCAGCACAATCAGAGGGGAAGACACTCCACTTCCCTCACCTACTCTTCAATGTAGATTTTTTTGTATCCATCTCACATGTTATAAGAGCCTGTTTTGGATCCTGTCCAAATCACTATGTCAACACCATTTCTTAGGGATATTGATCTCTTCTTGGGGGCTTCAAAGAGAGCAAGAACTTCCCCAAGGGGAAAATTGAGACTAGGGAAATCCTTCCATCTCCACTTACAGATAATATTGTTGGGATCCAAAATTAGATAGTCCTTCACCTTTTCTACCCATAGTGCTTTGAGTGATCTCTTAACCTCCCCTACCTCAGTGGAACTGTCCAAACTAGGGAATCCTACCCAAGAGTCTTCCCAAAAAGGGGCTTTGTTGCCATCCTTGATGTCTCAGGAGACGAAATCACATATGATCGATTTGATTTTCTACAAAAAATTCCATATCCTTGATCTAGATAGGGGGTTATAGGTTGTGAGAATGATGCCCCCATTGTCATTCCTCAGATACTTGGGACGAAGGATCTATTCCCATTTGTTTTCTAGCTCACTATGCATTCACTAGACTAGTTTAGCTCCCAACACCTTATTCTACAAGTCTAGGTGTTTGAAGCCTAGACCCCCCTCTTCTTTCAATCTGCATAGGTTATCCCAAGCAATTAGGGAATTCTTGCATTTATCATTATTTCCTTTCCAAACGAACTACCTATATATTTTTGTAAAGTTTGAGATACAACTACTAAGGATGCAAAGGATGGACATCAGGTAGATCGGTAGAGCCGAGGGGACTGATTTGATCAATGTGATCCTACCTGCCCAAGAGATCCATTTCGCCTTCCAAGAGTTCACCTTTGTGTTTGTCTTGAGATTGAGAGGATCCCAAAGGCCAGTCAACCTTAGCCCCTTAGCTAGGGGGATACCCAAGAATATGCATGGAAGTTTACCTTTTTTGAAACCTAGGATCCTTAGGATTTCTTGCTCTTTTTGAACTATGGTGTTGAAGAAGAATTCTTTAGATTTCATCATATTCACTTCTTCACTAGACGCCTTGACATAGGTTTTCAGAATTGAGGTCGGATATATTGCTACTTTCCTTTTCACTGACCCAAGAATAGAAGTGTCACTTGTAGCTCACTCATCACCCTGACCCCAGTGATTTGGGAAGAGTTGATGCCTTAGGAGACAGTTCACTCTAGAGTTTTTGCCATCATAATGTAAAGGAATGGGGAAATCGGGTCGCCTTGGTGCAGAACCCTAGAAATCTCAAAGAATCTTTCTAGGGATCCATTGATTAGGACTACGAATCTTGGGGAGGATATGCAAGTGAAAACCCAATTCAACTATCTCTTGTTAAAGCCAAATGCCTCCAAGACTTTGAGTAAGAATCTCCAGTCGACCATATTGTAAGCCTTCCTTATATCCAGCTTTATGAGCATGTTGGCTTGTTTATTCTGTTGAATGGAGTAAATCGCTTCCTACATTATGATGACTCCATCTAGAATTTCCCGCCCTGGGAGGAATTATGTCTATTCCTCATAAATGATAGAGGGAAGAATGAGTTTCAACCTATTTTCCATTTCCTTTGATAAAATTTTATACAAGGTGTTACATAAAGATATCAGTTGAAAATAATCCACCAATCTTGCATCATCCCTTTTTGATACCAAAGTGATGAATAT
This sequence comes from Sequoia sempervirens, assembly GCA_007258455.2. NCBI lineage: Eukaryota > Viridiplantae > Streptophyta > Pinopsida > Cupressales > Cupressaceae > Sequoia > Sequoia sempervirens. The sequence goes on from VDFB02000015.1 coordinate 542,279,400, forward strand.
GTTGTTGATCTCTCTCAAAATATTTCCAAAGTTCCATGAAGCTTCAATTGCTTCATAAAATTTGTCTCCAAGAACACCCCAATGGTGTTGAAAAAAGCTTGTAGGCATACCATCTAGGCCTGGGGCTTTGTCAGGATGCAATTCAAAAAGGGCTTCCTTGATTTCTTCCTTTGAGAATTTATTGTTTAGCATTATGTTTTGGGCTGCTAAGACCAGGTTTGAGATATTATGCAACAAATCATTCTAGCTCAGCAAATCTGATCCATTCAAGTTATTAAGGATACCATTGAAGAAATGGATAGCTTCATCACCTATCTCTCTAGGATCATCTATGATAGAGTCATCTTGTTTAGTTAAACTTGTGATCCTATTTGTACTTTAGCACAGTTGCCTTGTGTTGTTATGAAAGAATTTTTTGTTTTTGTCTCCCTCCTTAAGCCATACTTCACGAAGATTTTTTCCTCCAGAAGATCTCTTCTTTGGCCAACACCTCCTCATATTTACCTAACAATTCTTTTTCTTTGTCATAACTCTGAGGGCTCATCCCATTCTGCATTATGTCCTATTCCACTACTTGGAGTTCTTCCTCTGTGCTTTCTTTTGTTTCAAATATTTTTTTGAAAGTGTGGGAATTTCATTCTTTAATCTTCTATTTCAAGCATTTTAGTTTTGTTGTTAGGTAGAACATTTTTGAGCTGCTCACTTGAATATTCTTCCACCATTCTTCTACAAGCCCTAGAAAAGATGGATCCTTGAACCACATATTTTCAAATTTGAAGGGAGAATGAGAGGGCCTTCTATCCTCTTGGATTTCCAATTAGATTGGAAGGTGGTCTAAGCTTGCACTGGGGGAAATTGAAGCTTCGATGGTATATGGAAAATTGTATAGATTGTCCCAAAAAAGAAATCTGTCTAGCTTCTTTGCAATCATCCAAGGGCTTGCTTGTTTATTTGTCCATATGTATATGCCTTTTTTGAACTCTAGATTCAACAAATTGTTTCTTATAATCCAGTGTCTGAAGTCTTTATGTGATTGGTTTTCCTTCTGAACCCCTCCAAGTTTGTCCTTCCCTTCAAGTATTGCATTGAAATCTCCTGGTAAGATGAATGTTTCCCCCTATTTTGATTTTAGTAGTTCTTCCAATTCTTGCAATAAATTACACTTTTTCATAGGTGAATTAGGTCCATAGACATTGATGAGTCCAAATTTAAGGCTGGAATGAACATTTCAAACTAAGTAGTATTGCCAGCATGAAATTTCCTAGAGTATTTCTACTTGCACCATGGAGGGTCTCCAAAAAATGGCTAGCCCACTTGAGGCACAACTTTCCTGAACTCCTTCCACATTCCAACCCATAATTTTGTGCTTTAACACTTCCAGCTCTGCTTTGGTAAGTTTTTTTTCCTGGAGCAGTATTAGATCTGCCTTGGCCAAAAGGATCCTTCTCTTGACCAAGCATTGCTTGTCAAGGGAATTCAAGCTCCTAACATTCCAAGATAGGAGTTTCATGGCTCCTCAATAAGGGGGGTCCCCTTCCCAGATTTCAGTAAGGTGCTTAATTTTTTTGGTCCTCGGCATCTCCATCCATCAGTTTAAGCTCTTGCAATGGTTTCCTTCCTTGGGACTTTGTTTTTCCACAATCTGGTTTGGATCTCATGGAGGGATGTTGGAGGGTGCCTAATTTTTTTATAGGGGAGAGCTCTTCTAAGTCCTCATCAGAAGCCTCTACTGCTTCCATCATCAGTTGTTGTTCTACTGGTAGCTGTGGATTGTGGAACAACCTTTCTGAGTCTAGCTCTAGATCATGTGTTCTCCCTCAGCTAGTCCCATGGCCAAATTCAAAAAGATTTCATTTATATCCTTTTTTCCTATGGAAGCCTTTCCCATATTTCTCCCTCTACCTCTACTAGGGCTAGAGAGGCATCCCATTGCTCCCTCATCTCTATTTATTTTCCTCCCTCTACCATATCATTTTTTCCTGCCATGGCCATGATTTTATCTGAGATTTCCTTCTCCTACCTTTTTGTGTTAATCATCAAGCTCTTCAATTATGCCAGACTGTGCTCTTTTCCCTCAAGGTGGGGTGGATCTTCGGTTTTTGGTGGTTGTGATCCGGACTCAACATGTTTCCCTTCTGCCTCATCTTCCAATTGTGACAACCTAGAAGGGCCTAGGGTATTGTTTTCCAAACCAGCCGTCATCCATGGTTTGATCTATTGCTTTCCCTAAGCCTTTCATGCAACTAGCCACATATCTGGTACTCAGTCTACAATTTCCCCCTTTCTTTTCTACCACTACCTTCTAGATCCATCCTCCCTTTGTTGTGATTATTTCCAGGTTATCTACAAATTTGAATTCTATATGCAATTCTACCAAGATTCTGGCTCGACCCTAGTTGTCCAAAAAGAACTCTTCCTCTATCCCCATGAAGGTTCCTAGGGCATCACCTATTTTTCCTATTATTTCCTCACTCCAAAATTTTGAGGACAAACCTTCCAGGGTGATCCAATATGGGAGATATTTAGGTTTGTGATTTTTGGGGTTAAAATTGGGTTCCCAATCTAGTATGTAAAAACAAAACCCTTTTTAGAACAAAGGTCCTCCATGTAAAATATTTTCTTTTAAATTGTGATCTATACATTCTATCAGAATGAAATTGGATTTTTCCCTTACTCAGCCTTCAAAACAACTCACAAGCCATTCCAATAGCTCTTGTCTTGTAGCTTCTACACCAGTCCATTTCAAAAACATACCACAATCCTTCAGATAATCCCATCTCAGCTGCAAATAGCTCACAACGATCGAAACAACCTTCATTCTTCTATCTGGGGAAGAAAAAGGAAGCCCATTCTACATTTTCACCTTTGGGATCCATGCCTTAGGGTTTTGGCCCAAATGATTTTTCCCATGAAAATCTCGCAACTAAGGGAGCCTCTAGAAATTGCATGGATTCCAATCTCTAATACTCTTTGGTTTGGGTGAATTATTGCTCTATCTTTGTTTCCCTAACCACCTGTTCCTATTTGTTGGTCATCTCTCCTATAGCCATGGAGGCTTCTTCTTCCTTGGTCCTCATGGGAGACGAATATCCTAACCTTGGAATTTCCTTTTTCTCACATCCTTTCTTGTTGGATTATCCTTTCGCTCCGTGTCACCTTGTTGTTGAGATTTCTCAAGCAATTATTCTTGATTTTGCTTTTTCCTTCACACCTGTCTCCATGACTACTGCTCTAATTTTTTTCGCACATGCACCATTTCTTCCTAAAATTTAACCGATATTAAGGTTTTGGCCTTGTTTTTTGGCACTACAGGCAAGAAGCCCCACCAGTTCACCAAGGAGCCTCCCCTTAACACTAGGGTAAATAGATTCAATTGTTGATGCGGTACAGAGCAACCCCACAAGGTTTGAACCTTGGTTGTTGGCTCTACAGGAAAGTAGCCCCACCATTTCACTAAAGGGTCGCCCCTCAATGTTTACTATTAAGGTAACTTGGGCCTTAGTTGTTGGCACTACAGGCAAGAAGCCCCACCAGTTCACCAAGGAGACTCCCCTTGATATGAGGGTAAACAACAAACTCCATTGTTAACGTGGTAGAGAGTGACCCCATGGGGTTTGAACCTTGGTTGTTGACTCTATAGGAAAGAAGCCCCACAATTTCACCAATGAGTCACCCCTAAATTTTTCTTTCTATTTTTATTGTTCTATATTTTCTCTAATTATTTTATTTTAATTTTTTTAAGTTTAATAAATATTATATATAACTTAGTATTTTATTTTTAAAGTACTTAAAGATATCTAAAATTTTAGATATAATATTATTTTACATAAATGCTATAATTTTAAATAATATTTTATTTAATAGCTATATATTTAAATAAATAATATATACTTTATTTTTACAAGTTTTAAAATTTTGAAATAACATATATTTAATAAATATTTATTTCAAAAATAATTTTTACTATTTTATTTATTCAAATACATAATGATTTGTTATTTTATTTACCAAGGCACACAAATTATCTCATTACATAAAATTTTTGAATAAGTAAAAATATTTGTTCAAATAAAAAGTAAACAATGTAAATAAAATAAAATATTTTTTTAAATAATTTTGAAAAAATAAAATAATTTAGTAAAAAAAATCTACTATAACAAATACCAGAGTTAAAGAGCTAAAATTATATATATAACAAATACCATGTCAAACCTCAACAAATCTAAGGATCTTATGGCTGTGATGTTTGATCCAGTCAAAGAAATCCTCCTATTGCACCTTTTAGTGGGTTGGGCGGAGATTGCAAATTCAAATTTGAAATTCAAACTTATAGCTTGTAGTTTCATTTAATGAATTCAAAAATGCTCATCCTTGGGTATGATGAAGAACATACCACCTTTTGTACCATGAGAATAGTGATTTTATATGTTTGGTTAATGCATTGGGCTAGGAACTGTGACTTACTGTTGATTGTAGCGATTAATGAAATTGCTAGCAAAAATGGAAATAGACGTTGAGGAAAGGATTGGAGTAAGAGGCCCCACATCAGCCACTCTAAGTGGTCAATGCTTAGAGTGTGTTGGTTAAGTCATGTCGTTAATGTGTAAGGGCTACACAAGTTGTGACGCCACCTAATTCTTAGGTGTCAGATCTAGAAATAATGCATTTTTGGAAGTTTGATATGTTTTTCATCCTCAATAGTATTGATCATCACTCATCAATAAAATATTGAAGAGAGAAATCTTGTTAAGAAGCCTCTAACCCTCCAATATATTCCAAAGATGCAAATACCCAAGCATTCTGTTTTAGAGAGCATATCTAGTTAGTCTTTATGTATTAAATTCAATGATAAAAAAAAAAAGAGTAGTTTTTTTTTTATTCATTTTCTCTATTATATTTAATATCCTTTATGTATCTATCAATATATTTGTGGTTCTACTCAATTTTGTTTACGGGTTTTGGTTTTGATGAACATGAAATCTTTTGTTGTTTCATCTATGCTCTTTACTTTAAACTCAATAATTGATAACTGAGTAGGAATTTATAAACAACACTAAATTCTTAGCAGAGTAGTGAATGTTTTTTATGTCACATAAATTTATTTTGTGCGAGAGAATTAAAATAAAGCTAGAGGTGTGTGAAGAGTGAAGGATAGTTGAATATTTTATTTTGTGAGAGAAATATGACAATTTGTAGTAGTTTAAATTTATCTTAGTTTCAAATACATTTATTCAAATGAGAAAACTATGATTTTTAGAATATAAAAATTATAACTTTATTCATTTCACATGGTTATCTAAATCCTACAAATTCTCAAGCATTTGCATCTTTAAGTAAGGAATGGAGAAATAAGTAAAGGGAGAGTAAGAAAAATGATTCAAAAGACTTCATCATCCAACAAGTTGTCCATGAATGTATTTTCTCATGAATTTCTGAAAATAGAAAATTAAAACATGTGATTTGTTGAAAATGTATATCAAAGAGCTGAAAATTTGAAAATAATTAAACTTCAAATTCTCTTGAATATATTTTAAAATATATGCTTGAAAGAATATAAACCTATTTAATAGTTCTTTAATCATGTGATCAATTTAGTTATTTAAACTAGATCCTATGGATAAAATTTAATTGATAAGAATATAAAAAAAAAGAATGTGATGTATCCCTCCTTAATTTGATCTTGTTGTAGTATTCATTGAGGAGCCAAAAATTTTGAGCCTCTATTATGTGAATGAGCTTACAAGTTCATTTCAAACCCTTGAGAAAACCACAAACATCATTTAGAAAATGATAAATAACTGAAAAAATAAGGGAAATGATTAGAATAGGTATTTTGTAAGGAAATATGTTGATTTAGGCGAAGATGATGAACTAATATAGAAAATAGTAGTGGAGGAGGTAGAGGGTATAATGTTTCTAATAGAGGGAAATTTTAACATAAATGAAATATGCAATCAAAACTATAAAAATGTCATATGTTCAATGCTATTAGCACAAATGGGTTTCCCATTATGAATGAGCATGTTGAGAAAAGAGTATTAAAAATATGTATGACTCTTGATAGTGGTTGCATTAGTGAAATGATTGGAAAAAATATCATTGTAAATATGAATGGGTTAGCTTATACTCAAGTGTGTCTTTGAGATGACACTTGTAGTTAAAGTTATAGGTAAGGGGAAAACTACAGTCAAAATAGAATAATGTCAAAAAAGATAAAATCTTGGGGTAAAAGCACAAACCTGTGTCACACTTTATAAAGGAATCAGCCAACAGCAAAAAAAATTCTGAACTTCGAGCACATAAAAGTGGTTTTTTGTGTTTTGAATCTTAAAATGGTGTAAACTAATGAAATATAGAAATTTTGATGAATTTTATTGTTGTAATTTTTAAAAAATTAAAAAAAATGTTTTCATTATGTTTTTATCAATTTAAGGTCAGATTTTGGAATGCTGAAAATTTCAGAAAAAGTGACTTCAGGGGCCGTTAAGAAAAAAATAGAAAAAAAATCATTTCTCCCTAATTTTTTTTTTTCCAAATAGGTAACTTCAATATCTTGTGCATGGAAAAAAAAAATCAAATTTTGATGTATATTTTTCTCATAATAGCATTTTAAAGTCAAACATGTCAGAATTTGAAAGTTTTCATGGGCCGTCAACTATTTTCAATTTTTTTAATCATTTAAAAAAAAAGAATTATACCCTTGTGAAGAAGATTCCATCCTCTTTTGCACCATATAAGATTTAAATTTTTTTAATAAGTTTTACTATCTTTTTTTTAATTTGTAATCAACCTCTTTTTCATATTAAAAACCTACTTACATTATTTTAAAAATAGAATATATTAAAACTAATCAAATTATTAAAAAAATTATATATTTGGATTCTGCACTCTAAGCTCTACAAAAGGGTATTTTTCTTTTTTGTAGAAAAATCATTCTGACTAAAGAAATTCTTAGCTAAAGTTGAAAGTTTCGGAAAATTCTAAAAAAAGTTGAGTTGGCTGCCAACTAGGATGCCACATAGACAGTTTCTGTAGAAACAATTTCTATAGAAAGGGTTTTAGCCGAAACCCTTTCTATAGAAACCTCGCACATTAAAAAATGCAATTTCAAAGCGGGAAAAGGAAAATTTTGATTTTTTTGGATTCGACCGAAACTTATTCGGCCGAAACCTATGTGCCACGTAATAGGCCATGTGGTTTCGATCGAAACCGAGTCGGTCAAAACCTTTCCGGCTGAAAATATTTCACTCGAAACTATTTATTTGGCCGAAAGTGTGACACAGTTTTGTGCTTTTACCCCTTGATAACTTCTATGTACATGGGTTGATTCCTAATTTGTCGAGAATACAAAAAATCATTCAAAATATTATTATACACAATTTTTAAATACAACGATTTGATATTTAAGACAAGAATAAGAGGTATTAGATAATGATGAAAGTATCAAAATATTAGCTTTGAGACTTGCATATAGTTAAACTCAAGTTCTTAAGAGATATTTTAAGGGTGAATTTGATTGTTACATATAAGATATGGATATTTAATTTTTAACGGTTAAAATTATTTTTTTAAATAAAATTGTGAGAGCATTATCACATATAGAAAACCATAATCAAAATTGTGAAGGATGCACTAGTGGCAAGTAACATCAAGATTACTTAAGGCCAATAGATTGAATTGGAGAAAAAAATACCACTTGAATTGTTATATATTGATATTTATAGTCCAATTCAAAAAAAATCTTTCAATATAAGTAGACACTTTCTCACTTTGAGGATGAATTTAGTATAAAGAATTGTGTTTATTTTATTGAAAAATAAAGATAATCCTTTGTCAAATTTCAACACATAATTGAACCATGGGGAGTGAGGTTAGAGAGTAACAAGTAACTTTCAAAGCTTCCATATTTCAACTTCACCACATTCATTCATGAGGGATTTTGAAGGGTCAAATCATAACAAAATAATAATATCACATGTCCAATAAGCCCCCTTAACATAGGCATAGACCCTAGAGGACCATTTTTCCCCAAAATCAATAAAATTGACCATACAACACCCTTTGAAAAATCCACTCAAGAAAAATCCAAAATTCAAAACTCAATTAATGGTTCCCAAACCCTAATCACAATTAAACACTTAATCACATGAATTTATGATTAAATACCCAAAAATGTGATGCACATATAGTGGAAATGGATAATGAAGGTGCATTCTCCAGGGTTCCATCAAATGCGATGTACATAGAGGATTTGTGAATTTACATTCATTTGAAGATGGATAAATATAACCATTTGAATTTGGAAAAATATAGGGACAAGATGCTAACTGGAGATGATTTTGAGTTGAAACCAAAGTATGCTAGCTTGATAAAGAAGAAGTTGGATGTGTGGATAGGGTTTCCCAATTTTATTCTTGAAAATGAGTGGGTGAAGTATGTTCTAAGTAGAATAAATGATAAATTCATATGGTTGGACATCCCTCGTATAATAAAAAAAGAGGCAATTAGGGTTGTTATCGGTTTGTGCTCCATAGGACCAATCTTGGCATTGAAGGTGGTAAAGAATGAAGTGGTGATGAATCTTACTGAATCTAATTAAATGACGAGTGTTCCCTAACTATGGATGACATTAAAGATTCAACAATCAAACATACTTCAATGATGATTAGTTATAAGATATTCTATATAAATATAATTATATCTCTACAACCACAATTCACATGGAATATCAAATGGTGAAAGAAGGAAAAGATTTTGATCTTTGTGAACTCCTGAGATTATAATTGTTGGAAAACCTACAAAAGAAAAAGGAGTCAAGGTATCCTCTCTGGTATTGTATTCTAGTCATTTTCTTAATGTTTTACTTTCTAAATGAGTTGCCTAGGACAAAGAATGTAGTATGGAAAATGATATTCTTGTAGCTATTTCAATTAGAGATAATTTGAGAAGATTTATAGATTTTGAGTCTCAAAAGATAATTTTTTGTGGGTTTTTCAAAAAAATTCAAGAAAAAGATGCAAGAAAGAGAGACAGTTCTAAGGTAAGTTGTGAATAAGTATAACATTGACATAAAATTCATGGTTAGAAAAGATCACTTCTACATGGAAGTAGTTGAACCCAAAACCGTGGGGGTTCTAAAGCTACCTTATGAGGTAGCAAAATTTTTAAGTCATTCCCTTGTAGATATTGTGTTGAGAAAACCTAGAAATGCAAGAGTGGAATGGTTTTGTACTTATGAAGAGAAATTAGGTAAAGATAACCTTGAAAAGAAGAAGGGCATTGAAGAAAAGGTTCAAAACATCAAGGATGATTTGGAAAGGGAGTATGGTACCCCTAAAGGCCTTGCAAAGAATTATAAAGGAATATCCACCCCTTCACAGACTATAGGGTATGTGCAGGATCATGATGGGCCAAAAAGTGGCAATATGATGGGTATGTGGCTGACGACCATTTTTTAACCCAAAATTGATGAAACGAAAAAAAAATTTAAAGGAGATTCTTAGCTTTCCACCGATATAATTATGCTTTACTTTGAATTTAATAAGTAATTATTATTCATTTTCTATTCAAATTACGACTAAATTCTTGATTGATAAGCTATTGAAAAACATTTATTGCTTTCAAATGGTATCACATTTTTTCAATCCAAAACATGTGTCACATTCTATTCTTTGCATACTATAGGATTAAAAAAAGAAAAATTGAATTTCGTGAAGTTTTGACCAAGTTAAGGTGGTCAAACATACAAGTTTTTATATTTTAAAAAAGTTGTAATAAAAAATTCATAATTAATTATTTACTTGGAAATTTATTTTTAAAATATTCATCACATTAGCACATGATTCCTCTAATTATATCTAAAATCTTATAAAAAAATATTATCATTTTATTCTGGTTAGGGTGGTTAGACAGACACCTACTTTTTATTTTTTCCTTGAAATTTAAGTACTACTGCATTGAAATTTCAAATTTTCACCAAATAGATTTTTTATTTTATAAAAAAACCTAGTAGTTTAGAAGCTACATTCAATTTTCTATAGATTCTATTCTTACATATTTTTGAAATAATATAGATAACTTATTCAAATTTTTAAGTCAAGTTTCCTAACTTTGATTTTTCTAAATTTTTTGCCACTTAAGGGCCTGTATTTTCGATGATGATCCTGCATGTATACGCCGAGAACAAGAAGATCAAGCTAGACCCTAGTCTCCATACTTGATGTTTCAAATTTCTCCAAAAAAAAAAATAGGTGGCTCTAAGAAGATAGATAAATCTAGCAAACCTGAAGTTGACAAAAAACTGCAAAGAGAAGAAGGTAAGAAAGAGAAACAAGGGAAAATTATATCAATTGTGAAGAAGAAGAAGAAGAAGAGGAAGAGGAAGAGGAAGAGGAAGAGGAAGAGGAAGAGGAAGAGGAAGAGGAAGAGGAAGAGGAAGAGGAAGATGAAAAACATCAATTGGTCCACAAAAGGAAATCAAAATTATCTCTAGAAGAAACTTGTGCAAAATGGAAGAATATCAATCCGATGGATTTAGAAAGTGAAGAGGAAGAGGGGGAGGAAAGGGAAGCATTCACTTTTTGAAGAATAGAGAAGAGTTATAAGTTAGGATAAAAAGAACAATTATCTAAAAGTGAGACAAAAGAAAAGGGAAAGGAGAAAGAGAACACCCCTCTGATCCATGAATATAGTCTCATGAAGCTTGATTCACTGCTCAATGCTATAGCAGAATTTGGAATTCTAAAGGATACAACTGAATTGTATCCAAATGCTAATGATGTAGATAAGACAAAAATTGAAGATAGAGGATCAATTACATCAGATGATTTAAAAATAGTACTAATTGAAAGAATACAAGAGGCTATTGTGGAAGATGCAAAGTTGAAAACCTTTGCCTTGGAGAAGATTGGTACCTCATTAACTCATAAGGAAAGAGTTAAGTTGTCTCAATTGTATTCCCAAGAATTTAAGAAAAATAAAAGAGTAAATATTCTTATGGGTAAATAAAAGTATGATATTGAGAAGCTAAGGAGAGAAACATTGTAAATAGTTGAAACTATTTTTAAGAATTGGGAGCCTCTTCGGGTGATGAAGGTCAAATACAGCAAGATATATCCCTCTCGAAAAGCAATGGCCCTATCAATGAGAAACATGAGCATCAATAAGAAGAAGTTTTAACAAATAATACCCTTTTGGATGTGGAGATAATATTGAGTAGAGGAAAGAAGATAAGAAAGGAGTCCCACAAAAGACTGAAGATCAAAAGGAACAATCTATGCCTCCTCTGAAAGATGAAAAGATTACAAAAAGGTGTTATGATAGTGGAGAGAAGGAAAATCTAGTGATAATCATGTAGTAGGTAGCTCAAAAATAGGTTTTGAATCCTCTACACCCTTTGAAGATTCATTCAAAGATCTTCTAGATATGCAAATATAGTTCCTACTAGTGGTATTTGCAAAACTAATAAAATTCATATTCCTATGTAACAAGACCATTTGGAATTGAACAAGATCTATCCTCTTCATAAGTTACTACTTGGTCATGTATTTCATGCCTCCACAAGAAAGGAGATACTTCAAACTCATCAAAAGAGTATAGAGTTGGTTGATGAGGTTGTCAAGGTGTTGCAAGGCCTTCCCAAAACATCCATTGATACTTCTTTACTAGGTGTGCAACAATTGAAGTTATTTTTAGATTCTTTTAAGGAGTAATCTTCAAGTCTAGAAGAGATGATAGAGAAGGAAGTCACAAAAAAAATTGAATGATAAGAGGTTGGATAATCCCTCAAATAAATGTGCTACTACACATGCCAAGTTGCAAGGAAACTTTAAAGAAGTTCAAAAGTGTTTGGAGGAAGAAAAACTATTATTTCAATTTTGTTTGAAGTGGTCATTGCCCACAAAGAGAATAAAAGATAAAATGGACCCAATTGATTCTCAAATTTCTTAGGATTTAGGTGTGTATGATCTAGTGAATGATGGGGGTGGAGCAACCAAAGTGGTCATTGAAAATAAGCATAGTTAATTTTTCTTACTATAGGAAGAAAAAGTGAAAATCATAATGCAGTATAGTTAGCTTTGAGATATAGTACGTATAAGACTTACATCTTTAACTAGATTTTTGGCTAATATAAAAAAGGTTGTGAAAAAGGCAATAGTGCCTAATTCTCTGGAAGAAGAAGAAGACCTCTATGTGAAATTTGAAAACAAGAGCCACATGCTTTCTTTCACCAAGAAGGATTGGGAGGCACACCTTGCAAAATTAAAGACATCATATCAAGGTATATTACCCTCATCCTATTAAGGTGTATACTTCATTTTGAATTTATAGATAATTGTTCATCTCATGTGCATTTACAAAGTTAGTAGATAGTGTTTTAATATAATTTTTTTCTTTTTGATGATAGATAACATAGTTAGGGGGATCTATTCTCATGTAGATATATTAGTAAGGGGATATAATGCTAAGTTAGTACCCTTTTCCCTTGATGTCAAATGGGGAGTGAAGCAAAGAAGTTTTTCCATCAATTACAAAGGGGTAGATTGTTGGTAGCATGAATGTGATGATATATGCTGTTGTCATTGATGGAAACCCATTATACTAGTGATGGTGTATTAGTATGTATATAGTTCGGTAGAAGACCAAGTGTTCTTTGGAAATTGGCTAAGTCCCAAACTAAAATAGTATGTAATAGAGGAATAAGTTTTTGATCCACATTATTTTTCTTTGCATTATCCTTGCATGTGGTTTTGAGGTGATAATGGTATGTGTTGAAGGAGTCCACATTCAATTTTTAGGGTTCTATGTCTTTCACTATTGAATATATTAATGAAAATGTATAAGGCTATGTACTAGTAGAATTTGACAAATAAATGACTAGGTGACTAAAACTTAAGTCACAACAACTAAAAATGACTAAATTCTACTCATTTTTTGCAACTCGGCTATAAATGAGTAAATAAATGACTAATTTGGTCGTTGACTAAAAAATTATTTAGTCAAAGAAATAAAAATGACTAAATAGTTAGTCGTCAAGAGTATGTGAAGGATCATCATGGAAAAAACAAGCCCTTAAGTGGTGATGAAATTCAAAAAAATCAAAGTCAGGCAGTTACTTGACATAAATTTTTTAATAAGTTATCTATATTATTTCAAAAATATGTAAGATTAGAATCCGTAGAAAATTGAATGTAGTTTATAAATTACTAGGTTTTTTTTTTTTTTAAATCTATTTGGTGAAAATTTGAAATTTCAATGCAGCAGTACTTAAATTTCAAGGAAAAAATAAGAAGTAGGTGTTTGTCTAACCACCTTAACCACAATAAAATGATAAAAAAATTATAATATTTTAGATATAAGTAGAGGACTCATTTCCTAATGTGATGCATATTTTTGTAATTTTTTTCCAAGTAAATAATTAATTATGAATTTTTTATTACAACTTGAAAAAATATAAAAACTCTTATGTCCACCACCTTAACTTAGTCAAAACTTCATGAAATTCAAAAAAAAATTAATCCTATAGTATGTGAAGCATATAATGTGACACATGTTTTGATTCAAAAATGTGATATTGTTTGAAAGCTATAGATGTTTCTCAATCACCTATCAATCAGACTTTAGTCATAATTCAAATAGAAAATGAATAATAATTATTTATTAAATGCAAAGTAAAGCATAATTTATATTGGTGGAAAGCTAAGAATCTCCTTTAAAAACCCTTTTAGTTTCATCAATTTTGGGTAAAAAAAAATTGTCAACTACATGCCCTACACATACCCATCATATCACCACTTTTTGGCCCATCATGATCCTACACATACCCTCAAATCCAAAGTCGAAAAAACAATTTTAAAAATAATTTGGCCAATTATTGGTGTGATGTATTCATGCACACAATGTATTGGCATGAACATTCACATTCATGGCAGATTCATTTGTCTCATTCATTACAGATTCATTCATCTCGCTTCACCTCACTTCATTCATTCATTGCAGACCTTACTTCATTCCTTAGCCTGGAATGAAGTGTTTTGATCATTTATGTAACGCCCTGCCATGCAAACCCCATAGGATAACTACATCAAATACATTTAAAAAAAAAAAAAACAATTACACAATGCAACAAATAAACATTTATACAATATAGATATAACATAAATCATTAACCTAATCCTATGGGGTACATGGTGCATTACTTAAACAAACTCAATAATTAATGATAAATGATACTAACTAAAGTGGAAGAAAGAAATGAGAATAAAACATGATATAAGTACAACAAGAATAAGATATAAATTCATAAACATAAATCACATAATACTATATTCATCTTCAGAGTTCAAAGTTACAAGTGTGGAATATATTTCCACAGATACAACACAATATAAATTTAGAGTTACATTACAAGGCCACTTCCCTTATAACATTTGGAAGGGTACAATCAATAATACGAAAGTACAATAATGAAAGAGAATTCTTCATAGGTACAATCTTCTCTATGTGAGCTCCAAGATCACTACAACTGCATCCATGCCACGATCACAACTGGGGACCCAATGGTTGCATTGCACATTTCCACCTAACTGTGTGGACCCAAAGGAACACCCCCTACAAGGAGTTTATAAGAAATAACCCTTGACAACAAACTCAAACATAAAGGACACACATCACAAGACTCAAGCCCACGAATGACATAAACATCAACAGTAAATAAACAACTCAAAATACTAAAAAAACTCCAAAGGCACATGAATAAGGAAAACAAAGGGGCATAATGGGAGAGTCATTGCATGGCCTTCATGAATTCACTAGACTACCTATAATCTAGGAGCTGCCTCCATCTATGGTTAACTAGACATACTGTTTCAAGGTGTCGCCCCATAGGGTGACTCATGCAGAACCATCTACCTTTCGTGAAGACAAGGTAGTAACCTTACCGACCAGGTCTTCCCACCCATCCTTAGCCTTTTTGAGTGCTAACAACAGGGGTGAGGTGTATATTTCTATCTTGTTATGTGATAACTAACCCAACCCACTAAGTGAATTAATTAGGTTTTCACTTAATTAGGGAAACTCTTTCAAGGGTGACCACTTGTACACTGGCCCCAAGAAGAGCCACTCTCCCCTATGGTTGCCCTAAAACCAAAACCAAGAAATAGGTACCACAATGTTCAACCAAAAGAATCATAACTCACAACAGGGTACCACCCACAAATTCCCACATGGTATCAACATGAACCCAAAAGATGCAACCATAGAAATTCATTCACAATTTCCCTAACCTCTGGAGATAATGCTAATCCATACAAGAACAAAGTAAAATATCACATCCAATTAAACAACACCATATCATTAACTATAAGGAATTTAAATAATAAATCATCCAATTCTCAATCAAATAACCATTTTCATCAATTAAAAATCAAAGTAAGGAAATTCACTAATTATACTTCTATTTATCCCAAGCACAATAATCAATTTAATAAATATCTTCCTACACTTAAATAATTCATTTATTAAATATCTAAGTCTATAAACTTGCTAAAAAGCTAATTAAAAAGCAGCAATGATAATTCCATGATTTATCTAAACATAATAAAATAAACTTTCTTTTTAAAAAAAAAATAAAGAAACTAACTAAATTTATTAAAAAATACCAATTATAAATCATTCACTAATTTCAAATTTTTAACTATATTTTATTTTTTGATTTTAAATCTTTTCCACATAGAATCTTCTAAATTTTAATTTTTCTAAGATAATGGAAATATAATCTTTATTTTAAAAATAAGTTCAAACTAAAAAGCAGATTTAAGATATTAATCTTCTAAGTTCAAAATCTGATTATAATATTTATATATTTTATACCACTATTCTGATATATCATAGTACAGTTTGACTGGAAAATAATGAAATCAAATTCTACAGTATATTTTAAATCACAAATTGCATTTTCCTCAAATTCTAAATACAGCTTAAATTAAAAGACATTTTCAAACAGAATTTACAAATAACATTTTTCCCCTTTATATATAATTTTTTTCTAGAGAAGAACTTATTTTTATTTTTCATTATTTGCTCACATTTCCTACATATACACTATATATACATTATATATACATTTTTCCCCTTTATATATAAATTTTTCCAGAGAATAACTTATTTTTATTTTTCATTTTTTGCTCACATTTCCTACATATATGCTGCTGCAATTAAAGCACAGAATAAAGTGATTATATGCACATAATATATACACATACATACATGCATATATATATATATATATATGTATGTATGTATGTATGTATGTATGTATGTATGTATGTATGTATATTTACACATATATATTAAAACCTCCACATTAATATTTAAAAACCAAAAAACATAATAAAATATCATATATATATTTATTTTATCCAACAATTTTCCCATGAAAGAAATACAGTGACAAAAGAGAAGTGTAAAAATGTTCAAGAGTTCTCGAATAGGGAAAATATAGGGAACGAAAGGGTTTTCAGACGAGAGAGATTTTCAAAGGTTTAACGCTGAGAAGATTCCACAGATAGAGGGAAATGATATTTCAAAAGGAATTCCAGAATAAAAATTACAAAGAGGAAGGAGAAATCTATAGGCAAGAAGAAATAATTTCAGAGAATGGGATTTTCCCAAACACACAAAGAAAACATGTTTTCTCTTTCAAACAAAATTTCCTTCTTTTAAAAACTAAATCTACAGAGATCAAATTATGAAATTTGAATTACTCGGAGTCCTACGCAACGCTCGATTTGAGGATGAAATGATGCGTAGCTCCAGCCAGCTGCAATCTTCTATAATCTAGAGATTCAAAACCCCAGCAACAACGGATTTGACAACAAAACCCAGTGCAATCCAAAAATAAAATCTTCTCAAATCAAATCGATGAAAAACCACATAGATTACTAATCCTTAGAAAAAAATTCAACATTTTTTTTGAGTTGTAGACATTTTTTCATTTTTCATTTCCTCCCTCTTGCTTTTTTGAAAAAACAATATTTGGAAATATACTTTTTCCAAAAAAACCAAATCAGAAGTTGTCATAAATTTTCCAACAACTTTCCATGCAAATTCCAATTAACCCACCATTTCTTCCATTATACAATTTTGGAAGAAGAATCTTACATAATTAATTTACACAAAAAATATGCCTTTTAAATACTTTAATTTCATTTTAATAAAATTTTTTTTTTTGAAAAATAGACAATTAATTAATAATAATTTTAAACAAAATTTCACTTAATTATAATTGAAGTTTAAAATTTATTTTATTAAATCACCTTTTTCTAATTAAAACAAATAAGATAATGATTTCCTTAACTTTATTTCTTTTAAAAATAAACCATAATAATTTATCTAACTATTTATTTAATTTAATGATTTAAATTAAAGGATAGCTTCACATTTTAAAATAACAATAAAAGTGCTAATGTACACCATAATTTTCCAAAGTATTAATATCATAAGCAATATTGAACCTTTCATTAATTTAATATTTTGCACCATAGACTAGCATTTAATTTAAATCATAAAGCACTAGACCAAGCCATAAACACACTTATAAAACTCATGAAATAAAATGATTTAATTAACAACCATACCCACACGAATGAAGTACGGACACGACATGAACAATCCCTAGATCAACCACTGACATAAGTAGGGGTACTTTCTTACCAACTCCCTAACCACATCAACCATTGGGTCTATAGGATGCACTCAGACCTGACAATGCTGGTGGAATCGACACCCAATACCTACATTCCTGCATAACACAAAATGTTGAACAACATATACATATGCAAATAATTTATAGTCAAACACATTGTGAAGGAGAGTTATGGTGAGGCAGGGAACTCACAGATGAGCGATGCCACCCCATCTCCATCACCCGAATCAAATATAGTAAACAAAATCTAGGCATCACATCATCAAAATAACTCACAACGTAACATCATCATAACATGAGTATCCCACACATAATTCCAACTATCATAAGCAAATAAGCATAATTTTCTACCACACCCAACACATGACGGAAAAGATATCAAACAGAGTATCAAATATGCATCAGAACATAACCAAAAATCACACTGAAGTAAAACAAACACACCAAAGCAGTATCAGAGTATCAGAACATGAGAGGCACTACATCTTCCCCCCCTAGAAATAGGCTTACTCGTGGAAGCCAAAAAATAAATAAGGAAAAGAGGCTCAGATGCAGGATGCATCATCCCATGTCACTGAAGTCTCATCATTCGGGTCCCATTGGACCCACACCTGATCAATATCTCTACCCCTGAGAGTGGGTCTCCTATGTTGCAAAATGGCCATGGGCTCTAGTGCGAGCTACCCATCCTCAACCTAAAGAGCATTCCAATCCAATACATGAGATAAATTAGGAAAGTAAGATCTAAGAACGAAAACATGGAACACATCATGAATGCGTGCAAGGCTAGGTGGAAAGGCTAAACGGTAAGCAAGGGGTCCAATCCTCTCTAGAACCTCAAATAGACCCACAAAATGAGGCACCAACTTGGAGCCTTTTCTATAATGGATAGGGATATTTCGAGGATGCACACGAAGAAACACGCGATCACCCATTGAAAAATGATGATCAACCCTATGAGCATCGGTGCATTTCTTCTATCGATCCTAAGCCGCTACCAAGTGCTATCTGATGCAAGTGACTTGCTGCTCCATTTCCTGTAGCATCTCTGGCCCAAGAAGAATCTTCTCCTCCAAACGGTCCCAACTCATAGGTGTTCAACACGGGCGACCATACAAAGCTTGGAATGGTAGCATCCCGATCGAACTGTGGTAATCATTATTATAGAAAAACTCAACCAAATACAAATAGTCTTCCTATCAAGTTTGTTCATCCATAACATACATGCAGAGCATGTCCTCAAGAACCTGATTGACCCTTCAGTCTGACCATTTGTTTCTGGATGGTAAGTAGAACTAAAGTTCACTTGTGTTCCCAGAGCATGCTGCAATGAGGTCCATAATGCAGAAGTGAACACTGGATCTTTGTCAAAAATAATTCATGGAATCCTGTACAACCTCACAATGTCATCCATGAAAATTTTAGCCATAGATGATGCAAAATAGGAAGACTAAATAGGGGATAAATGTGCCACCTTG
Source organism: Sequoia sempervirens (assembly GCA_007258455.2). NCBI lineage: Eukaryota > Viridiplantae > Streptophyta > Pinopsida > Cupressales > Cupressaceae > Sequoia > Sequoia sempervirens. The sequence goes on from VDFB02000015.1 coordinate 542,298,582, forward strand.
GTCAACCTGTCAATGGTGACCATGATAGCATCATGCTGACATGCAGTCATCGCCAACCCAACAATGAAGTCAATAGATATAATATCCCATTTCCATTCTAAAATGAGATTGAGTTGTAGAAGACCTACTGGATGATGGTGCTCTACCTTCACCCTCTGACACTCTAGGAATTATCTCGCCACAAGATCTGCTATATCCCTCTTCATGCCTTCCCAAAAGTACAATGGATGAAGATCTGCATACATCTTTTTAACTCCTGGATGAGCCAAATAAGGAGCCTAGTGAGCTTTAGACATGATTAGGGTATGAAGACCCTCTGAGGAAGGAACATATATATGTGACCCAAACATAGCAAAAGTCCATTGAACTCAAGAGTATAACTAGTAAACCTTCCCTCAAGCACTCTACCCGACTCCAAATTTGACTTCGCCTCTTGGAACCAGTTATCCGAAGGAAGTGCTACAAGAATTTGACCTTTTAGATCAACCTCAAGAGTTATAGAGGATAACTCATGATGGCGATGTCTTAGAGTATCTGCCACTACATTCTCTTTTCCCTAAATATATTTCACTTCAAAATCATACTCGCAGAGGAATTCCATCCATCTTCTCTATCTAGCATTAAGATTCATCTGTGTGAAAATGTATTGCAAACTATGATTGTCATTGTGCAGCTCAAACCTATGGCCCAACAAGAAATGCCTCCACCTTACCAAGGCATGAACAACTGCGGTCAACTCCAAGTCATGATTAGGGTAATTTAGCTCATGGTCCTTAAGCTTACATGACTCATATGCTATCACCCTATTTTCCTACATCAAAACATCCCCTAACCCTTCCAAGGACACATCTGTGCAAACCACAAAGTCCCGAGTCAGATTAGGAACAACAAGAATAGGCACACTAGTCAGTTTCTCTTTAAGAGTTTGAAAATCCAACTAACACTTTTCTGACCAATCATATTTCTTTTCTTTCCTCTACAGAGAGGTGATGGGATGTGCAACCCTAGAGAAACCCTTTACAAACCACTAATAATAGCCCGCCAATCCCATAAAGCTGTAAATTTTTGGAACATTTTTGGGAGCAAGCCAATCTATAATAGCTTGGATCTTTGAGGGATCCACGGTGATTCCTTCTCCAGAGATCACGTGCCCCAAGTATTTCACTTCAGACTTATAAAATTTGCACTTTTCCAAGTTTGCAAACAACTAGTTTTCTCTCAAGCACTGCAACACTAGCTTTAGGTGTTCCTCATGCTCCTCCATGGATCTAGAGTAGATAAGTATTCCATCAAGAAACACGAGCACAAAACGGTCTAGATAGGTCCAAAAAACACCATTCATTAAGCTCATGAAAACTAAGGGTACATTAGTTAACCCGAATGGTATGATAGTAAATTCATAATGTCCATATTGGGTACAAAATGCAATTTTGTGAATATCCTCCTTAGCAATCCACAATTCATGGCATCCTAATTTGAGGTCAATTTTAGAGAACACCTTTGCTCCCTTGATATGGTCAAATAGATCATCAATCCTCAGCAAGGGGTAGTGATTCTTCATTGTCACCTTGTTCAATTTCCTATTATCAATACATAGATAGAGCGAACCATCCTTCTTTTTCATGAAAATGACCAGTGCTCCCCAAGGGGAAACACTAGGATGAAAAAACCCCTTTTCGAGCAATTCTTCCAACTATAACTGAAGTTCTTGAAGCTCTTGAGTTGTCATCCTGTAAGGAGCCTTAGAAATAGGCTTAGCTCTTGGAACGAGATCAATTCAGAAGTTGATGTCACGCTTAGGTGGCATCCCAGGTATCTCACTTGGAAACACATCAAAAAAATCCTTCAGGAGAGGATAATCATCCAAAGTTATCTCTCAACTCTCATCCATATCCAGGTCACTAACTGAGACAACAAACAACTAACACCCTTGATGGAAACACCTCTTCAACTGCATTATGGAGATAATCCTCAACGAGATAGGCTTTTGAATGCCAACAATTTCAACCTCACCTCCAGAATCATCCCGACAACGAATAGACTTACGATGACAATAAATTGTCACTTGGTGAGCACTGAACCAATCCATCCCCAATATGACATAATAAGAACCCAAGGGAAGAATCTGAATATCGATCGAAGTCACAACTAAACCAAAGTCCATCTTACATCCTGGAACAAGAGACTACATTGCCACTTTTTCCCCAAAAGCTAATTCAACATGCCACTTAATGCCTTTCTTTGCCCCAACAAAATTACAACGCTTAACAACTGAAGGGGCAATAAAGGAATATGATGCACCACAATCAAAAAGTATAGAAATAGGAGTGCCCTACAACAAACCTAATACATCCACCATAGTGCCCCGGTGATCGACCTAATGATTATCCACCATGGAAAAAACCTGATGAGACCTACCAACATCTCCAACGATCGGCTCAGATGCTTTCAGCCTCTAACTAAACCCTATAGTGCTCCTTTGTGGACACTATCTAGCAATATGTCCCTGCTTCCCACAACTAAAACACCCAGTACAATGGCCAAACCCTCTGACACCAGACAAAACATTAGACTCTGATAGCTTCCATGGCTAGGTGTAGGCTATGAGGATTGTGCTGGCTACTCAACTCGGTTATGTTGCAATCTCTTCCAATGACGATTCCTCCTAGACTAAAATCTATTGCTCTTATGAGACTGCAAGGGCTTATTCATTGAGTGAAACTATTGTTGTCCACCCTTAGCAAGTGTAGAATGAGCCCTAGAAGGACCTGTAGCCTGAGACTACCCACCACGTGAACCACCACCTACAGTAGGAGTACTACCGATCTGAACTCCAACATGACCTCCTTAAGCCAAGGTCAAATTCTCCTCCACAAGGCGATATTTATCAAGAATAACCTCCATCATCTTCGGCTCGAAGACTCGAACACCCCCACTAATCCTAGCATTTAGACCTCTGACAAATTTTTTTACTAGAATAGCCTCATCATTAGCAATTATGACGTACTTCTTAAGCTCAAAGAAGCGGTGCTCATACTGCTCTACAGACATTGCCATCTATCTCAAGTCATGGAATTCATCTACCCGGCGTTGGCTCTAGTGATCAGATAAGAAACGGGCCCTGAACCATTCTAAGAACAATTCCCATGTCATTGAATTGATGTCAAGGTGTAATTTATGTTCTTCCAGTTTCCACCATGTGGATGCAAATCCTCTGAGGTGCATCATGGCACACCTTTCCCTATTATTACTATTGTAGGGATGCATAGCAAAACATTGATCCAAATCAATAAGCCAAGTTTCAGCTTCCAAACCTCCACCAGAGCCATCATAAATAGGAGGACATGCCCTAACAAGATCTCTCATATGTCCAGTGGCCACTGCATCCTAATCTACCAGTATCTCATTCCTCCTTGGTGACCACTCTCTCTCTTTGATCACCTACTTCTCACTCTCTCTCTTTGATGACCAAGAACATCTTCTAACAATTAACGCAACTGCTCACACCCTGAATTTACTGCTTTGGACTAGGGCCTCCACCTAGAGGGCTATTATAGGAACCCTAATTTTCCTCCTGCTATGATTCATGGGAGCTCTGAGGTGGAGAATTATGACAACCAATCCCCCAACCACCATGGGCATGGCCTTGACCACGACCACATCCATGACCCCTAGGCATGATTCTACACAACAAGAAAGGTATTACATAAGTTCAAAGTTACGCAACAAGATTAACATAATGGGTTTACTTAACCTACAGTACCCAATGTTGTTAACCTTGGCTCTGATACCAAGTTGTAACGCGCAGCCACGCAAACCCCATAGGACAACTACAACAAATACATATTTTTTTTTTTTGAAAATAACAATGCAACAATGCAACAAATAAACATTTATACAACATAGATATAACATAAAGCATTAACCTAATCCTATGGGGTACATGGTGCATTAATTAAATGAACCCAACAATTAATGATAAATGATACTAACTAAAGTGGAAGAAAGAAAAGAGAATACAACATGATATAAGTACAACAAGAATAAGATATAAATTCATAAACATAAATCATGTAATACTATATTCATCTTCAGAGTTCAAAGTTACAAATGTGGAATATATTTCCACATATACAACACAATATAAAATAAAAGTTACATTACAAGGCCACTTCCCTTATAACATTCAGAAGGGTACAATCAATAATAAAAAAGTACAATAATGAAAGAGAACTCTTCATAAGTACAATCTTCTCCGTGTGAGCTCTGAGATCACTGCAACTCCATCCATGCCATGATCACAACTGGGGACCCAATGGATGCATTGCACATTTCCACCTGACCATGTGAACCCGAAGGAACACCCCCCATGCAAGGATTCAATAAGAAAGAACCCTTGACCACAGACTCAAACATAAAGGACACACATCACAAGACTCAAGCCCATGAACAACATCAACATCAACAATAAATAAACAACTAAAACAACTCTAGAGGCACAAGAATAGGGGAAACAAAGGGGCATAATGGGAGAGTGTTATCGCATGGCCTTCATGGATTCACCAGACTACCTATAATCTAGGAGCCGCCTCCATCTATGGTTAACCAAACATCCTATTTCAAGGTATCACCCCATAGGGTGACTCATGTGGAGCCATCTACCTTTCGTGAAGACAAGGTAGTGACCTTATCGACTAGGTCTTCCCACCTATCCTTAGCCTTTTGGAGTGCTAACGACAGGGGTGAGGTGTATATTTCTATCTTGTTATGTGATAACTAACCCAACCCACTAAGTGAATTAATTAGGTTTTCACTTAATTAGGGAAACTCTTTCAAGGGTGACCACTTGTACACTGGCCCCAAGAAGAGCCACTCTCCCCTATGGTTTCCCTAAAACCAAAACCAAGAAATAGGTACCACAATGTTCAACCAAAAGAATCATAACTCACAACAGGGTACCACCCACAAATTCCCACATGGTATCAACATGAACCCAAAAGATGCAACCATAGAAATTCATTCACAATTTCCCTAACCTCTGGAGATAATGCTAATCCATACAAGAACAAAGTAAAATATCACATCCAATTAAACAACACCATATCATTAACTATAAGGAATTTAAATAATAAATCATCCAATTCTCAATCAAATAACCATTTTCATCAATTAAAAATCAAAGTAAGGAAATTCACTAATACTTCTATTTATCCCAATCACAATAATCAATTTAATAAATATCTTCCTACACTTAAATAATTCATTTATTAAATATCTAAGTCTAAACTTGCTAAAAAGCTAATTAAAAAGCAACAATGATAATTCCATGATTTATCTAAACATAATAAAATAAACTTTATTTTTAAAAAAAAATTAAAGATACTAACTAAATTTATAAAAAAAACCAATTATAAATCATTCTCTAATTTCAAATTTTTAACTATATTTTATTGTTTTATTTTAAATCTTTTCCACACAGAATCTTCTAAATTCTAATTTTTCTAAGATAATGGAAATCTAATCTTTATTTTAAAAATTAGTTCAAAGTAAAAACAGATTTAAGATATTAATCTTCTAAGTTCAAAATCTGATTATAATATTTATATATTTTATACCACTATTTTGATATATCACAATACAATTTGACTAGAAAATAATGAAATCAAATTCTATATTATATTTTAAATCACAAATTTCATTTTCCTTAGATTCTAAATATAGCTTAAATTAAAAGACATTTTCAAACAAAATTTACAAATAACATTTTTCCCCTTTATATATAATTTTTTTCCAGAGAATAAGTTATTTTTATTTTTCATTATTTGCTCGCATTTCCTACATATACTATATGTAGATAGATATATATCTATCTGTGTGTGTGTGTATGTATGTATGTATGTATGTATGTATGTATGTATGGGTACGTGCAGGATCATGATGGGCCAAAAAGTGGCAATATGTTGGGTATGTGACTAATGACATTTTTTTTACCCAAAATTGATGAAACGAAAAGGGTTTTTAAAGGATATTCTTAGCTTTCCACCAATATAAATTATGCTTTACTTTGAATTTAACAAATAATTATTATTTATTTTCTATTTGAATTACGACTAAAGCCCTAATTGATAGGCTGATTGAAAAACATCTATAGCTTTCAAATGGTATCACATTTTTTGAATCCAAAACATGTGTCACATTCTATGCTTCACATACTCTAGGATTAACAAAAGGAAAATTGAATTTCATGAAGTTTAGACCAAGTTAATGTGGTTAGACATACGAGTTTTTATATTTTTTAAAAGTTGTAATAAAAAATTCATAATTAATTATTTACTTGGAAAAAAATTACAAAAAAATATACATCACATTCAGACATGATTCCTCTACTTATATATAAAATCATATAAAAAAATATTATCATTTTATTATAGTTAGAGATTAGTTAAAACCAGACACCTACTTCTTATTTTTTCCTTGGAGATTTAAAGTACTATTGCATTTGGAAATTTCAAATTTTACCAATAGATTTTTCAGCACAGAATAAACAAGTAGTTCCGAAACTGCGTTCGTTACACGCTCCGGGATTCCATTAACCACTTCGACAGGATAACCATTCGGGAGTACCTTCCAGGTGCGCTGCCTAAATTTTTGATTTTTGCCGGGCACTGCGTGATGATCCTTTATCATGTTCGGCCATCCAGCTGTTGCGGAATGAAGAGATAGTGACAAAATTTCAGAGTTCGCCGAGAATGGGATCGCCAGGAATGAAGGTTCTGCCAGGCGAGGCTATCGGCGCCAGGCATTTGTTGAGAAAAGATTCCAAGAGATAGGAAGAGAAATGAGATTTTCAACAGATTCTAGAGACAAAGAACCAGGCAAGGAAGACAATTACAGGGAATGGGAGTTTTCCCCAAAGCCTGAAAAGCCATATTTTCTCATTTCAAGCTTGGAGTTCCTCTCCTTTTAAAGACCTAATCCTCAACAGAGGATCAGAGTGTGAATTCCACCCAGAGTCTTGTGTGCCTGGGTTGAGGGATGGAGGAGGATGGCAAACTCAGGGCCGGTGCAATCTCTTCCATAATCTAGAGATTCAAAACCCCAACAACAACGGATTCAATAACAAAACCTAGTGCAAGCCAAAAATCAAATCTTCTCAGATCGATGAAAAACCACATAGATTACTAATCCTCAAAAAAAAATTCAACATTTTTTTTGAGTTGCAAGTCTTTTTTCATTTTTTTCATTTCCTCCCTCTTGCTTTTTCGAAAAAGCAATATTTGGAAATATACTTTTTCCAAAAAATCCAAATCAGAAGTTGTCATAAATTTTCCAACAACTTTCCCATGCAAATTCCACTTAACCCACCATTTCTGCCATTTTCCAATTTTGGAAGAAGAATCTTCCATAATTAATTTACACCAAAAAAATATGCCTTTTAAATATTTTAATTTCATTTTAATAAAATTAATTTTTTGAAAAATAAACAATTAATTAATAATAATTTTAACAACATTTCACTTAATTATAATTGAAGTTTAAAATTTATTTTATTAAATCACCTTTTTCTAATTAAAACAAATAAGATAATGATTTCCTTAACTTTATTTCTTTTAAAAATAAACCATAATAATTTATCTAACTATTTATTTAATTTAATGATTTAAATTAAAGGATAACTTCACATTTTAAAATAACAATAAAAGTGCTAATGTACACCATAATTTTCCAAAGTATTAATATCATAAGCAATATTGAACCTTTCATTAATTTAAATCATAAAGCACTAGACCAATCCATAAACACACTTATAAAACTCATGAAATAAAATGATTTAATTAACAACCATACCCACACGAATGAAGTACAGACACGACATGAACAATCCCTAGATCAACCACTGACATAGGCAGGGGTACTTTCTTACCAACTCCCTAACCACATCAACCATTGGGTCTATAGGATGCACTCAAACCTGACAATGCTGGTGGAATCGACACCTGATACCTACATTCCTGCATAACACAAAACATCAAACAACATATACATATGCAAATAATTCATATTCAAACACATTGTGAAGGAAATTTATGATGAGGCAGGGTGCTCACGAATGAGCGATGCCACCCCATCTCCTTCACCTGAATCAAATATAGTAAACAGAATATAGGCATAACATCATCAAAGTAACTCACAAAGTAACATCATCATAACATGAGTATCCCACACATAAGTCCAACTATCATAAGCAAATAAGCATAATTGTCTACCACACCCAACACATGGTGAAGAAGCTATCAAACAGAGTATCAAATATGCATCAGAACATAACCAAAAATCACACTAAAGAAAAAACACACACCAAAGCAGTATCAGAGTATCTAAACATGAGAGGCACTACAAGTTATAGGAGCCACTTGCATGGGTGATAAGGATTCATAGAGGACCTGGAGAATTCTAAAAAGACAGGCAGGGGCAAGAAATTCATAGTTTGTTGCAACAAATTTTAATTCACAGAGGGACAGTCCCTCTGTAGCATAATTGAATTTGGGGATGCCCTCTACAATGAATTCAGAGGTAATTTGAAACCCTCATTACATTAAACACAAATTTGAAACACTCATTACAATCTACTACTCTTAATAATGTTCTTTTGCAATCTTTCCACTATTTTGCTTCATAATGTGCCCAAGCTAAATATAATAAAATTTGGGTGTCAATGCAAAATTAGAATTTCCTCAAACAATTTTGATACATTTTCACTGCAAGCACAAATTGTCCTTGTGTAAAGTAAACATGTGCAAGATTTACCCACACATCAAGCATCTGAACAAAGATGCTTCCTGTTGTAGCTTCTTTTACCTATGTAAAAAATTTCTTTGCAATATAAAATTGACCCCTTTTAGCGAGCACAATGGCTGCCTCATTTGTAGCATTGAAATTTCTTAGTATATGTGCCAACACTTTACAATATACTTCTCTAGCCTTCTCAAGATGTTGTGCCTCCACCTTTGGAACCAAACCAACTATTGGTCTCCCAAAAGATGAAGACCACTAATGGCATGCCACTCCTTAGCCTATAAATGGAGCTTCTCATCAAAGTTTAGGGGACCCTTGTGTGAAATCAAGATCTCCTCAACAATGGGTGGAGCAGGCCTATCCTCCTTCTTACCCTTTTTCTTTGAATTTGTAGCAATGTGACTAACCTCTACCATCCTTTTACCTTGAATTTGCGATAATTGTTAAGGAATCAAATATTAAAAATTTATCCATCAAAATTGTGTAGTGTTAGTATTTTACATGATTAGAGGCTTGGGAGAAATAAAAAAATAGTAGAAAAATAAACACAATATAAAAATTAACAATATTTGAAATATTATCAAAAATAAATTATAATTAATAAAATAGAGATAGAAATATGTATACATATAATACAAATACCAACCTAAAATATATAGTGTAAACATAATAGAAACATTGCATATTAGAAGGAAATGTCACAAATAAAAAAAATGTTCACCTTTAGACAAAGTGGAAAAAATTATTCTAGTAATAATAAGTTGTGGAAAAATTAAAGAGAAACCTTACAAAATATAGCTAGAAAACTAACCTAAAAACAATTGCTAATGGGTGGAATAAATCCTATAATATGATGTCTAGTCATAAAACTAATAAAGAAGTATGATTATGAGAAATAAAACATTTTAAACCTGAACTATATGAAATATACCTATGTGGGAGTAACAAGTGTAGTGTATGAAAATGCATAACCTTATATTTTCACACTTGTTTGGGCACACATTCCTTTATTTATCCCTATTTATGTCTTAATTGGTCCTATTTTGCATCCACAAGCCTAATAAATTATATATGGCTAATCTTGACAAACATCAAAGGATAAATGATAATTTAATGGTTATGGCTATGTGTTCCTGATTTTTGGGTCAAGACTAAGATGCCACCTAGGGCGTCTTTTTCCCCCAAAGGTCTTGGGACCCTAATTTCAAAGGCACCTTAAATGGGACCCTTTTTGGAGTCTGTGCCCTGAGTTTCAAGCATTGTTACTAAGACACTACCTAGGGCATATTAGTCCCCCTCAAGTTATTTTTAGGATTCAATTTAAAATCTTGGCAATATTTAGCCTCCTTTAATTAATGAATTCATATGCCATCTTCTTGTGGTGTAATTTCGAGATATTAAGCATGTAAAATTATAAATACAAGGTTCTTTCATTCATTTTTGACCAAGACTTTTGTGAGAGCATTCCTTATAGCATAATTGAGTTCACAAGAGCATTCAAGAGTAGTTCATCAAGCATTTGGAGCTATTATCAAGATGCAAGCGTCATGTCAAAAATATTCTTGCATCATGTGTGTTTTTGAGCTAACATTTGTGATGTAGGGTTTTGATTCAAGCAAGAAATTCAATTCAAGATATATCAAGAACTCATTTGATTCAAGATCTACATTCAAGCTAGCCATCTCATACAAGTTTATAGATTTCATAACAAGGGTTTTGTGAGTTGCAACATAACACTTTGTTCATTCATCATTTCCCTCCTTTATTTCATTTCATTCCAAGGTTTAATTACCAACAAGGGGTTTGACCAAGGAAAACCCCCATTTACTAACAATCAACAAGTTTCTCCTCTCTTGCATGTTTGTGTTTGTAGATTTAGGTTGAAGACTTGAAGATCATTTGAAGTGCAAAGTTGCATTACAAATTTGTCATCTTCATGGAAACTCACCTACACACCAGATTTGGAAGTTTTAGGACCTGAGATCTGAGAAGAAGGAAGTTCAAACATTGGACCTCAAGAACACATTTAGAGATTTCAAAAATTCAAGACAGGACTAAGTCGCCACCTATGGTGTCTTAGTCCTCCCAAGGGTATTTTACAGAGATTCTTTCATATTCAATTTTGGCATCCGAAGATTTCGCAACTACCCCAGAAAAAAAAAGTGGGACTAAGAAAATAGTAAGGGCATCTTAGTCCTCCCTAGCATATTTTGACAAGATTTTTACATTTCCAGAATCATCATCACATTTCCAGACTTCCCAGATACACATACCCTAACTTGTTGTTTCTTAATTTCATCAATTGCACTCATTATTTAGCTTGCATTACTAGGTTTTGTGAGTTGAAATATGCTAAGTTGTCTTTTCCAAGCTTTTTCTTGGTGGTGAACCCTTCAAAGTTTAAAAGAACCTCCTTCCTAGGTCTTCGTTGTTGAGAATTGACTCATCTTTTGGTTGGTACTGAATCCAATTTGGGTTCCTAGGACATTCTTGAGTGACCAAGGGAGAATAGTGGTGTTCTATGACTTAGGCCAAAAAGCATCCTTTTCCCCATTGTTCCCTGATGAGAGAATAGTGGTGTTCTATGACCTCGGCATGGATAAAGCAATGCCCCATTTTCCTTTCAATTCATTTTGGTGAACCCAACATTTTAGAACATTCATCTTCTTATTTGGAGTTCATTAAGGTCCTAGATCTAGGTTGCATTCTTTCTTGCATTGCAACTTCCAATAGTGAAAGAGCATCTAGGGTTTCTCATATTTGCATTAGTGAAAGTGCATATAGGTTGCATTTTTGCTTTCTTGCATCATTTTATCTCATTGAAAAACTAAAAATTACATTTTCAATCATCCTAATTACATTTAGGATTATTGTTATTGCATTCAAATTTGCAATCAATTGCTTGTTATTAATTACTTTTTCTTGCATTCATTCACACAATTTTCTATTTTTAAACATTAGGTCCCTGGGTAGGCAACCTGGGAACACTGTTATCAACCTAGACTTTGTTATTTTTCTACAAAAAACCCGTACTGGGACTAAAATTCCCTTCCTAGCATCTTAGTCCCTCCATGGGTTTTTGGCTCAAAACCTTGTTCGTGTTGTTTTCTTTCCATTTCACTTTCTAGAACTTCAAAATCTCATCAATAGGACCAAGATTCCCTTACAAGCATCTTAATCCATGTTTACTTTGACTTTGCAATTTTTATGGTTAAACAATGAATTTTTGTGCTTTTGTTTGTCGTAGTTACTTTGTTGTTTTAGTTTGTCAATTATTGTTTCATGCATTTTCATGGTTCATATTTACATTGATTGATAAAGATAGATTATTGCACTTTCAATTTGTTAGACATAGACTTAATTACAAAAAAGGAAAATTAAAAAAAAAACTAAAAACATCAAAAGAAATAAACAAAAAATGGTTAACCTTAGCATATTATTTAAACCCTTTAGTAGAGATGACTTTGATGTGTTAGATGAACCTATCGACAACTTCATCTCACCTAGGTCATCCACTAAATATTTGACACAAGAGGATGCAAGCATCAACAATCATGATAATCATAATTGTTCTACTCTTGATATTTCTCCCATTGGTGATGAAGATATCTTGGTGAAAGAAAATACAATCATTGAAGATCATGAAAGCCTTACTTTTCTTCCTCCCCCTTGGCAAGATATTATGATACACAAAGTTAAGACCATGGCCACTACCTTACCTAGTCTCCATTCATCTCCTACCTCCCCTAATTGTGAGAATGCTTTAGTAAATAAGGAAATGATCGTGAACAATCATGACAAACACATTTGTGTGAAGGATATGTTGATATTAAGAGATCAAATAATTAAGAACTATGAAAATCCTACCTCTCCTACTTGGAAAGACATTATAGGACATAGGGATATAATTGTAGATAATCATGAGAATCAAACCTTTCCTTCTCCTAATATCTCTTCTAGACATGAAGAAGATAGTTTATTTTTAGAAGATATCCTTAAATTGAGACTCATGAGAATCTTATCCCTCCCTTTCTTGATGCCCCTACCATTTGGGAAGACCTATTTGAACAAAAAATTTGAATCATTGGTAAACATGAAACTCATAGTTACCCTTCTCTTGATGCCTCCCCTATGTGTGATGAAGCTACTTTGTACAAAATCTAAGGTCATGAAATGTGATGAACCTATTGTTTCTCACTTTAATAAAATATCTCTTACCAGGGTAGATATTATGGCACAAGAGAATGAGACCCTAGAGAAAATTATGGACAACAATCAAAATTCCCCCTCTCCTAATATCTCTCCTATTGGTGAAGAAGATATTATGGTGTTACAAGATCCAATCAATGAGAATCATGAGTAAAACATTATTGAACAAGAAAATGCCATCATTGACACACAAAAAAATCTAACCGTTGATAAACCCCTTACTTGTGATGAAGCTATTTAGAAGAACCCGCCTTTGAATGTCATGAACATCTAGTTTTTTGCTCTCCTAAAAACTCTCCTACTAGGGAAGGTATCATGGTGCAAGAAAATGACAACATTGACACACTTCTTTCAAAAAATAGTAATATGGCTTCCTTAGATGAAGATGATGAAGTGAAATTAGACTCCTCTTCACTAAGAGATCATGAAACTAAGTATAATTCCTTTGACATTATGAACATTAGACATCCCCTGACACCAACCACACATGTAAAACCCGTACAAGAGACAGAAAAACAAAAGAAATTTGAAGTTCAACCACAAATTTATTGTGCTTGGAAGATACTTTGGAAACCTTTGATTTCATACCTATATTCATGGAAGAATACAAGATAATAGCAATTTAGAGTCTAAAATGGG
>VDFB02000015.1:542312325-542376683 GCA_007258455.2 Sequoia sempervirens
TTTTGAAGTAGAGATATGACCATTTTTAGCAAGAAATAACATGCTCATGTTATAATACAAGTGGGTTTTGGCTTGCTCTAAAAACTAAAAAACTCAATATACCCATTATTTCAAGGCCCACATTCTGCATATTCTCTTGGTTTTGCACGTGCTTCGACAAAAAGTAACTTTTTGATGATGTTGTGAAGTGTGCATGCATGTTTTTCACATTCGACCACTTTTGCATGAAATAGCAGAGTTTTCATGTTGAAAGGCATATAATATCAATTCAAGTTTGAATTCCAGTGAAAAATGATATGCAATTGAGGTTTAGAGGGGAACAAGCTTTTGAAAAAGTGAAATTGTTGAGGAGTTTGAATAGAAAAGAAAGAAAGGCTACATAATTGGGTAGAACTCCTCCATTTGAAACTCTAGTTTTTTAAGTATTTGAAGTCTTTACACATTTTCTTTTATTCTATTATGGTTTTCTTTTATTTTTGTTATTTTGCATATTCCATGTTGATCATTTTTTTTGTTGTCATTATAACCTTAGGTTGTCAATGCACATTTTAAATTACACAATTTTATACACTTTCCAATTACATTTTTAAACCACATCTCTTTGAGGCATTTTGTTATTTAATAATTGACTCACCTTGTGTATGCTTCCACATTTTGTATACACATATATATGACATAAGTTTTAAGGAAGTAAAAATAAACATCATTTTTCAATCCTTTATTATGGATGTGTATACCACTCTCCGAAGCTTTCATTGAGGTATTTTTTCAATCAATTATACCAAGCAGCTGATTTCCTTGTCTATGCTACCAAGTTTTCCATACATGTCTCTAAAAAAATGGAATATACTCCTCCCACATTGATAGATCTTAGAAACTATTTTGTTTTTCATCTCTTTTTCTAAATTTACCTCATCACTAAATGATAGTAACCTAGGTTTAAAAATCCCTCACTTTATCAATTCAAAGGATTTCAAATCACCTTTCTACTCACAAACTCAATCTTGGCTTATTTTACCCTTTTTCACCTAGACACCCTTGTAGGTTTTTAGACCCAATTTTCCCAACTTAACTCTCAAATTTCTTTAACAACCTCTGCTACTATCATTCTAGACATCCATTTTAGTCTTCTCCAACATACAACAAACCCACATATGACTCCTTTGGATCAATCCTTTCCAAAACATAGAATAACGTTGTCCTAGGCCTTGAATTAGGCCAATTTTACTAATAGACCCCTCTCTAATCTTGTAACCAATGGGGGAAGCATTCACCAGGTGAAAAAACCACAAATTTTCCAACTTATCTTTAGGAACTCGCCGTCTAAGACCTCATTCTATAAAACCCTCAATTTGCTCAATTTAGGCAAGGGTTTATTGAAAAACCCACTTGTAGACCCAACCAAACCTTCTCAATGCACTCAACACCTTCAAAATAACTTGCACAAACTTAAAAGAACATAAAAAGTGACTTCCCTCAGAGATTTCTCACATTTACCCTCTCTAACCTCTCCTTTTCATGTAAGAACACCCAAAATGCCATCTAGGGCATCACCAAAAATCATGATCTTGACCTCTCGTACATAGGAAATGATGTAAACATGTTTATTAACCCTAAATAAGCCTATCCAATAAGTTATAGATACATAGAATTGGTGGAAGGCTTAATATGTCATTTTAAATGCTCTCAAAACCCTTAAACAGGGTATACAAATCAACCCTTAGTAAATTGCCTCTCAAATGCACAAAAAAAAAGAAATTGCTTCAAACTAAGTTTGTGGTGAATTTAAACCTACTTCCCACATAATTCAATCCATTGGAGTGCAATATTTTCCAATACGAAATTGTACAATACAAAGAAACTTCAAAAATTCTAGAAAAACTTAGAAAATTGCAAGGAAACAATATGATTTTATTGACTTTCTTTCAAGATTAGTTTCTCTAACCTAAAAATCGAACATATGAGGTATTTTTAAATAAAAAAGACACCAACTACCATCCCTCATCTGACTCCAACAAAACAACTTTTAAAAAAAACTAACTGTTGCCTTTCAAATTTGCTACAATTTTACAACTTACAAATTTGACAACTTTTCACTTTTTAACTCTTTATTGCTCTATAAACTCTGTAATGACCTAATTGACACAAAAATGACTCCTATAACACTAAAATTGCCTTGTCATGGCCTTATTATATTGAAATGACCCATTATCACAAAAACACAAACTTGAACCTTCTTAACTCAAGGACTAGAACTTGGTGCACCTGCACCACTAAACCTACCTCATCACTTATGTCATGATATATTTTAAATGTTTCCTTTATTATTATACATACCAGGGATTATAACCCTTCTCTCCACTATTACGAGACTCTTTACGGTATGTGCAAGATCATCATGGAAAAAACAAGCCCTTAAGTGGCAAAAAAAATAGAAAAATTAGAGTTAGACAACTTGACGTAAAAAATTGAATAAGTTATCTATATTATTTCAAAAATATGTAAGAATAGAATCTATAGAAAATTGAATGTAGTTTCTAGACCACTAGGTTTATTTAATGAAAAAAATCTGTTTGGTGAAAATTTGAAATTTCAATGTAGTAGTACTTATATTATAGGGAAAAAATAAGTAGGTGTCTGTCTGACCACCCTAACCATAATAAAATGATAATATTTTTTTATAATATTTTAGATATAAGTAGAGGACTCATGTACCAATGTGATGCATATTTTTTTGTATTTTTTTCCAAGTAAATAATTAATTATGATTTTTTTATTACAACTTTTAAAAAATATAAAAACTCGTATGTCTAACCACCTTAACTTGGTCAAAACTTCATGAAATTCATTATTTTTCTTTAATCCTATAGTATGCAAAGCATAGAATGAGATATTGTTTGAAAGCTATACATTTTTTTTAATCAGCCTATCAATCAGGACTTTAGTCATAATTCAAATAGAAAATGAATAATAATTATTTATTAAATTCAAAGTAAATCATAATTTATATTAGTGGAAAGAAGAGAATCTTGTTTAAAAACCCTTTCTGTTTCATCAATTTTGGGTAAAAATAAGGTTTTCAACCACATACCCTACACGTACCCATCATATCACCACTTTTTGGCCCATCATGATCTTGCACATGCCCTTTATTCAAGGCTAAGTTAGCAACATGGGGAAAGGTGTAGTCTATCTTGCAATCATGGCTCAAAATGGAAGTATGGACAAAGCATTTGAATTGTTCAACATTAATGTTTCATATAAATATATGCAAAATGTGGTAGCATTGACAAGCTAGTGAGCTTGGCAAGATAGTGAGCTCACTCACTAGCTTGCCAATGCGGTAGGGTTGAGAAGGTAGGGGCAGTGTATGCCTCATGGAAATGGGGTCTCATAGATACATCACTGTGGGACCCCATTTCTATGAGGCATACGTTGCCCCTACCTTCTTAACCCTACCACATTGGCAGGCTAGTGAGTGAGCTAGCTTTCCAATGCTCCATTAGCTTGCCAAGGAATTTGAATTCACATGCCTTGTCCATGCTTGTCTATGCTAGAAATACTCTTCTACAGGATGATTGTAATTATTTATTATGAAGTCGTGAATGACATATATTTCATTTATTTGAATGGATAATTTTTTTAGGAACTAATATTCATCTCATTACCATGCTACAAGTAAAATTGTCTACCATGCCAAAGAAATGAAGAAGAAATAAACTAATAGATGAAGATTATGAAACCTTCAAAGAAAAGGAGAGAGAATAGGTGGTGGCATATCATGAAAAAAAGAAATTGGATATGATTGAAGAAAACAAGCCAATTGAACAGGAACCTCAACCATCAAAAAGAGAAAAGGAATTGGCAGTACAAAGGGCATGAATGTGAAAGAGTCGTGGTAGGGAAGATTTGGATACCATAGTTGGAGAGACTCTTCCTATTGAAAGTGAATATGAAGGGACACCATTAAGCACTAGCGAATATGGAGGGACACCATCTACCGTAAGTGAATATGGAGGGACACCATCTACCGCAAGTGAATATGGTTGGACACCATCCACTGCATCTCAAGTTGAGAGTGCATCATCACTCGAATTTGACGAAGAAGGTATGCCATCATCCCCATGAGAACCTAAAGGTATTTATTCTCCTCCACCCTCGATCGAAGGTACAAAATCTAGCCCTCCTCAATTAAATATTGATGAAATTCCTAATATTGAGATGTATGTACCTAGGAGAACACCACCTAGAATTTTGCATAGAAAGCCAAAGTATTTGATTAATATTGATGAGGATATTTTTTAGCAAATGAAAGGTAAGATTCCAGCACACACTTGTAGAAGATATGTTGATAACATTTGGAAATTCTTCTTTGAAAGTCTTAATGAGACTGCAAGATGTCAACTATTTGTTGAAATGATGAGGGGTATAAAGTATAGAAAACAAGCCCTTACGTGGCAAAAAAATTCAAAAAAATCAGAGTTAGGAAACTTGACGTAAAAATTTGAATAAGTTATCTATATTACTTAAAAAATATGTAAGAATATAATTTGTAGCAAATTGAACGTAGTTTCTAAACTACTAGGTTTATTTTTTTTTAAAATCTATTTGGTGAAAATTTGAAATTTCAATGCAACAATACTTAAATTTTAGGGAAAAAGAAAGAAGTAGGTGTCTGTCTAACCACCCTAACCACAATAAAATGATAATATTTTAGATATAAGTAGAGGACTCATGTCCCGATTTGATGCATATTTTTTTGTAATTTTTTTCCAAATAAATAATTAGATTAATAATTTTTTTATTACAACTTTTTAAAAAATATAAAATCATGAGTCCTAACCACCTAACTTGGTCAAAAATTCATGAAATTCAATTCTTTTTAATCCTATAGTATACGAAGCATATATAATGTGACACATGTTTCATATTCAAAAAATGTGATCTTGTTTGAAAGCTATTGATGTTTTTCAATCAACCTATCAATCGGGACTTTAGTCATAATTCAATAAAAAATAAAAAATAATTTTTTATTAAATTCAAAGTAAAGCATAATTTATATTGGTGGAAAGTTGAGAATATCCTTTAAAAACCCTTTTCATTTTATCAATTTTGGGTAAAAAAAAAGTTATCAACCACATACCCTACACATACCCATCATATTGCCAGTTTTTGGCCTATCATGATCCTACACATACCCACCATGTATCAAATCTAGTTCAACCAGGTAATATATCTACTTGCTTAGTTTTTGAAATTCCATATTGTTATCTTACTTTGTAGTGTATTCGTAATGTTGACTAATTTGAAGAGATCTATTGCACATATCAATGTAGAGCATGCTTATGCAGTTATTATAGATGAAGACAATGAAGAGGGAACAAAATATTACTTGTGTTGTTGTGTTGATGCCAAAAAAAAATTGCAAGCCCTAGTTATAGATGGAGAAAACACCGAATACCCTATAGGCTCAGCTGTTGTTATTGGAACGTGGCTTAGAAGGTACCCACATAAGAGTGTTAAACATTGGTTGTTTCAAGGCTTTGACATGCAGTGTAAGATTCTTCATTACTCAAACCTTGTCATGGCATCCAATGTTCATTTGACCAAATATGGGGATTAACCTTTGAACAAGACCTTGTGGAAGTTGGTTTGTGAGTGACCATGAGGCAATACTTGACATGAAATAAAGAGTAGAGCAGACCCGGATGGTTCATTGGATTAATTTGTAAGTATGCACATTGGTTCTTATTAATTTATACTTGTATGCACATTAATTTGTTTGATGCCAATGCTATCATCTTCTTTTACTTTTCCTATTTGTTTGATTGGTGTCCTCTTGTAAAAAATGCAGATTTATGAGCCATCCAAGAGAATCTCAGCTAGAAAAGCAATGCAACATCCTTATTTTGATGATCTTGACAAATATCAATTATGATTTTAAGCCATTAAAAAAAATTGTGTGAAACTTGGTCAGGTAATTTCAAGTTATTCTATTCATGAGAGGTGTTGTGTGAAATAGGTATCTTGGATATTGTAGTGAAGATGTATGACCAAGAGTGACTAAGTTGAGAGACTGACATGCCTATTTGTGAGTTCCTTCCATCTATTTTCATTTCATTTCCATTTTGGATGCTCTTTCTTTTTCTTCTTTTACTTTGTGTATTTATAAGTAAACTACTAAAAATTGATTGGTCATTCGTTGCAAAAAATGTTGATTTATGAGCCATCGAAGAGAATCTCAACCAAAAAAGAATGCAACATCCTTATTTTGATGATCTTGACAAATCTCAATTATGATTTGAAGCCATTATAAAAGAGTGTGTGAAGCTTAGCGAGGGATTCTCAAGTTACTCATTTGAAGTTAACCTCATAATGAGCACCTAGATGATGTAGAAATTATAAGAGAATATTGAATGTATGAGTGACACTGTAAAAGATCTATGAGAATGAAGTACCTAAGGAATTATAATGAGATTTACTTGTAATGAGATTTACTCAAATATTGAAATTTGGTGCAAGGGCACCAAGGTTATTGAGCAAATTTGGTTCATGGAAGTCTTAAGTTAGTTTTTTGTTTTGAGTTTTTTCAATTGAATAAGGTCATTTAGATCAATTTATAATGTAATAAGTAATGCTAGTTGGTTTTGGGGTCATTTTGGAGTTCATGTTGCATATTTTTCAAAATGATGTAAAATTGCAAAAATTGAAAACTTGTCAATGTGAAAAAAGTGCAAAAAAATGAAAACTTGAAGAAGCCCAAGGGTCATCAACTCAGGGATTATTTTCAATACAGGGAGGAAATCAACTCACTTCCACAATACAAAAGGATTCCAACTCCTTCCTTCCCTCAAAACTCAATCTTGGCTTATTTTTAACTTTTCACCTAGTCACTCTTATAGGTCTGCAGACCTATTTTTCCCACATTAACTCTCAGAATTCCTTAACAACCCTTGCAATAAACAACCATTTTAGGCACCCATTTAAGCCTTCTTCAACATACATCAAACCCTCATAAGAATATTTTGGATCATCTTTCACAAAACAAGCAAACTACGCTGTCCACAAGGCCAATTAGGCCAAACTAATAAAACAACCCCCCTTTATTCTTCCTATCACATGCAAATTTCCATTGGGAAGCATTAACTAGTCTACCAAACCTCCAATTCCTCCACTTTTAGGGTGTGGTAAGACATCTAACATAAGAAACCCCAAAACCATCTTCTTTCACAAGTTAGGCATGGGTTTATTGAAAACCCATACTCCAAACCTTCCCATATCCAACCAAATCCCGAAACACCTTAAAAAAGGTTTGCATGAGCTTAAAATTTCAAAAGATATTGCTTCCCCCAAATATTTCTTCAAACCCTAGCACTAAACCACCATTTTCCACTAAAAAATGCAGCATTTGACGTCTAGGGCATCACCTAAAAACCCTCTATTTGCCTCCCTTGCACAAAAAACTTTGCAAAAATGTTTTATAACCCTAACTAAACCTTTCCACTAAGTTATAGAAGCATAGAGTGGGTGGAAGGCTTAATATGAAATTTTAATGCACTCAAAACCTTTAAAATAGGGTATACAAACCGACCCTCAGTAATTGGCTTCTAAAATACACAAAATCACTTGAAATCCAACCAAACCAAAATTAAAATCGATTTAAATTTGCTTCCCACTGAATTCCATCCAAAAGAGGGCCTTGAGCTACATTTAATTGGCTCGATCCCTTAAGGGTCCAAAGTGCAAAAGGGAAGAAATATTTGATGGGGTTGTAAGAATTGGCTATGAAGGTAGCCACCCAAGATCTAGAGGCCTAATAGAAAGCACAAGAATAAAGAGATGGAAACAAGATGACAAGAATAAACTATATTCAATGTCAATGATATGAGAGGATTATTTACAATGAGAGAGGCCCCTTGGTTATATAGCCAAGGTGAGAACATAGAAGGGCATAAGATTATGACAAGTGTCATAATCTTATGACATGAGATGACAATGAAAAGTTATCACTCCACCTAAAGTGGAAAGGGATAATGTGATAATCTCTACAAAAGGTGGATCAACCACAAAAGGTGGAGAGATAATCACATGATGTGTCCACAAAAGGTGGAAGTGATGTGGTAATGACATGTCAACTCCACCAAAGGTGGAAAATCTCCAACAACCTCCTATGTGGTCTCTAAGTAAACTTAAGTAAGGTGTAATCATAACCTAGGACAAGGTACAAGACATTTAATTACACCAACACCCCCCCTTAAGTGCAACTGAGGGAGAATGTACACAAAAGTAAACAATGCAAGATGGGTCCCAGCTACTAGGCCATGTTAGGTACCCATGTACACACAATGTAATCTCTCATAAAGTAGAGAAAAGGAGAAAACCATGTGGGACAAAACTCCTCCCCAGAAGAGAGAAACAATAAACATGCTCTAGGAAGGATCAAACCTCAAGTGAGGAAAACATCCCCCCCATAAGAGATAGTCCATGCAACCCCCCCTCAATGGAGAGTCACAGCTCAAATGTCACAATGTCAAGAATCCCCAATCTAAATTGAAGAAGGAGAGAATGTAGAACAATGTGAAGGCTGAAGTAGAGCAGACCAAGTGTAACGTCCGTCGTACAAACCCCAGAGAACACACACAATGCAAATAATTTTTTTTTTTTTAAAACAATTAAATTAAACATGCAAATATATTAAAACTATAATCACATAACACATTACATAACATTAACACACTTAGTTCTTTGGGGCACGCGAGGTTACATCGCAACAACTAAACAGAATTAAAAATAAAGATTACAACATAACCATTTATTTTATAATAACCCTGAATAAGGATACATCCAATAACCATGATGTGAGAATGATAAACATCACATCATACAACCATGATACATCTCTTAATAAAGATACAAATGATCCTAACTATTACATCATCATTTTAATGTTACATTACAATCTCCTGATAAATGAATTACATTGAATTTCCCAACATGGAGATTGATACAAGAATAATAAAATATGAAATACAAGTGATAATTGGTACAACTCCACTGCGGAATGCTGAGAAGACAGGATGCTGATGGGGAACCCAACGGGTGCGGAGCACGTTCCACCCAACCATGTGAATTACAAGTAACTCACCCCCCGTGCTCAGAGGTGGCGAAGAAGAGAACCCGACCATGAATGTCAAACCGAATCAACAACAACATGGTACCAAACAAGTACAACTCAAAGCATACAATGAACAACCACCAACGTTCGCAAATCACATGACAAGTTAAAACTATGAAACTCATCACAATTAAACAAAGCATCACTGATTATACAAATAACCAAATAGAAATCATAAACCAAATTCACAAGACTCAGAAACAACATAAAGATTACAATATCCAGAGACAACTACGAACAAAACACAAGGGTGTCAAGTGGAGAGTGTCATCACATAGCTCTCATGGGATTCTCTTGGCCCTTCCTCCAATTGAGGCGCTGACACCCATCTATGGATCTCCTGGCCCTTCCTCCTAACTGAGGCGCCAGCACCATAGGGTAGCTAATGCGAAGCTGATAATCTCTCATGAAGACGAGACTATGACTTTGCCGACCACAGCCTTCTCAGCCTATCACTAGTCTATGGTAGCCCTAATGCATAGACGAGGAATCTAGTTTTAATTATCTTGTGTGTTTTACTACCCATCCCCCTAAATTCTATTGTTTAGGTTATCACTTGTTTAACTACTCTTTCGTGGGTTATCCTGAGCCCTTCCTCATTCTGAGGCGCCGACGCCCACGAAGAGCCACTCTCCCTATGACCCCTAACATAACTCAAAGCAGGAAAGGGTTGAACTAGTAGATATAAAGCATAAAACAAAAACCAGATACACGAGGCATTAACCCTCTCGCAATTTCTCTAATCAAGAGTCTTAACAAAACCGTTCAACCCTTCCACACATAAAACCAATAACTCTAAAGCATAACCAAGGCGAGAATCACATTTAAAAAAAAAATAACAAACCTTTGGAACAAGGTTTTCACAAATTGACAATAGGGTTCCCACATCACGAGTGAAGTTTACAACCATATAGAAAGGAAAACAATAACAAGACCACATGATTTCATAGTTAAAAGAAAACGATTCACTCGAATGCATAAAACACTTTAATTTTAAATTGATATAAAAAAAAAACACCACAAATTTACAATCCTACAACCAAATATTTAATTCATAACAAAGAACATCAGATAAATATTTAAATAATACATTAAATTTTATTATACTAAAATCAATAATATTTTATTTATAAAGAGAATCACATTTCATTGTTTCTATATATATATATATTTTATTTTTATTTTTAAAACATATATATATATATATATATAAATAAACATAAATAAAATAAATAAATAAATATAAATACAAATATATATATATATAAAATCCATATATAAAAAAAAACGAAATTAATAAAAACTTTCACAGTAGCCAAGTGGGGACTGCCGCGCAGTCCCCACGGGCTGCTGTACGCAGCAGTCCTTACGGACTGTTGCGCACAACAGTCTGTAAGGACTGTTGTGGCAGTCCGTGCCACAGTGGGGGAAACCCCATACAAAACATTTATAAAACAAAAATTCTGATTTCCATTTTAAAAAAAAATAAATTATTTTATATTTTTTTTTTTAAACACGGAAAACCAAACGAACTCCATTCGCACAGTACAGATACGGATTTCAAAAATTTTGATTTAAAGAAATTTTTTTAAACAAAACAAAATGATTTCAATGAAGAACATAAATATATATATATTTTTTAGACTGCAGGAATCGGGTAGCACGACCCCATATAAACTGCAGTGCGCCTAGTAAACTTTTTAACGTGACTGGCGACGCTGGTGCGACACGCCCTCCGGTACCACGGGGGTGGGGGAGACTAGACCTCGTGACCAACCTCCTGCAACAGGAAAGATTTAGCCAACCGAGCTAGGGCCCCAACCCCAAGAACATAAATATAAAACTACATATATATATATATTACGATATATGTATATATATATTTAATATATATATATATATATATATAAAACAAATTTGTCTGAACATAAGCAATAATTTTAACCAGACATAAGTATCATGGTTAAATAAAATACTAGTTAAATCAGAGGGCAAGTTCCAATCAAATTTAAGCACAGTGTGATTTAAATATACATATATATATTCATATGTTTAAATAAATAACATGAAGTCAAAACTTTATTTGTTTTCAAAGAATCAACTATAGATAAATTGAGGATTTCCATTAGATAAATTTTGTTATCAACTGTTTCTTCAAAAAGTTTTCTCAGAGATATTCTACTTATCTAATTTTCAGAAACAAAATTCTTTTACAAGTAAGATTGATTCTAGTACACATTTGTATTCTTTTTCTTACAGAGTTAAAACAAACAAGGAAGAAAGAGGGTGGAACCTGGAGTCCTATGCTCTCGAAAATCTGGTGTTGACTACCTGAATCCAATGGCCTCTACGCAAAGCTTTTCATTCCGGCTACAAAATTTCCTCTACAAAATTTTGTGCTTGAACTCGAATCTGATCCTTTGTTCAGAAGACTTCTCCAAAGCAACACCGGTACAGATTCCTAGATCCCTTCTTAAACTCTCCTCAAAATATAGCAAAAGATTGAGAAAAATATTCTTTTCCAGATTCAAAAATCCATCATCAATAACTTGTGCAACTTCTGTATTCCTAATCTTTTGTGTGTGAGAAAACTCCCAAAATTCATAATTAAGTAAAAGATATTGTCCATTTCTTCTAAAAACTCTAAAAATAAAAAATAAAAGAAAATAATTATTTAAAAGCATGCTTTTTAATCAGATCTGTATTCTTATTTGTTCTCACAACTTTTTCAGTCTTTTATTTGTTTTATTGTTTTAATTTCTACTTTTACCACTTTACTTGCACATCACATTATCTATTTAATTTAAATAATTTATTCTCATAATTATCTTCAACAAGATAATTAATTAAAATAAATAACACACAATTTAATATTTTAATTAACATTTAATAAAACACATGACCTTTTTTAAAATTAAATAAAACATTTAAATATTTAAATACAAATAAATCTAACATTAAAATAAACAATTATTACCAACATTTAATTAATTAATTCACAACTTATAAAATATCAACATCAATTAAATACGACAAAACACAAACATGACCCACAAAGAACGACAACTACAAGAACGTACAAAACCATTCAAACAAGACGATCTAACATCATGGGACGGGATGACTTCATCGTCACCTCTGTTTCAACATTTAACCGTTGGGCTATTCGTGCTCGCCCTGTCCTACCGAAGCAGGTGGAGTCGAGACTCTGTACCTGCAAATCCTGCATACAAACGAAGTCGTGTACATGTGCATACATATATATATATAATCAAAGCATTAAATCGAAGCATTGCATTGTGAGAAGGAATCGCAGCGTAACAAAGCACTCGCAAGCGAGTGATGTTACACTGTCCTTCATCACCTCTATCCTAACAATTATAATTTAACTGATAAAATAACATTTCTAAACTAACAATCATCTCATAGCATAATTAATTAAATCACTGCATCATAACATAGTTTTGAAAATCAACTAATATAACCAACCATAATGTCATATGAAATGATCATGTCCATAATTAAATAATAGCATCATCTAACGTCTAATTAACTAAATCAAACAATAACAGTATCATCATAGTATCAAGGTATCAAACGAACGCATAGAAAAATAATATATACAACCAGTAAGAGGAGGGGTACTACACCAAGGATGATGATGAATCCTCCAAATGTTGTTCCAAAAGAAATGCCAAATTGTGCAAAGCACTGACTGAAGGAATCAGGTACAACTGTAGAAGATGCCACGTAACTGGTGACTGAGCTGAATCTGTCAACTCAAAAATAACTACAGAATCTGTCAATGAAGAACTGTAGAAGAATCCACACTGCAACAGGAATAAGGTTGGAACCAAGAAGACAACTGCGGGAGCATCAACTGAATGCCCATCAATACCAGATTGGTACAATCCAAGTCTCACTAGAGCCATGCACCAAGTCTCTGGATGAAGAACCATACTTCTGAAAACAGGTAGAGTGCTTCCAAAATAGGAGTCTATATGGTGATTAGTCCATCTCACCAAAATGCATGGGTAACCAGCTGTTGCATACGCTGAGTATATAGGAACTAACACTAGATACATAGATCAATCCAAAGAAGCATACAAAACATGACATAGTACACTGAAATAGAAAGATTGTGGTACTTTATTTTAGTGCGTTTACAACATTAGAAAGAGGAAAACTACAATGACATGATGCAAAACTGAGAATGTTGATGAAGAAGCCAACCAAAGGTGCCTCGAAGCAGAAGACCATGAAGAAAGCCCTCCAGGTGGATGTCGATAGGAGCAACTGACCCTTGTTGACTGCTGATTAGAGAAACAAATGGTCCAAGACAAGGCTCGATCGGGAGGCAAAATAATTTTCCTAGGTTTGCTTATTAAGCATGATTTGTTTTAAAAAAAGTTTAAAAAAGTTTATTTTAAAAACTTATTTATTAAAAAACTTTATTATTAAAATAATAAAGAAAGTTAAATTTTTGATGAAAAAAACTTTATTAAAAATAAAGAAAAAACATATTGTTTTATTTTTAAAAGAAACTTTAAAAACTAATAAAGAAAATTTATTTATTTTATTAAAATAATTATAAAAAACTTTAATAAAAATTATTAAAGAAAAAACTTTATAAAAAAATTATTTATTTAAAAACTTAATTCATAAAAGTTTTTTATTTTAAAAAACTTAAAAAATAAAGTTTTTATTTTTTAAAAACTTTAAAAATAAAAAATAAAAAAATTATTTAAAAAAAAGGTAATGGTAGTGAAGACAGTATACCTGAATCCCCTGGTACTAGCAGCAGAACGCCATACAAGCACGCAGTTAAAACACAAATTTTTTTTTAATTAAAATCTTTTAAAAAAAGATTTAATATTATTTTAAAATCTTTTGATTTAAAATTAAAAAATTCTGATTTTATTTAAAGATTAAAAAACAATTTTTAGAAAAAAATTGTTTTATTTTTTAATTAAAAAATCGTACCTGCGTAGGTAGGGCCGTACAGCTCGCCTGCTATTTTTTTTTTGCCTCCGAGAGCAACTTGTCCAAATTCAATGATTTGATAGTCAATTTATGGGTTTTTGGCCCTTCTAAGCATGATGGCAATGTCCTTTTTGGCTGAAAATGCTCTGAAGTGGCAGCTACCTCCTAGGTCTCGCGACCACCTCCAATCTTCAACCTTTTACAGATTTGGCCTCCGATGTCCAACTGAGACAAAAAAAAAGGAAAATCTGACTATCTCGGACACTCTGGATGCAATGGAAAACTCAGATCTGATGCAACAAGCTTCCAAAATGCACTTCCAACACAAGGCCAAAAATGGAACCCTCCAAAAATCTCTCCAAAAGACTAACTAAAGGCACTCTAAAAGCTCTGATACCATGTAAGAATTGACTATGAAGGTAGCCACCCAAGATCTAGAGGCCTAATAGAAAGCACAAGAATAAAGAGATGGAAACAAGATGACAAGAATAAATTATATTCAATGTCAATGATATGAGAGGATTATTTACAATGAGAGAGACCCTTGGTTATATAGCCAAGGTGAGAACATAGAAGGGCATAATATTATGACAAGTGTCATAATCTTATGACATGAGATGATAATGAAAAGTTATCACTCCACCTAAAGTGGAAAGGGATAATGTGATAATCTACACAAAAGGTGGATCACCCACAAAAGGTGGAGAGATAATCACATGATGTGTCCACAAAAGGTGGAAGTGATGTGGTAATGACATGTCAACTCCACCAAAGATGGAAAATCTCCAACAACCTCCTATGTGGTCCCTAAGTAAACTTAACTAAGGTGTAATCATAACCTAGGACAAGGTATAAGACATTTAATTACACCAACAGGGGTATTACTCAGAAACCGTGGCACTTAGGAAATCTTTGTCTGAGCTTAAGAGATCAAATTGGCCACTCTACAATAACCTCTCTTAGTTTTTGTTATCTCAGATTGGTTTTCTCGTGGTGTCCAGTTTTCACTTGATGGAAAAAGTGTCAAATGCAAGCAGTGCAAAGTTGTAAAGTGGTGTAACTTTCATTTTGCTACTCGTGTGACCAAATAGACTATTCCAACGCATTCAAATAGGTATGTGTATGCTAGGAATGGTCTTCTTTCACACCCAAACATGCGGAATTGCTCCAAGCTATGTTCAACCAGATCGATCCCTTAAGAGTCCAAAGTGCGAAATGGTTGTAAACTTCAGTATGTTGTTACTCAAATATTTTGATTCTTAGAAACTTCTCATCTAATCCTATGGGATTGTGTTGGGCCCCTCTACAATAACCTCTCTTGGTTTTCACTATCTCAGAGGCATTTTTTCGTGGTGGTGAATTTTGACTTCGAGAAAAAGTTGTCAAATGCAAGTAGTTGAAAGTTGCAAAGTGGTGCAACTTTTATTTTGCAATTCATGTGACCAAACGGATTTTTCCAATGTGTATGAATAGGTATTTTTATGCTAGGAATGGTCCTCTTTTGCACCCAAACATGTGGAATTACTTTGAGCTACGTTCAACCAAATCGATCCCTTAAGAGTTCAAAGTGCAAAATGGTTGCAAACTTCAACATGTTGCTACTTAGATACATTGACACTTAGAAAATTCTCGTCTAAACCTATGGGATTGTGTTGGGCCCCTCTACAATAACCTCTCTCGATTTTCGCTATCTCAGGGGTATTTTCCCGTGGTGACGAATTTTCACTTGGGGAAAAAGTTGTCAAATGCAAGTAATTGAAAATTGCAAAGTGGTTCAACTTTTGTTTTGCTACTCGTGTGACCAAACAAATTGTTCCAACACATCCAAATAGGTATGTTTACACTAGGAATGGTCCTCTTTTGCACCAAAACATGTAGAATCACTCCGAGTTACGTTCAACCTGATCGATCCCTCAAGAGTCTAAAGTGCAAAATGGATGCCAACTTTAGCATATTGTTACTGAGATACCATGACACTTAGAAACTTATTGTTCAATCCTATGGGATTGAATTGAGCCCCTCTACAATAACCTCTCTTGGTTTTTTCTATTTTGGAGGCATTTTCTTGTGGTGGCAAATGTTCACTTGGAGAAAATGTTGTCAAATGCAAGTAGTTGAAAGTTGCAAAGTGGTGCAACTTTTATTTTGCAACTAGAGTGACCAAACAAACTGTTCCAACATGTCTGAATAGGTATGTTTATACTAGGTATGGTCCTCTTTCACACCCAAACATGTGGAATCACTCTGAGCTATGTTCAACTGGATCAATCCCTTAAGAGTCCAAAGTGGAAAATGGCTGCAAACTTCAACATGTTGTTACTTGGATACCGTGATGCTCAAAAAATTATTGTCTAATCCTATAGGATCACATTGGGACCCTCTAAAATAACCTCTCGATTTTCTCTATCTTGAAGGAATTTTGCCGTGGTGGAAAATTTTCACTTGGAGAAAAAGTTGTGAAATGCAAGTAGTTGAAAGTTGCAAAGTGGTTGGTGATGTCACAATAGCGGTTTACAATTTCTGGGAGATTTTGATTTTTGTTGAAATCACATATTTTTAGAAAATATAATGATTTAAGCCTTAAAAAGTTCCATTTAAAGCATTCCAATTGAAGAAGGTTTGATCAAACTACCTTAGATCAAACCCCCTTGGATAGAACCCCACTACTTTTAAACCATACATATAATGGAGTCTCATTTACACCTATCAAAATGTTGATAAAAAACCACTTTTGATTTACCTTTTGGAGGATCAAATGAATTCATTTAAAATTTATTTTTTGTAAGTATGTATTCCTTATTATAAGCTTTCCAAAAAGTATAATTTTAAATAAATTTAATTTTATTATTATATTTATTTTTTATTTCTTGTGAATGTAGGCTTTTCATTGAAAAATAAAGCTCTTTGTTCTACACGTGGAAAAATAGTAGATTATGAAAAAAAAAATTGAAAAATATAAGTGCACCAGATATTGAAGTCCTTGATCCAACAAAAAAAATAAAATTGAATTTTGATACATACAAAAAAAGTTATGCGTTATACGTCGTGCTATGTCTAAATTGTAATTGGTTTGACTTCAAAACATGATTAAAGAAACAATTTTCAATAAGAAACTATATAACCAAGTGGAAGCACTAGATATCAAAGTTACAAATCTAAATTCGAAAGAATTAGAATTTTATCCTTTATAGAAAAAAATTTATGTGTTATACGATGAGTCAGTTTTTAAAAATGTTGTTTTATGAAAAAAAAAATGTTTTTGAGGGAGATGGAAAAAGAAGGGCAATTTGATTCCAAAAATTTTGAAAAAAATATATTTAGAATATATAGACAAAATTTCATGAAACTATAGTTTGCATCATCTTCAAATTCATCATGGTTTAGCCGCTATAGTTGTTCGAAAGTGAAGATTTAGTTAAAAAAAAATATTTCAGTGTCCAGTTTGGCCAAAAATTGTAAACCACTATTGTTTTGCAACTCATGTGACCAAACGAATTGTTCCAACACATCCGAATGGGTATGTTTACACTAGGAATGATCTTCTTTCGCACCCAAGCATGCAGAATCACTCTAAGCTACGTTCAATCAGCTCAGTCCCTTAAGGGTCCAAAGTGCAAAAGGGAAGCAATATTTGATGGGCTATTACTTGGAAATCGTGATGCTTACAAACTCTCTGTTTGAGCCTATGGGATTGCGTCAGGCCCCTCTAAAATAACCCCACTCAGTTTTTGTTATCTCAGAGTCATTTTCCTGTGGTGTCCAATTTCCACTTGATGGAAAAAGTGTCAAATGCAAGTAGTGTAAAGTTGCAAAGTGGTTCAACTTTTGTTTTGCAATTTGTGTGACCAAACAAACTGTTCCAACACATCCCGATAGGTACGTTTATGCTAGGAATGGTCCTCTTTCACACCAAAACACATAGAACTGCTTCAAGCTACGTTCAACAAGCTTGATCCCTTATGATGGCATGCAAAAAAATTGAAAAGAGAAACATACACATGATGATTGAGAAGTTTGAGTTTTCCACACAAAAAGCGTATGATCATTGGTGCAGAGCACCTTGTTCCTCCATTTGTTGAAGTAGGTCTAGTTCAATTTTTTTATTCATGATAATGTCAAATAAGGCCATGATAGGAAATTTTGTAATGTTGATTTTAGTTTTGAGTTAGTGTGGGTTCATTTGAGTCAATTATGTAAAAATTGCAAAATTGTCAAAAATGTTGTCAAGCAAAAATGTAAAAATTGCTCTCATGTGGAAGCCCAACAGTCATGGGTAGTTGAAAGGTATTTTTAGGCATTGTAAGGATTTTTTTGAGGTTTATATATGTTGGAAACTCGAATTTAGTGGTTGTTGAAGTGTTTGAAGGAGAATATCAATCAAATATCTTTGTTTCTTTGTTATTTTTTGTGTATTTTCTTCATTTCTGGCCTGTGTACAAGTATGTACAATATAATTTTTCTCTAATATTATCTGAATTTGTTGTAAAATGGTTTTACCTTTTATTTGAATCCATTCTTGTGGAATTTTATTAAGTTCCAAGCAACTTAGAAGTAGATTTCTGAAACTGGTTTGAACTTGCTCATACAAAGGTTTGAGTGTAATATGTTGAAATAGGCCATTCCACCTATTGTTCAAGTTGTGTCTTAGTGGAATGGATTTGATGTAAGTAAGATATGGATTAGGAATAATAAAATAACACTAGTAAAGATATTGGAAGATATTACTAACGTTGCCCCTATTGAAAATTTCAAATTTAGGCATTAAAAGCAAGGCTAGAAGAGGCGAAATGAAGAAATTGATTGAGAATAAGTTAGAATAGGTTGGAAATAGGGTGAGGTTGTGTAGTTTTATTTTTTCAAAAGGTCTACAAGGACAAGGGAGGTCAAAAGTATGTTATGGAATGATGCCCTAGTTGGGAAAAGAGGGGTTTTAATTGAAAAAGAGAGGTTTGAGGGAGTAAAAGTGGGTAGAGTCAGGGGGAAGCATAATTTGGTGGTAAATTAAGTTTGAGTAGGAAGATGGAAGAGTGTTGGAAGAGGTTTTGAGGTTGTATGAGTTTGGATATGGGGTTTTCAATAAGTCCTAGTGAAATTTGAGAAAAGCGAGGGTTTAAAGGATAGTGGGGTTAGAGGGCCAATCATGCCCTAAAAATTATGAATATTTTGGATTTTCAGACTCGTAAATGTTGTCCAATGGTGTTTTTCAATTGGAAGAGTGATTGAGAGGGTTTTTCTTTGTTAAATAGACCTATTTGGGGGTCTAAGACAACATTGAAGCACTAGGTTGATTGTTTTATTTCAAAAGAGTCTCATGGGATTTTCAGGCATGTGAAAGTATGTGTTAAAGGGTGTCTGAAAAGAATGGGGGTTGGAGAAATTGTTTAGAAAATTTGAAATTTATGTCAAGAAAGGTGGGTCTACTGACCTACTACACAAACTAGTTGAAAAACTAAAAACAAACCAAGATAGTGATTTGGGAAGAACATTGGTTGGAAGTTCTTTGTATGATAATGTGTCAAGAAGCTAACTACTTCATCTACTATGAATATTATGTTTTACAAGTTTTTTGAAGATTATGTATCCTTTGCTTAATTGGGTTGTTCCAATCAAAGGATTAAATATATTAGAATCTTTTTATGAATCATTTCATGGAATACCAATTGAAAACATGTTTTTTTTCTTTTAGATAAAGTTGTTTAGCATCAATCAATTAATATTAAAGACAAACCATGAAGGACAACAATGATCAATGCTAGGGCTAACCAATTAATAAGTATACACATGAATAAGTCACACATGTACATGTGAATAAGGGAAGCACAAGTACTCAAAAAAATGTAAGCCTTGAAGTATACACACAAATACATAGTATACACAAATTAATACAAAGTATATGCATGAATACAAGGTATACACATGAAAACACGTAAGTCACAAAGTATAAACATAAGTTGTAAAGTATACACTTGAATACACGTAACTCCTATCTACTAAAGCATGGATATATAATGCAAATATGGACACCATAGATATAAAAAATTGTATTAACCAAATAGCCATGTAGGCATACATCAATATATGTCGATATAAGTATAAACTATAGGTACAAAATAGTCATATAGGTTTATGAGAATGCCATATAGGCATACAATGTCAAATATATCCAATATGAAATATGTACAAAAATGCCATATAGACATACAACAAAGGGCTTTCAAATCAAAAGTCATTGATCTCCATGCTCTCAAAATAAACTCTTTCCCTTTGCTTTTCGATCAGATGGTGATACGTTTGTCACTCATTTGTGTTGCGATCAAGGAGTGCTCCTGGTGCTCCTCCTAGGGTTTAGTTCTTGGTCAAGTCTTATCTGTTAGAATAAGAAGTAAATACATTAATATATAGAAATCACATTATAAAAAATGATATATTTAACAAAATAATCACTTACCGCCATCTGATGATCACTCTCCACGAGGGAGATATTGAAATTCCCATGCTGAGGAATGTTGAAGCCCTGTATAAACCATCCAAATAGAAATCAAACTATGAATCAATAATGGTTTTATTTTTCACTAACATCTATAACAATGAATGTAAATTGAAATTTAGTATTTTTTCTGATACCTCCCCTGTTAGAGCCATTGATGATTCTATAGCAGATGAAACACTAATCTCCATTTCCCTCATCACATTTAGAGCTATTTCCTCTTGCAACATCTAAAAATAAAACAAAAAATTATTCAATCACATAAACTACAATAGTGATCCACATCATGAATTATAATGTGTGAGATTATGAACAAAATTTTGAGTACTTATTAAACTATATATTTATGACTATCATGCTTACTATTTTCCCTATCCATATCTTGTTCAAAAACATGTGCTTGTAGGATTTTACCCATAGCAACAAGCTGGTGAACTGTTTGATAAAATGATTTATAGACGTGTACGATAACTATGGTGGCATAGAGAAGGTAGTGAACTATTTGAAAAATGCCTCAAAGAAATGGGGCCTCGTGGTGATGGAATTCCATTACAAAAAAATGCACGTCATGGCATTCCATCACCATAAGACCACATTTCTTTCAAGCATTTTTTCAGACAGTTTATTGCCAAGGTCTCTATGGTATTATTGCTTACTATTATGCTTTGATAGAAAAGCATCCATAGTTTGTTGGAAAGCACCTATTTTAGGATTTTAGCCATAGCAACAAGGAAGTGAGTAGTTTGATAAAATGATTTGGTACACATGTATGGAAAATGTGGTATCATAGAAAAGGTGGTGAGTTATTTGAAGAAATTTGGTCTCATGGTGATGGAATGGCATTCCATCACCATGAGACCACATTTCTTCGATGAATTCTTTTAAACTACTAACTACCTTGTCTATGCTATTGCTTACTATTATGCTTTGATAGATTTTTTCCAAGCATCCATATTTTGTTGGAAAGTTCCTTTTTTAAGCTTTTAGGCATAGAAGTGAGAAAATGAACTATTTGATAAAATGCTTTGGTATATAGGTATGGAAAATGTGGTAGCATAGAAAAGGCAGTGAATTGTTTGAAAAATTGCCTCAAATAAATTGGGTCTCATGGTGATGGACATCACCATGAGACCACATTTCTTTGAGGCATTTTTTCAAACAACTCATTTCTTTGTCTATGCTATTGCTTACTATTATTATTTCGTATATTCCTTCCAACCATCCATAGCATAGACAAGGCAGTGAACTGTCTGAAAAGATGCCTCAGTAAAAATTGGTCTCATGGAATGCCATGACAAGAAAATACAATTGGAAGCTGCTCCTACTTATTACTTATGCTATGTGAAGTAATTGCATCACTGCTTATGTTGAATTTCTAAACAACTATATTGTAGTTGAAATTTTTTCATCTATCAACATCTAGTTATTAGTTATGGAATGTGAAGTAATGCTTTGAGTTTGAAATATTTTCAATGCAATGCAATCAATGATATGAATATAAACTACACAAATCTATTAAGTACCATTCGTTAGTGAAACTCTTAATTCTATTACTTGCATGTAGGTTTGACTAAATCCACTGGCACTGGGAGGTGTTCCCACGAAACCTCCAATATTAGCCTATTCAACATCAAAAATAACATATTAAAATACCATTCATCAAAAAAAGCTATTAACATGTAATAAATTTATAATTGTTTACTAGTTACATACCTCAACAGTATGAGCAGTGGGGTAATAATCAGGTGTGGAGCTGGTGTATCTAGTATCAACACTGTGACCCTGCAATTTTATTAATATCATAAAACTAAATTAGTTAATCTTGCATTTCAAAATTGAAATTTAATAAATTAAATTCAATCAACATGCTAACTTTTACTTGAGTATCAATGTCATAGGCCACATGTAGAATATTAGCTTCCCATGGCATCTTCATAGCTACAGACAAATCCAGTGTAGCAACCTCTTGAGTGTTGGTGGGATCAACAAGTTTCCCTACAAGATTGACAAAAATGGGATTGAATCCCACCACTCGACACTCCCCTGGATGGCTCTATAGAATAGGGATAGCATGCTAAATGATACTCTGGGTCAAAGAGTTGATGGCCTGCAAAGTCTCTATGTTGGCACTCTCTTTCGCAATAGAAGGGATGACGATGTGCTCATGAGGCGGCCTAGCAAGAGGTCGTCTCCCTTGCCACATAGGATCCTGCTATGCATTGGGTCTATCTTGATCCGACCCCCCACCTCTCCCTTGGAATTCCCTCAAATTAAAATAATTTGGGATTTTGTTCAAGATGCGCTCACAGTATAGTTTCCTAAGGAAATATTGTAGGACTTCACAATTGTTGCATGGTGGGTCATCAAAAACCATGTACCACCTATCCCAAAAAAAATTCCTAATCTCTTGGTGGTGGCACCAATGAATAGGAAACCTCTTCGCATTGAGGGAGAGATTTTCATTTTCCCATGGGTCAATGAATAATGCGCAAAAATCACCTTTTGTATTTTTTAAATATTTTACATCTTTATATGATAATTTATCTTGGTAATAAGCGCTAGCCACCTGCCTCCTATCCTGCAAACTAGTTAATTGTTTCTTGATTGAATCTACATGTTTTAACATTTCTTTTAATGAATTTCCTAGTGATCCGGTGGATATTTTTAGTAAAAATTGAAGTGTCTCATTTCTCTCCAGAATCAGCACCATCAAAAAGATCTCAGCATCCTGATTCCAACACAACTCGAACGGAGCGAAAAGGAGTCTGTTTGTGCAAGTTATGGCCAGTCAAACCTTGGGTCAAATTGGGATCAGGGGGCGTTCAGGAAGCGAAAAAAATGGCATCTTCAAAAGTTGTCGAAGTTGGCATCATTGCAAAGAGCTCGTCAAGATGATTCCAATGGTGTTCGTTTCGTCGAAATCCGACATCGTATGCTCAACTTATCAGTGGTCAAAGTTTGCAGTTGACTTTTGAGGTGGACCGTACGGATGCTGACGTCAGCATTCCGTACTGTACAGACAGTAAAGTGGACCAATCAGAATCTGACACGTGTGATCACATCGACAGTGTACAGAACTAGTCAGAGGCGGACATGTGGCAACCGTACGCCACGTCATCAACACAGTCAGCGCAGAGTTATCATCCACGTCATCGCCATTGGCCAGTCAAATTTTGCCACGTGGCACCCTCCTGGTGCGACACACGGCCCATTTTCTTATCTCCCCATTGCGAGTTCGTTGAGCAGTTCAGCAAAAGGTTATAATGGGCTCGAACCCGTGACCTGTCCCGAGTTAGCCGACGGCCCAACCGTTATGCCACCGACGGTTGCCTTATTCTATATAGAGCATGGGTTTTTTTTGTCGCCAAATTGGTCGGAGTTCAAGGTTAAAACGTGGCCGATGGGATTGGAACCGCCGACCATCGGGTGGGTAAAATATTTCGTGGCCGTTGGGCCACCGAACATTCTTTAGAATTTATTGGTACCGGTGTGTTTTAATGAGTGATTTGAAACCGAATGCCCCTTATTTTAAATAATTCCCCCCAAAATTGTTAAACAATAATCCTTTTTAAGGATTAATTGCAACTAATGAAAATAGTTTAAGCCCGAATAAAGATAATAGGGGCTAAAATTATATATTTTGAAGATTCTTTGTAAATTTGGGAGATTAAATTGTTTTTAGGAGATATGGGGAAATATTTGTAAATCTTTTGGTTTTCACCAAATTGGGTGAAACTTTTGTATAAAAAGGGGTGAAAGGGAGAGAGTTTGTCTAAGAGTTCTTGGGTAGATTTTTCAAGGTGAAGGAATGCAAGTGATGAAGCTGAGGTGACAAGTGAATAGAGGAGTTTTCTTAGAGATTCTTGAAGACGATTCTGCACATTGGAGGCATGATATGCTAATGTGCTTAAGATGAATAGTCTTGGTGCTTTTGTAATTCTAATTTTGGAGATTAATCGGATCGGTCTCACTCCATTGGAGTGGACCCGGAGACGTAGTCACGTTTGTGGCGAACTCCGTAATCAAACGATGTTTGCATCTCTCTTTCTTCCTCTCACTTTCTTCCATTCTGTTATAATCACCTTGTTATTTCTTTCATTTGGTTATTTCCATAAGTTAATTTTGATTTTATTAACTTGGAATAATCTTTGTAAAAGTTAAGCATTCAATACTGCAAATAGTCTAGATCCTATACAGATCAAGTTGGTATCAGAGCCAGGTTGACTATTATTGCAGTTATTTGTTTTTTGAATGCTAACAAGATCCAGGATTCAAAAGGGTGAAGGCAAGCTTGAAGACTTTGATCCTGAGATCGGGAAGCATAGAACATTTCCGAAGATGTTAGTTTCTGGAATGGAGGTTCCTGATGAGATCAGTGAGCAAGAGTTTCGAAGAGCATTCCTCGAGATGAAGGCTAAGGTGGACATTCTTTTTCAAGAGAGACAAGAACGAAAGGAACGTGAAGAAGGTTCGTTGAAGCAAGATGTTCATGAAGACAAGAAAGGGAAACATCATGGAGATGGTGACAAGCAACTAGATCCACCCTCTTCTTCTTCTCCTCCCTCTTCTCCTTCTTCTCCTTCTTCTCCATCTTCTCCTCATTCTACTTCTTTTAATCCTTTCAAGAATGGGAATAAGCCTAAAATTAAATTGGATGTAAAATTTGATTTACCAAAGTATTGTGGTGAACTTAATGCTGAAAAATTGGATGATTGGATTCAGCAAGTAGAAGTCTACTGTAGAGTCCAGAACCTATTAGATGATGTTGATAGGATCCAATTAGCTACTCTTCGGTTAGGAGGTACAGCTTTAACTTGGTGGGAGAGTAAGTCTAAGGCAGAAGTTTCACAACATGGTAGAGTCAGTTTAACTTGGACAGAATTTGTTAATGCTCTTAAGAAGCAGTTTTATCCCCTAGGACATATGCAACAGTTAATGATGGACTGGCAAATGTTTAGGCAAGGGAAAGGTCAAATTGTCCAAGAGTACACCCATGAATTCAGGAAAAGGGCTATTGCTTTGAATGTTCCTTTGTACACCCAGGACACTTGTTGAAGTACATAGGAGGTCTTCATTCCTACCTTAGGCATTCTATTTTGGTTTTGAACCCTTGTAATTTGGATGAAGTGTCTGTTCAAGCTATACATTTAGAGTCAAGGGGTAAAGGATCTTTTATTGATAAGTTTGATAATGATGTAAAGAAATCTTCTAAGGTTGCAGAGACAGGGAAAGGAAAGAAGGCAGCTACAATTAAGAAGGATGAGAAAATTTCTTGCTCTCATTGTGACAAGAAGGTTCATGATGAAGATCATTGTTGGAAGTTGCATCCCGAATTGAAGCCTAAGTGGGCTCAAAGACAGAATCAGAAACAAAAGGGTAAGGAGAAAGCCACAAATGTTGTTATGGATCTTGATTCAGATTCAGATGATGAGACTAAAATAACAGCTATGGGTCTAAAAGGTAAAGCTCCTATTTCTGGTGTTTTTGTTGCTAGTTGTGCTTCTACTTCTACAGTTAATGATTTCTCTGAAGATAAGAAAAGGAATGAGCTGTTTCATCTAAGGGTTGTTGCTAAACAAACTAAAATTGATGCACTCATAGATAGTGGTTCTCAAGTGAACTTAATTTCAGAAAGTGTTGTAAAGAACTTGGGATTAAAAACTACACAGCATAAGAAACCTTATCCACTAGGTTGGATTTGTGAAAATGATAAGTTGCAAGTAACAAGACAATGCACCTTAAGATTTGCAATCACTAGTAAGTTTGTGGATGAAGTACAGTTTGATGTAGTTCTGTTGGATATCTGTGGGATAGTGCTTGGTAGCCCTTATCTTTATGACAAAAAAGCAATTTTCTACAGGGAAAAGAATCATTATCATTTGTTTAAAGATGGAATTCAGTATATTGTACATTCTCACAGGATTAAGACTGGTCGCTTTTGCAAACACAGGGCAGTTAAAGAGGGTAATTAATGCAAGTAAAGAGTTAACTCTTATGTCTGTCAGTACAGGTGGTTCTACACTTGAACTTGGAGTAGCTAACCAGGGTCAGATGTTACAGGATGCACCCGCAGTACAGCATGAGGGAATGATAATTGAAAGCATTGATGGTTCCTTGGGTAAAAATGTTCGTGTTGTAAAGGATCAATATGTTGTTGACTTATTCTCTTTCATTTTTGCATTATTGTTCAGCTTGATGCTAGTCAATTTTTGTTGGTTAGTGGCTACGACAGTTGATGTAGATACTTATGGAAGTGGTAGAATAATGTTTGTGATCAACAATGTTGTTGCAGTCTTCATTGTGCTTGTGAGCCAGGTATGCAGATGTACAGATGATACAGGACAAGTGGGGAGGCCAAGTCCTCACTTATTGTCAGAGTAGATGTCACTTTTGGAGGTCCAAAAGGTCTTCAGTCCAGGGAGGCCTGATCTGGTGGATATTTTCAGTGAAAATTGAAGTGTCTCATTTCTCTCCAGAATCAGCACCATCAGAAAGATATCGGCGTCCTGATTCCAACACAACTCGAACGGAGCGAAAAGAAGTCTGTTTGTGCAAGTTATGGCCAGTCAAACCTTGGGTCAAACTGTGATCAGGGGGCGTTCAGGAAGCAAAAAAATGGCATCTTCAAAAGTTGTCAAAGTTGGCATCATTGTGAAGAGCTCGTCAAGACGATTCCGACGGTGTTCGTTTCGTCGAAATCCGACATCGTATGCTCAACTTATCAGTGGTCAAAGTTTGTAGTTGACTTTTGAGGTGGACCGTACGGATGCTGACGTCAACATTCCGTACTGTACAGACAATAAAGTGGACCAATCAAAATCTGACACGTGTCATCCACATCGACAGTGTATGGAACCAGTCAGAGGCAGACACGTGGCAACCATACGCCACGTCATCAACACAGTCAGCACAGAGTTATCATCCACGTCATCGCCATTGGCTAGTCAAATTCTACCACGTGGCACCCTCCTGGTGCGACACGTGGCCCGTTTTCTTATCTCCCCATTGCGAGTTCGTTGAGCGGTTCAGCAAAAGGTTATAATGGGCTCGAACCCGTGACTTGTCCCAAGTTAGCCGACGGCCCGATCGTTACGCCACCGACAGTTGCCTTATTCTATATGGAGCATGGGTTTGTTTTGTCGCTGAATTGGTCGGAGTTCAAGGTTAAAACGTGGCCGGTGGGATTGGAACCGCCGACCATCGGGTGGGTAAAATATTTCGTGGCCGTTGGGCCACCGAACATTCTTTAGAATTTATTGGTACCGGTGTTTTTTAATGAGTGATTTGAAACCGAATGCCCCTTATTTTAAATAATTCCCCCCAAAATTGTTAAACAATAATCCTTTTTAAGGATTAATTGTAACTAATGAAAATAGTTTAAGCCCGAATAAAGATAATAGGGGCTAAAATTATATATTTTGAAGATTCTTTATAAATTTGGGAGATTAAATTGTTTTTAGGAGATATGGGGAAATATTTGTAAATCTTTTGGTTTTCACCAAATTGGGTGAAACTTTTGTATAAAAAGGGGTGAAAGGGAGAGAGTTTGGCTAAGAGTTCTTGGGTAGATTTTTCAAGGTGAAGGAATGCAAGTGATGAAGCTGAGGTGACAAGTGAATAGAGGAGTTTTCTTAGAGATTCTTGAAGACGATTCTGCACATTGGAGGCATGATATGCTAATGTGCTTAAGAGGAATAGTCTTGGTGCTTTTGTAATTCTGATTTTGGAGATTAATCGGATCGGTCTCACTCCATTGGAGCGGACTCGGAGACGTAGTCACGTTTGTGGCGAACTCCGTAATCAAACACTGTTTGCATCTCTCTTTCTTCCTCTCACTTTCTTCCATTCTGTTATAATCACCTTGTTATTTCTTTCATTTGGTTATTTCCATAAGTGAATTTTGATTTTATTAACTTGGAATAATCTTTGTATAAGTTAAGCATTCAATACTGCAAATAGTCTAGATCCTATACAGATCACCTAGGGTCATTCTTTCCACAGTTGAATGATTTGGATCGTTCAACTTCCTGATTAAATCCTCAATTTATTTTTTATTTTTCTCAAATTCACTCATTAAGTTTTGCTAAATGCCAGGAGGATGTTGAGGGATTGGTGGAGGAGATTGAGGTTGTGGTTGATTAACTTGAGGATTTTATTGTTTTTGTTCTTGTTGTGCTTGTTTAGGATTTTTTTCCTCTTGCTCTTGTTGTGCTTCTTGATGATTTTGAGGAGGGTTCACAGGTTGATTAACATCTCCTAAAAATTCAAAAAATAAATATAAAAAACAACCTAAAACTAACAAATTCAAAACAAAAAATAAACAATCCTTACCTCTCACACCTCCTTGTTGATGTGGTTGCATCCTCGTGTTGAAACAACAACCATTGATGAATAATTTTATAAAATACCTACTCCTAGAACGCGAACACGGAAAATGGGGGTTTTGGCTGTAGGTAAGAGAAAAAACACGGTTGAAATGCAAGAATGAATTTGATTTGCTATTTTTTTTCTTTTAATAGGTCATAACACAAGCACATTATAACACGCTCACGTTATGGGATTTTTGTGGCCGATCCTCAAGCTTGGCACACCAAGCCATAACGTGAGTGTGTTATAACATGATCGCATTATAAGTTTTCAAAAAGTTGGCCACAAATTGGCTACCCATCTTCATGCACCCGCCCATTGAAGATAAATTAAGAAGAAATATTTTAATGATTTGAAAAGATCTTAAAGGACTTCATATTGACTCCTCATAAGCTTCACACATTTTGTGGGTAGTTTAAAATATATTATTTTACATTTGTTCTCTATCTCTCATATATGCTTAGTATTATATATATTATATGATCTTGAATAGTTTTGCACTCTCAAATGAGTCCATCTCCACAGATCTATAAGGGGATGTAATGTTGTTTGTCAAGGAGTAGAATTTCCCTCATGTTAGTATGTTTGAATGATAAAATGCTCATAAAGTCTTTGTAATGTCTCATAGATGTAATGAGAATGAAATGGTGTTTTGTATGAATGTAATGGTGTGATTATGAAAGAGTTGAAGCTCAATCAATCAATGTAGTGTTTCATTTTATCAATAGAAAAAAAAATTGTCTATTTTTGTTTGTTTCTCTATTTTTTCCTACCGTTACATTCCAATAAAATTTGTAGATCATCACATAAGTATTATAAATATCACTTGCGCTATTTTTTCTAGAATTCATGAAAAGATTAACATAAATACAATATTTTTTAAACAACATATAATTTAATTACTATATGACAAAAAAATAAAGCTATTCCCTTCCACTCTAAATAGTTGGAGAAATGCCGATAAGGGCGTGGTTCGGTGGTCAAGTCGCTTGGTTGTAGTGACGGCCACCAGGGTTCAAACCCTCGCTGGGCCAAAGTGCTCGCAGGCCTTGTGCCTACGCTGGGCCTTTGTGCTCGCGGGTTTGGTTGTTTCTTGTGGTTTGTTGTATCCGGTTCATAGCTCCGGTCAAAAAAGCGTTTACCCCTA
The DNA here is from genome assembly GCA_007258455.2 of Sequoia sempervirens. Classification (NCBI taxonomy): domain Eukaryota; kingdom Viridiplantae; phylum Streptophyta; class Pinopsida; order Cupressales; family Cupressaceae; genus Sequoia; species Sequoia sempervirens. The sequence continues at coordinate 542,342,485 of VDFB02000015.1, forward strand.
ATATTATGGGTGCATTGCACCTTTATAAAAAATTAAAAAATAAAAATAAATAAATAGTTGGAGAAATAATAAACAATTATTGTATAAAGATTTATCTTACCAGGATCAACTATAATAGCTAATACCAAAATTCCACTAGTTTTTTCTTGTGAAATTCAAAACATATCCCTTTACTAGCTCCCCAAAAAAGTGACTCCCTATGATATATGTGTGACATTGATAGTGAAGTTCTTACCAAATACAAGATTTTTCTTTGTAGCTTCCTCCATTATACAATTGAAATTGAAGGAAAAAATAGAGATAGACAAAAACTCTACAATATGTAGAGAAAGCTACAATTTTATTAAATCTGATAATAAACTGATTACATATGCCTTTGTTTTATAGAGGTCTTAGATTATCCCAGAGGAATATTATCTAAGAATAGATATAGAAAGAAAACACATGCAAATGAAAAATCCTAATTGTTTTCTAATTTATGTAGTTACAAAAAATTTGTAGTTTTTATTCATCATGAAAATTAATGGGAGAAATTACTTGCTTTATTCTAACAAAATTTTGTCAATGTATTCTTTTCCTGAATAGTTTTTTTTGCTTTGTCCATGATCAACTGTTAGAATTATAATACAAGTATTTGATTAAATTTCTTATCCTTCTTGTGGTGATTGAAGACACTAAAATTTAGATTGCAATATTTGGTATAGAACCCTAAATACTAAAACAAATTGCTAAAGGAGAAAATATATACCTAAACTGTAACGCCTCACCTTGGTTATTGTTAAAACAAAGTGTAAAGAGTAAAGTTAACTAATTTTTTTTTTTTAAAGATAATTAATTACACAATTGCAATAAAATTTCCAAGATGATGTTACATAAACATATTAATTAATCTCAACACATTATCATAATCAAAGTACAAATCTAATGCCGCGAATGTTCTAGCTTACAAAACTTATTATAATTAAATATCTAAATGTCAGGATTACAATAGGTGAGATTTCAATAAATCTCAATACATCAAAATGATGGTACAATATGAATACTCTTATACAAGAGGTAAATTTACAAAGCAAATAGTGATCATATCACAACTGACGTCCATATCCACGTACATGCTCCACATCCACAGTCACAAAAAATGAAGTAACTGGAAACAACTGGAAGAATAGGATCAACTGCAAGAAAATCCAAGGAATATAAAGCACGGTTTCCTCCCAACCACATGGAACCTGAAGGACCACTCCCTCTGTGCTAGGAGATAATGGCAGGTCCACAAATAATGAAGAAAAAACATTATGTTTACGTGGTTTAAAAATTCACATCACGACATAACCATAACAAATCAAAACAGATAAAATCTCAATAACAAATCACATCCCAAAGAAATCTGAACACAAGGATCACCATCATGGTATAGACTAAGAGTGTCATCACACTGTCAAGATAGGTTACCCTAGTGAATATTCCTAGACTACTGGCCCTCTCCAAGAGTTACCATGGCAGCCTCTACCGATTCCCGACCCTTATGCAAACTAATGTGGAGTCGTTTCATCTTTCGAGAAGACAAGATGACGACTAGCCATTCCAGGCCTTCTCAGCCTTTTCTCAACCTAAACGAGCATTAAGAAAGTAGGTGAGGCAAACTTAAATCTGAGTTAATGTTTAGTACTACCCAACCCCTAATACACTAGTTAGGTTTTCACTGAATTAACACACCTATGATAGGTTACCCAGACAATCACTTAAGGATTTTAGCCCCTACCACAAGCCACTATTTCTATAACATGACTCAACATAAATGTCTAGGGTAGCTATCAAACGTAAAGTTCAAAACCACAATGATTATATCATTCTCTAGAGTCAAATCATAATTTCTAATTTGTCTCTTTGGACGACCACAAAATGGTACAAGGCTATTTCCCAAAGTAAAAGTAATTGTAATATGAGCATCTTAATAGAAATGTAATAATCTTATTAACACAAATTTTTGCTTCTCAAACTTTGATGGAATGAAAATAAACAACAACATTATGAATATATGTTCTCATAATAATTTCAATTAACCAATCTTTATGAATTGAGAGCTCATGATAAACAACTATAGTTAATAATATATTTCAAATAATTTTAAAGAAATATATTATATTAATATTATAAAACAAGGATTATATAAATCCTTTGTATTTAAGAAATTTATTCACTTTAAAAAAACAATTCAACACACTATTTTAGTAATTATTTAATTATAGGCAAACGGTAAATCTTTTATATTGTATTTTTTTAAACTAAATAGAAATTTTCATTCAATTCATAAGATTAAAGACTTAACTATCTCTTCTTTCCTTTCCATGGACTCGCACTTAACTAATACTTGTGTATAATAAATATCATTTTCTAATTAAGGAATCTGCCTGATAAATGCATGCAAGGGTAAGTTGACAAAATACAAAATAATAACTATCGAACATTTAACACAACTAAGAGTATAAATAGGGACACCATGCATTCAATGCATGAGACAATTGCAGGAGAGAGTTTTAAGGATCTACCACTGAGAGAACGATAAAGAAGTATTCCAAACGCATAAATATAAAGTTAAGTACAGAAAAGTGCGAATGAATGAATATTGGGCACCTAATGAAATAAATGAATGTAACGACTCTGTAGTTTTGTTACAGAGACACACACGCCTCAAAACAGATAATACTCCACTTTGTTGCGAATGAACAGGAGATAACATTATCTAATAGTGATCTGGAGAACACATTATTCTCAAATTCAAGCCAAGTAGAAATCACGCCTTACCTAATGGAATACGCGCTTGAATGTAAGGAGTTAAGCAAAAAAATTTAAGAAAAGGAAATTATAATCAAAGCCCAAACAAGAAAGAATGAGTTTTGTGTTTTAAGTGTAGCCCATCCAGTTCATTAAAAGACAAAAATTTAAACAATGAAGGAACTGCGCACATACTCAGGCATGGGTATAAATGGTAGAAAAAGAAGAAACAAGTAAAATCCTCTCTCCCAAACAAGAAATTCAATGTTTAAGCGAGAGTATTTAGTTCATAAGGAGGTTGCGCACTAAATATATAATGGAAAAAATTATAATAAACAGAAAGCTAGGAACCTATAGGTATATAGTCAATGAAATTACCAGTATAATAGATACGTAGAAGCATAAGAATATTTAAAAGTTTGAATGAATAGCGGTTATCAAACAATACATTAATATAATCACTCTACAACCCTTGGTGCACTATACATAAAGATAAGTTTGTAGATTAATAATTAAATATAAATAAAAGTTTTACTTTAGAGTAATAGGGTATGTGCAAAATCATGATGGGCCAAAAAGTGGCAATATGATGGTTTTGTGGCTAATGAATTTTTTTTTAACCCAAAATCGATGAAACAAAAAGGGTTTTTAGAGGATATTATCAGCTTTCCACCAATATAAATTATGCTTTACTTTGAATTTAATAAGTAATTATTATTCATTTTCTATTCAAATTGCGACTAAAGTCCTGATTGACAAACTGATTGAAAAACATCTATATCTTTCAAACGGTATCAAATTTTTTGAATCCAAAACATGCGTCACATTCTATGCTTCACGCGCTATAGGATTAAAAAAATAAAAAATGAATTTCATGAAGTTTTGATCAAGTTAAGGTGGTCAGACATACAAGTTTTTTATATTTTTCAAAAGTCGTAATAAAAAAATCATAATTAATTATTTACTTGGAAAAAAATTACAAAAAAATATGCATCACATCTGGGCATGAGTTCTCTACTTATATATAAAATATTATAAAAAAATATTATTATTTTATTGTGATTAGGGTGGTCAGACAAACACCTACTTCTTATTTTTTCCCTAAATTTAAGTACTACTACATTGAAATTTAAAATTTTCACCAAATAGATTTTTTTTTTTTAAACAAACCTAGTAGTTTAGAAACTACATTCAATTTCTTACAAATTCTATTCTTACATATTTTTGAAATAATATAGATAGCTTATTCAATTTTTTACGTCAAGTTGTCTAACTCTGATTTTTCTAATTTTTTTGCCACTTAAGGACCTATTTTTTCCATGATGATCCTGCACATACCCAATATCCATGACAAAAGAGTCCTTTTCTTAAATTCAAAAAATTTGTAGTTCATATCACAATGATTCATGAATACTATAAGGCCTCTGTATAATCTACGGTCATCTAATTACTCAGATTAGGAATTTTTATCAATATCTACTTTTGATAATACAGGAAAATCTTCATTCATCCCCTAAATTTTTGAATTCCATCTATCATTATCAATTCACAGCCAGATTAAGGACGACTTTGAATCTGGTATACTGTGATTGCTATAATTTTATATTCATTTCTAATTTAAAGTTCAAATATTCTTCTAATCTATTTCTTTGTGTTTTGTACAGGTTCAGCAAAGCAATTTTCTTATAAATCAACAAATTCTACAATAAATTTCCAAAATTTAAACACAAGATTTTAAAATCAAGGAGAAAACCTGTTTAAACTTGATATCTGGCTGAAAACAATTCTCTAAAAACTTTTGTCAATTCCAAAATCAATTCACCAGACTTCAACGAAGAATACAAATCAATCTAGCTTCAAAATTTACGCTTGAAACAAAATCTTAAGAGAAAAGTTCTTCTGAAACATTTTCCATGCAAAAACTCTGAAAAACTACTGCCGTCAATTTTTTTAAAATTCCTCCCGTGAACGTCAAATTGCAATCCCCAAAAGATATTATTTCATGCAATTAACTTTTCAATCATAAAACTTAACTGAAAGACCATTTTGCATTGTAAATAGATCAACCAGTTCAACTCATTCTTTAAAATATCAAAACAGATCTTTAACTGCCAATGAAAGATACATATCTTGTCAAAAATATCTTTCCTTAAAAATATCTATTTCGCATAACTCAAGTTGCACAAATAAATCATCAATATTTATATTTTAATTAAAAACATTGCAAAGAAATAACTTTCACTTTTAAATTTGATAACTTATTTAATTTGATTTAATAAATTAAAACACAAACATTTATAAACACATTTATAAACATTCGTTAAACTTAAATAATAATTCACAAACACAAAACAATGCAAACAAACACGACAAAATAAATTGGACAACTACATGGGGTAAAATAAAGATACTCGTTTGAAAAAGAACGATGGTTCAAACAAGACCTGTGAATACCTCCAACAACATAATTTTATTGCATTAGGGTACGCTCAGACCTAACAAGTAGGTGTAGCCAGTACCCGGTACTTTTATCTGGAGGAAACATCAATGTTAAAACATATATATAAATGTTAAAAAAAACACCGTGAATAAGAATTGCAGCGTAGCAGGGTACTCACAAATGAGTAATGCTACACTGTCTTCTCCACCGACACATATAAGCAATACAAATCATAAGCAATCATCTCATCATGATAATCATAAGCAATTCATAAATGAATAAACCATATCATGTTTGAGTATAACTTAGTATCATCAAACTAACACAACCAGATAATCAGGATGTCAATGTATCATCCACCAAAAGCAAAACAACATAGTATCCAAAATCACCTCTAAAAAGAAACAACATAGTATCATAATGAACTAAAGCATCTATCAAGCAGAATCAAACTAAAAAGTGTGTCGAAACTGGCGGGACACTACATAAACTTAGACACAAAATACCATCTTTAAAAAAAAATTACAAATATCAATATTCATTTATCAAAGATGAGACTAGTCAAGAAAGGATTGGTAGTTTGCAAAGAGTAATAGATATTTTCTTGTAAGACATCAAGAAAGTTGCAAGTTTAGGGTTCCAGATTATGTGACAGGTCCCAAGATTAAAGTTGCAAGACATTGTTGATGGTTCAAGAGAGCTATGGATGGTCATAGTTTAGTATGAGCACCAAAATAACAATTCATAATGGTCAACTATAGTTTGGTCATCCTTGATTGCAGAATGAATACATTGATGATTTGAGAATGTAGATTCACCATACTTTTGAGAGATGGCTAGAATGTTGCAACATGTCTTTTGGAGTTTTTATTCCTCAAAATGTTTATTATGGAGGAGAAAATGTGGACTAATGACCACTTTTTTCTAATGTTTACTATGGGGGAGTATGTAGGATAATGAACATTGATACCAATCAATTTCCATTAATATACAGTTATGTTCAATTAGTGTGATTAAGTTTTATATAAGGGTATGTGTAGGATCATCATGGAAAAAATAGGCCCTTAAGTGGCAAAAAAATTAGAAAAATCATAATTAGACAACTTGATGTAAAAATTTGAAAAATTTATCTATATTATTTCAAAAATATGTAAGAATAGAATTTGTAGCAAATTGAATGTAGTTTCTAAACTAATAGGTTTATTTAGAAAGAATTTTTTTTAACTATTTAGTGAAAATTTGAAATTTCAATACAATAGTACTTAAATTAAAAGAAGAAGTAGGTGTTTGTTTGACCACCCTAACCACAATAAAATGATAATATTTTTTTATAAGATTTTGGATATAAGTAGAGGACTCATTTCCTGATGTGATGCATATTTTTTTGTAATTTTTTTCCATGTAAATAATTAATTATGATTTTTTTTATTTCAAATTTTTAAAAATATAAAAACGCATATGTCTAACCACCTTAAATTTGTCAAAACCTCATGAAATTCAATTCTTTTTTTTAATCCTATAGTATGCAAAGCATAAAATGTGATGCATTTTTAAGATTCAAAAAATGTGATACCATTTGAAAGCTATGGATGTTTTTCAGTCAGCCTATTAATCAAGACTTTAGTTGTAATTCAAATAGAAAATGAATAATAAATATTTATTATATTCAAAGTAAAGAATAATTTATATTGCTGGAAAGTTGAGAATCTCCTATAAAAACCCTTTTCATTTCATCAATTTTGGGTAAAAAAAGGTCATCAGCCACATACCCTACACATACCCATCATATCGCCACTTTTTGGCCCATCATGATCTTGCACATGCCCATAACCTTGTATAAATAAACATTTACATGGATGATCAAGTATGATATCTTTAAGTGAAATATTATTTCATGTGTTGTTAGAGTTATGTTTCTAATTTTTAATGCCATCACATTGTACTAAATATATTCTCAAATCAAGTGATAGTGGCAATAAGGCCTCAAGATTTTTTCCAATGTGGTACTAGCAATAAGGCCTCAAAATATTTTATGTGTGAAGGAATCAATGTTTACAAACAAAATAGTACAAATTATTATCTACAGATCATATACAAATATCAAAAATTCCTTGTATTGATTAAAGAGGAGGCAAGAAATATTTATACATGAAGGAATAAAATTGTCAAACACCTAATTAGATATAACTATGATCCACTAATTAAAATTATCATATGTTTATTATTGTAACATTTTCCCCCATAATAAACATAGTGAGAAAACAACAAACAACAACAATTTGTTATCCCAATTCTCCCCTATAATGAACATTGGGAATAACACCAAGTAAATGTTGAAGTATCTAAAAATGATCACATGAAAGAGCTATGTGAATATTTCAGCAATTTATGTTGTAGTTGAGAAATATATAAATACAACCATGCCTTGTTGGACCAACTCACGAATGTAGCAGTGTTGGATATCAATATGCTTTGTCATACCATGGAACATCAGATTTTTACTCATCTAAATAGTACTTTGATTGTCACAATATAACACTATTGGACCATCTTGAAGATGTTGAATATCTTGTAACATTCTTCTCAACCAAACAGCCTAACAAGCAACACAAGTAGTAGGTTTGGATATAGCCTCTGCAATGGAAATAGATATAGTAGGTTGCTTCTTAGATGACCAAGAAATGATAATAGAACCAAGACTAAATGTATAACCAAAAGTAGACTTCTGATCATCTATAGAGCCTGCCCAATCAGAATTAGTATGCCCAACCAACATACTCTTCTTCAAATGTTGAAAATAGATACCATAATGCATTGTTCCTTGAATATACTAGAGAATCATTTTAGCTACCCCCCAATGTGTCTCTTTGGGTGTGGACATGAACCTAGAGACTAAGCTTACAATGTATGTAATATCTGGTCTAGTAGTGGTCAAATAAAGCAAACTTTCAACTATCTATAGATAGTGGGATTTATAAAAGGGGAATCATCTGAATTAGACAACTTAACACCAACCTCCATAGGTGTGGCTACAAGATTTCAATATTTCATATGAAATCACTAAAGATCTAAAACATACTTTTTTTCAAACAAAAATATACCATCTCTATGCTTCCAATGTCCTAGTTCAGTCATTTCAAAATTTGAAACCATAGTTGCTCTAAATTCAGGAAACAAAGATAAATTATTCCTAGTGTATATGAGATCATCCACATATAGAACAACAAATAGAATATTCTCACCATAATTTTGAATATAAATATTAGGATTAGATTAACGAATATGTGTAGGGTCATGATGGGCCAAAAAGTGGTGATATGATGGGTATGTGTAGGGTATATGGTTGATGACTTTTTTTTACCCAAAATTGATGAAACAAAAATGGTTTTTAAAGGAGATTCTCAGCTTTCCACCAATATAAATTATTCTTTACTTTGAATTTAATAAATAATAATTATTCATTTTCTATTTGAATTATGACTAAAGTCTTGATTGATAGGATGATTGAAAAACATCTATAGAGCTTTCAAACGGTATCACATTTTTTCAATCTGAAACATGCATCACATTCTATGCTTTGCATATTATAGGATTAAAAAAATGAATATCATGAATTTTTGACCAAGTTAAGGTGGTCAAACATACAAGTTTTTTATATTTTTTAAAAGTTGTAATAAAAAAATCATAATTAATTATTTACTTGGGAAAAAATTACAAAAAAATATGCATCACTCAGGACATGATTCCTCTACTTATATTGAAAATCTTATAAAAAACTATTATCTTTTTATTGTGGTTAGGGTAGTCAGACAAACACCTACTTTCTTATTTTTTCCCTAAAATTTAAGTACTACTGCATTGAAATTTCAAATTTTCACAAAATAGATTTAAAAAAAAAAAACCTAGTAGTTTAGAAACTACATTCAATTTTCTACATATTCTATTCTTACATATTTTTGAAATAATATAGATAGCTTATTTAAATTTTTACGTCAAGTTTCCTAACTCTGTTTATTTAAATTTTTATGTCAAGTTGCCTAACTTTGTTTTTTTTTAATTTTTCATCACTTAAGGGCCCATTTTTTCCATGATGATCCTACACATACCCTAATTTTTTATAAAACCTTTTTGCTAAATATAAGAATCAATTTTTTCCTACCATGCTTGAGATTCCTGCTTGAGACCATATAAATCCTTATTCAACCTGTAAACAAGATGTTCTTTGGAAGAAACTTCAAAAAATTGACGTTGAGAAACATAAAATTCCTCATCAATATAACCATTCAAAAAATAACTTTTAACATCAATTTGATAAACATTCCATCCATTGTGAGTAGCTAAGGACAATACTAATCTAATAGTATCCATCTTGGCTATAGGAGCAAAAATTTTAATATAGTCAATACCTTCATGTTGAGAGTATCCTTTAGCAACCAGTCTAGCCTTATATTTATCAATAGTCCCATCAGATTCATATTTATCTTTATAAAGCCACTTTGTACAAACAATAGCCTTACTAGGGGAAATTCAACCAACTCCCAAGTGTCATTTCACTTGAAATGTACATCATTTTAATTTTTATTGTTGCAACCCACTCTTCCTTTGCACCAGCTTCTATAAAATCTGTTGGTTCACCATTTTGCATAACATGATTCATGAGAGCATAATTTACTTGTATGTGAGATCTTGTAGTCATTTAATCAAAATTAGTATCTAACATGTGTTATGGGGGATGACTTTTCTCATTTCTTTGTTGATATTTTTTATACATCCTACTCTCTATATTGGAGGATGAGTTTTTTACATTATCAATGACTTCTAATTCATCAAACACATGTACATGATATTCCTCTTCACCTACATCATTCATATGAGTATTAGAGTTCTTCAAATCAATCTCAATAATCTAAACCTTTTCATCAAAAATATAGTGTGATCGTTCATCAAATATGACATCCCTACTTATGCTTAACTTCTTAGTAATAGGATCATATAATCTATAAGTTTTATTTTTTGAACCATAACCAATAAAAATGTATTTGATACCTTTTTCTTCCTATTTTGTTCATTTTTCTTTAGGAATATGCACATAAGAAACACAACCAAACACCTTTAGATGAGCAATATATGGCATAAAAACAAACCAAGCTTGTTCAAGAGTCATTCCATGAATTGGTTTTGTGGAACTCCTATTCAAAAAATAAACTATAGTAGTGACTACCTCTGGCCAAAAGGATTTATCTAGATGTTTTTCTTTCATCATGATTCTTTCCATTTCAACTATAATTCTATTTTTTTCTTTCAGCAACTCCATTTTGTTGTGGAGTGTAGGAGGTGGTAAATTATCTTTGAATCCCATTTTCTCTACAAAAAAAATAAAATACATTGGACTTATACTCTCCACCATTATCTGATCTATAACAACCTTAATGAATTCACCACTTTTTATTTTAAATAATTTTTTAAACTCAACAAACTTATAAAAAAAATTGAATTATCATCCAAATAGTAGATCCACATTTTACAAGAACAAACATCAATGAAAGTGAGAAAATACTTGGATTTATTTAGTGGGAGAGTTTCCATAGGACCACACAAATTGGTATGAATGACTTCAAGTGGTTTTCTTGTCCTTCATGATAGAACAATCAAAAAAGTATTTCTATGTTATTTTCCAAACAAACATTCTTCACATATGTCTTGAGTATTCTTAAGAAATGGCAATCCTTCAACCATTTGTTTCTTTTCAAGAAAAATTAAACCACCAAAATTGAGATGTCCATACCTTTGATGCCACAACTAACTATCATGCACTTTTATAGTACTCATAACTTGTTTGCTTGAAGAAAAATGAAGAGGAGACATACAATCACCTATCAGGTGTCCTCGTGCAACCACTACATATTTTTGTTACTTATCCTTAATAACTCATTCATTTCTATCAAAAAAACTTGATAATTATGTTCAAGCATTTGACCAACTGATAACAAATTATTTTTTAGAGTTGGAACTAGAAAAGTATTAGAAATATGCTTATTTTTACAATTTTCATTGATTATCCCCCAAAAAAACACTACTATTATGCTTTTCATCCAAATTAATAAATATATTTTCTTTAGATTTCACGTGGGAGGAACAACCAAAGTCAATATACCATCAAATTTCTTCATTAGAGCTTGTATTCAAGCATGAAAGAAACATTTTTTTTTAATTTTCTAAAGTACTATGAGTAGATTGTTTGTGCCAACATTCAAACTCATAATGGAAAAATTTGTCACAATGGAAACATTGAACATACCTTTTGTCTCTACCAATATCTCTACTTCTACCTTTGAAATCAATACTTCTTCTTGAAAAACTAGAAACTCATCCATGATCATAGATTCACCTCTATGATCAATTTTGGAATGATTTCCATTTCCTTTAAAAACTTATGTATTTTTCCTCTTATGTTTGCCTTAAATGAAAATGCCTGTTCTAAAGATTCTTCACTACTTTTCATTCTTTCTTCTACTATTAATAAAATGCCACTTAATTCATCAATTTCCATGAATGCAAGATCTTTTGAAATTTCTATAGTAAAAACTCAATCACATGCTCAGTACTTACATCATCTCCTAAATTCTTATTTGATTTATCATACCTTCAACTTTAGTACAAGAAATTCATTAATAGATTCATTTTGACTCATTTTAATGTTTTCAAAACTTTTCCTTAATGTTTGCAATTTTGTTGTGTGAGCACTTTAATAAGCATTTGCAAGAATATTCCAAACTTGTTTTGAATGAGTGACACCACAGATCCTTGGATAGATTGACTAGATTATTTCACCTTGAATTAAAAATAAAGCTTCATTATCCTTTTTTTCATTTTTCACAAATTCTTCTTTTTGTTGATTAGTTAGTGCACAGTCTATACATAAGATATATATAATAGCCTATGCATAAGTAGCATACACAATCCCTTGCAATAGATTTCAACAACTATTTTTGGTTCTTTTCTGTTGACACAAAGTTTCCTTTTACCCTTGCTCTCATACCAATTGAAGGTATCAATGTTTACAAAAAAAATAGAACAAACGATGATCTACAGATCATTTACAGGCATAAAAAATTCTTTGTATTGATTAAAGAGGAAGCAATAAATATTTATACATGAAGGAAAAAAAAATTCAAACATTGAATTAGATATAACTATCCTCTAATTATAATTTTTCTATGTGTATTATATTCTAACAATTCGATGACAATGCATGGAAATTGTCTATTTTCCTAATATCAACTTTAAATATTATAATATTACAAACATTGGAGAAAAATTTGTTGAAGGAAAATCTAATGCTTTTGATTGGTAGGAAGGAATTAAGCCAAATGCATTTGTTGTTGGAATTAATAATATTGAGCACCAACCAAATGCATTTAATGCACCGTCAGAAGAGATCTGTTTTGGATCATTCCCCCCATTTTCCATGTCAAAAATATGCTATCCTAGTTAATGTTTGTGGTAGTGAATTAATTTATGGTTTTTGAATTTAAAAATGAGTGGCAGTTTTTTGGAAAAGGCGAGAGACAAAAAGGAAGAATATAATGTTTTTAGTGTAGAAGAATAAGGAGGGAATGCTCAGGAGAACAAAACAGAGGAAGGAGAAGAAGAATCTATAGCAAAAAAAGATATTGCATAGAGTGCGGACCTCCAGTGCTCTAGGATATTTACAGTAGCAACACAAAGCCGCACACAGAAAGCTCTCTTGTGCTGGAATCTAGGCAATTTTTTGTATGAAGGAAATATAGAACCATAGCTCTGATTTTTGTATGTAAACATTTTTTAATGTAATCTTTTTGTGTATTTGAATGAAATAGAAAATATATTTTTCCTCGTTGTTGTCTCCTTTGCACTATGTGTTTTCATCTTTTCCCACTTTAGTTGGGATCTTTTCCCAATAGTTTGGTATTAGAGTCCTAGCATTTTTTCTGGGCGTGTAGTGATAGAACCCTAGCTTTTGGGTATTAAGGAAAGCCCTATATCTTTTCTGGGTATTTGTATTTCCCCCCCATTTAGCAAAATGGTTGGAGGAGATAATAGTAGTCAACAACAACCACCTATGTTTGATGGTAAAAACTATGACGCCTAGGAAAAGAAAATGAAAACTATTTTAGTTGCAAATGATTTGTGGGAGTTAGTAGCAAATGGGTTCACATATGTGACTGACCCAAATGCATTTACAAAATTGAGCAATCCTCAAAAGAATTAGTTGAAGGAGACAAGAAAAAATGATGCGAAAGCCCTTAGTTTGATTGAGGTAGCCTTGACAAAGGTTATTTTTCTCTGAATAACAACAACTAGTTATGCAAAAGAAGCTTGGGAAATCCTCCAAACTAGTTACAAAGGGACTGATAAAGTCAGATTAGTGAACCTTTAGATGCTTCGAAGAGATTTTGACACTCTCCAAATGAAGGACAGTGAGTCTATCTCATAATTTCACACAAGAGTTTCTAGTTTGATAAATTAGTTGAGGATGAATGGAGAAACCATTGAAGAGTAGGAGATTGTGGAGAAAATATTCAAAATTATACCCTCAAATTTTGATGTAGTAGTGATTTTCATTGAAGATGCAAAGGAACTCTCAACATTGACCATTGATGAGCTAATGGGTTCCCTACAAACCCATGAGAAGTGCCTAAATAGGTCTACAAATTCTTCCCACGAGTAAGCTTTCAAAACTTAAGCAAATGCAAGAGGTAGGGGGAGAGGTAGAAACAACTCTAGATGAAACTCAAGAGGCAGAGGTAGAGGTAGATATGGATGTGGAGGTGCTAGAGAAGATAGCTCAAGAAGAGTACACAACCAAGAGGAAGCAAGCAATTCAATCCAAATCCAAACAAGCCAAGACAAATAACAACTCAAGTCAAAATTTTGGTAAGAGCAATGTTGAATGCTATTATTTTCAGGTACATGTGCAAGATCATGATGGGCCAAAAAGTGGCAATATGATGGGTCTGTGGCTGACAACGTTTTTTTACTAAAAATTGATGAAACAAAAAGGGTTTTTAAAGGAGATTCTTAGCTTTCCACCAATATAAATTATTCTTTACTTTGAATTTAATAATTAATTATTATTCATTTTCTATTCAAATCATGACTAAAGTCTTGATTGATAGGCTGATTGAAAAACATCTATAGCTTTCAAATGGTATCACATTTTTTGAATCCAAAAAATGTGTCACATTTTATGCTTTGCATACTATGGGATTAAAAAAAGAATAATTGAATTTCATGAACTTTTTACCAAGTTAAGGTGGTTACTTTTTAAAAGTTGTAATAAAAAATTCATAATTAATTATTTACTTGGGAAAAAATTACAAAAAAAATTCATCACATCGAGACATAAGTCCTCTACTTATATCTAAAATTCTATAAAAAAATATTATCATTTTATTGTGGTTAGGGTGGTCAGACAAACACCTTCTTCTTATTTTTTCCTTGAAATTTAAGTACTACTGCAATAAACTTTCAAATTTTCACCAAATAGATTTTTTTTTTAAACAAACCTAGTAGTTTAGAAACTACATTCAATTTTCTACAGATTCTATTCTTACATATATTTTTGAAATAATATAGATAACTTATTCAAGTTTTTTTTTTTTTTTTACGAGGGAATCGGGTGTAGCACGGCCCCCCATATAACCCCCCACCGCCGGTAAACTTTTTACCGTGACCGGCAGTGCTGGCGGGACACACCAACCGGTACCACGGGAGCGCCGGAGAGTTGAACCCATGGTGGGCGCCCTGCTACAGGGAACACCTTAACCAACTGAGCTAGGACCGGCGCCCCAACTTATTCAAGTTTTTATGTCAAGTTTCCTAACTCTATTTTTTCTGAATTTTTTGCCACTTAAGGGCCTATTTTTTCCATGATGATCCCGTACATACCTTGTCATAAGTTTGATCATTATGCAAATGAGTGCAAGAAAAAGCAATGTGATTAGTCCAAGCAAAGTGAAAATGTGGCTGATGAAAAATTTGTTGAGGGTAATCAATCAAAGGCCTTCATCATGTGCAACATTTCTGGGCAAGGAAGTGATGAGGTATGGTTTTTAGATAGTGGATGTAGTAACCACATGAGTGGTAATGAGAGTTTATTTTCTTTCATTGATAAAAAATTCAAGTCTGAGATAAAAATAGGGAACAATGAAATGGTTCTAGCTGTGGGAAAAGGGTCTATTATGTTTTAAACAAAGCAAGGTGAGAAGAAGGATATTGAAAATGTATATTTTTCCCCTGGTATAAAGCACAATCTCACGAGTATTGGATAGTTGTTCCAAAAAGGCTACAAAGTGTTCATGGAAAAGGGTGAATGCATCATTTATGAGAAGGGTGGAAGCAAGAAAATAGTTGTAGTAGTTCCAATGACAAAGAATATAATGTTTCCCTTGAGGTTCAAGATTTGTTTCTCAACTCAATCCATAGCTGCAACCCCCGGACATGGAAAATGTACAACAATTCAATAGTAAGAAACCTTCAAGAAAGTCATTTAAGACCCTTCTAAGATTTGGCATCTCACGTATGGACACATATGCCATGCTCTTTTTTCAAAAAAGGATATGGTTTTAAAGGTTTTCCAACTATTGTAGAGTCTAGTGGTAGATGTGAAGCCTGTATTTTAGGCAAGCAACATAGGAAGCATTTTCAATTCAGAAATTATAGAAGGGAAAGAGCACCATTGGAGATAGTGCACATTGATTTGTGTGGCCCTATGCAAACAATTTCTATTGGTAAGAGCCAATATTTTATAACCTTCATAGATGACTACAACCGTAAGACATGGGTTTATTCCTTACAACATAAATTTGAAGCATTTGACAAGTTTAAAGTGTTTAA
Source organism: Sequoia sempervirens (assembly GCA_007258455.2). NCBI lineage: Eukaryota > Viridiplantae > Streptophyta > Pinopsida > Cupressales > Cupressaceae > Sequoia > Sequoia sempervirens. The sequence continues at coordinate 542,358,578 of VDFB02000015.1, forward strand.
GGCCTATACTGAAAATGAAAGTGGAAATTTCATCAAGGTTCTAAGGTCAGGTAGAGGGGGAGAGTATATCTCAAATCAGTTTATGAATTTTTGGAAGGGACAAGGAATTAATAAGGAGCTAACAACAACCTATACTCTACAACAAAACGGAGTGGTTGAGAGGAAAAACATAACCATTGTGGAGATGGTAAGAAGTATGCTTAAAGACAAGAGACTTCCAAATGAATATTGGGGTGAAGTTGTAGCAACAACAGTATATTTTATAAATAGAAGTCCTACAAAGGCAGTTTGTGACAAGATTCCACAAGAGGCATGGATAAAATGCAAGTGCATAGTTGAGCACTTGAGAGTGTTTGGGTATGTGGTATATGCACTTGTGCCAAAAGAGAAAAGGAAAAAGTTGGATGACAAGGGTGAGAAGTGTATCTTCATGGGCTATAATGAAGAGTCCAAAGCCTATAGGATGTATAACCTAGTCACCAAGAAAATAGTTATCAGTGGAGATGTAGAGTTCTTAGAGAATGAGTTATGGGATGAAATGATGGACAACAACATAGGTATTTATGTCACAATACTTTTGAGGATGAAGAAGCTCCAGAAATTAGGAGCGTTGAAACTCTACAGCAAGGTAATAGTTTAGAAAACAATAACAGCTCCAGAAATTTTACATAGGGTAGTTGGTCTGGAATTTTACAATAAAGTGAAAATTCTGGCTCTTAGTCTTCTTCATCAATCCAACAGTCAAGCAGCTCCAGAAATTTTGACCCTAGGATTGCATCATTGATTCCATGAAAGAAAAGAAGTGTGAAGGAAATTTATGATAGCACAAGGTATGATGAAGAGTTTGATGAAGGTATGAATTTTGTATTATTTTCTCATAGTGATTTGATTTATTTTGAGGATGTTGTGAAAGAAAAAAAATGGTGTGAAGTTATTGATGAGGAAATAGATGTAGTAGAGGGAAACAAGACATGGGAGCTCATTGATTTACCTAAAGGGAAATCAATCATTGGAGTTAAATAGGTCTATAAGACCAAGAGCAATGCCAATGGAAGAATAGAGATACATAAGGAAAGATTAGTTGTCAAGGGGTACAAATAGCAATTTGGGAGAGACTATGATGATAGATATGCTCTAGTTGCAAGGATGGAAATTGTACAGATAGTCATAGTAATTACAGCCCAACACAAGTGGAAGGTGTATCAAATGGACGTGAAGTCCACCTTCTTGAATGGAGTATTGAAAGAAGAATTATATGTGGAAAAGCCACCTGGTTATGAAGTTTTGGGTCAATAAAACAAGGTATACGAGTTGAAGAAAGCTCTTTATGGGCTGAAACAAACACCACAGGTAGGGTACAATAGGATTGACTCATATTTGTTGAGCAATGGTTTTAGAAAAAGTGATGGTGATCCCACTCTTTATATCAAGGTAGTTGATGGTAATATTTTAATTGTTGTCTTGTATCTTGATGATTTATTTGTTACTAGGGATGATGATTTCCTCATTGTTAATTTTAAAGAGGCCATGAAAAGAGAATTTGAAATGACAAACTTAGGTCTCTTGAAGTATTTTCTAGGCATAGAAGTTAAAAAAATGCATAATGGTATATTTATCTCTTAAGAAAAGTATGCAGCAAATATTTTGAAGAGGTTTAGGATGCAAGATAGCAAGCTTTCCCATACACCAACAACCACAGGTTTGAAGTTGAGCAATTACGATTGCAACATCAATGTGAATCCAACCATGTATAAGAGTATGGTTGGAAGCTTGATGTATTTAACAACAACTAGGCTTGATATAATGCATAGTGTAAGTCTGATTTCAGATTTATAGAGACTCCAAAAGAGTCACATTGACAAGTGGGTAAAAGAATCCTAATGTATGTGAATGGAACCAAAAGATATGGTATTTTATGGAAAATGATTTTGGGTTGGTTGGTTACACAGATATTGATTGGGAAAGGAGTGTAGATGATGGAAAGAGAACGTCTGGATATGTGTTTCATTTGGGATTGGGAGTTATTTCATGGGATTCCAAGAAACAATCCATAGGTTTTTTATCTACAACTGAGGCTGAATATATAGTAGCAAATACAACAACAAGCCAAGCTATTTGACTGAGGAGGACCTTAAAATATTTGAAGGAAGAATAAAAGGATAGAACAACTATATTTTGTGGCAATGTTTCATCAATTGTTTTGACAAAGAATCTCGATTTTTATTGAAGAATCTTGAGCATATTGAAATCAAGTATCATTTCATAAGAGAATTAGTTGAGAATGGTGAAATTAAAATGAAATTTTGTAGGTCTAAGTAACAGCTTGCAAACATTTTTACCAAACCATTGAGCAAAGATTGTTTTGAATGCTTAAGGGATAGGCTTGGGATGAAAAAATGCTCTGGAACTTCAGTTCTAGAAACTTAGAAAAGCATTGGAAATCTGAATAGGTCTAGACAAGATAACTCCAAAACAAAAAATAGGTGCAAACAAGATATCTTCGCAAATTTTTCTCCAAAAAGATATTGCACCGAAAATTTAGAATGGTGATGAAAAACAAAAAGGCTCAAGATTAAGGGGGAGTGTTAGAATTAATAATCTTGAGCTCCCACCAAATGCATTTAATGCAGTGTCAGAAGAGATCCATTTTGGATTGTTCCCCCCATTTTTCATGTCAGGCATATGCTATCCCAGTTAATGTTTCTGCTAGTGAATTAATTTCTAGTGGTTGAATTTGAAAAATGAGTGGTAATTTTTTGGAAAAGGAAAGAAAGGAAAAAAGGAAGAATAAAATATTTTTAGTGTAGAAGAACAAGGAGGGAATGTTTAGGAGAATAGAATAGAGGAAGGGGAAGAAGAATCTGCAACAATAGAAGATATTGCACAGAGTGCAAATCTCTAGTGTTCTGAAATATTTATAGCAACAACACAGAGCAACACATAGAAAGTGTTGCATTAGAATTCAAGAAATTTTTTGTATGAAGGAAATATAGATCCATAGCTCTAATTTTTATATGTAAATATTTTTAATTTATAATCTTTTTGTTTATTTGAATGAAATAGAAAACTTATTCTACCTCCTTGTTGTCTCCTTTGCATTGTGTTTTCATCTTTTCCCACTTTAGTTGGGATCTTTTCCCAACATTTGTTTGAGATTTATTAAAGGTTTTTGTATACAAGCACGCTTGACAATAGCAACATGTTAGCCTTCACAACAAATGATTGTCATCCTCTTTTGTATAAGTGGAGATTTTAAAAAAGGCATCGACATTCTCATAGCATACTAAAAACAAGTTGTTCCATAAAATGGCTCAGTCATTACAAATAGGGTGAGAATGTAAGCCCCTACATCAACAATCATGCATATTAACTCTTTATGGCTATAAAAAACAAAGCATGAAAATAAGAATATCAAATAGCTATTTTTCAACCTGTGTGTGTGCCTCCACAACCATTACAATTCATGGCATTACATTTCTCTACTCATTTTGCAAAACAACACACTTTTGCAAACATTTCCACCAAACAATTGCAAAATTTAACAAAAACATAATTTTTCTATGTTGTCATGAATGTCCATGCCTTTTTCCAAGGCAAGTGTGAAGTCAGTCTCGACAACCTTTTGTAGTGTGTTTGTAGTCTCCGACAGAATTGGAATCGGGCATGGACATCCATCACAACATAATAAAAACAACATTTTTGTTGGTTATTGTGGATACAAACCATCCTAGTGGACATGTTTGCAAAATGTAAAAGCTTATATAGTGCACACGATTTGTTTCATAAAAAATGGATAAAAGAATTGTAACTACATGAATTGCAACAATTGTAGCATATGCACAAAGATGATGTATGGAAGATGCAAAATAATATTTATTTATAAAATATAAAATAGCTACAAATGTAACAGCACCAAAGATTTCATTTACTACAATGATTATGAGAATGTTTAAATATAGACTAGCTACAAATGTATCAACACCAAAGATTTTATTTACTACAATGAGTCTGAGAATGTTTAAATATAAACTAGCTACAAATGTATCAACACCAAAGATTTCATTTACTGCAAAGAGTGAGAATGTAGTGCATATTACCCCTGGATGGCTACAGAAACAGAGCATGGAAATAAGAATACCAGATAGCTACCTTTTTTCCTATATCAAGCATTAGACAAAATCTATAAAACATGATAGATAACGACTAAAAGTGTACTCAAAATAATCTTTAAAAGAAATCAAGCACCCATTGTTACAATTCATGGACATTCGATAATATCAGAAGAACTAGCAGCCACTCTCATCTCTATGAAGTGTTAAAAAAGGTAGAAAATAGCATGACATGAATTAGCAAATGACTTTAGGAAAAAGGTACATACTATTTTAAAGGAAATTCCATGAAGTAGAAAATGAAATAAAATTAGAAACTATTTACGAGCAATTGCATGAATTACAACAATTAATGCTACATATCTTGCATTTTGAACTGATGACACATTGAGAGTGTCATAGGTATGAGAGTCCAACACAAGGGACACGTGGTAAACATGCCCTCATGACTGAGTGCAGACCTATCCTGGGTCTCGCACTAGTGTTCCAATAAGGTGAGCATGTTGGAAAGTGGAACTCATAGCCAAAGGAGCAGAAGTCAGGCTCACTAGTTGAGTTTGCACCAAGTCACATTAGACAGGACCCGAGTGTGCATCAGGGTGAGCTAGGCTCACACCCTTAAGTCAATCCAAGTATGGGACACACTAAGCTAGACACCCAAGGAGGTGGAGGCAACCCAATAGGGCTCATATGAGGTTGCAAACTCATAGAGCTCACAAGGTTGGAAAGTAGGGTTGCTACCTAAGAATCTAGAATAAGGAGGAAAGTGATAAAGTCAGAAATTAGGGGATTGTCCCAAATTTGAGTGTCATCCTATCGAGGTTAGGGATTTGTACTAATAGCTTATATAGGGGAGTGTATATCCTCAAAGTTGTTGAAAGCACAAAAAAAGAAATCAAAATCACAAACAAGCCCTCAAAGCGAAGGTTGATACTGCAATGAATTCTCCCATTGCAGAGAGTTCCAAAAAGTGGAAAGCAAAGAGTTGTGTTGAGGTTAGCCTAGTCCCAGTGAAGGGGGATGTGGGTTGTGGACAGGGTAATTTGTCATGTAACTCAATTGGGAGAACGTGATGCTCCTCCTTGAAGATCAACAATCAAATCAGCATTTAGAAACAACAAGAGCTAGTTAGAAGTAGTTCAGGGATCATAGTTCCATGTGAAGGTGCTAGTCGGCATCTTGAAGAGTGGTCGTGTTCCTAAGGGTAGTTGTTCCAGTGAGTCAAGGATTCACTATTTAATATCAAGTCTTTTGAGAGTAAGAAATACTCTCTTTTATTGTAAATGGTGGCCTAGGGCCTTCATAATCAATAAAGCTTGCTATTTATTGTACATTCAAGTTAGTAGTCGACCCAGGCTAAGGATTCATGATTACTGTCAGTTCTAGTGCGACCCTGCGCTAGAGTCGTGATTACCATTCCCCTACAAAGAAAGAAAGGACTCGATGTGTATGCATAAAGGCATAATCTAGATTGGACCCAAACAACTAGCATCCCTTGGAGCAGCTCAAGTAAGCTAAAAATGGTGTCATGCATGGTTGGAAAAGTATGTGAATAGTGTTGCAAAAGCTAGCCTCATGATAGTTGGTATTAGAGCTCAGTCTCTCGATACATCGAGTTGAAAAGGTTACCTGTATTTGAAGGATTCATATCCATGGAAACAACATCATAAGGTCTAGGTGGCTCTGATCTGGAGTGCCACTTGTAAGAGGATCAGAATCCTCAAGATGATCATTCCTTGCAAGTCAGAGGATTCAATGTGAATACCCGTTGCTAGAAGGCAAAGACCAAAGACTAGCTGAACAATCTAGAGAATTGTATGGAGTCCCTTAAGGATGTTGGATTGGCATATAGGATAGGCCAATTGGAGAATGAAGTCTCCACGTTGTAAAACCAAATAAGCCTTGGTATGACAAAATAAAAGAGGTTAGAGGATGAAATGAAGTTCTTGAAGACCCTCGTCACTTCGATGTCTCAAGGAGGCATAAGTTTTGGACTCAAGGCTAAGCCCTCGACTGAATATACTAGGCAACAAAATGGCAAGGTTCTAGAAAATTACTTTTGGGATATGGAGCAGTACTTGCACACCCTGTCGAACTTATTAGAAGAAGCCAAAGTCAAGACTGTTGCTACCTATTTGACGGATGCCGTGAAGCTCTAGTGGAAAAATCGAGTGTAGGATTTGAGAGTAGGAAAATGAGTGTCTGCAGTGGATGCCTAGGCCAAGTTCTAGGAAGAATTGAAGCTACAGTTTAAACCCAAGAACTCATCTTGGACTACTAGAATGCAGCTCATGGATTTGAAATACAATGGTAAGATGCAAGAATATATAAAGGAATTTATCACCTTGATGCTTGAGATCAAGGACATGTCAAAGTAGGACTAGTTATTTCAGTTTATGAGGGGATTACCACAGTGGGCTCAGACCGAGCTCAGGTGCGCTAATGTGCAGACCCTAGTTGTAGCCATCACAGTTGTAGACCAATTATAGGACTACAATAGAGAGTTGAGCAAAGAATCTGGTGGTCAGCAGAAATCTAAAAAGAAGGCTTCATCCACGACAAAGGAAAGAAAAGACCTAGCGAAGTTGGGATAGAGTACTTCCACTAAGGCGAATTCGAACACTAAAAAGGGATCTGGAAAAGATTCGACAAAAGGATCTAGAGGGTCAAAGGGACCTCCAAAGACACTTGGTACATGCTTTATCTGCAGCAAAGGATCCCATTGCGCTAGAGAATGTCTAGAGAGATAGAGGATAAATTTTATAGAGGTTCAAGCAGAGCAAGATGGATCAACACCTAAATTGGGAATTGTTCAGTTGCACGTGCTCAATGCATCAACACCAGGTCAGTCAAAGGCCACAACAGCCAAACCTATGGACAAGCATAAGTTGTGCTTTTTGGATGCTTGTCTAAATGGGCGATGCATACTCACATTGTTGGATTTAGGGGCCACCCACATCTACATATCTTCTAAGAAAGCCAAAGCCATGGGACTCAAAGTGTAGCTAGGCATGAGTTCCTTTAAGGAAGTCACCTCTCTAGTATAGAAGATCAGTGGTATCATCCGAGATGTACCCACCTCAATTGGGAGTTGGCACAGTAAGATGGATATGATGGCCATTGAAATGGATGACTTTGAATTGATCCTAGGCTAGGATTTCCTGATAATTGGAAAAGTAGCGATAATACCCCACCTAGAAAGTCTCATGTTTATGGACCTAGTTCAGACAAGTCTGGTAAAGACAATAGAAAGGAGACAAAGTGGGAAAGACCAAGTGGTCTCTGCTATGAGCATGAAGCGGTCGGCAAAGAAGAAGAACAAGGAACCTATGTTCTTGGCCGCCTTGCTTGGAGGGTGGGATGAAATGGACGGTGTCATTGAGGCATCCATTCCACCAAATGTTAGAAAGATCATACTTGAATTTGAAGATAGAATACCTAAGAAGCTACCGAAGGAACTTCCCCCACGGTGGGTAGTAGACCATCAAATAGAATTGCAGCCAGGAGCTAGACCTCTTGCCCAAGCACCATATTGGTTGTTTGGCCCTGAGATGGTGAAGCTTAAGTAGTAGTTAGAAGAGTTGCTAGAGGCAGGTTATGTAAGGCCATCCCCTTCTCCATATGGAGTGCCAGTTTTGTTCCAAAAGAGGAAAGACAGAACACTGAGGCTATGTGTATACTTCAGGGCTCTCAATAAGCTCACTATCAAAAACAAGTATCCCCTTCCATTAATAGAAAACTACTTCGATTTCCTAGCAAGGGCGAAGATATTCACCAAATTGGATCTAAAGCAAGGCTATTATCAGGTCAGAATTGCTACAGGGGATGAAGAAAAGGTGAAATGTGTGACAAGATATGGGTCATACAAATTTATGGTAATTCCCTTCGGGCTGTGCAACGCTCTGGTGACCTTTTACACTCTTATGAATGACATGTTATGGTCTCTACTCGACAAGTCGGCAGTGGTGTATCTAGATGATATCCTTGTATACAAAAAGATATGGAGGAACACAAGGTTCACCTGGCAGAGGTGTTTGAGTTGCTCAGGGAGCACCAACTCTTCATGGAAAAATAAAAATGTGTATTCACCCAAGAGGAAGTTCAGTTCCTTGGCCATATCATGGGAAAAGGAAAGATCAGGCCGAATCCAAAAAAGCTCCAAGAAATCAAGGATTGGTTGGCGCTTCAAAATGTGCATGAAGTGAAACAATTTTTGGGCCCAGTGACAAATTACTACTAGAAGTTTGTAGTAGGGTACAACAAGTTGGCAGCCTTGTTGATAGACCTCCTCAAGAGAGACTGAAAATGGAACTGGTCAGATAAGTGCAAGGTAGCATTTGAGGCTCTCAAGGAGAAACTCACCACAGAGCCTATGCTTTCTCTACCTGACTTCAGTGAACCTTTTTAGGTACAAAGTGATGCATCAGACTATGCATATGGGGGAGTTATTATACAAGAAGGACATCTAGTGGCATATGAGTTGAGAATGTTGAAGGATAGAGAAAGGATCTATCCCGCCCAGGAAAAGGAAATGACTGGGATCATACATTGTCTTTATACTTGGAAGCATTATCTCTTGGGTGCACTGATCGTTGCCAGGACTGATAATAGCTCTTCAACATATTTCAAAACTCAAGCCAAACTCACTCCCAAGTAGGCTAGATGGCAAGAGTTTCTAGTCAAGTTCGATTATGAGATCCAATACAACCCCGGAAGGAAAAACATTGTTCCAGATGCTCTAATCAGAAAAGAACAGTTGATGGCAATAGTGTGGAGTCAGAAAGTGACACACTTAGTGCATGTCAGGTGACTCTCTCGACAGAGATGATTGAGAACATCAAGTAGGGCTTGGTGGATGACCCTCAGGCTCCAAAACTATGGAAGCAATGCAAGGAAGGGTAGACTTGAAAGCTCAATAATTAGGATGGGATAATGATGTTCACCCAGAACCGAGTCTATGTCCCAAAATACAAGAGCTCGCATAGAGACCTAATGCATGAATTTCATGACACCCCTTTGGGCAGGACACCCAGGACAAAAGAGGACTCTAGCTGTCTTGGAAAGAGGTTTCTACTGGTTGATGATGTAGAAGGATGTGGATGACTATGTCCAAAGTTTCCTCATTTGTTAGCAAGATAAGGTTATGACGTAGTCTCCGGGAGGCTTTCTCCAACCCCTACCAATTCGAATTCGACCTTGGGCCAGTGTATCGATGGACTTCATAACGAGTCTACCCAACATTGAAGGTTTTACAAGCATAATGGTTGTATTTGATATATTTTCAAAGTATGGGATGTTTGTGTCATGTCAGACTTCATGCAAAGTAGAGGTTGCCACCGACTATTTCTACAAGAATGTGGTAAAGTATTGGGGTGTTCCACTAAGTATCATCAGTGATAGGGATCCCCGGTTTACATCAAATTTTTGGGTTGAACTGTTTAAGCTCATGGTAACGAAGCTCCTCATGTCCACAAGCCATCACCCAAAGACCGACGACTAGACCAAGCAGATCAATGTAGTGTTGGAGGATTATTTGAGACACTTTGTGTGGTCAGATCAGTCAAATTGGCTGAAGCTTCTAGATTCTGCGCAATTCTACTACAACTTACAGAAGTCTAGGTCAAACCAGTTTTCGCCATTTCACTTGCCAACTAGACAACAACCCTTGACCTTGCACACAATTCTCAGTGGATATCATGGACTATGTCTGACTGCAATAGACCATCTTAAAGATTGGAAAGATAGAGTGGATTTGGCATGCCATCACTTGGTTCAAGCTACAGAGAGAATGAAGATGTACGCGGATGCAGGAAGGCAAGCCATTGACTTCAAAATAGGAGACAAGGTACTCGAGTTGGATTTAGTTCAGTTCAAACCACCCAAGGGTTTGAGCTATGATCTCACTAGAAGGTTTGAAGGACCATATGAGATCATAGACAAGGTGGGAAAGGTAGCCTACAAACTGAAGCTTCCAAATCACATGCGAGTACACAATGTGTTCCATGTGATCCAGCTTCGTCCAATGCACTATGATGTAGAGGATCCAAGTAGAAGAATTATGACCAGAGGGCCAACAAATGTCTTGGACAGGCCTAATGTAAAAATAAAGGAAATACGTTTAGTAAGGTAGTGTAGATTTGGCGACTACAAGTGGAAAGAGTTCTTGGTGCATTGACAAGGCCAGCCTAGGGATGCAGCTATATGGGAAAGAGTAGAGAGCAAGTGGAAGTTCGAGGATGAAGTCTTGGAGTTCTTGCAAAGGGACTCCCAAGAAAAGTTCTAAGCCCCAAAAGAAAGTCAGGCACATTCTCTGCACTAGTCCATCAAGGTGATTTGTGTGCAGGCGTCAAGGACGTCACCTATTTTTAAGTGGGGGAGAATATCAGAGGTATGAGAGTCCAACACCAAGGACATAGGGTAAACACGCCCTTGGGATGGAGTGCAAACCTATCCTGGGTCTCGCACCAATGTTCCAATAAGGCAAGCACGCTGGAAAGTGGAACTCATAGCCAAAGGAGCAAAAGTCGGGCTCACTAGTTGAGTTCGCACCAAGTCACATCGGACAGGACCCAAGTGTGCATCGGGGTGAGCTAGGCTCACATCCTTAAGTCAGACCAAGTATGGGATGCACTAAGTTGGACACCCAGGGAGGTGGACGTAGCCCAATAGGGCTCATCCGAGGTTGCAAACTCAAAGAGCTCACAAGGTTGGAAAGTAGGGTTTCTACCTTAGAATCCAAAATAAGGAGGAAAGTGATAAAGTTAGAAATTGGAGGATTGTCCCAAAGCTAAGTGTCATCCTACCGAGGTTAGGGATTTGTACTAATAGCTGATATAGGGGAGCATATATCCTCGAAGTTGTTGAAAGCACAACAAAAGCAATCAAAATCACAAACAAGCTCTCAAAGCGAAGGTCCATACTAAAGTGAATGCTCCCACTGTAGAGAGTTCCAAAAAGTGCAAATCAAAGCACCACGTTGACATTAGCCTAGTCCTAGTGAAGGGGGACATGGGTTGTGGACAGGGTAAGTCATCCTATAGCTCGATTGGGAGAACGCAACGCTCCTCCTTGAAGATCAACATTCAAAAACAACAAGAGCTAGTCAAAAGTAGTTCAGGGATCAGAGTTCTATGTGAAGGGGCCAGTCAGCATCCTGAAGAGTGGTCATGTTCCTAAGGGTAGTTGTTCTAGTGAGTCAGGGACTCGCTATTTAATATCAAGTCTTGTGAGAGTAAGAAAGACTCTCTTTTATTGTAACCGGTGGCCTAGGGCCTTCATAATCAATAAAGCTTGCTATTTACCCTACATTTGGATTAGTAGCCGACTCGAGCTAAGGATTCGTGATTACCGTTGGTTCTAGTGCGACCCTATGCTAGAGTCGTGATTACCATTCCGCTGCAAAGAAAGAAAGGACTCGGTGTGTATGCATAAAGGCATAATCCGGATTGGACCCAAAGAGTTGGCATCCCTTGGAGCAGCTCAAGTAAGCTAAAAATGGTGTTGTGCGTGGTTGGAAAAGTGTGCGAATAGTGTTGCAAAAGCTAGCCCTATAACAGAGAGCATCAATACCAAGCTCATGTTTAAAAAAAGGATTAGAGAATTATACAGAAAATATAGTACCTTAAAGTTAGCTAAGAAATAGAGATTAAGCTAAATATCCAGAGAATGTGGTTTCTATTATAGTTTTCTTATAACTAAAAAATAGTTTCTTGTAGATATAGCTAATGGAGGAGCAGATATAGAAACAGCTAGGACGAAAGCGTAAAAAAACATTAACAATTGCTACTCACATGGGACGGGAACACCAACAATTTTCTTGGCAAAAACGAAATCCCTCCAGATGTGGATTCCAATGATGGAGGACAAAAGGAACTCAATTAAAGAGTGATCAACTCTTAAAAGTGAGAAAGTATTTGTAGCAGACTTAAAAATAAAATGAATGATACCAGAGTTGCCTTCACCACTGGCATCATGCAGCGCAGAAGCTGAAGTTTGGTATTTGTCTCCTTCATGAGTCATTTTTTTGCATATTAAGCTGTGGAGAGAATCAACTGATTGTACAAACTATCAAGCCACATGAATAAGGTAAGCTCTGCAGTACATAGCCTATGAATATAGTTACTAAAGGCCATGAATTTACGGTATAAGTTCTAAAGTTGTAAAACACTTCAAACAAATAATTCTGTAAAAGAGGATTTCATATTTTCTCTTTTAGCAAAAAAGAATTCTAAAATTTCAATGGACAAGAACCTATTCCCATTATATAACAGTAGGTTAATATTTATAAATTTATTAATGGAATAATGATAAAATAGTTTCTGATATTTCTTCAGCTAAGAGTCAAGAATTGAAGAGTATCTATTCTATAAATTTGAATTTTGTTTAGGGCACAATCCTACCTCATTATTTAGGATTTTGAATCTTGATAGATGACATAATCAAAAAATATACCATTACCCTCATCAATTGTATTTAACCACCTACAATAAAATTGTGATATCTTAAACCACCTGGCAAGAACACAAATCAAGAAGGAAACAAGATATAGACCAGACAATGATATGGTCCATATATTAAAGAAAGTAACTATCATCAGGTCCACTCGTAACAAAACATGCATACAAGAAGCAAGAGGACAACACTTGAATGGATGAAAGCAAAAATGAAGGCAGCGCAGAGCATGACAGCAGACGAACCTAAGAAACAGAATCTCATAAGCCCGTGACAAAATATTGAAATTAAAGATATTAAATTTTTGAAAGGAAAAAAGTTTATACAGTTAAATTTAGAAGCTTTAAGAAATCCGAAATAAAAGAAAATTACAAACCAACATAAGAATATGAGCATTCTAAGAATACTTGACTAAAAAATGGTGATCTCTTGCACAAAATTATATGGACCAGCTAAATTCCTAAAGTTACCAATATGAATCATCAATATTCTGATATACAAGAACCTGGAGTTTTCCCACATAGAAAATCCTATCTGGAAAAATTGCGTTAAAAGTTGATGATCATTTGAAATCCTTCATAATTTGTAAGGTTGAGAAAATGACTTACAATATGTGGAGAAAGGAGAGTTAGCCAAATGAGTCTGGTATTTGCCTAGTAAAATTATTGTCTTTAAGGTGAAGGAAATGGAGATCCTTGAAGCTCCCCAAACTTGTTGGTAAAATCCCAAAAATGAATTATGAAATTAAACCTTGAAAATTAACAGACATGGTAACAATCGTTCAAAGTTAAAACAGATTGAAAAGCCTGTGTTGGGCATAGTAAATGTTATAATAATAAGTTCACAAGTGTGTTAAGTTTTGAAGATCGCCAATCCTGTCAGAGAGAAACCCATATATAAAATGATTCCAAGACAGTGCTTAAATTTATTCAAATCAAATTACAAGTGATATACAAAAATTAAATATATTGATAAACTTAAATGAGGTCTAGCCTTCCTCGGCCCAAAAGATCAAAAAGAAGGCTTTTAAGAAAAAAATTCAGGAGTAGCTGATAATTTAAACCTGATTAATTTAAATGAACATTAACAAAAGTGGCTGATAATTTAATTTAAATGAACATTAACCAAAGTGGCTGATAATTTAAACCTGATTAATCAAATTTGTAGTCATCCACAAAGATAGGATCAATAAGTGCGAGGGTGTTAAAAACTATATAGCTCGAAGTTATACAATGAAATCATCATGAAACATACTGTTAATTTCTCACAGAGCTGTAGAAACATAAATCAATGGATCAGAGAAACATTCCATGCTCTGATCTTTACATGGCCTGTAAGCAAACCGATAAATATCATCATCTCTAACAACATTAGATTGATGGCAGACATGATGAACATATCATGCATTATATGCTCTGAATCGAGAGTATCAGAGTTCTAAGGCCTCGGTTTACAAAGTGGGCATGTTCTTTGAAGTATAAGCCATGGATCAGTGGTCAGAATCTTTCTGATCTCTGATTTACATAAGCCCGTTTCACTTATGGCGGCCCTAACAAAACTCAAACAAACCCAAAACACATAAAGCACTAGCAATGGCGGCCAGTACACTACCCAAACAGCTGAAGACATAATGCAATCTCTTATGAATGTCTTAAACATAACCAAAACAGGTTGCCTGCCGCTGCCTTCTCCTTCAGCTTCCACATTTTTCGCATCCAAAGCCATGATGTGTTTTCTTAAGCTTTCTTCTCACAGTCCGAAAAAGCAATAACATCTACGATTATGTTTCATTAGAAATTTGGCCTCTCTTTTATATTGGTTTTATCCTCTTTACCAATCAGAGTCGGCCTCAACTCTCATATGAGATTTTTTTTTAAAGAAAATTATAATTAATATAGATATGCTTGAATTAGATGATCAAAAATATTTGATACAATATAATTAATATATAAAATAATTTTATATAATTATTAATATATAAAATCATTTTATATAATTATTATTATATTATATTATATTAGCATTATTAATAATAAATTTATATTTATAATATTTAAATATTTCAGATAATTATTAGTTATTAATTTGATATATAAATGGATGTCAAATTTATGGTATATTATTTTTTTAATATATTTTTATTACAATTTAATAAATTTGTAGATAAGAGAAAAGATTAGATACTTGAGGTTGGTGAGTTTGTTATGTTTATGTAAAGTTACATTAATTAACCAATTTTTTTTATTATAGAGTTAATATTATTTATATAGAAATGTGTGTTTAGGTTTTATTCTTTCAAATATATTATAGCTGAAATAATAAACAAAATTCAAATACCAAATATATATAAGGTTTGATTATTTTAAGAAATGAAATTATCTTATACAATATAAAAGTTTTTATATATTGTATTAATATGAAGTATAATAATATGAATTTAGTATTATTTTAAGATATAAAGTATTCCTTCATCTTATTCACCCTATTGTTTACTCATCTAATTGGTTACACCACCAAACATAGAGAAAACATATTTATCGGTTGATCTTCTACTACAAACATCTCTAGTCCAATTTGAATTTACAAATCCATGAATACAAATTGAATATTTTGTCCCCTGTAAGATAACTATGATAATATAAGTAATAGTGGTAATAAATCTAGTCATCTCACATGGTGAAAGTAGTGAGTAGAAGTGCAAGAGAGACGCAGAGCACATGATTGATGAGTAGGAGTGTCATGATTGTGTGGAAATGAGTGAAGAAAAAGAACAAGTTCATAGGTGTGACAAGGAAAATGGATTGAAGGATTAAGACAACAAAAAAATAGGGAATGAAGGGTTTTGGGAGTTGACTTTTTGGAAAAAATTCATGAGAGCAAGTTCAATGATTGTAGTAGATCTCTAAATAGTTAAGGGTTTTTTTAACCCTCTTTCACTGGATATCCCAATGGGGACTAGAAATAATGGCTCACCTAGGCTTACGGTTGGTTTTTCATGATCTTCCTCTCCTAATTCTAGTGCTCAACATTTTTAGCTGCTGAGATCTACAAGGATGCCAAAAATGCTTCTAATTGTACACATTCTAGTAGTGACATTAGCAAATCAATCATTTTGAAGTCATTCCTTGGTTCTCATCCCCACCTGGTTGCTCAATCTTCTATATATTGGAGACCCCTAGCAATTCAATTAGATAAGGTATGCCTCATTATTTGACATAGCATTCCAAATTATCAATTTTTAATCTTTGGTACATGGCAGTAATCTTCAATGTGTCAAAATTTTGGGTATGCACAAAAATCACATAGAGTTGCTACTCTGTTTCCCAAAAAAACAAACAGGGGATTACACAAATGGGAAATATCAAACAAAACAAGGAGACAAATCTAGGCATGCAGTATTTGTCTTTTTATATTAACTGAGCTAGAAATGAACAATATAGGAAAGATTAAAAATAATCTACTAAAAGACAACTCTAAACTATGAATTACTATCTACTGGGAGCAATCAACTACTCAACAAAAAAATAGACAATTTCAGGAGCTCACTGGCATGAGCTACGCGGAGCTCTTCAAGAGCAATCTCTGCTCACACACAAAACATACAATTGTTGTTGTTCAGGAGCTTTCAGAAGCTCACACAGAAAAAATTCTCTAAATCACATAGAGAACAAAGAACATTCCCTTCAGACTGTTGTTGCTCGAGAATTCAACTTCTCTAACTGACAGAATAATCTTCCTTCATTCCTTTTTTCTTTCAACAAACATTCCCTCTCAAATTGGAAACTACCTACCAACATTAATTGGGAATTCAAAATGAGCTGCCATATTTACTTTAGTGGCTGTCAGGAGTTGCAGGGATGAAGATCCCAAAAATTGTCGTTGAAATTGGCGGCTCCTAATGGGTAGGTGAAATAGGAGGCTGACATGAGAGTAGGAGGCTCAAGAGCATTCAATATTCCAACACTCACCCTTGGTCTTGAGTCGATGAAACAGAAACAATCTTGATCCAAATTAACAATACCCAATCTGCTTCTCAGGTGCTCAAAACTATCCTTGCTCAAAGGCTTGGTTAATATGTCTACTAGCTATTGCTCAGACCTGCAAAATGCTATTTTAATTTCACCATTCTCAACCAATTCTTTGATAAAATGATACCTGATTTCAATGTGCTTGCTTCTTGCATGAAAAATAATATTTTTCGTCAAGGCTATCAATGAAACATTGTTACAAAAAATTACTATTCCATCCTCTTGTTCTTCTCTCAAATCTACCAAGATTCTTCTCAGCCAAATAGCTTGACATTTTGCTGCATTCATTGCTATATACTCAACCTCTATTGTTGATAGAGAAACTGTGGGTTTTTTCTTGGAAGCCCATGAGATGACACCTGGTCCCAAATGAAACACATGTCCAAATGTTATCTTTCTATCATCCAAACTTCCTGCCCAATCATTGTTCATGTAACCAACCAGCCCAAAGTCATTTGATGTTGTGTACAGAGTTCCATATCCTTTGGTGCCATTCACATACCTCAGGATTCTTTTACCCGCTTGCCAATGGGTTTCTTGTGGAGTCTCCATAAACCTTGAAATAAGACTCACACTATGCATTATATCAGGGCTAGTTGTTGTTAAATACATTAAGCTTCCAACCAAACTCTTAAACATAGTCGGATCCACATTGTTGTTGCAATCTTCCTTGCTCAACTTCAAACCTATGGTTTTTTGTGTTGGTGTAGGCTTTCTTTCACGCATCCTAAATCTCTTCAAGATCTCATGTGAATATTTTTCTTGAGAGATAAATATACCATCATGCATTTTTTTTACTTCTATGCCTAGAAAATATCTCAAAAGACCTAAATATGTCATTTCAAACTCTTTTTTCAAGGTCTCTTTAAAATCAACAGTAAGGAAATCATCATCCCTAGTGAAAACTAAATCATCAACATACAAGACAACAATTAAAACCTTACCATTTTTTTCCTTGATGTAAAGAGTGGGCTCACGATCGCTTTTGCTAAAGCCATTGCTCATCAAATATGAGTCAATCCTATTGTACCATGCCCATGGAGCTTGCTTCAGCCCATAAAGAGACTTCTTCAGCCTATACACCTTGTGTTCTTGACTCGAAACTTCATATCTGAATGGTTGCTCCACATAAACCTCTTCTTTCAACACTCCATTAAGGAAGGCAAACTTCACATCCATTTGAAATACCTTCCACATGTGTTAGGCTGCAATTGCTATGACTGCCCGCATGGTTTCCATCCTTGCAACAGGGGAAAATTTCTCATTATAATCTCTCCCCAAGTGTTGTTTGTACCCCTTGACAAGTAATCTTCCCTTATGCCTCTCTATTCTTCCTTTGGCATTGCATTTGGTCTTGTAGACCCATTTTACTCCAATAACTTGCTTGTTGGGAGGAAAATCAGTTAACTCCCATGTGTTGTTCCTCTATATTGCATCTATCTCCTCATCCATGGCCTCACATCATTTCTCCTTTTTCATAGCTTCCTCAAAATAAATTGGATCACCATGAGAAAATAA
>VDFB02000015.1:542376783-542554665 GCA_007258455.2 Sequoia sempervirens
CTATCTTTAGATATGTCCCCCTCTCTCCCTCTATCTTCATATCTACATATATCTTCCTCTCTCCCTCACTATCCTTAGATATTCCCCCTATCTCTCCCTCTCCCTATTCCTAGACCTATATATCTATATCTCTATTTTACTCTATATCTGTCACTCCCTATCTCTATCCCTCCATATTCCTCCTTCTATCTCACTCTCTTTATCTCTATCTCCTTTTACTCCCCATCTCTATCTACCCCTATATCTCTCCCTCTCTATCTCTCTCTATATATTATGCTTCCTATCTTTATCTTTATCTTTCCATCTCTTCATCTCTCATTTACTCTCTCTCTTCCTCTCTATATATTTCTCTTCATCTCTCTTTGTCCCTCTCTCCTCTATATATTTATCTCTCCCTCTTTCTCTCTCCCTCTCTATCACCATCTCCATCTTCATCTTCCTCTATATACATCTCTCCTGTCTCTATCTCCTCCCCCCTCTCTCTCTCTTTCTTCCCTCCTCTATCTATCTCTCCCTCTTTCTATCCCTATCTCTCCTTATTTTAGGTATAATTTGTGTTGGTAATGGAGCTTGATTATTAGTCTCCAAGTGGGATATTATTGGTAATGGACCTTCTTATTGATTCAAATATTTTGTTTCAGTCATTTTTGGATCTTCTTGATGAGGGGTGTGGGGGGATTTCCCCCTCACTTTTATCTCTAGGGGGTCTAGGAGGTAGTGCAAATTTTTGGATCCCCCCTTGGTGGAGGTTTTAGGGCAACACCCCTGAAGATTATTTAAAAAGAAAAAATTGCCATGTAAAATAGTATAATGGCTATGTATTGTGAGAGATAGTTATAATTGAGTGAGAGATAGAAAGGGAGGGAGGGAGAGAGGAGGTGAGATAGAGAGATAGAGGTATAGAAAGAGACGAAGATATGTGGAGGACGGAGAGGGAGACTCTATTATTTTATTTTTTTTATGATATACATAACATGAGTGTGTTATAATATGCTCACATTAAATTTTGATAATGGATGAGCCTAGGCTTGATTACTACTAGGCCATAACATGAGTGTGATATAATGTGTGTGCATAATAATGCACTTGTGTTATGCCTTAGATGGAACAAAAAGTGATTGTGGCCACTTTTTGGCCCCCCATCTGTATGTACTTACCCTTACCAGTATATAACTTCATCTATCCCCAACTTGTAGAGTTATCCAATGATAAATTTAAATGGTAACACATGCACCACCAATTTCTTATTCTATATAAATGTATAGTTTTTTGTTTCCTTCTTATATGTAAGGAAAGTGATAGTTTCTTCCATGCCATCAAGAATCAACTCAATGCAAATAAGGTGCATTTAACAAACCTACATCAATCAACATTGTGAAAGACTCTCAAGCACATAAATATAAGATATATGATTTAGAGCAATATGGTGATTTTCTAGGTAAATGGGAATATCAAAGTGAATTATTAAAAGAAAAAGGACTCAATAATATATCCAATCATGAAGAATAATTTTGTCTATCAAACTTAGTTGAGTGCTTGGAGGTCTATGAAAATTACAAAGGATGTTGCTATAAGGTATTGTATAAATTTAATAGTATGTAGACTATTGTGAAAGCTTCACACTTTATGGTTGTGTAATTACACTCCACAACAGCATGCTTTCTAATTTAAAATAAATTGAATGGTGTGTATTTCCTTTACCTAGTTGCTCTAAAAAAACACCAATAGCTATGCTTAAATAGACTAATATGAACATGGAATGATGTGTTCCAATTCAAAAATTATATAATTGGTTCTTGATCACAAACTTCTCTTTAATCATATCAAATGTTTTCTTATGCACACATTTCTATCTAAATAGTTCTTTTTTGTGTGTTGTAGAGGTACAAGTTTACACACAACTCTTAATAAATTTGTAGTAGCAGCTAGTATGGACTAGGAAAGCACAAACTATGCATTGGGAATTTGGGATAGATAATTGAAGGATAGTGTATACATTTTCTATATCTACTAGAATTTATTCCTTAGATATAACGTGACCTAATAAATTTTAATAAGTTTCCATAAACATGTATCTTTAAAAGTTTAATGTGATGCTTAGTTGGAAAATTTGATAAAAATTAAGCATATCTTATCTAAATGGTTGGTCACCATTACATATATATAGTTTAATCATCTAGAAATACAAGTTAATAAGTCATGAATAAAACTTTTAAATTTGCTTACCACTATGCATGAAAAAATAGCTTATATATTTTCTAGTCCAAAAATTATCCTACTTTGTTGGAAAATTAGTTTTTACTTTATCTTCTTCATTCTAAACCTAATGATATCCAAAAAAATCCATCGATGAAGGTGTATACTTCCTTGCCAACTATTAGAATTTATCATGTAAATGGTATTGATAATTGGTTAGTTATGTAGGCATCACTCAATGCATCTAGTAATCAATATAAATCTAGATATTTGACAGTATTTATTTTAAGAGATCATTATAGGACTACACCATTCTAATTCATTGATTATGAAGATGACACTAAATTTTAATATTTTTTAATCTTCTCCTCAACTCTTGTTCATAGATTTATATTTAACCAATTGAGCACTTTTTAACAAGATTTGCATCTATTTTTAGCTTGATCTACATCTTTCTTAAAGAAGGATGGAATACTTTTATCTCTTAAAATTCCTTAGGAAAAAATTTAAGTAATCATGTGCAAAAGTGTCATACTTATACTAATGCCTCTACCCCTAGTAATCACCATTAATGACCATCTTTAAAACATCATCTATTCAAAAACTCACTTTTATAGATTTGTGTGGCCCATTAGAATAACAAATATTTTTAGCTTCAACATCCTTAACATACTTGTCAATAATTATAGGGATTTCAAAGTGGCATACTGTTAGAATTTTTTTCAAAAAAAAAATGCTTCGTTCTAGTACTAGTATGGAAGAAAATTTTCCAATGCTTTTCTTTCATAAGATGATTTTACTATAGTTCCCAACTTTTTTTAATTTATGAACTTTCAAAAAACATTAACATAATTGGGTTCTTCAATGACAACCACCTCTTAGATATTTTTTAACATCCAATTAAAATTAGGATTGTGATTAGAGAAACTATATGTACACAAAAATAAATTCTTGAGGTGATCTTAAGAGATAATGTCTTAATGCAATTATTTTCGCTCATACCAAAGTATAATTGGGTTCTTCAATGACAACCACCTCTTAGATATTTTTTAACATCCAATTAAAATTAGGATTGTTAGAGAAACTATATGTACACAAAAATAAATTCTTGAGGTGATCTTAAGAGATAATGTCTTAATGCAATTATTTTCGCTCATACCAAAGTATTACAAGGCCACTTAAAGTTTACGTAGATTTATGCACACTAATTTTAAGAGGAAATATTTGAAGGGATTTTTTATATTTACCTTTGCACCTATGTCAATTAGTTCATCTTGTAGTACAAAATAAATAACTTATAAAATTAAATAAATCCAACATCATACATTGGTTGAGCCATTAATAACACTTGTAGTATGTATCATATCTTGGCTCCATTAAGGGTATAATGTATAAACCTTTAACCAAAACCTCTACCACACATATCTATACTAGTATTTAAATTTTTTAGTTGTATGATCAACCTAGGTGTCAAAGAAAAATATTGTTGATGAACACCTTAGTTCTAGTGAAGCCACCTTCATAACCACTTGAATAGATAATTATTCCAAATTGAACCCAAAGTTATTTATATAAATCATCACTAAATAGCTCCTCTCTCCATTAAAAAATCTTCATATTAATATATTTTTTTCCTTTAATAAAAGTATGAACCATCAATAAATCTTATCATACATTATCTATTAAGACAACATTTCAAAGAGTATAGAGTCTCAAATAAATTATGAGTATTGAAACCAAAATTTTAACCATTCTACATATTCCTAGTATTTACACATTTATTAATGATAGCTCAATGTTAGATATTTCACACATTGGCTTACAATCACTTGTCATGCCTAAAGTGTGGGAAGAGTACATCACTTGAAAATTATAGACTTATATACTACACATAGGAATTAAAGAAATTAAGTATTAAGTATATATTTAAACATGTACAACTATAAGTTGTATCTAATTTTATGTGTGTAGTTACTTCCTTTGCATTGAAAGTTTCTATCTCTAGTTGTTGGTTGTTATGATTACTCCACTCATTTTTTTACCTCACTTGTATTTCTTGGTGGGGAGTCCAAAAAGTTAGTACATTTTATTTGTTTAATTTTCTCTTACATTGTTTGGGTTGCACAAACACTTTTTCTTTCATAAGCACATGGGCCACTAGTGCTAATGAAATGTTGAAGAATTTCATTCATGATCCATCACCACTTAACCTCAAAAAAAGCCTTGTATAAATCATAAAAAACCAACATGTTTTATTTCCTTGTGATTATCACCATCATGTGGACAAATCATTTTATATAAATGGCAATAGACTTCAAAATCAACTTTAGGGTATTTTCTACAATCATATGTGAAATTTAGAAATCTCTTTCACTTCATTTATAAAGCAACACACTTATCCATTAAGTGTTAGTGGCACCCTATTTCCTTTTAAGAGCCTTAAATATACTCTTGAGAGAAAAGTGTACTTCCATGCGTAGAATTGTGGATGGGGCAATTTGGCCCTAGATAGCCAATGCTACATGTGTAGTATAAACGACTTAGTATGGTAAAATGTCATACCATGATCATAATCATCTTATGAATATGTAATCATATCATTCACCAAAATAATGATGAAGCATTGGGCCTCATTATGTTCAATATCATATGAAAAAAATACCCATTAAAAATGGCTCATTATGCATAGTCTTTATTATGATCTTCTATTAGAAAAAAAGGGTGTTGTACACCCTGCACAAGAAAATAAATATTTTTTATAATATGTAAAGAATAATTATTTATGGTGCATCTTTGGAGATGTGTTTAGCCACATTAAATATTTATTTAGTTTCACTTTTAAATTTGTATTGTAACATTAAACTTAGGTATTTTATGTGTGGATTGTACATTGAAAAAATATTTAATAGCAAGAAAATTAGTACCAAAAAGTAAATGTTGATGTCAATAGTTTTATGTTCTCATGGTTCTGAGACACATGGAAAGCAAGAAAATTTTATTTTTCAAGGTTGGTTGCCATTTGTATTGAGCTCTCTTGTAGAGAGCATATGTGAAGTATGTCATGGGATGTGTGGTTGTATGGTTACCCATTATACTTGAACACATCAAGGATGTAATTGGTGACATTGTTTTTTTAGTAGTATTAATAGAGACTCTATATAAGTGTATTATAATATTTCATTGTTGATTATTCGATGCACCATAAGGAAGGATGGTTGAAGGTCTTAAACTAGGTCAAACAGGTACCTAAGAGAATCCTTGATATATCATAAGAGTACACGAGGCTTAATCTATGAAGATGGAAGTGAGATAATATGAAATAGATAGGAGAAGAGGGTAACCAAACCTTCTCCTTCACTTTCCCAAGGTATAAATTTTGTGGGGACTTATCTTGAATAAAAAATTCCAACTTCTAAGAGGTATATCTTTTGATTCATCCCTCACTCTTTATACTCCACTAGAACACTAGAGTTGATTATTTTTAGCTTGGTGTTGAAATCTAAGTTAGGCCTCCTACAAAGAAACTTGAGAAGAAGCGGGTGTTTATAATTCTTGATGTCACACTAACATGTAGGAGAAGAGCATATGCACTCACTTATTTGGGACTAAAAG
This sequence comes from Sequoia sempervirens, assembly GCA_007258455.2. Classification (NCBI taxonomy): domain Eukaryota; kingdom Viridiplantae; phylum Streptophyta; class Pinopsida; order Cupressales; family Cupressaceae; genus Sequoia; species Sequoia sempervirens. The sequence goes on from VDFB02000015.1 coordinate 542,382,592, forward strand.
AAATGCACTCACTTATTTGGGACTAAAAGAAAGTTGTTTAGTGATAACCAAATCAAAATATTAAGGTGTATTTGTTGAACAAAGGTTATCATTAATGTCAAAGGAGATATGGTCAAAGGTGACATTATATTTTTAAGAGATCAGTGAGACAGTGACAATTAATTGAATTTGTACTTGAATGTTCCAATTCAATTCTCCAAGTAAAGAGATTTCTCTAGCAATACAATTATATTCAGTATTTCTTTCTAAAGGTGAGTTTGGATCTATGGTTTGAGTGAAGAGTATGTCTACACATGTTCTATCATATTCCAATATTTTTGAAGGATATGTTCAACACACAAGAAGTTTGAAGTTACAAGAGGCTCTTTGTGCTTGTTTGTCAACTAGCTAGTGTTTAAGAACTGTGTGATAATATAGCAACTAGTGTGTGACATTCAAAGGTAGCGTGTGTTGTTAAGATAGGACCTAGTTAAGGTTCTTGTGGAAGTGCATGACATCATGTTAGTTTGGCGGCAACAAATTTAATTTAGGACTGACATGTTACACATTTCATGTAATTTGAATTTAGGTCCACATTATGTCATCTTGGTTATTTGCGGACCCTTGGTCGGCATGGAAGAGAGTTAATATAATGTCATGTATATATTCATCACTTGCACAGATGCACAATGTGAAGTATAATTAAAAATAAGGTGGTGAATGAATATACAAGGAGATAATCATACAAGCATATGTTATTCAACGTGAAGCATCTCACTTTTTGCACCATTATCAGAAGATCTTAATGAGTGTAGTAGAGTGTTTGAATCAAGTTCAGACTATTTTTAAACTATGTAATTAGCAATGAAGGTTTGCAAGCTCTTTATCTATGTAATCCTGTAGGTAGGTTCCTACAAGTACAATTAGGGATTGGTGCCTCATGTAGGTTGGTGCCTACTTCATATTGTAAAATTCACTTGTTATATTCCTACTTTGTGAGGTTAGATTTGCACTGTATATCCAAGTAGTTCTTCTCATCGTGGTTTTTCCCATCTTGGGTTTCCACATATATCTGGTGTTCTATTGTGTGGATGTGTATTCATGATCATTGTGTAATTAGTAGCAGTGAAGATTCAAGTTTCTTGTTTAGATCTAATATATTTGTTTAATTTAAAGAGTTTTAAATAAATTTGATATATTGATTCACCCCCCTCTCAGTTGATTGTGTTCCCTTTAGTATTTTAGGATCATAATAAATTATTTTGAAATACATAAAATAGAAACCAAAACTATCTATAAAAAATATTCTTGAGGTCATTCTATAAAACCATAGGATTGTTAGAAATTCGAGGTGAAACTTGCAACAATAGAACTTAATAATATGTTTACAAATCTAAAATCATGTATCCAAGATTACCATAAAGTGATAATGTGATTAACAATTCCAAACATGAAAGAAAATTACCAATACCACAAGTAGAGAATAACTAGTGACACAAAATATTCATGGAGAAACCCTTACAACAAAAAACTCCACACTTGAAGAGATCCAATATTTGTATTAATCTTCAAATGAGATACACCAATACAACATTCCTCTTTGAATTTTGGCAGCACTTCGTTACTCTAACAACCTAAAAAAAAAACTCTTCAAACCACCATCTCAATGCTCTAATATATAAAAGTTTTTGGGGGAGAATACCACAAATAGTATCCCAAAACAACAAGCAAAACCACATGGAAAAGCCCACATCTCCCCTAGTGGACAACCCATAAGTATGGTAAAAATATTAAATGATCACATGGACATATGGGTTCCTAACCTATAGCCAAAATTAAAATTGGTCAATACCAAGCGCTCCATAACTCTTTGATGGCTCCAATGGCTAAAACCCAGAACATCCAAGCTTGGGAACCCAACCTATGATAACATGCAAATAACATGCAAAGACATGCATTTTTGGTGGCCCCCACCCAAAAGTTGGATGTCCAAAAGGAATATGCTCTTAGGATGCTCTGTAACTGCCACTATGATGGGTCCACCTCTTTGTATGCAATTACAATTTGTGATAGGAAAATAAATAATAAATATTTTTTCTCACATGTCCTCAAGGATACTTTCCAAAAGAACATGGAGACACATAAATCAACTTAGGATAGCAATTATAATGTCACCTATCCTAACATTCCCCCACTTGACACTATACATTGCAATTACATCCATGAGATACAAATAAAATAATATCAAGTATAGTGATCAAAGTCCATGACTTTCCTGCACCAAGAGAACTTATCCATGAGCATTGGCTTCATGAGAGAATTTGCAACATTATACAAAGTGTCAACCTTCTCATTCAAGACCTTACCATTCTCAACCATTTTTCACACAAAGTGATACTGAACAACAATATGCCTAGTACGAGCATGGTACATACAAATTTTAGCTAAATATATGGCACTTTGACTATCACATACAATCCTCACTATCCTACAATCAAAACCAATACCATTACCAAATCTCTATAACCAAACTACCTCCTTAGAGACATGTGTAGCAGCCATATACTTTGCTTCAATGGTGGAAAATACAACTATATGTTGCCTCTTACTCATCAAACTTTCTACACAGGATTAAGGATCACAATCTAATGACAGATACAAGAACTCAAAGTCCATGACGACTTCCAACTGATAGTGAAGCAAGTCAACAATGATTACCAAATCAAAGATGATAAACTAATACCCTATAAGAAAATGGTAGATAGCTTCAAAGATTATTTCATTGATATCACATTTGAACAAATTCCAAGGATTAACAATAGAGCAATAGATGCAATGATCACCATTGGATCTTTGTTAGATATGCCACACAACAACCTAAAATGCAAGTTTCTCATCGAGCAATTTCTCGTGTCAACTTTCGATATACCTAAATCAATTTTTTGTGTGAAATTGTTGGTCCTAGATCCCCATGGTATCATGAAATTTTGACCTACCTTCATAGATACATTTTCCCATTTGACTTTACCCCAACTTATGAAAAAAAATTATTCAAAGAGCATCCCAATTTTTCCTTATGGGAAACACCCTTTACCGAACAAGTCTCAAAGGAACGTTATTACAATGTCTTAACCAAGAGGAATTTTTTACTACCTTGAAAGAGGTTCAAGAAGGCATCTATGGGTCACATTTGAGTGGCATAACCTTGGCTAAGAATTTACTGAGAACAAGATACTATTGGCCAACCATGGAGCAAGAAGCTAATTACTTTGTGAAGAAATGTTTACAATTCCAGCAACATGGGGACCTCATCCATGCACCAGCTCAAGATCTTAGACCCATCACGACACCATGTCCTTTCTCATAATGGGGGCTCGATCTCATTGGGAAAGTGACACCTACCTCCTCAAATGACCATAAATTTATAATCACAGCCACTAAGGACTTCACCAAGTGGATCAAGGCTATACCCATTACCTTCATAACTAGAAATAAAATATACAAGTTCATCCTAAACTATCTCATTTACCACTATGATGTTCCATAGATCTGATAGGGTAGGGTTGGATGAGGCACTCACTGCCCCATGCTCTGAGTCCTTGCTCCTAAGAACTCCTAGGTGTCTCCTCCACCTTGTTCTAGTGGTCCTGCCTCAAGTTTGGGTGCCACTACTCCTACTGACCAACCCCACTATCAACATTCTTTCCTTCTACCAAGTCCACCTTGGTGCTTCGCCACATACTCTCCATTGGCCCTTACTCTTCTTTAAAGGCCAAATAACCTCAACCTTCTGGTAGATTCTTGCAGGGGTGTGATGGTGTTGTAAAAGCTTAAAAATAGCCTATCTAGGGTCCTTATGCAATCACAAGTTTCCAATTTCCCATCGCTTTCACAAAATCCTTTCCTAGGGTTAGAAGGCTACAAGCCTAGAGCCCCAATTAGGCCTCTTAACAGAGTTAAAATGCAACTTTCTCCTAAACCCACCAAGAGAACTAGGTTCTATGTTTAGGGTTTTTGTTTCTCATGCCCACACCTCAAAGGTTTTTAGGGTTTTAAGCCTGCACAGCCTGTACACTATCCACACACAAAAAATGGTCAAAACCCTAGGGTTTTTAAGCTTTTCAAGGCTGTTTTCAAACTGTCAAAAATTTCTCCCTTCAAACGACTTGAAAAAACCTCCTCCTAACCTCCAAGCATTTCCAAGACCCTCAAAAAAATTCACAAAAAATAATTTCTCCAAAATCTTAATTCCCCTGCAAGTTATCTGCATTTTTCTCCTGGTCTTCCCTAGCAGGACCTTGCCTGGCTCGCCTAGGGCAAGAAAAATTGCTAGCATTCCCTGTACACAAAAAAAACCTACTAGCTAACATATGTACAAGCATGGTGTCTAGGCACTGTTTCCAAAGGGTCGTACGGTTTGTACAGTGGAAAAGTGCTCTAGCACCACATTCCCTAAAAATAGTCTGGTTCAGACCAGAATTTGAGCAAAGATGAACTATTTACAACAAATGCTTACAAATTCAACAAAGAATCTTTCTAATCTTACACAAAGCTTGAAGACAACCAAAAATACATTGTACAAATCAAAACAATAGCAAACTAATCCATAAAAGGTCTATCAAGATATAATAATTCAGAAATTATAACTCAAAACGTTGTTTCTTTCATTCACACAAGGTTACACCAAAATTTTATTGCTTCCAACCTTGCTCCTGGGTCGAGATATCCCTTAAATAGGCCCTAGAAACAGTTAATTTTCTTTGATTGAGCCTAAGGATGACCAAATGGTTAGTGTTATAAAACACATTGTGTTTTTCAACTTTGGTCCATTGTTTTAAAAAAAAACATGATAAGCTTCTAAAACTCATTCACCTTTCACCACTTCTTACCTAGGGAGCAAAAAAACCTCAAAAACAAACAAGATGGTCAACATGACCACAAAACAACACAACAAAATTTGAACTTCATACAAAACTTCTAGGAAACCTAGTATCTTCCAAGGTGCTCCTGCACCAATAGACCATCATCATAGATAATGGAACACCTTTTAAAAATGAGGATGTTCACAAGCTATGCAATTGATTCAATATCCAACATTGCTTTTCCACCCCAATTATCCCCAAGGAAACAACCAAGATGAAGCTTCTAATAAAACCATCACCAAAATCCTGGAAAAGATAGTTAATGATGCTAGTTGAGATTGGTACTTACAACTAAAACCCACCCTATGGGCATATTGAACCAATGCCAAAACACCTACTGGTGATATACCATATTCCTTGGTTTACAGAACTGAACCCATCCTACCTATCAAGATTAATCTCCCATCATTGAGAGTTTCGTTGCAACACCTGATCGTAGATGAAGAATACAGGATCACTAGGTTGAATGAACTAGAGTTGCTAGATGAGTGTCGTTTAGAATCCCTTAATAATATTTAGGCCTATTAGAATAGGATCTACAAAATTTACAACAAGAAAATAAAGGGTCAATGATTCCAAGTAGGGGATCAAGTTTTAAAGGGAAATCAAAAGAATATGTTAGATCAAGAAAAAAAGGGAAAGTTGGAACCAAACTAGTTAGGGCCTTTTGTTATCACAACAAATTATGGTTCAGAATCCTATCAGCTCACTACACCTTAAGTGGAACCCTTACATGAACCCATCAATAGCAAGCATCTCCGAAGGTTTCATGCCTAGCCCATGAGGGATATTTCTCAAATCCAAAAATCCAAAAAAATAAAAATAAAAATAGAAAATCCCAAAAAAAATAGAAAAGGATAAAAATAGTAAAGAGAAAATCATCCTCTAGAAAAAACCACTTTGGTGGTGCTTTGGGCAAGTACCTTGGTGAAAACCTAGATAACAAATGTCTTGTGTGAATAAGTACCATCTATCATTTATCATAGACTCTCTCTTATCATTCGTTCATAATAAAGTCATCCACTCATCCATTGCATCCATCTTCCCCTTATTTATTTCCTCCATTTGTGTCTATATCATAGCTTGGTATTCAACGAGTATCTATCCCCATTAGTACTACTTGGAATTCTCCTAAGGTTAGTTTGTCCTTCCTAAATTGAGGTAGTGTATCACATAAGACAAGGGGAATATTCCTACGCTTATGATGCCAAATCAAGTTCTTGTATATCCCCTTAAGGTTATTCTCAAAATCCAAAAAACATCCAAAAAATTCTCAAAATCCCAAAAACATCCAAAAATTTCTCAAAACCTAAAAACATCCAAAATATTTCAAAATATAAAACTGTCTAAAATATTCTCAAAATTAAAAAATATCCAAAATAATTCATAATCCAAATAAGTTCAAAAATCTCCATAAAAAGGATCAAAAGCATCAAAAACTCCCAATAACATCATCCAAGTCCAATAATCGAACTAAGAAGCCTATATGCAATTACATGGGCAAGGCCATCTCCAATGAGCCCTTGAGGCATAGGGTTGTCCCTTAGGTCTTGCTCTCTTGGTCTAATGTTTGGAAAACTCAAAAAAAATTAGAAAATTCAAAACTCAAAACAATTGGAAAATGCCACACAAAACTCAAAATAACCTCATAACATTCGACAACTAAAGAACAATCATAAAATCCCAAAATACCAAAAATAGCCTCAAAATATTTCAAAAAGGAAAACAACATTGAAATATGGAGAATAAAATAACTCATCCCATCTCACTTTCACTCACAATAAACTTTCAACGATAATAAATTGATCATCACATTCAACCTTTGGTAGCCTAAATAGAAGCAAATACAACAATTAGAAAAACATAAATCTTAAACACAAAATTCCTAAGTCTTGGTTATTATCAAATACGTCATTTAACCTCATATCAATGACCTATCAAACAATTAAAATCCATTAACATCCAATAACATGTCTTACAGATATATCTTTCCTACAATGGACATCATCATTGAATATCACACTAAAACAACACCTTCAACAGGAGATGAAAACATTGACAGTTTGACATTTTTATCTTTTCTTATGATCTATCTTATTGGCCTATTCTAATGATCTCTCAATGATGGCTACAAAATGATTTAGAGAGAAAGGAATGGGGCATGGGGCATTGATCATTGCTTTCATTTTTTGTGCTTGTTGGATGTTCTTGTAATATGACTTTGGTGAATACTTGCCTTGTGTGTGCCAAAATAGTCTCAAGTAAAATAATGGCTAAGATATATCATGTTATTCATACCTTTTGTGTATTATTCTCCTTACTTTAACGGTTTTATTATTTTACATGATAAAACAAGGTTTTTGTATGTTAGTTATGAACAAGGATACTCCTATCTATAAATGCAAAGTCAAAGTCCACGCATTAGATACAACAACACCCTAGTTCTTCATACCTTGGTGCATCATGTATATTTTTTATATAAAAAATAAGGATTTCCATGATGAAATTAAACCTAATCCAAAAGCAAAAGCAATATCATCTATCCTATCTCATCACATATAAAATAAAATCTTGAATAATCATAGGTTTGTTGATATCTTGAATCTCAATCTCAATAATAAAGTGCTAATAGATCCTATCAATTTCATTCTTCTACTTCTATCCATACTAACATTTCTATCTAGATATCATGACATACACCAGAAAATAATGATATATATATATGCATCCATCCTACATCCAAAAATTGTCAATGCATACATCCCATAGCATACATCCTACATAATCATCTCATGTCATATGAAAAGATTAAAAAAAAAGAAATCATTCATATCATCCATATCATAAATAGACCCATCTTGCATCCATAAATCATATACACATGCATTCACATCATATCATAAGCATATAACAACATCTCATAATGCATTTGTATTATGTCATACATCCATAATGCATCCATAAGCATAACATACATCACATAAGATAATAAAGCATACAATAAGATAACACCATATATATATGCCACATCATCGATCATCTCATATATATATATATATATATATATATATATATATATATATATATATATATATATATATAAATGAATGTCATGATACATATCAAAGTGTGTGATATGCATCAAAGATATACATAAGGATATCTATAGCCAATGAAAAATTATACATCATACTCACGTCTACATCAATGTATGGATATAAATTAATATTTATGTACATTAAAATCTATCCTGAACTACCCTAGTCATCCCAACTAGAAGCAAGCTGACCTAGTGGTAGCCTATGATGTTGTGAGCCACTAGGTGAAGGCCTACCAACTAATGGACCACCCTCAGATTGGTTGGGCTCCATGGTACTCCTATGTGAAGAATATGGATGTCATCTATGAGTTGGCACATTCAAGCGATACATCTGATAATGGGTCACCTCACTCTGAACTATCTGGATCTCTTATGTGTACCTAGCCAAGGGGATAACTTCCCTTTACTAATGGGTCACCTCTACATCTAGCTACATGTGAAACTAGTCTCACTCTTATCTAAACTTGTCTCTCTCCTGATGGGCTTGGTCCTGCTCCTACCTGTAACTATCTCTCTCCTATTTAATGGCCTCTACTCTCTGATTAGGAACCCCAACAACTACTACCACCTACTGTTCTTGTGGTATATGGAGTGATGGCCCCACAGGTGGACCTTCTGGTACATGTGGTGGGGGGCCCTATAAGAAAATATGATTGTTCCCTCTATTGCCTCTTCCTCTATGTCTTCTACCCCCGACATCTCTACCCATTAGATCAGTCAATCTAACAGGTCTATGAACTGCAAACCATGCATTATAAGTTGGGATGGTTCCTAGATCATCTAAACCCCCTACATAAATCCAAGGAAGGGTACCAAGTGATCAAAATCATCTATAGCTATTTGAGGAACCATTTGTGGTCTCCACTCTATAATCTCTTAGAATGTGCGAGCATACATGACCATGTAGTTCTTGTCTGAAGCATCCTACTACTCCCCAAACTATCTAGTAACATGATTTGGTAAATACGTCTCAATGATGTGTGAAGTACGACCCATGAGCCATCAATTATATTTGTAGTAAGAAAGGTGTACATCATCATCCCAAGGCTAAACCTTCAACCATGGCCTCCAAGTGAACTTGGTCATATCATAAATGACCCTCTACCATTAAGCAATATCACCTATGTGGTGGAGAGTAGTCATGTCATCATATCAATACAATATATGATCCTCATCATCCAAATCTCTAAATGAAATCATCAATTAGAGCACACTAATGTGCTCCCATACCCATATGTGAAGAAGTGTAACTCCTGTAGAGAGGCTAGCTCCTCCTCAGTACACCACCTGATGCATGTCATGGTACAAGTGGGCCAATATGCAAGGGCCTCAGGAATAAACACAAGCATTCTCCATGATCCTCTCCAAGACAATCCCCCATCTCGGTCTAAATAGTTTGGATCATTTTTTAGGAACCAGGACTCCCATAATTAGTCTCATAATCACCAAGGTAATCTTGTGGGAAATACTTGATGTTAGTGCCTCAAGTCAAGTTGTCCACCCTCTAGCTCCATATCCTCTACTTCCAAAACTTGAAACAGCCTCTAGGCTAATATCTGCATCATAAATAACCTAGTCTCCATGGATGGGAACCCTTAGGATCCTCTAAACATCCTCAAGAGTAACAGTGGCCTCCCTTGTGGGTCAGTGGAATGAGGAGGTCTCCAAATTCCAACTCTCCACCAAAGTAGTCATCAGAGATAAGTGGGTTTGAATATCTGACCTAAAATAAATAGGATGCAAATCAGTCACTCCTAGAAAGTGAACATCAAGCTCTCAGAGTGTAGTAATCTACTCGAATATATGCAATCCCTACTCTCTAGAATGAAGTGGATGAAAGGTAGCCTACACACATAACATGCACAAGGTCAATTTTTTAAAAAAATTGCAAAAATCTAAGTCAAACTAGCTAGAAAAGAAAAAAGTGAGTCTATTTTGCAAAGGCGGCTCACTGTCAAAAGTGGAAGCATGGAAATCCTACAAAATCATCACTATTGTGCAATAGCATAGTTAGTTTTCAAATGTGTCACCATTATAGCATTGCCTCATAACTAAAATGTTCCTCTAAAAAGTGTCATTGTATCTTACAAAAGTGTCGCTATATCTTGCAAACGTGTCACCAAATTTTTAAAGGCATCATTTAATTTCAAAACCCCCATGCATATATGCAAAGATGTGATGCCCCATTGCAAAGGTGTCACTATGTGTGGAAAAAGGTGTCGCATCAGTTTGAAAAAGTGTCACACTAAAATGTGATTCCTTTGTTTGTCTCAAAAGCTCTTTGATCTCTCATAGTCAAGTGTGTGAATGAGCTTGAAATTCACCCAAATGAGAATATTTTCCTAGTATAACCTAGGGTTATAGCCCTACAACTCAATTTCCTCACTTAATTCGCATCCAACCATGGTTCCTTCATGAGTCTCCTAGGACTTGCTTATTTTTCATCCTTTATGCAGTAGAACTACTCCCATGACTCTGTCACAATCTTGATATGAAAATTAGTTTTCTCACTCAATCTCTCAAGGGGGTAGCACACCAACATTCCTTGTTCAATTTCATCAACTAATTAGCATTTTGAATTCTCCATGCCACCAACATTCCTTGATCCATGCCTTTTTGGATTGTTGACTCCATCTCTTGATCCACACTCACATCTTTAATTCAATTTCATCAACTAATTAGCATTTTGAATTCTCACCATTGATTAATATTCTAAAAATCTATAAAAGCAAGCCTTTTCCCATGAAAAGGATTCACAACCTTTATGCAAACTCACTCTAGTGAATTTATCACTCACCATTTGAGATTTTTGAGAAATTTGTGAATCATCCATCATCATCAATCAACCCAAGCTTTTGCATCAATGTGGATTAGGCAATTTGAGCAATCCACCTCAACACCACTCCAAATTACACTCAATCCACAATGGGATTGCAGGTTTTCTTTTTTAATTGATTCAATTGTTTAGAATTTAGGTTTCTTTCATGATATTTGAATCATTTTAGCAATGTTTACTAAATTTCATTAGAGTATTGTCTTTAATTGATCAATTGCTTGTTTAATTTGCTTTATTTCATTATATGTTGATTAATTGAGCTTTAATAACATTATAGGACCTATTCACACATGTTCACATGTTGAGTTTACTTAGGGAGCTAGGAATATTTCTAGAAGTCTCTAGTACCAATTTGATCTTATCCCATAGTTATAACATGACATAAGATTAAGACACATGTCATCATCCTAGTTAGTTCCATCTCTCAAGCTATCCTATATAAGAAAGACATCACATGCACATTTGGTAATAATCATAATATATTTTGTACCATAATCTACCAATAATTTCTCTTTTTTCTCTCTTATAAAATGCAATATTTGGCGTTGTAGGTGATCTTGGAAGCTTGCATCCATTTGTGACTCTAGCACTTTGGTCTAAATGGGATGGTGCTAAGGCTATAAAGCCACTTTATGGAATCATTGTATTTAATAAAAGATAAAATTTATGTTAGGACTCATTAATCTCAAACTCAAGTAATTTCCTCTCTAAATGGATTGCTAGAGCTATTCAAGGGGATGAGGATGAATCACTAGAGCTATTTGAGGAGATGATGATGGATCACTAGAGCTATTCAAGGAGATGAGATTAGGAAAATGTTGATCAATCACATAGTGGCTTTAATTTCTACAAAGGGGAAGTGACACATGGTCAATTGGTAGGATAAGATTCTTCTTACACCCTTCTTTAGCGTCAAGGCTTCCACTCATTGTTTTAGTATATACAAGGGTTGGGAATCAGTATCCAAGTTTCTAAATTTGAAAGACTTTTTCTTTTAGGCACAAGCTCAATTTTTCTACTTCGTCCATTTGGTTGAACAAATTGATTCAAACTGACAATAAATGTTTATATTTCTCCCAATACTATGTGCACTGACAATTTCATAGAGGTGCCTACACTTTTAATAATCTATGTGACTACTTAACCCTTTCACGGAACTCATTCAAGGTCACCTTCATGCATAATTTGACCTCTCCTCTTATGACAAATAGGTGATTGATTTCATCATGCCCATTGTCCCTCCAAGCTAAGTATCAAACTTTCTACCCCAACCCCTTGCAACATCCTCAAAGATTGATATTGGTTTCCCTCTCACCACTCCTTTTCCAAACTAAACAAATCTACTTACAATATCTTCCTATGTTTCTTTTGGTTCCTTATCTTCATATCAAATGGATTTCTTGTTTAAGTAATACCTTCTAGATTAAAGCTAAGATCACAACCATTGACACTCCAAAACCAATATAATACTATTCTAAAACTATTGATACTTACTAAAACTCTCTTGATTATTAATATTAAAAAAAATGAAACATCTTATAATATTATTTTTACAACTATAACTAAGATCTAGAGTATCTCAATTCTATCACATTTACATTAACTTCATCCCTTAAAAATAGGCAATGGCTATCTAGCCCTAGGAATGCACCGAGGCATGGATGTGTCGCTTGATGTTGGATAGCATACCATAATGACACCACTGACAGCCTACTATTTTTGATTTTCGAGCAATCATACCTTTTGTATACCAGGCAAATAATCATGTATAAATATTTCCAAATATAATATTTTGGAAGGGTTTGGCTGGTTTTAGGAATAGTATATTTTGGAGATTACCTAATATTAAACGTAGTGTTTTTAACATTATTTAAAGGTCATTTAAATTTATTTTTTATCATATGTTTTTTTATATTGTTTTATATATATATATAAAATAAAAGAATATTTTTATGTTTATTAATTTTTGAAAATAATTTAAATTATTTGATGGTTTTAAATTATTTAAATTTAATTTTTTAATTTCTTTATATTTAATATTATTTTTACAATTTTGATTTGAATGTATATTTGTATTTATAGTTAATAATATTATTTTAAGTATAATAAGATTTATGCATGCTGGAATGGCGGAGCGTGGAGTGAGGCGCGCAGGGTAGAGGAGCGAACTGCAAAGGATTGAAACACAGAGATCAAGTGGTGATGGCCAGTGGGACAGGCAGGAGGAGCAAGGAGCCCATAGTCGGCAATGGTGGGGTGATGAAATGGAAAGCGTGGAACCAATGGAGACCTTCTGGGAGAAGGTTAATAATGAGTGGAGTGCGTATGGTAAACCTAGAACATGGCATCAGAATAGTGTTTACAGACCATAGTGGGTGTTAGAGAACAGGCAATGGGTAGATAAATGTCATCCTCTGTACAATGGAAGACAGCAGGAGGATTGGATCAGGCCAAACCAATGGGCAAGGGACATTCCTAGCCCTGGATGGATGATGTATGACAATGTTCAAATGAAGGAATATGGTAGACAGTTGCCTCCATGGATCTACCCTTATCGATTTGATTCTCCCAGTAAAAATTGGGGGGGAGCGAGGGGGGGTGGAAACCTCTCAAAGCGGAGCAATTTTTGAGATAGGAAGTTTGGATGGTTTAGGAAAGTGCCAAGTCCGCACAGAAATGCTGCAAGGCAGTGGCGCCGAGTGGAGTTGAGCGAGGGAAGGTAGACAAAAGATCTGAATCATGATAGTGGTAAAGGAGCGGCGATGGAGGAAAAGGGCGCTTCAAAGAACGGTGACACAGCGACTGGTTTGTCCCCGAATAAACCTAAACTTATAGTTTCTTTGAAGATTGATTCAGTTAACAAAACTAGGGATTTACTTAAGGATATAGGTCTGTTTATGAAGTGGGGTGGAGGTTATCCAAAGAAACAAAATGATATGAAAAACTGGTGCAAGGAAAAATTGGGAAATAAAATTGTGGTCAGGGCCCTGCAATACAATCTTTATTTGGTTACATTTCCTACACAAGAGGATAAAAATAAGATTAGAAACTCGGGGCCTTATTTCATGGAAGGATCGCAAATGCATTTTTTTATTGGAGCCCTAATTTTGACTCTGGGAAGCTTGAAATTGAGGAAAGCTTCACTTGGATACGATTATACAATCTCCCCTCAGAATATTGGGTAGAAAATACGCTTAAGGTAATTGGAAGACATTTGGGGAAGTTCAAATATTTAGACAAAGTCTAGGATGATAATGTGCGTGGCACATATTTTAGACTATGTGTCACAGTCTCGCAGGGGTTGGCGCTCCCAACATAAATAGAACTGGAATCGGAGGGAGGATTGTGGAGGTAGGAAATTGTGAGGGAGGATAAGATGATAATATGCCCTAGATGCAAATCGGCAGATCATGGCAAGGAGAATTGCTCATCATGGGTTGTAGCCAATGGAATTAATATGTATGAAGTAGTGGGGGATTCGCACACAGCCAAAAATGACAACGTCCCAATGGGTCTTCCATTAACTGATATGGAAAAAGAATTGGCAGATTCTATATGGCCCACGGGAATAGTAAGCAGGGAAGTTGAGGAGAAGGTTTGTCTCTATCAGAATATGCCTTCTGAAGAGATGCTGGAAGAGTTCCAAATCGGTCAATGTGCCCCATTAGACAAGATAACCATTTCTTGGAATGTAAGGAAAAAACTGGATGGTTTCCTACAGGCAACAGATATTCAGGGGTTGAGTATGACAGCAGATGGGGATGGGGAGAAACAAATGGACTCAGTAGTTGAGGAGTTTGGAGGGAACCCAGATTTAGTCGGGATGGAAGAAGAAGAGACCAAGGAAAATCAAGAGTGGGGGAGTCAAGATTCCAATTCAGATATGGATGAGATCTATGAGGATTCTCAAGTTGGCATAGTGGATGAAAGAAGAATAGAACATATACAGTCAGAACAAAAAACCCCCAGAATGAGGTATGCTAAACAAAAAGGTTGCAAATCCAACAAAGAAAAACTAGCTTTAGCGGGACATGCCAGAGGAAAAACTAAATTGAGCCAAACAACTTTACGAAACGAGAAGGAGCTACCCCTTCTCAAGGAGCCATGAGGGTCATAAGCTGGAATGCTAGGGGCCTAAATGCCCCTAGCAAGTGGCATCTTTTTAGGCGTCAGATAGACACTAGCAAACCGGATATAGTTTTTGTACAAGAAACAAAGTGGAGCAGAGAGGAACGGGAAAATAGGATGAGTTTTTGGAGGGGTTGGGAAGGTGTATTTTTGGAAGCAGAAGGAGCCTCTGGAGGATTAGGCGTAATTTGGAATCCTGACAAGGCAGGTTGCACTCTCATTTCGGCTAATCGGAATTGGTTGCTGTTATCAGTGAGATATTTACATTGTAACTATGACATGAAAATGATTAATGTTTACGGGCCAGTTGCCACAGCTGCAAAAAGAGACACTTGGGAGATGTTAACAGCCACTTTAAAATAGTTAAAAGATGAGTGGGTCTTGATAGGTGGGGATTTCAATGCCACGCTAAATAACATGGAAAAGCAAGGAGGATTGAGAAACTTAACTAGGGTAAAAAAGGACTTCTAGGACTTTGTGGATGGTAATGCGTTAAGGGAAGTTCAAGCAAAAAAGGTGTTTTCACATGGACCAATAGAAGGCCAGGCCACTTTGGAATTGCTGAAAAGTTGGACAGATTTTTGTTATTTGGGGATTGGAACCAAACAACAAACCTGATAGAAACCTCAATATTAGCCTTCAGTGGATCAGATCACTTCCCAATCTAGCTGACATTTACACAAGACGATTTCAAAGGAGGCTCTCCTTTTCGATTTGAAAAAATGTGGATTCAGGATCCTAGTCTGCATGAGTTAATTTCACAATGGTGGGAAGAATGTAAGGTGGGAAAGCAATCTCATTTGTTTACTTTCCATAACAAGCTGTCCTACATCAAAACCAAACTACGACTATGGAATAAGCAACATTTTAAGAATATTTTTGAAGAAAGTGATAAGATAGAGATGGAGCTTAGGAAAGTCAATGAAAGAATAATAGAGAAAGGTATGGGGATGGAAGAATATATGAAAGAGAAAGAATTGAAAGCTAAGCAAGAAGAAATTATGGCCAGATTAGAATGTCATTGGAGACAGAAATCAAGGGAATTGTGGTTACGTGAAGGCGATAGAAATACAAAATACTTTCATAATACAACTTTAGTCAGCAGAAGTAGAAATAGACTTGGTGAACTTGAGAGGGAGGATGGTTCAATCATTCGGAATGGGGATGAGATTAGTCAGGAAGCGGTAAGGTGCTTCGAAACTCTTTTTAC
Source organism: Sequoia sempervirens (assembly GCA_007258455.2). Taxonomy (NCBI): domain Eukaryota; kingdom Viridiplantae; phylum Streptophyta; class Pinopsida; order Cupressales; family Cupressaceae; genus Sequoia; species Sequoia sempervirens. The sequence continues at coordinate 542,398,767 of VDFB02000015.1, forward strand.
CCAAGATGACCAGCAACAAAGGGCAGAGAGGAATGCTTTTCTAAATAAGATCCCAAGTATTATATCAGAGGTTGATAACAGGGAACTGATTAAGCCAATTAGCTTAGAAGAGGTAAAGAAATCCACGTTTCAGCTGGGACCAGACAATGCACCAGGGCCAGATGGCTTCCCGGCTTTTTTTTTTCAAAAATTTTGGGAGATAATTAAGGAAGACTTGCTCAAGGCTGTGGAGGAGTCGAGAAGAAAGACTACAATATTGGGGGCAATCAACCACACCTTCATTGCACTCATTCCCAAGAAAAAGGAGGCCAAAAATATCGAGGACTACAAACCAATTTCTTTATGTAACACCCTCTATAAAATTATTACAAAAACAATAGCAAACAGGATGAAATTGGTGATTAATAAGGTAATATCTGAGGAGCAGAGCGGCTTTATTCTAGGGAGGTCCATTGTGGAAGGCATAATAGTTGCACATGAGACCATTCATACAGCCAAAAAAACAAGAATACCAAGTATGATATTAAAATTGGATATTCTAAAAGCATACGATCGTGTGGATAGACAATTTATGGCTGAGATGTTGATTAGGTTTGGTTTTAATAGGAAGTTGGTGGATTGGATTATGTGTTGCAATGGCTCTCCAAAATTTTCTGTTTTGGTCAATGGGGTGGCTCAAGGCTTCTTTAATTCCTCTTGTGGAATCAGACAGGGGGATCCATTATCCCCCTTCTTGTTCATCATTATGGCGGAGGCATTGGGTAGGAGTATTTGTCAGGCAAGGTTGGATGGCTCATGGAAAGGGATTGAAGTCACCCCTGGGGTGGAGTCAAGCACTCACCAACAGTTTGTAGACGATACCATTTTTTTGGGCAAGTGTCAAGAACAGAGGCAAGGAAAATTAGGAGCCTTTTGGATGAGTATAGTAAGGCCTCAGGGCAGGTTATAAACTGGAGAAAGTCAGAGGTGTACTTCCTCAATGTGCAACTGAGGTTACAAAAGGATCTTACTAGAATCTTGGGTGTAAGAGTTGCATGTCTTCCTAGGAGGTTTCTTGGGATGCCACTATTCACTGGGGCGAATAAGAAGAGTTTTTGGGATAAACTTGTCGACCGCTGTAAGAAGAAGATGGAATTATGGAAGGGAAGGTGGCTTACATCAGCTGGGAGATTGTTGATGATTAAGGCAGTGCTGGTAGCAATACCAGTTTACTCAATGGCATGTTTGAAGCTGCCAGCTAGCATTGATGACCAACTCAATCAAATTATGCAGAAGTTCTTTTGGAATGGATCGAATGATACTAACAAGGTTCCTTTGCTAGCATGGGACAAGATTTGTAGGCCACATCAAGCGGGTGGGGCTGGCATTAGATAAATGAAAATCATGAATTTAGCAATGGGGGCAAAATTGGTGTGGATGATGTATAAAGGAAACCAAAAATGGGTTAGATTATTAAGAAAGAAATATCTTGATTCAGATGATCCTGTCAGTATAATGAAAATCATGAACCCGCCAAGAGGATCTGCAATATGGAATTTTATTTGTGAGAGCAGAAGTATTATAACTAAACACATTACATGGGAGGTACATAACGGGCTGAGGGCCTCCTTTTGGTATGACTCCTGGGATGGGTACTCGAAATTATGTGTCAAACCGCAAATGAATGAGATAAGGGAAGAAACAATCAGAATTTGGGGGTCCAAAGTATGCAATTATGGTAATAGAGTTATAATAAATGGGATGAGCAAGTGGGAATGGAAGGATCTCAGTGTTATCAATGCCCTGATAGAGCAAAAGAATGCTTTAAAAGCAATTCTAAAGGAGAGAATTATTCTTGATATGGACATCGAGGACGTTATAAGATGGTGTGCATCTGCAGATGGGGAATATAAGGTTAATTTAGGGTATAAGTTAAAGGAAAATGCAGTATCAGACCATTGTTGGCCAATATCTCTTTTTTGGGGGAAGGATGTATTGCCAAAAGCAGGGGTGTTCTCTTGACTTGCAGTCCAAAGAAAAATTCTAACTTAGGATAGGCTAGAGATGATGGGCTTCAGGGGACCTAATAGATGCATTCTTTGCAAGCAGCAGTTGGAAACTGTGAATCACCTTCTGCTATCATGTCCTTATTCTGAATATTGTTGGAATTCCATTAGTGGACAACTCGGCTACCAAACCCCTTTTCCCCAAGGCCTGTATGACTGGTTGTGTGCCTGGCCAAGGAAGAAGGTAAAGGGTGTCTTAAGCAGTATCTGGCAGATTTTGTCATCCACAGTTTGCTGGGAATTATGGAAAGAAAGGAACCGAAGAATCTTTAAGGATCAAGCTATGGCCAGGGAGCAACTGGTGAAGAAAATAGAAGGATCAATTGTGGAGTTAGTCAATGTAGCTGCTAGAAGAAGTCCATTCTCAAAAAATATCTTCACTAATAAGGATATTGAGCTAACTAATAAGTTTCAAGGATTGTATATACCCGCAGTGGTTGGTTCTCAGAGCTTAGTACAAAAGGCTGAATTAAGAAGGAAAATAGTATGGCAAAAACTGGAGGATGGGTGGATCAAAATTAACTTCGATGGGGCTTCTTGGGGTAACCCGGGCTTGGCAGCCTGGATCGGATGTGTTGTTAGGAATTCGAAAGGTGAAGTGATTGCTCAGAAAGTAAAATTCATTGGACAGGCTTCAAATAATGAGGCTGAGTTCAGGGCTGTATTTTGTGGGTTGGAGATGGGGAAAGCTATGGGTGTGGCTAAATTAAATCTGGAGGGTGATTCACTCATCACAGTCAATGCGATCAGATCCAACTTCACACCCAATTAGTTACTGAGGAGATGGCTAGGTCCCATTTCAAAGCTTATCAGTACCTTTCTGGAGTTCTAGATTAGTCATATCTATCGGGAAGGCAATACTGTGGCGAATGGGATAGCAAAGAAGGCGGCAACAGGAATTGAGGGCGGGCAGGGATAGATCACAGGCTTAGTAGATAAGGTGGCTCTGGTGGTGGTTTGTTGATTTATTAATTAGGAAGGCGTAGTAATGCTCTGGTCGAGCTTAGTCAGGTTCAAATCGAGCTTAAATTCCATTGATTGGGGCTGTATTGAGGTGTTTTGCAGATATGATAATCACGTTTTGTTGGGGACTCCAACTTCACTCTGTTGGCGTTGGATTAGGAGTATATATTTCATAAATGGGAACTCACATTTATGTGTGATGGAATCGACAATGCTGTGAAGCATTGGTTTGTAATAGCTGGATATCACGCAGCTAGGATAGGAGCTGTGTTTCTGTAATTTCTACTCTAATTTGGTGTTAATAAAATGGGTGTTGGCCCTACCCAGCAATTAAATTATCAAAAAAAAAAATTATTGTTTTAAAAATGTTAATATTATCTTTAAATTATTTGTATGTCTATTACAAATTTATATTTTTCTTTGAATACTTTTTTTATATTTAACAATCTTTTAAAGGAGACTTATTATTTGAATTATGCTTGTATTTAATTTTTTAATTATTTTTATATTTAATATTTTTTTATATAATTTTGATTTGAATTGTGTTTGCATTTATAATTAATAGTATTATTTTAAAAAATATTAATAATACCTTTAAATTATTTGTATTTGTATGTTTACTATAAATTTATATTCTTCCTTAAATAATTTTTATGTTTGAGAAATCTTTTAAAAGTGACTTAAAAATACTTTTAATAATTTTCAATTTAAATTGTATTTAATGTCTATCTTTTTATATAATTTATTTATATGTTGACTAAAATATTACATTCTTAATTGATTATTTAAATGTTTAATAACTTTTGAAAAATAAATTAAATTTAGTCACATATTGCATTGCTTTCTACTTTTAATAATTTTTAAACATGACATAAAATTGGTTCTATAAACTATTTTAATTTACTTTTAAGTGCTTACATTACGAGTTTTAAGTTATTATTTTATTTTTTTAAGCCTTCATGTATCTTTATTTAAATTATTTATATGTTTAATAATTTTTTAATTGATGTAAACTTAGTCTTTACAACCCTTGTTTAAATTGTGAAAATGGTTTCCAATCTCTATTACTCTAGCTTAAAGTAGCAATCCTTGAGAGTGATAACCTTAACCTCATACTATCTCAATAGAACATTTTATACAAATTGAATACTCTTTTAAATCTAACTTATCTTATAGACTCCATGCTTCACATTAAAATAAAAATTCATCTTTTGATGATTTAACTTCATTTGGTTTTTTGAAGAAGAAATGTGGAGCTAGAGTATTGTTACTTAAAAATTGTTTCTTTTTTTGGAAGTATACACAATATAAACAAAGGTAAAAGAAACTATATCCATTTCTCTAGAATTTTGTTGAAAACATTTTTAGTATAATAAAAATTATATGTATAGAAATGCCCACAATATAAAGAAAGTTAGAGGAAATCATGCCCCCATTTGTGTAGAATTTTGTTGAAAATATTTGTGATATGAAAAAATCAAAGGAAAAAAAATACCCATAATATAAAGAAAGGTAGAAGAAACTATGCCCATTCCTTTAGAATTTCGTTAAAAATATTTGTAGTATAAGAAAAACTAATGGCAAGTACCTATGTTGTTATGTTATATATTTTTTTTAAATTGTATGCTATCCAACATCAAGCGGCACATCCATGCTCCGGTGCATTCATGGATGTGCCGCTGCCTTAAAAATACAATAACTTCTCGGTCTCATAGACTGTTTAGTCTCGTGGACGTCATTAAAATCATTCATTCATTCATTCATAAACCTAATCTCCAATAATATTTTTATTAAATAAAATAAATAATTAACTACTAATCCGCAATCATGACCACTCGTTTTTTAAGCTTGGCTGTGACAAATGGAAGTCCTTGTCATTTTCAAACCTACTTCCACGAAAGTCCGGGAAAGGCCTCGAAGTGTTTGGTCGGTGGAAAGAGAGGGAATTGATGAGCCATCAGACACGTGTTGCAATCAGTATCGTCGATAAGTAAATGGTGGGCCCGGCGCTGAAGGGACAGGTCTTGTTTTGGACGCAGGTGCCGACTATTAAAGAAGTCCAGTCCATATACCTACCTATGAAAGTCTCCTTCGTAGCCTTTTTTCGCATAGCCTGCTGTCATTCTCGTGGTACGCTTGCATAACTTACAACGGAGGATAAGTCCGACATGTGTATTATGAAAGTTATAGAACATCCTACTTTATATTAGTTGAAAATAAAAAATTTAAATATTTTTTCTAAATTATTAGTAAATGTTCATCTATTTTATTCAATGTAGATAAAATAAATGACGTTATAGTTAAAATAAAAGGACAATTTGATTAAATTTGAAGAGTTTATTGCATGAGGGAACAAAATCTTTTACAGGCAGTTGTAAGACTATAAGATAGGGACAAGACGACAATGGCTATCCAAACAAACTTAAAGATCAACTTATGTTTGACCATGAGTTAAGACCCAAGGGAAACAATGAAGTTCAATTATGATGGGTTATAATGTATGGGATGACCTCCATGCTCCGATGCATTTTAGGGGCTGGATAGCCGTTGCCCAACCTCCCAATCAATTTTTGTACAATAACCAATATGAAAATTAAAAGCCTAGTAAAATATTCCATTTGTATCATCACTCATCCACTTGTACATGTGTAGATAACCATTGAATATTAATTAGAGTTGTGCAACCTTTTGAAAATGGACAAATGCTAAATAATTTCCAATGAAACATCCTCATGATCATTTAATGGTCACTAAGCTATCAACCATACAAGTCTTTGTCATTTGTATGGGTTGTCAAGGGAACATGCTCCCATACTTTCTCCTACATGCACTTGACATATAGCATCCTCATGATCATTTAATGGTCACTAAGCTATCAACCATACAAGTCTTTGTCATTTGTATGGGTTGTCAAGGGAACATGCTCCCATACTTTCTCCTACATGCACTTGACATATAATTAATAAAGAGACTTGCTCGAATATTTAATGGTGTAAGGCCCTCTCACCAATATTTGAAAACAAATCAACATCACAATTCACAACAAATATTTTAGATTTTATATACAATTTTCAAATTCAAATTTAATGGTAGTAGTATTATTTTATAATAATAATTCAAATTGAAATTCAACATCTCTCATTCAATGCATTTATTTATCAAAAAACATTGAATCGATAATAAGAAAATTCTCTACACATCCATTTCATAAGGTAGTCCACTGTCTTTTCACTCATAATGCTCTAAAAAAAAAAAAAACTCACCATGTGCATCTCTTAGATAATAAGTTTTACAATTGAAAAAATCCTTCAACTGTTTTTAACATAGTTTTATATTTTCCTACATTAATCTCTCATATGTTCCCAATTGTGAAGCCATCACCTAGTTCTACATCCTTTTGAACAGCAATGTCATCTAAATGCCAATTTTTTGTTCTCTATACAACTATACACACACATACAAATGTATAGTTCTACATATAGCTATGTATACCTACATATAACTTTGTTTATGTGTATATAAATTTCTATTTGAATAAATTTATATATGTAGTTGTCTACAAAAATGTTGAGTTGTGTGTGCATATATGTTGTAGACCAAGAAATAAGGTTTGGAAGCTTAAATCACACATATCAACCACAAGTTGTTAGAAATAAGCTTTAAAAATCTCAATACAACAATAGAGCATAAATTGACATAAACCAAATTGAATGTAAACAAACAAAATAAATTATACATTTTATGTCATCATTGCTTGACCTCTATTACTCTTCTCCTTTTTGCTTCATAAGATTTGAAGTGTTGCTCTCAGTTTTTTTTGTGCAGTTTTTTGTGTGCACCAATCAATAGACTCATGATGATAGTTTTGGTGAAAGTTTAAAGACTGTGGTTAAAGAATAAAGAGATTGAAGATTAAATTTATAGAAGAAGTTAGTGTAATGAACAAACAAGATTGAATAGAAAATGAATGATTAAGATGGAATGAGACAACCTTAATGAGAAAGTTGCTCATTTTCCAAGTATAAATTAGTGGAAATTGATTGGAGAAAATTATGGAGATGTAAGAATTAAATTGAGAAAATTATGGTGGAAGAAGATTGGAGAAAATTATGGAGATGTAAGAGTTAGAGAAATTCTCAAAAAGAAAATAAATAAAATATATTTATTTTCGAATACACATGGATAATTAATTAAATTGAACAATTTAATTAATTATAGAGGAACTTTAAGGTTAAAATGATTAAACAAATAAAAATATTTATTTAATCATAGATGAAATTAGATAAGGGCTAAATAATTAAAAATAATTATTTAATTGATAAAATGATGAGAGGAAAATTAATCATAATTAAATTTAATTATTATGATGTGAAGAAGAATAGGATTAGGTTTAGAAGAAAGTTAGGTTTATGAGGAATCAAGGTTAGACAAATTAGGACTAGACAAAGAAAAATAGTCAAAAAATAGCATTGCAATCTTAGGACAATTTTGAGTGTCTACATTTTTCCTGTCTTTGAGACAATGTTCAAAGTAATATTGTTTCAAAGAAAAATCAAAATAAAATTTAATCTAGTCCTACCCCAGCATGCCATGGCGGAAGTGAGATTATGATGTTGTTGCAAGTATGAGCAATCAATGTTGTCATTGATGTCAACAAGCCCGTGTTGTCATTGATGTCTATTGTTGGGTGAGAGTGTGAGTAGTTGATGTTATCCATGCTTTGATCAATTGCATTACGTTGTCATTAGTAAAGCTCCTGGTATCAACCCCTAGTGTTGCTTTGATAAGATTTTATCTATGGATATATGGTTGATTTGCTATGTTTTAGTTGATTTAGTTGTATTGAGAGACTACCGAAGATGATGAGGATGTGTCCATGGTGCTTGGTTTCCAAGTGCTTTTGAGAAAAAATAATAAAAAGAGTAAATAGTATGTTGTAGTGGTGTTTTGTGTTGTAGGGATGCATTTTTGTGTTACTCTGCATTTCTTCTAGATTGAATATTTTCTTGTGTGTTTCAGATATGTTGGTGAGATATGCTCAGAGGTGTTATATCCAGGTTTTGGTGTGATGGTTCATTATACAGAAGAAGTTGTGTTCACCAGTGTGTGAACTGTGTGTTGCAAAGGTGTCTGGGAGAAAATTTTTTGCTCCACATTTCTCTGCAATTATGTTTCAAGTCTTGCAAATCTAAAGGAGTGTTGATAGTATTGGTATCTTTCTTTAGTTGAGATGGTTTGAGGTTTTGTGCTTTAGAAGTCAAATTCTCAAGTAACAGTGTATGACAAAATTGTCTAAGTGTACTAGGTGTGCATATTCTTCAGGTGGAAGTTGTTGTGAAGGATTTTGTTGGATTTTAGAGTGTTTAAGGAATATTCTAGATCATGTTTAAGCATGGTGTGTGGTTTGTAAGTCATCCTTGGATTTAAGGAAGCGTGTACTTAAAAGCTTAATGGTGTTTCTACGGGTAACAATTGACCTGGTGTTTACACTAATTGTGGTGGATAAGTATTGTTTATAGAAGTGTGTGGTTAAGTGTTGTTGATTTGGCCCCAAATAAGGTGTGATGTGGTCCTCTTTTACTTGTATCCATCACAGAAGTGTCTTGGCACCAACCTAATTTGTATATGCACATTTGATGTGCATAGTCAACCTTGGAGAAGGGTTTAAAGGTTGAGGAGGGTATAAATAAAAGTTGATTTGTTGATGGATGACAAGATAGACAAGAGAGATGTGAATGATGAAAATTGTAGAGTTATAGAGTGAAAAAATAAGAAGTGTAGTGCAAGCTTTTATGTGTTATATTATTGGATGGAGTGAGCAGAAGGTGTCTATAATTCTTCAATCAAGCTACGAAGGTGTTGGTGATGTTGTAGTGGATTTCCTTGTTGTATTGAGATGGATTTCTCTATGTAACATTCTTCTTTATCTTCTTCTCTATTCTATTAGTGAGCCTTTCTTTCTTTGGGTAGTAAGACCTATTGTATTTAGTGTTGATATTTCTTATATTGTGAGCTAATCCTCATCAGGGTTGTTCCCTTCTTGGGTTTTCCACATAAATTTGGTGTTCTCTTATGTATGGTGTTAAGTTGTTTTAGTTTCTATTATTTGCATAGTTTGTTCCATCACACATTGGTATCAGAACGAGGTTCCCTAGAGAAAATATTAACCGCTTAAGATAGATCTAGGATGGCACACAAGAAGGAGATCCCTATGTTTGATAGAACGAACTATGCATTCTAGAAAACAAGGATGAAAGTATTTTTAAGTTATCTAGGATATGATGTCTAGAAATTAGTTTAGAATGAATATACTATACCTACAAATGGTCTAAGCACTAAAGCTAAAATCATGGCCTATCAAAGCAATAGTAAAGAAAGGTATGCTCTCTTAAGTAGTCTCACAAATTTTGAATTAGTGAAATTTATGAATTTCAAAACTGCTGAAGAAATCTAGACAAAAGTTGGAAAGCATTTATGAAAGAGATGATAAGGTTAAACAAGCCAAGATGCAAAATTTGAAGATCACATTTGAGAACTTGCAAATGTCTAAGGATGAAAACATTACAAGCTACATGCAGAGGGTAGAGTAAGTGGTCAGTTCCATCAAGGGTCTTGATGGAAAAGTCAAAGAAACAAAAGTGCTAAAGAAAATCCTTAGAACCCGTCCTAAAGCTTACAATCATAAATGTTATACTATTGAGGAATTTGCAAATCTAGATCAATATACTAGAGATCAATTGTATGGTTCTCTAATTGCATTTGAAATGAGGGAATTTGGTACAAATAATGGTGCAAAAGTTGAGACTATTTTTAAAGCTGGAAAACCGGAGAAGATTAAAGAATCAGATCAGGAGGATCTTGATGATGTGGAAGATAACTTTGTGAGAAGGATGAAAAAGGGTATTGGTAAGTACAAAGGTAAGTTTCCTTTCAAATGTTTCTATTGTGGATAGACAAGGCAGTGAATTGGTTGAAAAATTGCCTCAAAGAAATGTGGTCTCATGGTGATGAAATGTCATGACAATCCATAACAAAATTTCACTTGTCATGGAATTCCATCACCATGAGACCACATTTCTTTGAGGTATTTTTTCCAAAGTTCATTGCCTTGTCTATGGAACCACATTTTTCATACATGTCTACCAAAGAATTTTATCAAACAATTCACTGCCTTGTTGCTATGGCTACAAGCCTAAAATAGGTGATTTCAAACAAGCTATGGTCTCATGGTTTTTTTTTGGCATGAAAATCAACATGATTTTATTTGCATTTTATTTGCAAGTTTTAAATGCATTTTTTTGTCAATTTTGTTGTTTGAAATGGGGAAAAATATATGTGGTCAATTTTGTGCATTTTTTAATTGTAGAATTCTCACAGTTAGTGAAAAAGGTAGTGTTCATGAAGGAATGGAAAAGATGCGTAGAGCCTTTGAATTATACCCTTATCGTGCAATGGCATTGAATCATTTAGCAAACCATGTTTTCTTCACAAGGCAACATTTTCTTGTGGAACAATTGACTGAGAAAGCTCTTGTTTCAACTGACCGCCCTCTCATGAAATCTCATTCATATTATAATCTTGCACGATATTATCACAAAAAAGTTCATTATGACATCACTGGTTGCTACTACATGGCATTAGTCAAGGAGAGCCAAAGGCCACAGGATTGTGTGGACAAGTTCAATTGAAGTTGGGAGATCTTAAGAGTTCTCTCTCAAATTTTGAAAAGGTTCTAGAGGTCCACCTTGAGAATTGTAAGAGCTTAAAAGTTGTAGGCCATATATATGCTCAACAAGGGCATGTAGAGAAGGCTTTGGAAATTTTAAGAAAGGAAACTTGCATAGATCCATGTGATGCCCATGCATTTATCAAGATGGGTGAGTTATTAATATCGACAAATCCTGGTGCAGCCTTAGATTCTTTAATACAACAAAGTATCTTCTAAAGAAGAGCAAAGAAGAAGTACCCATTGAATTTTTAAACAAAATTTGGGTTCTTCATTTTGAGCATGATGAACTAGAGTTGGCTCAACAAACTTTTATGGAGGCATTAGGAAATGGCATTTGGGTTGAAATCATAAATAAAAGCCCCAGTGCCAATTTTGCAATTTTTTTGTGCGCTTTAAGGATATGGAATTATTCTATTGACTAGAAGAAGGTGGTGTTTCACTTGAGTTACCATGGCATAAAGTCACAACACTATTTAATCTTGCTAAGTTGTTTGAACAACTACATGATACTGAAAAAGTAAATCTTTTATATAGGCTAAAATTGTTCAAGTTTCTTGATTATGTGGATACATATCTACATCTTGCAGCCATGGCTCAAGCTCAGAATGAGATCCAACTAAACCTAGAATTTATTGGTGATGCACTTAACGTGGATAAAAACTCATCAAATTCTTTATGTATGCTTGGAAACATGGAATTGAAAACATATGTCTGGCTTAAAGCAAAAGAAACAATTAAAACAAATTATGAAGCATTTGATTGTTTCTTTTGCTTTAAGCCAGTCATCTATTTTCAATTCCATGTTTCCATGCATACATAAAGCATTTGATGAGTTTTTATCCACCTTAAGTGCATCCCCAATCAATTCTAGGCTTGGTGCATTGTAGAAATAGATTCCAAGAGAAGATGATGCATATAATGACGATGGATAAGCTACCTCAAAATTTTAGTAAATCAAATATGCTTTGTCCCTTCCAAATCCATTTGAAATAGTTAAATAATATATTATCAAAAACCTCAAATGAATCATCTGTATGTTATCTTTTCATTTTTCCTCTTTCTTGTTTTTTATGGGCAACCTATTTTAGTCTTTATTTAGGAACATTTTTTTTGTCCTTCAATGTATTATGCTTTATCTTTCTATCAGATTCTAGATTAAAAGAACCTATAATTGAAAATAAATTAATTCATATATTTTTATTTTATGTATTATGAAACCAAATTGAAACTCAAATGCTCATCATTCATCTCCCATGGGCCTTGGGGATTTTTCTCTTGGAAAATAGGAGTATAATAATAACTCAAGAGGATATTAACGTCATAAAAGGGGCCACTTAAGTGTTGGCACGGAGACCACAAAATATTTATGTTGTAAATGGGGTGGCCATTATGCTAGTTGAAGGGGGTCAATTTGATATTGCAAAGGAAATTTTTACATAGGTACAAGAAGCTGTTGCAGGAAACATCTTTGTTTAGATGCCTAATGTGTGGGTAAATCTAGCACGTGTTTACTTTGCACAAGGACAACTTGCGCTTACAGTGAAAATGCTTATGCTACAAATGGGGCAACCATTGTAAAGTGTTGGCACAAAGACCAAGAAATGTTTATGTTGCAAATGGGGCAGCCATTGTGCTAGCTGAAAGGGGTCAATTTGATATTGCAAAGGAAATATTTACATAGGTACAAGAAGCTGTTGTAGGAAACATCTTTGTTCAGATGCCTGATGTGTGGGTAAATCTAGGATATGTTTACTTTACACAAGGATAGTTTACACTTGCATTGAAAATGTATCAAAATTGTTTGAGGAAATTCTATTTTGGCACTAACACCCAAATTTTATTATATTTAGCTTGAACACATTGTGAAGTAGAACAGTGGCAAGATTGTATTTAAAGAACATTCTTAAGAACAATAAATTTCAATGATCATTTTGAATTTGTGTTTAATGTAATGAGGGTTTCAAATTAGCTTTGAATTCCCTGTAGACGGTGTCCCCAAATTTGAATTCACTAAAGAGGGCCTTAGCGAATTCAAATTCATTGCAACAAACTCCAAATTTCTTGCCCGCCTTTTTAGAAGTCTCTAGATCCTCTCCAAATATTTATCGCCCATGCAAGTAGCTACTATAACTGATCAAAATGCCTCAGTGTTAGGCTAACAAATGAAGTGAGGTTTGCAATGAATGAATGACGCAAGGTTTGCAATAAACAAATGAAGCGAGGTCTACAATGAACATGAATAATTGTGCCAATACATTGCGCTAATAATTGGGCAAATTAATTTTTAAATTTTTTGTCTAATTTTTATTTGATGACTAACTATTTAGTCATTTTTATTTTTGTGACTAAATAATTTTTTAGTCAATGACCAAATTAGTCATTTATTTTCTCATTTATAGCCGAGTTGCAAAAAATGAGTAGAATTTAGTCATTTTTAGTTGTTATGACTAAAATTTGTAGTCACCTAGTCATTTATTTGCCAAATTCTACTAGTGAGATAATGTTGGAGAATAAAACATCCATAATTACTTTCATAGGCGGGAAGGTATTAGAGAGAATTGCTTTACCTCAAAGCCTCCAAACATACAATACAATACATTGATGAAAAGATTATGAAACCATATTTTGTGAATAATGGATCCCTAATAGTGTTGATTTCCATCTTAATTTTTTGTTAATATAGAAGGGATAAAGGCCAAATTTTTTTGCCAAATTTTTTAGGCATACTTGCACATCTAGAAAGCATGTTTAATGGTTTCTAACTTGTGACAAAAATGACATTCAGAGGAGTAGGTAGGGAGAAAGGTGAGGCGTTCTCCCACAATAATTTTATAGTGGATAATATTCCATGCTACAAAATGTGCTTTAGCATCAACTTTGGATTTTTAAACAATGAGACTCAAACTAAACCACTTGGATTCAGATGAATTCATTCTCAATTAGAAATTTAACCTTGGTTGCATTTAGATTGGTGGAAGAAGCTTATGGTAGATTAACTTCAGAGGGAAACTTTCTATATTAAAACCTGGAAGCCACCTCCAATCTTTAAAAATATTGTATGAAATGGGAGTATAAAGTTTCAATTGAAGATCTAGAGGGACAAAATTATGCACCTTGTGGATGTCAGTGATTGGAGCACTAGATAGATAGAAATCAAGTTTGAGTTGCAAGTCATTTTTCCAAGTTATGATGAGAACTCCCAAATGTCCCTAAATTCTATGATTCCTCTTTTGCATAAGATCTTGTTATGTAAATGAGAATTAATAGAAATAGGCTTCTCATGCAAACAAATAAATCTATTCCACCAAATATATGAAGCAAAAAACTCATCCCATGAATGTACAGTCTTGTCCTTTCCATTCAAGAAGAAGAGACACTATTTCCATGCTTTCCACATGCTTAAAAATGGTCTAGAAGCTTGAGGTTTAAATTATTTTTCCATAAGGATTTTATCTTTCTACCTAATCTCTTTTTAAGAATTATTGGCATTAGTTGTAGCTATTTTATGTCTAATAAGAGACTTACATGGGGCTTCTCCATGAAAAGATCTAATAATCCATTTGGTTGTGAGATAGATCTCGTATGTAAGGGAATCGATCACTCCTAAACTCCCTTTATTTTTTTGTTGAATACAATACAACCATGAAGCAACTAGATGACCTTTTGTATTATTCCATTTTCCCCAAAGAAACCCTCTAATTAATTGAGTTAGTTTATTATAGCTAATTTTTGAAGGAATCCAACATGATGAAATGTAAACATGACTATATATGAGGATTTTGTTTGTAATTTAAATGCATTCATCCATAGAGAGAAATTTATTTGACGATAATTCAAGCTTTCTTTTTAATTTATGGATGAACCATTTCCATATTTCATATAATGAAACTCCTACCCCAAAGGGGATGCCAAAGTATCTTGAAATAACACCATGATCATTGAATTTCCATTGTGGGGGTATCCAAGGAGGTGGATGATCAAATGAAATCATCCAAAATTTAGTTTTATTAAGATATAGTTGGGAGCTAATAGTTGAACAAAAGAGGTCAAAGAATTTGAGGATGTTGTCGAGCTCTTCTTGAGAGTTTTGAATGAATAATAAGATATCATCATTGATCCACAAAATGATAATTAAGAGCAACTTCATCACCAGGTAGATAAATAACACGTATGAGGTTCAACTTGTTTGCATGATTTAAAAGGTATACAAGAGCATTAGTAGTGAGGACATGGAGGAATGGAGCTAAGAGGTAGCCTTTCCTTACTAATCTTCGAAGAGGAAAGGTTTGAGAGATTGACCCATTAATAACTAGGAAAGCATTAACATCAACAAAGAGGAGCTTTATGCGAGCAATGAGCTTGGGATCAAAACCTAACCATTTAAGCATTTTAATATGGTTGCCACCTAATCCTATCATAAGCTTTTTCAAAATCCAATTTGATGAGGAGACAATTTTGTCCAGTTTGTTGAGCCCATTCCACAGTTTCCCAAGCTAGCATCAAGTTATCTAGTATGAATATTCCCCAATAAAACTAGTTTCCTCAGCCCTTACATTTTCTTGCATTGTATGATTATTTATTTTAGCAATAGCTTTGACTATAATATTGTAGGATGTGTTAAGAAGAGTAATCAGTCTCCACCCTAAAATGTTGTTGTCATTTTTTCCTTTAGGAATTAATTTAATCAACCCTTTATTCTTAGAGGAACCTAGGGATCCTTGTGATAAGGCTTCTTAATAGACCCAATAGAAGTCCTCCCTAATGACTGGCCACATTTTTTTATAAAATTGTGCAGGTAAACCATTGAATACTTGGACTCTTTGAGTCAACCATATCCTTCAAGGCATCATCAAACTCTTTAAGGGTGAGCAAGTGGTCTACGTAGGTTTTTTTTCAAGATCGATCTTATTGGGAATACAATTTTTAGCCATATCTTCAATAACATCTTGAATTTGATCACTTTTAGTGGGATCCATAAACAACTATCGATCTAATGCTGAAAAAAGATAGATTTGATATAATCTAGATTGTCATGTTTATACCCCTCTTGATCATATACATACATTATTCTTTCTTGAGAATGTTTGTGTTTGAGATAACTGAAAAATAACTTTGTTCCTTTGTCTCCTTTCATCCAATGAAGCATGGCCCTTAATTGAGATCTCCTTAACCTCGGTAAAATTCAAATCTTCTAAGTTTAGTTTCAACAACAACCACAACATGTTGAAGAAAGATATTAGTTGGTGTTGAATTTAAAAGAATTCTACTTTTTTGCAATTGGTATCTTAATGTTTTTTCCATTCTAGACCTTTTTCTAGCCATTATTTTCATATAAGATCTTAGGAAAGTGGTGCAATGGATAATAGCTTCACTCCACCATTGTAACCAACCAGTTTTTTGTTGATGTCTAGGGGATTCATTCCAAATGGAGATAAGCCAAGCAAGGCAATTTGGATGGTTAAGGTGAGATGTGTTGAGCTTGAAGGGTAGTTTAGTGGGCTGGAAAGGACAAGAAGAAAGTTGTCAAATCAAAAAAATTGGGAGGTGGTCTAAAAGAGAGATAGTAGCATCAACTTTAATAAGTGTGTTATGTGAAGAAGGGACAATGGAAAGAGAATCAACAAGGTAAAATCTATCAAGATGACTAAGTTTCTTTAAATCACCCTCTCTTGAGTTGGACCAAGTGAACCAATGATGGAAATGAGAATCTCTTTTGTCTACAATGGGTTCTGAAACTCTCATAGTATTCCTTGTTAGGATCTAGGCATCAAATTCCTTTTGGGAAATTTTACAAGGGCTAAACCAACTTCTAGTTGAAATCACCTCCCCAAACCCATTCAGATGTGGGGAGGTCATTAACCATCTATCCCCAAAGTGTGATTTGAGATGGGGAATCATTGCCAGAATAAATGAAGTAAAAAGAAATGGATCTTCCTTGGAGTAACATTAAGCACCACACACAATTATTATTGGGATCTACTCTTGAAGAAATGATAAACTTGGCTTAACCAAGGTGTAATTCCTAACACTTCACCCCCACTTTCATCACTTTGAAGAGTGGTTTTAAACCAACCATCCCTCCATAAGGATTGAAGAGAAAGTTGGAGGCGAGTTTCTACAATTTTAACTTCTTGCAAGAAAATTACATTTGGCTTATGGATTTGCAAAGCTTTCTTAGCATGAAATTTTCTTGAGGTGATAGATAAACCCCTAACATTTCATGGCATGACATAAAACTTCATTGAATTTGGGGCAGAGAATCCATACCCTCTGAATCTAGAACTTTGAATTGATTCTCCCATAAGCACTCTTGTTGTTGGAGTGGAATTAATATCCTAGAGAGGTCCTCACTAGGGGATCTAGACCTCTATCTAAGAGGACCTAGTGAGGGAGATTCGGCTCTAGGAGAAATAGGTTGATTCCCATGGCTTTGGTCATTCAATTACAAATTCAAGGTTTCCTTTCTTTTTTTTAATCATCCTCCATCCTTCCTCGAGGATGGCCTCCTTGTAAGATGAAGGTTTATTTGAATGAGAACTTGTAAAGAAGAATGATGAAGATTATGTATAATATTTGCCACAAGAGAGGGGTGACAATTTGAAGCAATGATGGAGGGCCTTGATTGAGAGGGGGAAAGGGTTGGTGATGGTTGAATGGAGGAAGGGAGAAGGGGAAACATTTCCATGAGGGGAGACATCACAAGAGTGGTGGATCTGAGCTATGAGAGGAGAAGAAACTGATGAAGGGGTTAGTGAAGAAGGGGTGGAATTTGTCTTGGGTTTACGAATAGGGAAACATCTGATTAAATTCGCTTCTTTGTAGCAGTAAAAATAAGCATTAGGTTTGTTGATGTAAGAAATGGGTTGAAAAAAAAACATGGAGCAATAAGTTGTAGGGTATCAGGAAAAGTTTGGTTTAATTCAACTTCAATGTAGGCCCTAGGGGTGAACATGGAGACTTGAGTACTTATTAGTATTATTTTTGCAACATAAAACTCTGCCTAATTGGGCTATTATGTCTTTGAGGAATTATTGAAAAGCCAAATTCAAAAAGGGGAACTCTACCCACATTGGGTATTAAGACTTAGAGGCTCCTTTAGGGTGGAAGTCAAAATCCCATGCTTGTAGATAACAAATTTGTCCACATATTGTCCAATAACCATAATGTAAGGTAGCTAGTGCATGTTTAGTTGAGAAGAGAATGCATGAAATGTAAACCTTTCCTAGCCCTCTGATAGATTCTATCATCCAACTATTGTTTTCCCAATGTGTTTTTGCCCATTTATAAAAATATTGCTAAGAAGGGACTCCTCAAAGGAAAAATAAAATGAATGTTCTTTTCTTATAGTCATCAATCACATCTAAAACCTCATTAGGGAGAAAGCATTCAAGGATCTTACCTTCATTGGTAGCTTCTTGAGTCTAGGGACATATGCTAGGCATTCCTTTTTTGTATGAGAATTTAATTGCTCATTCACCTCTTCCTTAGACACGTTTTGGAAATTTGTCTTCATAAAACCAATGTTGAAGGATGAAGAGGTTTGTGGGCATCGACTAGGGTTACTCTTTGAAGACTATGCAGGAATTTCTTCCACTGTGTTTGCATTTTCCTTAGACAGAAGTAAAATTGGGGTTTGGACTGAATTTGACCCATTTCCCATCATATTGGAGAGAGGGGGACATTCAAATTCTTCTGGGTACAAATAAGGTTTCTCTCAAGCTTTCTTCTTCATGGACATGATAAGCTCACGGTTCGGTTTGTCGAAAAAAGGTTTCGTTAACCTTTGCTTGTTGTTTGTTTAGCACAATAAATGAAGGATTGAAGTTGGTGTGACACTCTGCTAGGGCACTTTCCACAAAATAGCGCGAGAATATATTGAGGCTCTCTCATTGCTGTAGCAAAACCTCCCAAAATAGTCTTCCACCGTTCGCCATGTCTTCTCTAGATAATTTTTTACTTTTGTGCATGGTGACATGTTCGTTGTAGATGTTAAAGTTTCAATTTGTTGCAAACTTTCAACTCATCAAATCTAACCAAGACTTGAATCATCATTAACACCTTCCCACATATACATTAGATTTTTGATAGATTTATTATTTAATATAAATATCCTCAACAATTTCTACAACACCTTTATATTTAAGAGGTCAGAAATTTTTTTAAAAAAATTAACTATTTAAAAATAAATAAAAAGTTACCCTACTATAATTAAATTTTAGGCCCTTACCTCCGCATGGTTGAGATCTGAGTCATGAAGCCAAGGAAGATCTGTTAGCGTAAAGGACCTCTTGATTATTTTCAAGGATATTTTGTTTTGGAGGATTTGTTTTTGGCTTGTTCAAAATAGCAAATTCAAAAGGTCTTAATAACCTGAACCAGCCGTAGCATGATACAGATGTTGACAAGTGGAAATGGATGATTAAGGGCCCATCCCTTACCCTTCTCTGTCATTTCGACTTTGGACTGGGATACCTAGGTAGGGGTAATGAATGCAGGTACGATAATAACAGTCAAAGTCTTTGCCAAATTAAATGCATGCCACCCCATACAAATTGGAACTTATTACCGGAGCTCGAGTTACAGACGAATGGGAATACGACAATGCCGTGAAAGCATGGCATGCGACCGATACGTGGCGTTGACGTTTACCTGTCCGCCGCCCTTTAATTTTTAGCCTTAGGCATAAGGTGAAAATTATTTTCTCACTGTTTAAATTTGGCCCCTAGATAGACTTGACTTGATGCTTGACTATGGTCGCCTTCCTTTCTAAAATGTGGGTTTGTCTTATATAGAATTAAAAGTTTAGGTTGTTAAATTCAATAATCTTGTTTTGACTTGACTTGATGCTTGACTATGGTAGTTTTCCTTGTTAAAAAATTAGGCCTTTTTTTTGTTTTATATAGAAACTAATTAGCACTTCGTATTAGGAGGTGCAATATATTGGTAGAAAATTACTAAATTTTATTTGTATATATAATTATTATGAAATACAGTTTTTGAAATATATATAATATTTATATAACATTTGAAAAATGTTTATATTATATATTTGATCATAATTATTATTTTTTTAATTATACTGGACAATTTTATTTAGTTCTTGTTTATTTCCTTGATTCCTACACATTGAAATGAGTAGTGGACTTATATCATAAAGGCATGGTTCATCTTTTTTAAATGTATATATTGTAGAAAATATAAAATTTGTATTAAGCAAATGAATTATAGAAAAAAATAAAATATTGAGAATATGGGAAAATCTTTTGATGTACCAAAATACGATCCTCAAGCATGCACATATACAACATAAAGTTGTGAATATATTGTAGGGTCATAAATTGCCACTCTTGACAATTTCACACTATGTTTTGCTCCCCCTAAATTATTGAGCCTAATTAAGTCCCTAATTTCGTAAATTATGCCTTTTATAGCCCATTTTTACCGTTTTTCAATAAATGACAAACATTGAACAAATGCATTAATTTAATGTTTTTCCCTTGACACGCTAAGTCTTGGAAAATAGGGTTAGGACTATTGTGCCCTTAGATGTTCTAGTTCCCTTATTTTGCCGAGATACAAATTTGAATATGTTGGTGTTGACATTTTAACATTCAAAATTCAAATTGCAAATGTCAGCTATTACGATTTAATTTCTGGGAAAGTAGAATAAATGCCTAGTTATTGTATCATTTGAAATCTAACAAGCATTAAGGAGAATTTATGAGCAAGAATTATTGTCAAGAGCATTATCAAGCAAGTCAAAAGCAACATTTCAGAGCTTTATTGTAGCAATTCAAGATCCAAACATCATGTCAAGTATTATGTGAGTTTATGTATGTTCATGTTTGCATTATTTGTGTAATTTATTGTTCCTATTATAGGGGAGAGGACCCAATACTTGAGCATGTTTCAATAGTTGAGATAGTAGTTGTTTATATAATGCCCAATAGTTGTGACAGTAGTTGTTTATATAATGTCCAATATTTGTGACATGACTACCCTAACTTGAACAAAATGTATTCCTTTGATCTAAAAAGCAACCAATCACATGATGCCACATGTCATCACTCACCTACCCATGATGTGGATGCACAAGTATTGGTAGCATGTTTGTTTTGGCCCTTTTTGGACACCTTGACAAAAAGCATGCTAATGTGACATCATATTTGATTATGTGACCCTGAAACAAAAGTTGTAAGTAGGGGACTTGCCAAGTATGCTACTGTAAAAAATTTGGAGTGATTTGAAATTTCCGCATAGGATTTTGAGAAGTGCAAAGTTAGGGTGTACAACTACTGGCTCCTCTCTTATAGTGATTATGATATATATATAATGCTTGAGGTTAGATAGGCTTTGTATATGTACTCAGAATTATGCATATTGCTAAGTACATATACAAAGCCTACCTAACCTAAAGCATTATATATACTGCAACAAGAATATTGTACCCACTTTACATCACTACAATGAAATAATGCCCACTTTACATCAAGTCTATGAAATAAAATTCAAGCTTTATTACCACCTAACTTCATAACAGGACCTATAAAATTTTCTAGAATCAAATCCATGTGTAGAAATATGCACAACAATGTTTTTGATTTAAAATAAATTAAATCATATCAAAGCACAAAATAACCTTAGTCCAAAAATATTAACAATGCAACAATAATTTTTTATCATGTTTTCAACATGAACAATACTCAAGTCATAAACAAGAAAATCAGTCCCTAATTACAAGACTATCAAGGCATGAAACTTTAACCATTATATTAATTAGAATTTAATGATTCACAATAGTTATGACAAGTAAAGTTAAGAAAATAAATCTTTCAATATTAAGAATTCAGTTAAGAATAATTTATATAAATATATCTAATCCTTGTGTTTTTTTGTCAAGTTTTCAATTATTCAATAAGGTTGTTTACAATAACAATTAATGACCAAAACTAAGTTCTTGATTACATATATCACAATTGATTATAAAATCAAACATTAGATGATTTTTTTTCATTTTTACTTTAAAGGATATGCCATGAATTAGTTACAATTCTTGGTAAGGATAATATTGTTTAACTTATTCTTGACTGTAAAGCCCTCCTCAAGTAAAATTATCAAAGGAGGAAGACTCGCAACCAATGTTGTAGAAAGGAAAACATGTTGAAAGTTCAAAGGTTTGAAAGAACGTTACTACATAATTCAAATAATTTATTTCAAACCATCTTCCTCAAAACAACACATTTTTTAATTTATGTAAACAGCTCCACCACCATTATATATTCCTAGTGTCCAAACTACCACTACTATCGATATCCTTCAAAAAACATAGTTTATATTGTGTACATATAGTAAAGTTAAACTTTTTGATGTTTATGAATTATAAGTATACAAATATAGAACTCTACACAAAATCAACCTTTAATAAAATTATGTAATGTATTTCTAGCATCTATATTTTGTCACAATCCATGATTCATGATTAGGATGACATGAGAATAAATTAAATAATTGTAGTAATTGATAATGAATTATGACCTATAACATTAATACTTAAAATTTATTACATGGTTTTTCTAAAATATTTAAAAGTTCATTCTATCACATACCCCATAAGAACCCATTTTAGTTGTCACGGATGAGTGCACTAATCGACTCACTAATAGCAAGGTGCCAAAAGGTACTTGATTTTATAATTTTACTAGGAAATATTTGAAATGGGCAAACTATTGAACACACTAGACCAATTAGACAAATACACATATCATATTGTATCCACATAGGCTAAATCTATCCAAGGACATATATAAGTAACAATATCTCTTTTGTAGCAATGTTTAAAGGTGCAATTGCAAAGTTATGTTACAAAGATGCCTAAGGCCGATTTGAAACCATGGACTTCAAACTTTTAGCTTTTTTAGACCCAACCTTCCTTAAGACCATCCACACACTCAAAAACCTTGAGAACAATATGAATTTTGACAACCATATCAATTATAGGTAAACTTCACAGAGGGGGTACATTGGTGATTGACTACAATGGGAAGAATTTGGCTCATCAAATTTGTCTTGTACATATTCCATATCCACCTCCTCACCCTCCTAGAGCTTCTTTGTATCTTAGGAAAAAATATAGGTTATATTCAATCTTCAACAATGTGTTGGCTAGCAAATAGGCTTGGAAATTTTAACAATGTTAAATGAACTTGTAGTATTAAACCCTAATAAAAACTATTGTAAACCCTAATGACAAAGACCCTTAACTGTTAGATTAACAATTATAAACCCTAAAAATGAAAACAAGTAAAGAAGAAGTAAACCATAACATTAACCTCATTTGCAAACAATAAATGTTTGAAAACTCATTTCCAATTTGCATGAAAGTAACAAATTCAAAATATTATCAACCAAAAATAAACCTTTCAAATCCCATTTCCATAACTCATTCAAAGAATTGTAAACGTAAATTAATAACTAGAACAATAAGTCATAATGGTGCACAAATAGAATATTCTAAATCCTTGTAAAAGTTAATGTTTTTATGAACACAAATTATGGTAATGTTCATTAACACCCTTTAACACACTTCAACTTCAAGGTAGACAATGTTGAATAATATTCATAAAAAAAGCACCCATAAAACAAAAGAACCTTCAAGGTACTGTAAACCACAAAAACCATAGAAACAATCACATTAAAGAAGCACCCATAAAACAACATAACCTTCAAGATACCATAAACCACATAAACCATATAAAAAATCATTAAAGAAGTACCCACTAAACAGTAGAACCTTCAAGTTACAAAATAAAGAGTCGAGGTGAACAAACATGAAATTTTTTGTAAATAATAGAAGCAACCACAATAGATGGTCATATAGTGTTGCCTTAGTGAAGTAATATAACCTCACCTCCACGTTGAAAACCACTCAATGAGGTCTCGGTAAACCTAACAACCAAAGCCAATCCAATCTTGGATGGGAAACTTCAAAAAGGGTTAGAGGAGGAAGTATTAAAGAAGTCATAGAAAATTTCCAATATAAAATAATATGAGACCATTGAATGAAGAAGCAAACAATGGATGTCTTCACCTTAGTGGAGAGAATCTTTGTGAAGAAGTGGAGGAACCAAGAACACACCATCGTCAAGCATTGCAAGGAACACAAAGCGATGGTGAACATGTATTGGTGCCTATCGAAACCTTCATAGAGTGGAGCCAAACATGTATTGGTGCCTATCCTATTGAACAATCAAGAAGATGTGTAGGAAATGGGATGTGGGTGAGCGAGATATGATGCCTCAAAATTGCACACCATCAGAGTCGAGTAAATGGGAAGGGATGTGTAGTTAATGTGGCTGGTCGGAAGGACAAGAACATGCAACACACAATAAATGTGAGCAAGTGGTCATTGTGGATGGGAAATTGTTTGCTCGCCACATGACACCGGGATCTAGTACTAGTAGTGTGCCATGCAATCTCTGGTGGTGTACTTGATCCATGATTGGTCAACCATCTAAGCAGACAACTATTGAACACATTGAACCAATTAGACATGTACTCATAATAAATTTCATCCCTATAGATAAATTTAATTTTTTTAAATCAACCATCAAAATTTTTAAATGATTATATTTTTAAATTTTTTTTTGATCCACACGACACTCCTCATAAACTCTCGAAGATCGCCAGCTCCACTATAGACCCCTCTTCCTATAATGATTACAAGAACAATAATGTCTATCTAGCGTGCTGTATACTCCTTAATAGATATCTAAATTTTCATTAACTACCGTTTACTTTGATTATCCAGCGTGCTGTATTCTCCATTAGAGATGTCTAAATATTTCAACTACCGTTTACTTCGATTACACATAGGCAATACACGCTCCGTACACCTAAAAGAGTATATGGGGTCCGCGAGGAAGTGTCCTGCCGTATTGCGTATGCCCATAAATAATAATAATTAATTAACCTGGCTCTTTTCGTACTTATTACTTATTAGTCTCGGGCGCAGGGCATGTCCTGAGAAAGTAAAATACTGCCAGGAAAAAGAGGCTTACCGCTTAACTGTAGAACCAGTGTTTATTTTTTCTCATCCCCATTTTTCCAACGACCGAACACTTTCAGGACTTTCGTGGAAGCAGCTCGGAAAATAAGGAATTCTATTTTAACAGCCAAGGATAATAGTGATTTTCAAAGGTGCTTACTTAAGGTGCTCTCTAACTTTCAATTTGTTGCTCTCAGATAGACGGGCGTACATTTTATACCCTCAGCATTTCTTTCTTTCATATCCTCCATTTTTCAATACATTTTTTCACATCTATAACAATGTCTTCGCCAACATCCTCTGTTACAGCTGCTCAGTTGATAGATCAGATTCTCAGCACTGATACAAGCACGCCAGACTATCTCCCACTATTAGTCACTACGATTGACAGTCTTCTCTATCTTTACACAAACAAGGTACGAACATTTTTGTTTTTTCAGGTTTTTTTAAACTCTGTATTTATTGGGGAAAGTTTCCAGTTACTGTCTATGTTCATTGATATCTGTTAATTAAAAGTTCACTAAAATATTTATATGTAGTAATAATTGTTTGTTTTATACCTAAATATTATTGGATCGATTGTACAACTTTTGTGATTGTCAAAGTGAATGGTTATGGGACAACAGAAAATATGTACTTTGAAATGACCACTTTTAAACTTTGTGTACATAATGAATCCTTCTGCGATTGTCGTAACTATCCACAAGCCGGAACAATAGTTACAAGCTTTTAAGTGACATAAAAAAGCCCAGTTTTTTTATTCCAAATCTGATATACCGATATACCATTTAAGAGGTTATAGTTACTATAACGATTACTGACATCATTTGGAAACTCGATTCAAGCCTTCTTTAATGAGGTGTTAGTTGCAAGGAAAACAAACAGCTAGGCCTATTTCAGATAAGGTGGATTCCGTGAGGGCTGGGCTACCCTCTGCATCCGACGTTGCTGATTTCTCAGAAGAAGTGTCAGAAAATGTCAGGCTAATTTCCGATCAGGTGCAACTTTACAAGCATCTCTATTCTTTCTTCGTCTATTTTCGTGAGCTAAATGAAGAGTAATTTTGTGGGGCACAATTATGCACGGAATAGTTGTACAAAAAATTGTTTGGCGGGAATAGTTTTTCTCTGCAGGTGTTCCACCTTATTTGTTCTAAAATTAATGTGTTATACGTTGTGCAGATAACAAAGTCCACCGGCGATAAACATGGTACAGCCATATCAGTGTTAAATGCCCTTGAAAATGTTCATTGGGTTGGAGTAGGATTTTTACTGGTGGCTGCAGTTATTGAAACGCTGGACAAAATAAAGCAAAACAAGGAGGAGTGCTTAAAACTTCTGAAATCCATGAACGATTTGGCCAAACTGATACTGCAGCTTCAGCGTTTTCCTCATTTGAAGGAAGAGATGCAGGACAAAATGAAGGAGTCTATACAACTAATTGTGGATGGGGCAATCTTATGTTGCGTACAGAAGAAAAGGAAACTTCTACGAAGGTAGGTATTCAAATTATGCAAGTTCAAAGGTTTGCATAGCATTTTTTATCCTTGGTCCTCGTTATAAATATTTGTTCATAAGTTACCGGGAAAGCAACATCTTGATTGATGTGAAATCTTATTAAGTTATTGTACCGATGATTATATGGACAGCCATCTAAAAAATATCTGCACGATCTTAGAAATTTATTATCCTTTCTTCTAAAATAAGCACAAGTACTCATATTACGGATTAGTTTTATTTTTAATTTAAACATATTCCAGGTCTCTATGTGGTTGCTTAGTTTATTTTGGTTAGCAGTTATTGTTCAATTTATTTAAGAATTATTTGTGGAGCTAGTGGTCCCATGTATTTAATCTTTCTTTTTTATTATTTAGCAGTCATTTATAATTTATATTTGTAGTAATTATAATAATTTGTGCACTAAAAAATCGGAAAAAAAATCAAAAGTAAATATTAAAAAAGAGGGAAAAAAAATTGTGGAGCGAGGTGACATTTTTAGCAATATATAGTTGCTGCTTATTTTCAACCCCCCTTTTTTTCACAGCTTATTTTGAATTCCTAAACAATAGCCACTCCATTAAAATAGGGAAAGATTTCAAATTATCCTTTTCCCGTATATATATATATATATTGCATGAGAACACTTAATTGCTTAAATTTAAGCAAGAAAACAAGTTTAAGCAGCCGCATGGGAACATGGGGTTAGTCACTATTATTTTGGATATTTTAAAAAATGGACCAGTATATACTCTTTTATAACGAGTTTATTTGAGATTAAATTTTGTTGTGTAAAGGTATGATGTTTTTAAGGGATGAGGGTATGATCAATATTCAATGTGAATTTAATGGAATGGATGTTTATTTTAGTTATAAATCGAAGGAAGTGAGAATTGATATACCTAATGTTACTATTACAAAAATAGTATTGTAGGATGTTTGAAATCCTCCAATTTAAAAAAGAGTATTATTGAATATCAATAGTTTTAAAAAATTATTACATTAGCTTTGGAGTGTCAATGGTGTGAACTCAACTTGGATCATTAAGGTATTACTAAAGTGATAAGTTCATTTGACATTAAAATGAGGAACTAGGAGAAAAGCTACAAATCTAGGTTTCAAGTAGATTTGTTCGATGGGAAAGGAGGGTTGAGAGAAAAGCCAATGCCAGTCTTTGAGGATGTTGTAAAGGGTTGTGATCTATGTTCCACGGCGTTTCAGGGACGGGGACGGGGGACGACAAGGGACACATTTCTAGGATATATATATTAGAGAGAGATATGTCAATAATTGATAACAACAATATCAATATGTAAATAAATCACGAGAGCAGTAGTATAACAACATAATAAATGTCAATAAAGCATTATAACAACAATCTCAAACATCAATAAAACCATGGCTCAAAAGTAACATAAACAAGAAAACCCAGATAGTGCAAATCTCTTAGGTAGAGTACATAACTTTTTAGCGTTGGATGCTGATGCTTCTCAATTATTCAAACTACTCTTGACACACAAAACAAATTACCTTGAAGATTGATCGAGAAGTATGCTTCCTAACATTGGTAACTAAAAGTGCACAGGTATTTAATCCAAAAGAGGTCCAACAAACAGGCATGTAGTGGGGAAACCTCAAATTTCTTAGGCCTATAACATTCTTCAAAGTACTACAATGGCTTTTGGATAGAAAAGCAGGGTAGAAAGCTACTCACACATTGAAGACACACAAGGAATACAATAACATGCACAAAAAATATACAGTACCATACACACAAAATATATGCAAATCTGATACAAACAGATAAACACAAAAAATATATTGTAACATACACAAAATATATGCAAATCTGCATCAAAGAACCATAAAAGCATTAGTTTTTTATGTTATTTTTGTTGTTGAAGTGTCCATCCGTTTGGGGATGGCTAGATGGCAAGGGACGTCCCCAACGTCCCCCAGCCGTCCCGAGGACGATGGGACATCCCCAAACGGACGGGGATATTTTTGGCCATTTCCTATTGATTTGCCTAGTTCGGGGACAACAAGGGGACGTCCCCTTTGTGTCCCCCTCGTCCCAAGGATGGTTAGGGATGGGGACGACCCCTTCTGGGGTAGGGCACGCATCCCCGTGTAACATAGGTTGTGATATAGAGTTTGATACTTAACTTGAGAGGGACAATGGGCATGATGAAAGTGATCACCTTTTTTTTATGAGAGGAGATGTTCAACTAGACATGAAGGTGATCCCATGAGTTCCATCTCAGGATTGATTAGTCACATGGATCATTGAAAGTGGAGACATCTCTACAAAATAGTTAGTGCACATAGAGGTGGAGATGGAGCCAAAAGTCTATTGTTACTATAAATCAATTTGTTCCACCAAATGGAGGAAGTAAAGAAGTTGAGTTGTGCCTAAGAGAAAAATCTTGTAAATCTAGAAACTTGGAGATTGATTAAGAGGCCTTCCACATACTTAAAACATGTGAGGAATCCCTAATGTTAAAGAAGGGTACAAGAAGAAGATTATCTTACTAATTGACCATGTACCACTTACCCTTTATAGAAATTGAAGCCATCTTATGTCTAACATTTTTTTCCAAGGCACATCTTGTTGCATAGCTAGATCTAATGATCTAGTTGGAGATGAGATAAATTATCCCAAGTCTAGGATTATGGATTTCCAATCTAAATTTCATCTTGTGTTAAAGAAAATGAATGCATGAAGTGTTTATAGTTTTATGACCATCCCATTTATATGTTTCCTACTTAATTGATTGAGTTCATCATATACCATGTGTTGGATGACATCTAGATGGAGGAGAAATACACATGAGAGACTAGAAAGATTTTGTGGGCTTCTAAAAATTTTCCAACAAAGGAGAGAAACTTATTAGAAAAACAGATGATTTTATGTTTGAACCAATTGATTAACCATTTCCACATGTTGCTAAGAGATATCTCAAGTTTAATGGAATTCCTAGGCATCAGCAAAATAACTTATGCTTGATATGCGTCCATTTAGTAGAAATCCATGGAGAGAGGAAGATCTTATCATGAATTATTTTTCTAGTTGTGTAGAAAGTTTAGATCTTAATGTAATACAATATTAGATAATACTAAAATATAGCATTGGCCACTTCATCTACACTACGATTAAGGAATTGGAGGTTGTAATCAACAAAGGTGGAATCAAAGCATAAATGATTTTCTAGTTAGGGAGATGCTTGAGACGAACCTAAGTATTTGGCTTAGACAAAAAGGTAGCTACAACTCATTGATAGCAAGAGCATAAAAGAAGGGAGCAAGGGTAACCTTGACAGATGGAGTGTTGAATAAGAAAGAAAGGTTATAAGGGAACCATTTGTAACAAGGCAAGCATTGACATCAGCAAACAACATTTGGATACAAGAGAGTAAGACTTCTAAATCTAAGCTAGTGGACAATTTTAAGGATGAAGCAATGAATATGGTTATAGGCCTTGTTAAAATCCATTTTTAATGGGAATGTCATCTTGGGAAGTTCATTGGGACCATTAAGTATTTTTCCACACCATAATGAGGTTGTTCAAGATGAAACTTCCTCCAACAAAGGTAATTTTCTATCCAAACAATGGATTAGACCATTGATTTATTGTAAAAAGTAATGACTTTGATTATGATTTAAATAGGAAGTGTTGAGCAAGGTGATAGGAAAACAACCAATAATGGTTTCTTTAGTCTTATTTTTGAGATGAGCTTAATAAGACCTTTGATCACACGACACGTGAGGGTACCTTGTAGAATTTTATCTTTAGTTGCATTTGATAGATCTCCTCTTTGATGTATGACATCATAAGTTTAAAGAATTCGGTCTGGTACAAACTAGATATTTAAGAGTGAATTTGTAATCAAGTTGAATACATATTTCTTATAGATAATGTGGCTATGGGGCCATGCCTCTTTCCTTTACCTTTTTTGGTCTTCGTCATTTTGAGTTTTGTTTTATTTTGTTGATTTCTTCATTCCAATAGTTCAATTAAGTTAATTTTTCTTTTGTTCCTCTTGTTTATTTTTTATCAATTTTATTTTCACTTTTATAATAGTCTTATTTATATTAATTTATTGTTTTATTTCCTTCTCAAAGCATTTCATTTTTATTTTTTCTCATTTTTCATTTTATTAAATTTGCAATTATTCATTTTATTGTTTGTGTCCATTTAAAGAGAATCATATTATATACAATTATATATTTTAGTGTTTGTGTTCATTTTCTTTTCTTTCTTCACATTTGAACTTCTTAATCTTGGATATAATTCAAACTTGGTGTATCTTGTTTCTATTCCTTATTATATTTCTTTAAATTTAATCTCTTTATTAGTCTTCAGTCTTTATTAATTTCTTACCTATCATTAATTCTTGGTTTTTTTTAATTTTTTTTTAATATTATAAATTATAGATATATATTTTTATTATTAAGTTATTGTATTGTAAGAATTCATGCTATTATATTAATTATCAATTTGTCATATTATCCATATTCTTTCAAATTTATGTGGTATTACCTTTTAGTTCAATTTTCTATATTTCTTTATAACTTTTAAAATCTATAGAATTTCATATTTATAATTTAATATGAAATTAAGCTAATTTAATCTTTATCTTCTTTCATATTCATCTTATCTTATAATTATTTATAATTTTCATTTATTTATCATTTTCAATTACTCATTAATTTAATGTGGTTTGCATTCTTCTTTTGAATTACCAATTCTTTATATCTTTATAATTTTATAGGTCTTTATGCATATAAGCTTATGTTTTTCTTCTTTTATCTTGTTCATGTTAGTGTGGTCCAATAAACTTTCATTTTCCTTGATCTATTTATCTTAGATAGATTTTAATAGTATAATAAATTATTAGATTATATTATTAACATTAAGATTGTTTATTATTTTGTAGTGAATCTTATCATATTAGCCTTTTTTAATTTTTTTCATTTTGTGGCTAATTTTTATTATTATAGTTATTGTGCTTTAATTTTATTTAAATATTTTTATTCTTTAATTAGACTCATTGGGTTTTGTGTAGGTCTTCTCTTGGTCTTTTCTTTCTTTCCTTCCCTAACCCTTCTGTTTATCTATCCAAATCTGTTTCTATTATTTCACTTTTTTTCTCTCTTTGCTCGGCATCCTAATGATGGATCATGGAGTATGATCTAAAACGTTGATGCGAAAAATGTTCACATAGTTACAATCCAAAAATCTTAGCACTAATTGATCATAGACTATGGAAACCTTATGCTATTAAATCCTTTGTTGTTAGAAATTAAAATGGAAAAGAAAGCATGTATTGTCTAAGACACTTTTATACATATTAGCACAAATTGCAAAAAAATATGAATTGTTGAGCTTCATGATTTTTTGAATAAATAATAATTTATGTTTTATCATTTTTTTATTTTGTGTTAAAATTAATATGATATTTTTTTTGAAATCATGTGTAGTTATAGGTTGAGTCACAGGTTTGAATATTTTTACTTTGGCTTGTAATTTTTTGGTTTGGCTAGGAATTTAGATGCATTTCCTAAAGTTGACCCTAGACATTCTTTGTGGATTTTG
This sequence comes from Sequoia sempervirens, assembly GCA_007258455.2. Taxonomy (NCBI): domain Eukaryota; kingdom Viridiplantae; phylum Streptophyta; class Pinopsida; order Cupressales; family Cupressaceae; genus Sequoia; species Sequoia sempervirens. The sequence continues at coordinate 542,430,640 of VDFB02000015.1, forward strand.
TTTTTTTTTTGTTTATTGTTTGATATTTCATTGTGACTGTCTATTGTGATTTCCTATTATTTTTATGTCCGAATTTGCTTGTTGTGGGATGACCACAATCAAATTACAAGTCAATCACTATTTTAATAAACTTTTGAATTCATTTGAAAATGCCTCAGTCAATCTTTGATACATTTATTAATATCTGATAGAGCAACAATAGAAGGGAAAGGAGAACAATAGATCGTCTAGGATGATTCAATCTTATTTTTATTTTTAATTCATTCAAAACAAATTAATTATAAGTATTTTTTTTAATTCTATTTTTATATAACATAATATAACACTATTATACCTCCATGGTGAAGAAACATAAATAAAATCAACATAGACAAGATTAATTACAATCATCACAATTCTCCATGTCAAACAACAGTGTGATCTTCAACTTTCTTTTTTTTCTCCATATCTCTCTATTCTCGATGGCAAAATTGCAACAATAAAAAGTAGATGGCATTGTTCATATTTTTCATGTGCTCTAGCTTTTGTCCACCCAAGTCCCTTCCATTCTTATTCACTATTTCTTTGAATTCATTGAAAGATTTGCTAACAAGTCCTTCGATGACATTTATGTGCCAAATGAGGCCAAAAGATCCAAGGAAAGTATTCCTCCAATGTTTGTATACTCAAATCTCCTTAGTATATTCCTGCATGGTCACCTTTAAGTTTTGTTTCATGTTAAAAAAAATTTGGATGTAGGCTTGAGCAAGCGCCTAACCATGTCCTCTTCACTTCGAAAGTTCATCACTAGACAAAAAAGGGTATGAAATAGCGTTACATCGTTATTTATGTAGAGGACGAGACATCATTAAAGCTTGTGAATGTGCAGTCATTTGCAAGATGATGGTGGTAGTCATTATTTTTAATTTTTCAACGAGGGCGATGAATTTTTTCTCCTTCTTTTTCCAGACAACATTTACTAAGCATAGTGGGATTTTGAGGATCAGTTAGGGATGTGATCCCTCATTTCTAGGATGTCTCGAGTGAAAGGATTCTAAAAATTCTTGAGGACATGTCTCTTTCTGTTTCATTAATCTTTCACAAATAAATTTTTATTTCCTGTTATATCACTAGAAAAATTAAAAATAAAAATCACAGAATCAAACGTCATTTTTAGTCTTGTCAGTCATTTGACAAGAGAATATTTTAGATTTTTAGATTTGAAGCTCTTTCATGGTGGGTGGAATTTGACCTTTGCTTGATCTTAATAGTGCTTCTCAATATGATTAAACCATTTATAAGATTGACATTATATATAATTTTTTTTAATTATTATATTTACAATTTTTTTGACTTTTCTTTCTATTTATTGAATAATTTAACGTCTCCTATATTTTAGTGACATTGTTTATTTTTTCAATTTTAATTTTTAAGTTTTTTCCTTTTCATAATATAATCTAATTAATGTTGTCATACCCTTGCTTCCAGCTATCACAATAACAAGAAGTTATATTTCAATGGTAAAGATTTCACTAAAATTTTAAAAATTATCTAATCATTAGTGGTCTCTCTATGACTATGTAAGTAGTTAATGTTTCATAATATAAAGTTTTATTTAAAGATTCTTAAATTCTTCTCATGAATTTTGCAAATCAGTCATTTAAACTTTATTAGCTGATAGGCTATATATATATCGTGGGCATGTAGCCCACAGGGATTCAGTATGTCTCACGTCTGAAAATAAACTCCGAACAGTTGAAACAGATATTGACTTACAATTTCTTCCACACCGACTGAACGAACTATGATCTGATTCTATCTTATCCTTATCTCTACAGTCTGCAATCTAATCTAATCTACTAGTTGCAATCTTATCCTTATCTCTACAGTCTGCAATCTAATCTAATCCACTCACTCCAATCTTATTCTTATCTTAAGCAACTTTTAAAATTATGGATGAGATCAAGTGTGGAATAGAAGAATTTATTGCCAATAGTGACGCTATAGTTTTTGTGGAACTCTTGAACACGTATTGGGAAAAATTGTTGCTCCAAAATGGTTAGTGATGAATGAAAACCAGTTACAGTCGAGAAAGAGAGTCTTTCAGATCCACCCTCTACGTCATCTATGCCTTTCTGCATACACTGCTTTGGCATCGACATTAGGGATACGTGCAAATGATGCATGATACTTCAGCTTAAATAAACGTGATTTAGCTTCTCATGGATTTAACTTTTCGTGTTGGAAGGAAATTTCTAATTTCTCTTATATATTCTACACTAGAAAGTGTTTGCATGAAATGTGCATGTAGGAAGTATTTAGGAAGTTTCAGTTTGCATGTAGTGAAAGAATTGATTTAGTATGTTTCCAGAATTATCTTGTAAACTCCTCTATAAAAGAGGTATGATGTAATGAATTTGATAAAGCAATGAAAACTTTTTGGTGCAGCAGCACAATGAACAATCTGTGTGTTCATATGTTTCAATGTGTTATGTGTTTTAATATTTCTTCATTCAATACCATCAAAGTGGTATCATAGCAAGTTGAAGATCTTGGGTGACGAGCACATCAGAGCAAGGTTATAAACCGATTTTGGTTGCCAGTCATTGTTCGCAGAAGTAAAGATAACCATTAAGGAGATCGTTGCTTTGTTTGTTCCTGCCAAAAAGTGTAGAAAGTATATCGCTGCTTTGTTTGTTGCTGCCAGAAAGTGTAGAAAATATATCGCTGCTTTGTTTGTTGCTGCCAGAAAGTGTAGAAAGTATATCGCTGCTCATGAAAGGAGGCCGCAGAGATTAGGAAGAAGAGTATGCCGCTGTGTAAAAATTCTTCCATCAGACAAGATTGCATCAGTGAGTAAAGGCTGACAATGTACTAATTTAAATGAGAAATAGATCGCAACATTTGTGCAAATCATAGTTATTAAAAGGTTGATTGTAGTTTTTGTTGAGTAGTTTTTTTCAAAGGTAAGGTTCATAATAAATGTTATTTGAAGGAAGGTTAGAAAAGTTTGAAATTGAAAGAAATGTATACAAATCTGTTAAAGTTGTCAATTAACTGATGGTTTAAAAGCAAGTCGAAGAAGTATAGGTCGCAGAAAATAGATTGCAACATGGTTAAGTTTTATTACAAATTTCAACATTGCAAGCAAGGAGTAGTAGGCTGCCCAACAGAGAAATTGCTGTAACAGAATCAAGGTGAAAGTATACAAGGTGAGTTTAAATAATTTGATTCAATGGGTAAAATTGGTAAAAGAGTTTTAAAAGAAAATGAAAATATAATTTGTGAGAAAGATTTTTTTAAGAAAGAAAATAGTGAACTTTTGAAAGATTTGTGGCAAGTTGAGGAGAAGAATAAAGAGCTAGAAGAAAAACTAAAGTTGCTTGATGAGATTAAGAAAATGAATGAAAAATTACAAGAAAAATTAAAATTGTTTGATGAGGTTAAGAAAATGAAAGAAGATTTTGAAGAAAAGTTAAAATTGTTAGAAGAAGAAAATTGTTTACTGAAAGAAGAATTATCAAAGTCAAAAAAAGAAAATAAATGTTTAAAGACAAAGCCATTGATAAGTGATGTTGCTTGTGATACAGTTAATTTGTATTGTTCAGTTGATAAATCAAGTAGTTTGTGTGATATGGCTAATATTGATTTTGATGAGGAGTGTATAGAAGAAAAATGTAAAGATGATGAAGTGTTTGAATCTGGAAATCATGTTAATCATAATGAGGAAAATGTTGGTTTTAAAATTATGAAAAGAATGGGTTACAAAGGACAAGGATTAGGAAAGAATGCACAAGGAAGAAAAGAGTTGATTGAGGCGGTTATGAGACCAAAATATGAAGGTCTCAAATATACTACAGGTAAAGGAAATTTTACAGGATCAAGCATATTTGTTCCAGAAATGCATTGTATTCAGTGTTCCCATTGTAATAGGGAAGGTCATATAAAAGATACATGTTTGGATCTACATTTGTGCAAATTTTGTGGTTTGAAAAATCATTCAAAAAAAAAGTGTTGGCAAAGAAAGTGTAAAAGTGAATTTTCGACATGTTGCATGAAAATAAAGTGTGGATGGAATTATGGTCCAAATTGACAAAAATTTACAGGTATGTTAAAAAAATTGTTCAAATACAAATGTTCATATGGAAAAGAAGATAGCAATCAAAAGAGACTTGTTGGTCTTGTAAGACGCCATGATAGTGAGAGGATTTTCCAATTTGAAGTTTTGAAAATTTGAAGATCAAAGTTTGATGGATTGTTGCAACAGTTGGAAAGAATTGGTGAGAGTTGATAGTAAGAAGATTTTGAAGATGGTTTGAATTAATTATAAAAGTAAACAAAATGAGTGAGTCTGAAGACTTGGTTGGAGAGCTGAAAGGAATTTATGGTCGAATTTAAGGGGGAGTGTTGGAAGGAAATTTCTAATTTCTCCCATATATTCTATAGTTAATTAGGCATACAGCAGTAGAAAGTGTTTGCATGAAATGTGCATGTAGGAAGTATTTAGGAAGTTTCAGTTTGCATGTAGTGAAAGAATTGATTTAGTATGTTTCCAGAATTATCTTGTAAACTCCTCTATAAAAGAGGTATGATGTAATGAATTTGATGAAGCAATGAAAACTTTTTGGTGCAGCAGCACAATGAACAATGAACAATGAACAATATTTTCTGAGTTTATATGTTTCAATAGGTTATGTGTTTTAATATTTCTTCATTCAATACCATCATTTCGAAACATGACTTTTTTGGACCATAGATAGGAGTCTTTTCCCACCATCATTTCCCCACACACTACCACCAGATGAATTTTGATTGCTCTTGCTCACTGAAAAATCAGCTAAATTAACTCTTTGAGATTTACCTAGATTTTTTTTTTTCTGTTTCTCTTTTCCTCCACGATATAGTTCCTTAATTTTGTCATCGTGCCTCTTTGACCCACAGACAACACAAAGCATGCTACTTTGACTGTTCAGTAGAGTGCATACATTGCATGCCCATTTTGTTTAAAATTATTCTAAGTTACTGATTCGCCACTTCTAGCCTCTGATACGATTTGATTCATACCAGATTCGCAATTCGGGTACGGTATGATACAAATTCAGGCAGGGTACGAAATCTGGTCTATGGATTCGCCTTGGATTCAATTCGACACTGTGGATTCGACCAAGATACGCCAAGAAGAATCCATGATGAATCCAACATTTTTTGCATTTTTTAATTATTTTTTTGACTAATAATTGACTTCTAAATAATTAAATAATTACTTGATATATTGCTGTTATGACAAAATATTACCAGTGAGAAAATAAAGATCAGATCTGAGTTGTTTACTTCACAGTTTGCATCACGTTTATCTAAATAAACTTCTATATTTATTAACAAAGCATATGAATGAAATGCCCTGTGATTAATGTCAACATTGTTCTGTTTCGACTATTTGTCATATTTATTTTCAATATCTATATGTGTATGAGTTTCACTTTGCAACAAATCTGCAGAAAAAGAAACCAAAACATCTCAGTTCACCAACATTCAAATTTGAAACAAATACTGGTGCAAACAAAGCTACCATTCAAACTCAAAGTATACAACTGTGTGATAAGATATTTATCCTTAAACTTGGAGGAAGAGGTGAACTTTGAATCAGATTTAGCAAGTGACCTTACACCATGGTCCTGGGATAGAGCCCATTTGTGTATTAAACTATGGTACCCAAAGTTAAACACTATCACATAATCCTTTTCAACTTTTCTTGCTTGGGTGTGTCTTATGAGTCTCCCTTTGCAACTATGGAGTTCTTCCAACCTAGCCTCCATTGTTAACTCCATTTGGAAATTTATTCCAAGACCCAGAGTATTGAGTTATTCTTCCAATTAATATTTGTTCACATTTTGGTGGAATTAGATACATCCAAACAGTTGCCAGAAGATTTTGGTCTAAAGGTTGGTGACAGTAAGTGGAATAATCTTTTGGATCATGAAGGGATCACTTTTAGATGTTGAGGCTGCTCTGATACTGAACACTTAAAAAAACATGCCATCAAGCTAGGCCTGATGCTAGAAGGAAACCTCCTCCTAAGCAAGTTGCATTCACACCAAGGTGTATTCTGAACTTAATTACTTCTGCAAATATGTATATATTTCTGATTTTTATATGTTTTTTGTATTGCTGTATCCAAAACGTACCCAACCCCAAATTTTTTTTTGACTGTAGCCAATAATAGCCGGCCATCAAAACTTGGTGCGCTGTTGCCAGAGCTCCTCCATGACCTGTTCCAAATCTAGAATGAAAATGTTCCATTGTCCGTTTAGCTTCTTCTTTTACCAAGCACGTTAGAAAAACTCCTTCATGATTTCTCCTGTATAACATTGCTCCTTGCAGCATGTATCTTTGGATTTTCATTCGTAAAGCCCTCTTTTGCACTAGATTTAAATGGTTTGGGCATTTGTGATTGAGAATAAAGTAGACGATATTGTCATACCATTCATTGGGAGATACCTCTTGTAGTTCATACACCTGTTGTACTAATTCAGGTCCTGTGGCAATAGTTTGTGTCAAAGCTTGGCCGCGGACAATCTTCATTGGCTGAATCTCGACATCATACTCCTGGATAATTGTAACCCACTTGCCTCTTCTCTCTCCTAGCTCATTTTGCATCAGGAGGGTTTTGACAGTCACATCTGGGACTATAGCAAAAACTTTGCTTCTCAATACGTAGTGTCGAAATTTCTTTATTGCTTTGACCAAAGCATATGCTTGCTTCTCAACGTTCAGGTATTTCAGCTCTGCATCCTTGAAAAGTGCACTCATAAAAGCAATAGGATGTTCATCCTTTTCATCAGTCCTTTGTGTTAACATTGCGGCGCATGTATGCTCTGATGCAAAAGAATAGAGATGAAAAGGCTTGGTATAATCAAGACTAACCAAGACAGGAGCGTCAACTATGGCCTATTTAATCTCTTCAAAAGCTTTTCTCGCCGGCTCCGTCCACTCTATCTTTGCATCCTTTTTGAGCATTTCATTCAGGGGCCTGACTATCTCAGCAAATCCAGTTATGAATTTTCTCACTAAGTTAATCTTTCCGAAGAAAGATTTTGATTCCTTTTGACTTGAAGGAAAACCAATTCTGGAAATAGCCTCTACTCGATCGGGGTCTATAAGAATACCCTTTTTTGTTATTACATGGTCAAGCAGTTTTCCTTCGGTTACCCCAAAAACGCATTTCTTCGGGTTCAAGGATATTCCGTATTTTCTGCATCTTTCAAATATTCTTATCAAATCTTTGACATGACTTTCTCTTTTCTTTGAAAACACCGTAAGGTCATCCATGTAGACAATGATGCATTTCCCTATGAGATCTTTGGAAGCAATATCCATAGCCCTTTGAAAGGTGGCTCCGGCATTGATCAGACCAAATGGCATCCTTTTGTAAGCAAATGTACCCCACTTTGTTGTAAACGTCGTTTTAAGCCTGTCTTCAAGTTCCACGAGCACTTGGTTGTAGCCAGAATATCCATCGAGGAATGACATCATCTGGGATCCATTTACGATTTGAATGACTTCATCTAATGAGGGCAGTGGATAATTATCTTTTTCCGAGGCCTTGTTAAGATTTCAGAAGTCTACACAAAATCTTCTCTCTTCGTTCTTTTTGCGGACGGGTACCAAATTGGCGACCCACGTTGAGTGGTGTACTGGAAAGATAATGCTTGCTGAAAGTAACTTCTTTACTTCTTGGAAAATGAGTGGCTCTAGCAGGGGGTTCACGGGCCTTTGGCGTTGCCTGAATGGTTTACTGCCAGCTTTGAGGGGGATAGTGTGTGTAATAATTGAAGTATCATATGTTTTCAGACCCTCGTAGCTCTAGGCAATAATGTCTTTGAATTGTCTTAGGCTTTTGATTATCTGTTCTTTTTCTTCATGTGTGAATACTTTGCCAATGAGAACATTTCTCACTTCTTCTTGCGTTCCAAGGTTGACGGCTTTGTGTTGAGCTCCTTCACTTCTTTGGTATTTGATGGCATTGATCTGATCTTGGTCAAAGATCCTTTCTAGTTGTATCATTCCTTTGGGAATGTTATTGGTCTTTAAGTTCATTATGCCTTCGGTGTCAAATTCAGTTTCCCCTCGGTCTTCCTTTTCATCAATGACTTGAGTGAAGAAAACATCTGAATTTGTCAAGAAATCTAGGATGTGCTTGTCATCATCAAACACTTGGAAATTTGTAATGTTATCTGGGACTAATGGCGTCGAAGTGATTTCCACTGTAAATTTCTTCACTGCATCCATCTCAAGCGGCTCTAAGGAACTTGCTGATTGGGCTAAGGAATTTGCCACTTTGTTTTGGGAACGATACACTGATTTGATGTTGAAAGCATCAAAACTTTCAATAAGATCCCAGACACGGTTTTTGTATCCTCTCAGTCTCTTGTCATGGCAAGCATACTTCTTCCTTACTTGCCTGACAACAACTTTAGAGTCACCATAGACATGTAGCACTTTGACCTTCTTGCGAATTGCGTGGAGCAATCCGTGAACTAATGACTCATATTCAGTTACATTGTTGGTGCAGGGAAACTGCAACCTCATGGCAGTTAGGTAGGTTTCGCCAGATGGACTGATCAACTCATAGCCAGCTCCATTGCCCTTCTTGGATTTTGAGCCATCGAACCTCAAGGTCCAAACTTGTTCCTGATCTTGCATTTGTTTAGGATTGAGACTTCCTTTACTCTGGATTTTTGGAACAGAATGATCTCCTTGAAACTGGTTTACATCCTGAATCATTTCTTCTTCTGATGAGAGATCTCTTTCTTCATCTTGCATTGTCAAATTAAAACATTCATCTTCTGAAACTTGGGAAGTTCTTGCGCGTACTTGATCCAAGGCCATTTTCCACATGGCGCAAGAGAATTCGGAATGAAAAGCGTTATGAATCCGGCACCAGTTGGGTAGTAACAAGTCTTGCACAAAAGCATGACTTCCCAATTCTCTTTCTTGTCTCGTACTTCTGAGCACAAATCTTCTAAAATTCTCGAACATGCTTTCACCTTCGTCTGGTGATAGCTCTTCATCACTCTCTGTAGGTACTTCTGTTGAATCTGCAATTTTTGGTGAATCTTTATAATTATTCGAGCATTGCAGCATCAAAACCTCTGGTGCCTATGGTATGTACTGGCCCAAATCTGTTTCACAAAACAAAATTTCATTGTTTTCTTCGTTCTCTGTGATCATTAGTCTAAGTCTTGGTGTACTTTCAATTCTGATCTGGTTGGGAATACCCTTCCAAGGCAACCACATATGTGAAAAGTCAGTGGCGAAGTAGCCATTCAATCTGCAAGTCCAGTCTCTTCCTAAAACCATGTCGTATCCATTGGGAATATCAACTACAGAAATGTCGATGAACTGTTGAATCCTTGGATCGGTTGATAATTGCATATGGATGTTGTTTAATTCTCCTACGACTGGGACTTCTGTCTTATCCAATTGTGTCACTTTCTTGTTTGTTCTTGTGGGCGTCAAACCCAGTCTGCGGCAAATTGCTAGAGGCATTACGTTGCTGGATGCTCCTGAATCAATTAGACAATTGTGCAAAAGTTTGTTGAAAATCCGAAGCGAGACGAGGAAAGGAGCTGGCTCATCTTTTCCTTGATAAAATATCACGGGGCTTCCCTTGCGTCCGCCTGCTTCCATCTCCTTGGCATTAACCTTAGTATTTTTCTCAATCTGTGGAGCTTTCACCTCTTTTGTCGGATTCTCCATCTTGTTATCTTTTGAACTTAGACACAATTGCTCAGTTCTAGCTATCTTCTGTCCTGGCATCTCTATGCCTTATTTTACTTCATACATACCTCGAGTTCCTTTGGAACTCCGATATCCTTCTTGAGTAGATTGGAACTGTTCATTTTGGACAATGTTTACATTGTTTGTGGAATTGGCAGCCTTCTGAAAGGTGTTGGCTGAATCTTGTGTTGTGTCCTTCAAGCTATCAAGGAATGTGTTCCTTATCTCTGGTACTTTCATTAGTTCGAACGATGACACACTCACCTTGATTTTCTTCACTTCCTCTGTAACATACTGACTTAGTCTTTTCAATTCGTCCTTAGGAGGGGTAGGATTACTGGCATTACTACTAGTAGTATCTCCTTGTTTGTATTGTGGCGCATCCCTCGGAAGAGGCGGGTTATTGCTTGCATTTGGATGTGGTGGCGTTTGGAAGTTATGTGGAGGAACTGACAAGGTCAAAGGCTCCTGATTTTTTCGATAGTAAACTTTTGGTGGATTATTGCCTGTCTGCTGGAATGCTTGAACTTCTTTTATACCTTTGACCAATACGCTATTATTCAATGGCGGGAAGTAATAATTGGTCGTGTCTTCTACAGGTCCCTCAGCAACTATGTATCAGTAGACGGTGGGTGGCGTCTCCACTGGTCCATTAGCTGACACTGGTGGAAATCTTTGATTGTACTGATACTGTGGGTATTCTTGGGGTGGATACTGGACACTCTCGATTACGAGGGCCTGATCATATCTTGGTGCAGGAACTAATTCATATACGGTTACCGGAGGATCTTCTGAATTTCTCCTTTCGTTTTTGAAAATATCTACGACTATTTGGAACTTGCGACAGTGTAACTCGGAATGCTGATTTGTGTTGTGCAGTTTGCACCATCCTGATAATGCTGCTTCAGCTAGGAATACCTTATCTGCAGGACGATTGTCAGTAGGAGGATTATCTAAAGGTGACGACACATTACCATTATTAGGTCCAGTGTTCCAAGTCTTCCTTTGCAAGCCTGGATTGTTGTTCTGGAAACCTTGACTATTTCGTTGATAATTTTGAGCGTCCTTTTGATAATTCTGAGTGTCTCTATGATATCCAGAATGGCCTTGACCTTGGTAATTTCCTTGAGGTGGCTGATAACTCTTTTGAAAACTCTGTATTTGGTTGGTCTGACCCTTTAAGTATATCACTTCAGTTGACAGCTTCTTGACTTGTTCAATTAATTCTTTCATTTCATCCTTCTCTTCTTGAGTTTGTGTTGAAGTTGTCACATTCTGAAGGTATATTGGCTGTGTTGGTGGCATTTGAGACACGGGCATCCCTGGATGGAGAATCATTTGATTACTTGCAGTCGGGATTGGATTCATCATGGGTGTCTGATGAGCCAACGCTCGATTGATATCCTGAATTTGATTCTGGGATGCTGCATTTCCTAAGTAATGGAGTGGACCTGGGGCCAAACCTACTCCAAGACCAGTGCTGGCCGTAATTGTTGCAGCATATGCTTCCCTCAAATCCACTGGGAGCGGATTTGTTGACTTCACAAACATGGCGGTGAGACGATCCAAGGCTTCATAATAAATTGGCAATGCTGCTGCATTTTCTAGCAAATAAGGATCCCTCAGCCTAGTGTATGCTTTGTGGAATCTGTTATTGAATGTGCTAATTGGCTCATGTTCTTTTCTTTTGATTTCCACAAATTGCCTATACAAATCAGATGGAGAAATGGGTGGCCTGAACTTTTGTAAGAAAGCGGTCTTCATTTGTTGCCAAGTGCGAATGGAATTAGCTGGCAAATGGATATACCAGTAAGAAGCTTCCTCGTCAAACGTGTAAGGAAACAATCTATAGGCAACATCTTCTTCTTGAATATCTCTGTTTTGAAGAACTTCAAAAAGCTTAATATGCTCATCTGCAGTGTGGTTCAAGTCACCACTATGGAACTTGGAACAAAAATGTTTCGGATTCTTGGGAAAATCATGATAAACGGTAAACGTCATAGGTGATGCATTAGCTGGACGCCACACCATTGGAGCGTTCGGTTGATTCACTTGGACTGGTGGGACTGGTGGAACTGGTTGTCTAGCCACTGGAACTTGTTGACGATCTAGTTGTGTGGTACTTGGCGAGTTTTGGAAGAGACCAAAAGGTACTTTTGCACTTGATGATGCCTCCTGCAATGCTTTTCTCTGCCTATTTCTGTGGGGAGATAGCTCTACAAATTCTTTAAAAGAATTAGGAGTGGATCTAGCGACTCTTCGAAACTTCTCTGCTGAGAAAGAACCAATTCGATCCAGTGTATTCTCGTTCAAGCTTGTCGAGGTGGTGCAGGAACTACTGGTGCAGGAGCTACTTGGTTTGCTTGTTGTGCAACTTGTTAATTTACTTGTTGGTTGGCTTGACGATTTTGCTCTTGTTTAAGTGCTTCAAATCTTTCAACAAGGAGGTCCCTCCAAATATTGAACTCAATCCGTCGTGCTCTTTCTTCCCCCTCTTCAAGGATAAATCGCATACGCAACCAATCAGGAGCACTTCTTCTCACTTGCCATGCAAGGCTAAACAATTCTGTGATAACGTCTTCCTGCTCATCGTGAAAACCCAAGTTTGGCTGTAATACTGGCTGGGGATCTTGGTCTGGATTAGGAACGTTGGCTAGGAGTCCCATTCTTCATTCTATCAGCCAAACTTGAATTGGAAGATGAACCTGCGGCGAATGATTGTTCTATCTCTTCAAATGTTTGCTTCAAATGATCAATCTTCTACCTTATTAAATCTTTCTTGATTGCTTCTTCGAACCTCTTTCCTTTTTCTTCTTCTCTAGCAAGGACACGACTTGTCTGTCTAAATTCAGCCCGATCTGCCTGTGACTTCCAAGCTAGTGTGTACAACTGATCAATAATGTCTGTTGATGGTTGATCTGGTTGTTCGACGGGTACATCAAAAGGAAATTCATGTGGTAATACCATACTGCATCATGCTCACTTTGAGAGTAACTTACTATTGTTGGTTATTAAGGCCCTCCTAGCGCCAATTCAATGTTGAGCGCGGGGAGGAGGGTTAAAAGTTTCTAAGATTATCTCCACAGATAGCAAAATTTGATAGGACCAGGAATTCCACTACTTAGTTGTTCTCACCGGCCCTCATTCTAGCGCCAATTCAATGTTGATGCGTGTTTTGTGACACACCAAACATTCTAGAATAAAGTGTCAAAAACGCTATATCCCCTCTTGAAAAACTACCTCATATGCTAAGACTGCAAGTAAGATCATATGGTAATTCCAATGTTTAAGATGAATGTGGATAAGCTCTGTGGTTTGATGTGATTTGTTGGGGGCACAATTGGGATTTAACTCTGGTAGGTTACTCAGGAAAGCGAAGACATGAATGCAGTATCATTTTGGGATTTTCTTACTTTATAAAAAAAAGTGAAAAAAGGCAAGGGTTTAGGAGTCCTATGCTATTTCTACAAAATCAAGAGACGACAAGGATTAAGTGAAACCAAATAAACAATACTTTTTTTCGCCACGAAGACACATCAACTACACAAAGCAAGTGCAATCTTCTGGGATTTGTGCTTAAAATTTCTTCACCACGAACAATGCCATCAATGGAACAACATTATTTGAAGTAAACGTTGAAGCATCCACAATAAAGCTCAGTCTAACTTTACGCATTGAATGAAAAGCATCCACTCAAAGAAAGTATGAGCTAAGTTTCGTTAACCCTTGCTATCAATCTGTCATTCTTTTAACATACATCTAAATTCTAATTCAAATCTACTAGACGAGAAAGAGAAATATGAAACCATGCAACCATTTGAGAATCAAAGGATTCAAAGCACCTCATGCAATATGAACTTTATTATCAAAATAGTGTTTTCACAAAAATCTCATAAAAACCTCTCTCTTATTCTCTACAATCTCTTCTAAGCTCTATTTAACCTCTAATCTTTTCTAATTTGATCTCCTCCAATCTAACCTTCTCTAATGAAAATGAGAGAGAAGGGGGGGGTTTATATAGCATTCCAAATTACAATGAGTGGCCAAGATTGAAATGAGATCAACGGCCAGGATCAAACATAACCAAACCCTAATTAGGGTTTCCTAATTATCCATCAGTTAACTGGAGAGAACTTTAGGCATCCGGAGTTGCATCCTTATCCGCCTGCAAGGCAGCACGTTCGGTGAATCTGGACACGATCAGGCTGACTTCCTCCATGGTAATGTCCGACAGAGCATTAACGTTGCATTCCAGCAAGTCCAAATTCTCAGCACATTTTGCAAAAGTGATCGTCCATTTTGGTTCATGCAGCAAGAAAGCATCTCTGACGGTCATGAAGCTGAATGCCTTAGTAAAATTTTCTTTCATGATTGGCCCAGAGATGGTGGAGAAAATCCTTTAAACTTGTTCTTTTAAATTTTCTGGCCACAAGTGTTTCTTTCAGACAATGTCTCTATCAAGCATATCTGCAGCCATCTGGTAAATCTTAGTTTGAATCTCCTTTGCCTGCTCTTTAACTTTGGCGCTATCTTGCTTTACCCTTTCCAGGACTTCTCTTCATGAAATCAGAGCATAGTACCAGCCATTGAAATCATATGCAGCTCCAGCTTCGATAATCCTGTCATCAATCAATTTTTGCTTCGAGATGCCTTTTAATTCTCGAATACATGGGATAATCTTATTCTGAATATCTTTGAAACCATCCCATGATTCCGCTAAGTCTGTAACCCGTGACAACAAGAAGGAAGTTTGCTCATACACATATGCTAGCTTCTTCGCGAATTCCATTGCTTCTTCCTTCTTTTCAGCCATCTAGTCTTTAGCTTCTCTTGCCGTAGTCAACTCTTCTTCAAAATTTGCAACCAATTCCTGTGAAGAATTTGGAGGTGGAAGTGTTGCCTGGTCACCTTGATTGAGTGGCCTAGTTAGATGTTGGATATAATCTTTTAGACGCTCAATCTCTTTCTTATACTCTCTTTTCTTTGCCACTTCCCTTTCCAGCCTAGACTTGATGGTGGCAATGGAATTGTCCAAGTCCTCAACTTCCTGTCCTTTTGTCGTCAGACCCATATCAATGGTCGTGACGGCATATTCATTCGGAGCAATTTCATCTTGGAATTTATCGACTGTAGGCACGACAACTTGCACTGTGCGATTACTAGCCTCATCCCTTTGTATGGCAGAAAATTTCTTGGCTTTCTTTCTTGTGGCAGCTTGCTCTAGCCTGGCCAAGAAATTTGTGGCATCATCTTCTTCAGGAACCTCTATTGGCGCCTTTCTCTCTAATCTTTCTTTTAGCCAATCCGGGATGGTTGACTGTTCAATTCCATCTTCCTGTTGATCCTAGACACCTTGCATTTCTTGAACTTCTTGCACGGCTTGTACTTCTGGCATATCCGGAATTCCTGGTGCATCATAAATTTCTTGCACGGATTGGTCTTCTTGGATTCCCTTGAGGGCGGAAATCATTCCCTCTTCGAATTCTCCATCCATGATGTCCGTGTCATTGTCTGATTCTAAAATTTTTGTGCCTGCAGGGGAAGGCTGAGCATAATCTTCTGATTGCATTGGTTCTGCATCTCTAACTGGAGAAGGAATTCTAACATGTTCCCAAGACTCTTCATCCATGGCTAATATCTCATCTATATTCATGGAAGTGACCGACTGAAGGGGTTTGGATTTGTGCTTCTTTCGAGAAGGCCCTTCATCTATTATTTTATTCTTGTCCTGCTTTGTAGATTCATCAATTTCTTTCCTCTTTCTCAAGTTGGTGGCGTCTGATGCACGGGCATTTGAGGAACATCACTCTGTATCACCCATCAATTCATACGTGAATTGCACATTTCTCCGCCGCAAAACTTGGACTCTTTGATCTATCCACCATTGAGAATATTTGAATACAGGCCGCATTAATGTCGCCAAGTCACCCATCTTAGGCTTAGACCACCTTACAGGAGCAAGTGGCTTGCTTTCATTGAAGCCTGGCTGTACATGAACTCTGTCATCCTCCAATTGATCAGGTACCTTGAAAAGTTCTATTGCCCTTATCATACTTAGCGGCAATCTCGACCACAGCCTTTTCCTTACATCATATTCGTAAGCCGCATTAGCCCAAAAATCTTCTAAGTCTATCCTGTGCTTGTATTTCTCTCCATCCACAGTTCCAATGTGATGGAGTGGATCAAAGTTATTCCTGGACTTGTATGATATGAACGGGTATTTTTGGATCTCCAGTCGAGCACTTTCCGCTGCTTGCGCCATTGGACAGGATTCTTCTATATTACCGATAAAAAATGGAAAAGTGACAGCTGCTTTCTGTTTTGGCCTTTGGATATTCTGATACACCTCCAATTGCCTTAGGACTTCCAACAAAACCATTTTGTTGGTTGGATAGATGGGCAGTCTATAAGGATTTCCTGAGAATCCTTGGATCCTGATGTAAGTAAACTTGGGATATTGGATGAACCACGATCCATATTGGCCAATCAGACTCTTGGCCTCACAGGTGAGTCTTTGATGTGTTCCACCTTGGAGAAGTCGAGTGATGTACATCAGGAAGGCGTCATGAGCTCGTCTGAAATGTGATTTCTCCTTCAGCTGCAGTTGTGGATAACAATCATAGGCCTTAAACTGTCCTTCGCCGTTGCCGACTACACCCTTGCAAACTAGGCCGACATACTTGTAAGTTCTGGCAAGCAGATATATCACGTAAGAGCTCATATGGAAAGTCTTGGTTTGCTCTAGGTTGATCGACTGCTCATGGAGGCTGTTACTGATCATTCTAGACCAGTTAAACATCTTGACTCCGGAAATTATTTCACCAACGAAATAATACATCCAATTTTCGAAAGGCGCACCATGAGGATTGCCTACTATTCTATTCAACAGCAAGACGATGTTGCCATATTCTTCTTTGAAATGTGTTCTGACCAACTTTTTCGACATCTTCCCTGCAGTAGGTCTGGGCTTCAGCAACGAAGTCTTGTTTATATTTGATGCACAAAGGTCTTGCTGATCTTTGTAAAGTCTGAGTGCATCTTCTTTGGTTCGGTAGGATGTCCTGTTGTAAATCGGAATTCCAAAATTTTCTTGAATGGTTGGCTCGGACAAGTATGCAAGGACTCTTCTGTCTCTCTGGTGCATTATAATGCAATGCACATTCCACCATAAGTTCTGGACACTCTTTTGCTGGCGGAAATCTAGTTGCATGAACAATTCCATTGCGCATCATTCTTCTTGCAATCGGCGTAGGCAAATGTCTATCACTTCCGTACATTCTTTCTCTGAAATCGTCGAAGTCAACGTGGCCAAGGTTGGTGTCCACGATATGCTCCCATTTGGATTTAATCTTTGACTGCAGTTGCACACCTTTGCTGGAAAACTTCATTTTTACTCTCTCGAAAATAAATCTGCAAGAAGAAACAAAGAGAATAATTAGAATTCAAAATTTAAATTACTCGAAAAATATTCCAGCTAGTTGTCAAATCAAACTTCGTGAAGAATTATGCTGGAAAGAAAAGAATTAACGAAGTTGTTTGTGCCAAAATGAAGTGGAAAAAATAAATCTGCCTGGGTCTTCTGGACAAATGAAACAATCACGATCACAGTGCCAGCTGGTACAAATTTGCTTCTTTTGCTTCAGACCTTTCTCAACTTTCGTGCCTTAGACAAACTTTCTTCTCACTCTTTTCTTTCGAAAATTGAATGATTGTAAAAATGAGAAGTGAATTCAATTTTAAAGATGAGAAAATCGACCCATTTAGCAAATTTCAATTGTTTCCATTAAATTGAGTTTGAACTTGGCTTGCACTCAGCTTCTGAATGGCAAGTTTTATCTTCAACGACGGTCTCCGGGAAAGTTTCCAAATCCAACGCTAGTTCAGTAAAGTTCTTTCTTGTCTTTTTCCAATTTTGATTTTCAAAGCTTATCTCTTTGTGGTGTTGAAAATTAAAATAATTAAAATAATTATTTTATGTGTCATTTCCAACCCCTTCGTCTTATGGCATTTATTATTTTTTATCTAAGGCAATATTTAATTTTCCAAAATTTTCCTTGCCATTGCCTTAGATAAATCTCTTTCTTCCAATTTTCTTTGCCATAATTTTCTTTCCATCTTCCTTAAGCCATTTGGCAAGATGTTTTAGACTTAGAAAAATATTTCTCCAAGAATGGCGAATTTTCTCAAGGCCAAGCATTTTTTTTATTTTCCAAAGTTCATACTTAGGCAAAATTTTAAATTTTTTCTTACTTATCCAAGTATGGCGAATTTCCACTTGATTTCATGCCATTCATTCTTCTCTCAAGGCAGACTTAGCCTTAGTCCAAGCCATTTAATTTTTTCCTTGGCTATGCTTTAGCCGCTTCACCTTTTTGGCTAAGGGCGGACTTCACTTGTTTCCATGCCACTTCACATTTTGGCAAAGGGCGAACTTCACTCATCTACTTACCATCTTGAAGCGGACTTCATCAATTTTCATGCCACTCAATGTTTTGTCCAAGGGCGGACTTGCCTAATTTCCTTGCCATCTTGGAGCGGACTTCATCTATCTCCTTGCCATTCAAGGGCGGACTTGCTCATAGTTTATGCAATTTCATTTTGTCCAAGGCTGGGCGGACTTCACCTATTGCCATGCCATCCTTTCATTTTTTCCAAGGCCGACTTGCCATACCTTCATGCCATTCAAGGCCGGACTTAGTCTCATGTCTTGCCATCTCAACTTTTGTTCAAGGGCGGACTTTGCATTCATCCCTGCCATTGTTGGGCGGACTTGGCTTATATCCTTGCCATCTTTTCTGGCTGAAGCTCTTTTGACATTAACTTCTTCCTTCTCTATGCTGGTTGGACTCCATACTTAGGCAAATTCATCATGAATTTCAGTCTCCTCCATGAATTTCTCAGATTTCTTCATGAATTTCTCAGATTTCTCACTATTCTCTTTGATTTGTTGATTGATTTTTCAGATTATTCACCATTTTTCTGTGATTTTTCCAATGATTTTTCCAGATTTTTAACGTTTTTCAGAATTTTCACCATGAATTCATAAAATTTTCAAATCGATTTTCTGAGAGTTTTGTTGAGTTTTTCGAACTTCTGAGTGGATTTTCGAAATTCGAGACCCTTCCAAAAATAGGAACCCTGACAAAAAATAGAAACTTTCCAAAAATAGCAACTTTCTAAAAATAGCCCCTAAAAAATAGGGATCTCAGAATTGCTCAAAAGTGCCAAAAAAGTAGGTCCTAAAAAATAGGGGGTCTGGAGGTGCAATCCCCAAAAAGTAGGAGATGTCGGAATTGACCGAAATGATAGTCGATCCTCATCTCTCGGGTTCTCGAAGCATGATGATGACGTTTGCACGGTGATCTAGGCTCAATTTCTCTTACTTGACTCGGTGACTGTTCAAAATTTCAAAACCCTAAACCCCACCGAAGATCAGACAAAACTGAGATGCAAAGACAAAACCCTAAAAAACAAACTACTAGGGTTCCCATTTGCAATGGGGCGAGGTGTGAATTAGGTCACAACAGGTATGAAGATTTCTATTGAAATATTTAAAGATTGAAATTTTATAATTTTCAGTCAGATTGGTAAACTACATTAAGACTCATAAGTTTTCTTTCTTTCCTTTTTTGTTTTGAATATACAGCATCTCGACCAAATAAAAGGAGTTTGGCTAAAAGACAACTATAAGCCTTTTCATGTATCTGCAATAGTATTAGACGCTATGAGCTGGTCTCTCCGAGTATTTGCTATGGGAAACAACACAATTGTTAGCGGACAATGCAGTAACAGATTTGATGAGCTGAGGTTCCTACAAGCTGAATGGGTGCCAAATTTTGCTATTGATATATTGAAGCTTGATAACTTAAGCTTCATAGACTTTTCTTTCAAGGAGAATGAAACTTGGAGTCTGCCCGAGGCAAGTTGCCATCTCTTCTCACCTTTTTTTTTTTGCAAAGATTAAAAAAAAGTTCAAAAATGGTGGTGTCTTTCTTTTTAATGTTGTTCATTAGCTCTCTCTCTTTCGTTGCAGAATTTCTGTAGTCTACAAGTACTCAAACTTAATAGGAGTGAGCGAAATGATGGGGCCAATTTACATGCAGCTATAGAATTTGGGCATCTTATTAAATTGAAACATTTGGACTTGAGAGGATTTAATATCAAAGAAGTGTCAAATTTTGTGAAGGTGTATAGTCTGCAGAAGCTGAGATTGTCAAAAATACAAGGTCTGAAGGAACTACCATGGACATTTAGGAAGCTCCGATCACTACAAGAGTTGTATCTAGGCAGCTGTGATGACCTAATGCGGTTAAAAGAAGGATTTGGAGAACTATGCTCCCTTTCTGTGCTTGGTTTGAGTGGTTGCAAAAGTTTGCAAGAGCTCCCATGCGATTTCAAGAAGCTATCATCATTACAGTTATTGAACTTATCCAATTGCTCTAATCTCCTTCAGCTACCAGAAGGGCTTGAAAACCTACCATCCTTAAAATTTATAGATGTTAGGGGTTGTAGTAAGTTGACTAGTCTTCCACACAGGGTTTGCGAGTTGTCTTTCTGGAAGAGTAGAATATCATTTTCTGGGTGTTCAAGTTTGATCGATCTGCCAGAAGAAATTTGCAAATTCACAACGTTGACAAGTCTGTCATTGGAGCGGTGCAGGAGCTTAAAGGTGCTTCCCATCGGCTTCGGTCGACTCAGTTGCCTAGAAGAATTAGTCTTAGATGAATGTGAAAGTTTGCAAGAATTGTGCGATGACTTTCATTGCTTGGCAAGTTTAAGAGGATTAAGGATGTGTGGATGCAAGAGCTTGTCAGGGCTACCTCAAGGTTTTGGAGAACTTGGCTGTTTGGAAAGGTTAGAATTATCAGGTTGTGATAGTATACAGGAATTGTGCAGCGACTTTGGATGCCTTGGGGCATTAGAAGTTTTGAAATTGTCCAGATGCAAAAGCCTGTCCAAACTTCCTGATTGTTTCGGTCAGCTTGGACGCTTGAAAAGTTTGGATTTATCAATGTGCTCTAAGTTGGAGGAGCTTTCTAGTAATTTTCATTGCCTGACATCATTAATAGAATTAGATCTGTCAAATTGTGAGAGCCTGGGTGAACAATGGATGGACAATGTGGGGTCTGTTCAGAGCTTGTGGTGCCTAAATATTTCACGAAGTGAAAAGATGATCCAACGGTGGGCAGAAGTGCAAAGGGAGAAAGAAGATTGACATTTCGTGGTGCTAACAGACTCCTCTTGGGAGGTAATGAAGATTTTAAAATGAATTCATTGTTCTTTTAATCCAGGTAAAAACTAATTTAATAGTAGAATCAGCACATAATATTCAGGATAATAAATACAAGCTTAAACCATAGGAAATAAATACTAAACAATTACTTACAATAGAACTGTAATGCTATACAACAAACCTGTTACGTCATTCAGCAAAATTTTACAATCAGCAAATGCAGAAAATACTGTATTAATTTTGAATATTCTCTTTATGAGCTCTCTTTGGCGTTTCCGGGATGGGTATGCCATGACAACAGGGGACACGTTTCGGAGATGGCAGTATGGGGGTGTTTTTTTGGGGACGTCAGGGATGACAATATATAATAAAATTTTAAATATATATAAAGAGTCAAGTTTCTACAGTATGGCAGTAGTAATATAAGATAACAATGTTAAAATGGTGTTGGATGATAGTTTGTAGAAGCTTCCATGCCATATTCTAAAAAAAATTGTTTGTTTATACTTCTCATATGATACAGTGTTCACACAATATCACACTGTATTAGACCATGGTAAATGCATCATTAGTCTCTTTTGTAACTGACAAAATTGTTTGTTTATACTTCTCACATGATACAGTGTTCACACAATATCACATTGTTTTAGACTATGGCAAATGCATCATTAATCTCTTTTGTAACTGACAATGATGATTGACTCTAATACTATATCAAATTTTTTGAACAATAAAATCAGAAACTCAAATTATTGCTGTTAGTGATAACTGTTATATAGCTTATATCATTAATTATACATCTGAATCATGATATATTTATTGCTGCTGTTATAATGCTTGCCATGTTGTACTGTTGTTATAAAGCTATTATGAAATATCCAACAGTCCTTATTTAATATTATAAATTATTTTTTTAAAAATATTATAAAAAAATACTTTTCCCGTCGTCAAGGGATGTCTGATATATCCCCAGCTAGGTTGGAGATGGCCAAACACCCCTGTACATTTCCTGCCATCCCCAATTTTATGGATGCCTTCTAGAACATTTCTGCATTTCTTAAGTTGGAAGATGGCTAGAGGACATCTCCTAATGTTGTACATTTCCTGCCATCCCCAATTTTAGGGATGCCTTCTAGAACATTTCTGCATTTCCTCAGTTGGAGGATGGCTAAAGGACATTTCCTAATGTCCTGCTCTCTCCCGCGCTCTCTGAAATTCTTCAAAAAATTTGAAGAGTGGAGAATAACACAGATTATGAATGAATCTTTTATAACAGTCTACTTAAATATTATTTAATAATATTACATTTCATTAAATATTATTATTATTTTTTAAAATTAACTTTTTAACTGTTCATCTGAGTTATATTTAATATTAACCATTTTATAGAGTCACAAGGTAACTCCAAAAATAGGAGAGAAAAGCCGTCTGCTTTATTTCATTAAAAAAAATTAGAAGGCATACTTGAAACTCTAGAAACAGCAAATCAAACTGATAAAGGATGCGCTAACGCAGAAACTGAATGCATGCTGGCAAACTATAAAGCAATCCCAAAAATAAATGCCATTTGGAGCAAACTGATTTCTCTAAAACACTCTGATTTATTTATAAATAAAAAACTAAGAATAGTCTTATCCAAGAAGCACTTCAGCAGCATCAACCAACAGGTAAAGAGTGGTGATTTATCTGAATCTCCAGTTGATTCTTAATTATAGCTAATAAATCTAATGTATTTCATTTGCAGTGAACGAAAGATTTGATCTTCCCGTTGCTTGTCTTGCAATGCAGGAAACACGGTGGGGACGGAATGCTTTGTTGTTGAAGGTAATGATACCAAAGATATTTGACGAAGAAGGTCTACTGATTGACATTCATGAACGCCCCTTCTATTCATCCTCTCTTCCACCACCCTCCGCTCTCATCTTCATTATTAGAACTGATGATACCCTCAATACTCAAAAGTCTAGTCGCTCTCAAATAGATGGCAACTTAATTGAAAAAAGTATGCAACAACTAGAACTGAACTCAAGAGCGTTGTCAATCATATATGCCGGTAGACATTTCAGTGCACTACCATCTGAGGTGACAGATAGAATCGTGGCTTATACACCTTCAAGCTCAAAGACCGACTTCTTCTTTGATAAGGTGTCTGCTACTTTCCCCGAAATCTATGGAAGAGCTACCTCTGTTTTCAGAAGCAGAGATGGTTTAGAAGTAAAAGGAATAAAATGTCCGTCCGTATGGGAAGATGTCTCGTATATATTAAATGAATCGGCTTTTCTCGTAAATGCTCCGAGGGGGAGCAATGTTGAAATCCTAAGAGCAATCCTGCAAACAGATTTCCTCCTCAAGAAAAATCAGCAGGTATTTCAATGTTTTTTGGTTTCTCAAAATCTAACTTTTATTAAGAATCAAAAGTTTTATGCAAATCGGTGTCACTACCTAAAATTTCGACAAAAAATTGTATGTGAAGATCCTTGATTTACAAGGAAAAGTGATATTACTTCTCCATACAAGCCCAATGATGCACATGATTCCAAGCTATTCAGCGTTGAATGACATGTATACGAAGATGCAAGGCAGCCATCAAGATCTCGTAGAAGTGGTATGGATTGGACTGTGTGATGAGAGAGAAAGGGCCAAGTTCGAAAGAGTTGCTGCAGATGCCCCATGGCCTGTGGTCCCTAATCCATAGTTGATTAAACAGTCATTAGAACACTTCTTTACTTTACTAAATTTCCCGTGGTCGCGTGCGAGAGTGATGGTGGTGGATGGCAAAGGAAGAATCTCCAACAAGAATGCATGGGAGATGATCGAAAGGTGGGGAATGGAGGCATTTCCATTTTCCGAGGGTCGTGAGGAAGAACTCAGAATATCAGAATGGGAGATGGCGTTTAACTGCAAGCAATTTGTTCTTCAAAACTTACCCTTCTCGCAAACAAAGGTAACAAAGGTGACGTTAAGCGGTTTAAGTATTTATTTATCTAATCCGCTCAATAGTTGCGCAGATTCCATTGAAAGCGTACACATGTTGAACACTTAATTTTGTTTCTGTTTTTTCTTGTTCTCCTGAAACGGCCAGGTGGAGGGGGGGTCGCCCTGTGGAGAAATAATGATGGTATTCGTAGGCTTAGCAGATCAGATGTTGGAGTTCGCTGCTGAGTTAGAGGATGCTCTCACAAAGTTGAAAAGTCATTTTCAACTCTATTATATTTGGCATAAAAGATGTTCTTACAAAGATGGGGAGAAAATGAAGATGAAGAAGAAGAGCACCATTCCCAGCATCTCACAAATGGAAGCATACAGATTTTGGGAGCGCATGAAGTATTTGTATGACGATTTAACAAGAATGGGGAGTGACGAAAATATAGTGCACGTGAGAAAACTGGTGTGTGGTATTATTAGTGCAGAGTGGGAGTCATATGGAATGGAAGATACAAGTAATAGCGGTGGATGCGAAGGGGGAGATGGTGAGTGGGGGAGGAAAGGAGTGTTGCGATATTCTTATTTTTCTGATTCTTTCCTAAACTGTCTTCTGATTTTTTCTTTAACTGTTTTCGGATACTTTCCTTTCCTATAGATAGTGTAGCTGTATGCATAACGCACACAGCATGATTGTAGGATCTAGAGATGTATATGAACCTGTACAGATTCATTGTAAATAATAAGAATGAAAAATATTCTTCTCAGTTTCTGTTTTTAAGTTGGTATCAGAGCTTCGAAATTTGAATCTTTTGTTTCCCCTTCATTGAACCATGGGCGATTCAAATTCGGAAGTATTTCAGCCCAAATTTGCTCCCATTATTATTCAATCCGAAGGTTCATCCTTCAATGCAGGGATTGTACTCGATGAAACAAACTATGATTTGTGGTCTCAAATCATGGAGATGCATATTGCTGAGAAGGAGAAACTCTCTTTCATTCGTGGTAATTCAAAGCCACCTACCGAGAAGGATGATGGATATGAGAAGTGGTATGCAGACAATCAAAAGGTCAAGAGATGGCTGTTGATGTCTATGTCCCCAGAAATTATGAAGCGATACATTCGCTTACCCACTGCTCGAGATATTTGGAAAGCCCTTTCTAAGGCTTTTTATGATGGAGCAGATGAACTGCAGGTATTTGTCTTGAATCAGAGGGCTTTCTCTGCCAAACAGAATGGCAGAACACTCTCTGTGTATTATGGAGAATTAACCGAGATTTTTGGTGAGTTGGATCATCGTGATAAGGTGATCATGGAAAGTGAGAACGATGTTGAATCTTACCGAAAATCAGTTCAGCGACAAAGGGTGCATATTTTTCTTGCTGGATTAGATGGTGACTTCGAACAAGTCCGCGGTGAAATTTTGAGAAAGGATCCTATTCCTGAATTAGAAGCATGTTATGCATTGGTCCGCCGTGAATCTGTTCGACGCACAACGATGATTGGAGAACCAGAAAAGGCTGAAGCTTCAGCCATGGTGACCCAAAACCGATCTAATCAGAACCGGCCTTCTCAAAGCACGCCTAAGATCACTAATGGTGCCGATAAATCCACCTACAAATGCACCCATTGCAATCAAACTGGTCATACCAAAAGTCACTGCTTTGAACTTGTAGGGTATCCAGAATGGTGGGATCGTAGCCGCGATTCACGGAAGAATTCCAAAAAGATCTCCAGTGCTGCGTTTGTTGAAACAAAGACAGAGGATGATGTTGCTAAACAGATCTCAGCATTAGCAACAGCGGCAGGTAATGGTGGTAAGTTTTTAAATATGTCTGCACTTGTTTCTAATAGTGCATGGATAATTGATTCTGGTGCTACGGATCATATGATGTTTGATTCTAGACAGGTCTCATCTCTTAAACCGTCCTCACAAAAATTTGTTTCCACTGCCAATGGCTCTTCGGCCCCAGTTATCGGAGAAGGACCCTTACCTCTCACTGATACTTTGAATCTAGATTCTGTTTTAGTTGTTCCATCTTTGGATTACAATTTGTTGTCAGTTTCCCAAATCACCGCTGCTTTACATTGTGTTGTAATTTTTTGGCCTGATTTTTGTGTGTTTAAGGACATCCGAACGAGGCAAACGATTGGTTGTGGTGTTAGGCGAGGGAAGTTGTATTACTTGGACTTGGTGTCAAAGAGTTCGGACAAGCTGCGTCAAGCTCTAATGGTGGATAGCTCTGAGGGGGAGAAGCATAAATCTGAAATCTGGTTATGGCATCGATGTCTGGGGCATGCTTCCTTTGGTTACCTGAAGAAATTATTTCCTAGTTTATTTGCAAAATTTGTTGTTTCTAGCTTCCGGTGTGAAGTTTGTGAACTTGCAAAAAGCCATCGTGCTTCTTTTCCATTAACTTTGAATAAAAGTCTAGTTCCTTTTATGGTCATACATTCTGATGTTTGGGGTCCGTCCAAAGTCACTACATTGGGTGGATCACGTTGGTTTGTTACTTTTATTGACGATTGTACCAGAATGACTTGGGTGTGCTTAATGAAGTCTAAAAGTGAAGTGAACTTGTTATTTCAAAAAATATATAACATGGTTCGTACTCAGTACAATGCACAAGTTCAGGTTCTCCGTAGTGACAATGGAGGTGAATATTTGAGTTCTGAACTTCAGCAGTATCTGGAAGCACACGGAATTATACATCAAACTACTTGTTCTAATACACCTCAGCAGAACGGGGTGGCTGAGAGAAAAAATTGTCACTTGTTGGAGGTTGTCCGTGCTTCGTTGATAGAAGCCCATATGCCGTTGTCTTATTGGGGCGAAGCACTTATCTCTGTAGCCTATTTGATTAACCGGGTACCCTCCAGGACTATTGATTTCCAGACACCATCCCAGGTTCTCGCTGAGGCGGTTGTTGCTCCAGCTGTCCCAAATTTACCTCCTCACGTCTTTGGTTGTGTAACATTTGTACACCTCCATAAGCATCAGCGCAACAAGTTATCTCATCGAGCACTGCGATGTGTCTTTCTAGGATATGTTGCTTATCAAAAGGGGTACCGATGCTATCATCCTCCAACCCAACGAATGTTTATTACATTGGATGTAGTTTTTCATGAAGACTCGATGTATTTTTCCTCTGAGCCTGAACTTCAGGGGGAGTACCAGAAGGAAATTCAGACTCTACACTATGATGATCACATCTCTGAAGATGTGGGTAACTTAGACATCTCTAAAGAAGTGGAACTCTCTGAACCTATTAATCAAGAAGTGGGTGAATTGGAGGTGTATGATATAACCTTGGATCAAAATAGTGATGAACACCCAGAAACAGAAGTTGTGGCTCCACCTTCGTCCGAGTCCCTCACCCCACAGGCAGCCAATACACCACACCAATTGCTTACTGAGGATGTTCCTGAACCATCTAGAAAACAGCTACCACAGCGTCTCACCAGAGGTATCCCTAAACCCACATATGAACCCGAACTTTCTAGTAAAGTTAGATATCCCATGAGTCATTATGTGTCTAACCATCGTTTGTCAGAATCAAATCAGTCATTTGTAATTCAGTTATCTACTGTATCTATTCCTAACAATGTGCAGGAAGCCTTAGCTGACCCAAGATGGAAAGCCGCTATGAATGAGGAGATGAAATCATTGCAGGAAAATAAAACCTGGGAACTTGTTGACTGTCCACCAGGAAAGAAACCAGTTGGATGTCGTTGGGTTTATACTGTGAAGTACAAAGCAGAGGGTACAATTGAACGCTTTAAGGCGAGACTAGTGGCAAAAGGGTACACCCAAACCTATGGGATCGATTATACAGAGACATTTGCACTTGTAGCTAAAATCAATACAGTACGTGTCTTGTTGTCTCTAGCTGCGAACTTGGGTTGGCCATTACAATAGTTTGATGTGAAGAATGCCTTTCTACATGGAGAGTTGTCCGAAGACGTCTACATGGAACTCCCACCCGGATGCATGATACCAGAAATACATAGTCAGAAGGTGTGCAGATTACAAAAGTCACTATATGGATTGAAACAATCTCCGAGGGCATGGTTTAGAAGATTCACAAAGTCTATGAAAGCTTTTGGTTACCGTCAAAGCAATTCAGACCACACTTTATTCCTAAAGAAACAACAGGGTAAGATAACTGCACTTATTGTGTATGTGGATGACATGGTGGTTACAGGAAATGATCCTGAAGAAAGGAAGGCTCTACAGGTTTACTTGTCCAGAGAATTCGAAATGAAAGACCTCGGTCCCTTAAAATATTTCCTTGGGATCGAAGTGTCTCGATCTGATAAAGGGATCTTTCTGTCTCAAAGAAAGTATGCCTTACACTTGTTACGGGAAACTGGTATGTCAGCATGTCAACCAGCTGATACACCAGTGGAAGAAAGATTGAAGTTATGTATTGAGTCTAATCAGGTACCAATTGATAAAGGAAGATACCAGAGACTTGTAGGAAGATTGATGTACTTAGCACACACAAGGCCAGACCTTGCCTATGCATTGAGTATTGTTAGCCAGTTTATGCATAATCCTGGAGAGCAACATATGAATGCAGTTATGAGCATTTTGAGGTATTTGAAGTCTGCTCCTGGAAAAGGAATTTTATTCACTAAAAGGGAGGATTATCAAAATGTGGATGCATATACTGATGCTGACTGGGCTGGAGCAGTAGATGACAGGCGTTCTACCTCAGGTTATTTCACCTTTGTAGGAGGTAATCTCGTTGCATGGAGAAGCAAAAAACAAAATGTTGTTGCACGATCAAGTGCAGAGGCAGAATTTAGAGGTATAGCACTTGGAGTATGTGAAGCGTTGTGGCTAAGACTTCTCCTAATAGATTTGGGCTATTCGCCTAGGCGGCCAATTCAACTATATTGTGACAATAAAGCAGCTTGTGATATTGCTCATAATCCGGTTCAACATGATCGTACAAAGCATGTGGAGGTAGACATTCTTCATTAAAGAGAAGTTAGATGAGAAGATTGTGGAGCTGCCTACGATTCGATCAGAGGATCAGTTGGCCGATATTCTCACCAAAGCAGTTTCAAGTCGAGTGTTCTCGACATTTTTGGGCAAGTTGGGCATGTGTGACATCTATGCACCAACTTGAGGGGGAGTGTTGCGATATTCTTATTTTTCTGGTTCTTTCCTAAACTGTCTTCTGATTTTTTCCTTAACTGTTTTCGGATACTTTCCTTTCCTGTAGATAGTGTAGCTGTATGCATAACGCACACATCATGATTGTAGGATCTAGAGATGTATATGAACCTGTACAGATTCATTGTAAATAATAAGAATGAAAAATATTCTTCTCAATTTGCACGTGAAAAATCTGGTGTGTGGTATTATTAGTGCAGAGTGGGAGTCATATGGAATGGAAGATACAAGTAATAGCGGTGGATGAGAAGGGGGAGATGGTGAGTGGGGGAGGAAAGGAGGTGGTAGAGGCAGTCTTGCAGTGTGTTGAGAATGACTCAAAGCTGCCGACTGAAGCTGTCCAATTTTTGGAGGGGCAAAGTGAAGATGGGATAATTCATTCCAAACATCATCCCCAACATCTTATGCTTCCAATATCTTTCCGCTATGGATCTCGCAGCTGCACCATATGCTCCAAAAACGTTGTAGATCATTATCAATGCAATGTACGTGAAAATCATGTAATGTGTAATGAATGTATTTTAGACTCGGAAGGGAAAGTATAGGAGCTTATTGTTCTTATAAAGGCTAATTATTGTATTTTTTTATTTTTTTAAATTTATTTATATTATCATTATCTTTTCGGAAAATTATTTTAAGAACTTTGTAGTTGATTTTTTTTATTTTTTATTTTTTTTATGTATATATGAAAATTTTAATTTTATAATTATTATTAATTCATTTTCAAATGTTAATATAGTACTTTAAATTTATATTAGTGTGTAATACCCCTCCTCTTACTATTTGGATTTATTAATTTATATGCTTTAACTTGATATGTTGATACTATGATGATACTATTATGGTTTGATTTGGTTGGTTTGAAGTTTGATGATGTTATTCCTTTAGTGGACATGATCATTTGATATGACATTATTAGTATGACTTATGATACTTTGTGTGTTGATTGGATTATTGTTTATTCGAATAGTTGTTCGTTAATGTTTTATATGTCGATGTGATGATTCTATGGTGATCATGTTATTTGAATTCATCATTGTTTTATAATGCAATGGTTTAATAATTCTAGTTATGATGCGGTAGTTAAGTATCATGTTATCTTATGATCAATTTGGTTAGAAATGTTAGTTCGTCATTGATATTGTAATTGTTAGAATAGAGTAGGTGAGAGGACAGTGTAGCATCACTCGTTCACGAGTGCCCTGCTATACTGCAACTCCTCACGATATGATGTTTGATTATATATATACATGTGCTACTTGACGTTTATTTGGATGCAGGATTGCAGGAATAAGTTTCGTTTCCACCTGCTTCGGCAGAACAGGGTGAGCAATAAATTAACCCAATGGGTAAAATGTTGAAAAAGGGAGTAGGTTTGGAAGTGTCTCTGTCCCAAGTCCGTCATCCTGTTGTAAGTTGTGTCATGACTGAGGTGTTGTCCTTGTTATGCATTTTGATTGTTGAGTATTAATTTATGGTTAGTGTTTAATTAATTAATCTTATTTGATAAGATAATTAATTAAAGTTGTTTTGTTGTTTTGATTTAATTGCGAGTTAGAAAAATGTTAAATTTAAATATATTGTAAATTAAAAAGTATTTAGTTAATTAAAGTGCAAGAAATTAAATTAAATTAATATTGTTGAGAATAATTAGATATTATCTTTTTATTAATATTAGATTAGAAAATCATGGGAGGATAATATCTTGATTTAATAAATTATTTTAATTAAAAACTGTAGATAAGTTGTGCTTTTAAAAGCTGGAAATGGACCAATAAGAAAAGAGGATTTTTGAGAAAAGAAAGCAAAAAAAGCTTTATTGAATTTTTATTTTTGATTTATTATTTTTATGAGAGAATTATTCACACACAGAAGTTTGCTTTGTTGTTTTGGGATCTGGAAAAAAAAAAGAAAAAAAGAAAGAAAGATAGTTTTTGGTTTGGTGTTTGTTTTCTGGGTAAAATTATTGTGGTTTTGGAAAGAAAAGAGAGATTCAGAAGAACGTTGAAGGCCAGAAGGTCGAGAAATGAGCTAAAGACAGGAATTTGGAAAGGAAGCTGCAGAGGGGTTCCACGTTCGAAAGAAGATTATTGTGCTGGATTCTTCACCAGACGAAGGACACCAGGTTTTCTTCTGTTAATTATTATTATTTCTGTTCTTTGAAACAATATCTGTTTGTTGTGTTGAGAAATTCATTGAAAGAGGTCCCAGTGATTTGAAAACTTTGTTGTATTAAAACCCTTGGATCTTCTGTAGAAAATTTTAGTAAAACCCTTTCAAGATTCTTTAGTTTAGTAGTGAAAATTATTGTTTATAATAAAAATCATTGTTATTATGGATTTAAGTTATTTGCTCGATTAATTTTATATCTGTGTGAAGATCCGAAAATAAATATATGTATTATAGATTTTAATCTATTATTTATTTTTATTTTTGTTTGAAAACGAAATGATTGAAAGAAAATTGTTTATAGAATTATGTGTTTTTCATTGTTATTTTTTTTGTGAAATCCGAAATCGAAAATTAAATTAAATCTAAATGAAATTATTAATATGAAAATTAAATTATATATAAAATAAAATAAAATATAAATTTTATGGTTATTGGGGGGTGGACGGCTTGCCGCGGCTGTACCGTCCACGGGCCCCAAGTGGTGGCTGCAGTACGCAGTCACCACTGACTGCACACAGCAGCCGAGGCTGCTGGGCGCAGCCAGTGGGGGCTGCGTACCCCCCCGGCCCACAGTACTATGTACTGTGGGCGCTGGCAATTCGGCCCTTTAAAAAGTTTTAATTCATTTGTTTTTTTTAAATTTCTTTTATTTAATTCGGTTTTTATTTATTAATGCGATTTGGTTTTTATTAATATTTAGTTTATATATATATATATATTGAGTTTTTAATTCAATTTTTATTTTTATAATATTCGAATGTGATTTAATTTGAATTTGTTTTATAAAATAATTTGTGTAATAGGATTATATTAACTTTATTAAATGATTATTTTTATATATATGAACATTTGGGTAATAGTGTTGTTTTGTTGTAAATATGATTTTTAATATGATAAGAATAGGAGAAATTGCAATGTTTAATATAGTTGTGCAAATTAGGAATATATTAGGTGAGTTGAATTAAATTGGATTTCTTTCGAGTTGATGACCTTATTTATGGGAACGCTTTGGTTAGGGAAGTTAATTGTGAAATTTAGAGTAAATGATTGGGTTGTAAACACTTCAATGTTGGGAAATGAATTTGGTGTTTTTGATTGAGTAAATGCAAGATTGTAAACTGTGTTTGGTTGGGTTTAGGAAACCCTAACATTAGATAATGAGTTGCCTGGAATGTTTTTCTATTATGTTTCTTTCATTTTCCATGTCAGGCAAATAGGGTTAAGGGTCTATGTAAGTCTTCCAGAGAAGTTCTTTAGAGTGGGATGTTTTGTGTAGAGGTTCAATTTGTGAATCACCTTGGGAATGGTGTAGAGTTGTACTATTATGTTGTACCCAATTTCCACGAACGGGGATTTGTGCCTCCTAGGAAATAGGAGAGGGTAATGAGATTTGTACCTCCTTTAGAAGGAGTGTGTTTTCGTATTTGGTTTCCTCCAGTGTTCGTAGTGAGTTTCCTTGTTTTGTTTCCTCGGATTGGAGAGGTTATGTTGTCTAGTTACCTATTGTGGTATTGTACCTTGTGTGTTGTCGATAGGAGAGTGGCTCTTTGTGGGGGTCCGACACACAAAGGGGCGCCAGGGTAACTCACCTAGAGTTTAACTAAGTGATAATCTAAAAGAATTAATGGGGATCTTTCACACTAATAAAGATAAAAAATGTCTCTCTCGTGAAGCAAGTGAATGATAAGGCTCGAGATGAGATGGGACGCATAGTTTTGCGTGAGGGTCTGGGGGCCGGTAGAGGCAAGCCAGGGTAACCCAGGATGGGGGTCCGGTAGCCTAGGAAGGTTAAGCCAGGGTAACTCATGACAATTTATGCATGACACTCTTCCTATGTTGACAGTTAGTCAGTTATTATGTGATGTACATGATCTTTGTTCTTTGGAAGCATTGTAACCTCGTGTTAAGTGACGTTGTGATTGTAGTGGTTAAGTGATTTATTGATTTCTCTTTGGTTATTGTTGGAAGTAGTTTTTGATAGTGTCTTGAGTTTCATTGATGTTGTGATTGTGACTTGTTATGTTCTGAAGTGGTTTGTTGTTGTGCCTTTTGGATTTATTTTGTTTAGTTTTCTTTGTGGTCTTGGTGTTAAGTTGTCTGTCTGGAGTTAGTATTGTGTTACTGTTAGACGTGCTTGGTCAGGGATCCTTCCTTGTCTACTCCCAGCACGGGGGTGGTTGGGTGGAACGTGCTTCGCACCCCGTTGGGTTCCCTTTCTGTTGCAGATGTATCTTTATTGCGGGGTTTTAGCGAATGATGTTGATCCAGTTTTCTTATGTACCAGATGTATGTTATACTTCAGATGTAATGTATTCATTGATGTATTGTCTCCCACGTGTGTTGGGATGACCTTGTTGTAAATTGTATATGTGGTTATCGAGATGTATGTTCAGACAGTTGTATTTTACTATCATTTGGATGTAATGTATATTCAGGCCATGTATTTATTTAGGAACGATCATTTGTAATAGTTGTGTTAAGTTGTGTTATATCTGTGGTAATGTAAATGCCTCATATTTTTATAGTATCTTTCGTTGTCATATGTACATATGTTATGAATATGGTTATTGTTTAATAGATATTTTAAATAATGAAGTGGGAATGAATAGATTTATGTAACTGTTAACTATTGTTTAGTCTATTGTCTTGGTTATGGGTTAGAATAGTAATGTCACCTCGTGTACCCCAATGGAATTAGTCGTGTAACTTAATACATTGTTTTATTGGAATACTTAAATACAATCTTATGTTCTTAAAAACAAATTTGTTCCGTTGTTATTAGTTCCTTTGGGGTTTGCACGGCGGGGCGTTACATAGTGTGTTAATTAAAATTAAATTAATTATGAAAGAGAAGGTTTTTGATAAATTTATAATTTTAAGGATTACAAGTGTATTTCATATTATTAATTTTTATTTTATGTTATTTTGTGTGGGTGTCTTTAAGTATATTTTTGAGGGTTAAAGGTGTAATTTTCATTAGCATTGTCTAATTTCAAAATTAATTGTGATTATAAGACAATTTTGTACTAGTCCTTATTTCTCAACTATTGCTTTGAAATATTTGAATTGTTCACTTAGGATATTTATATAAAACAATATTATTCCAAGTTCATTTTAATTATTATTGGATCTCACAACTTTGTAGTGTCTTCCATCACAAGGAATCACCTAGTAGTCACTATATCATCTTTTGTGCTCGGTATATTAGCCACATTGACCCTCACATCTCAAATGCAAGAATCTTAATTCTTGCACTAGCTAAAGCCAACACTTTATTGTATTTAGTTTCAACAACTTAGCATAATCATAATCACATTATTATCAGCCATTTACACATTCAACATGTGCCTTCAAATTTTCTACCAAATTATTTACTCAATTAACAAGACTTACAAAGAAAAATGCAAAATTATTTTCAACTCCTTTTTCTAATTTCAAGATAAACAATGTCTTTTATTATTATATTTTTATTTATTATATAATTAGATATACAATCATTTATCCTAAATATTTAATTATTTCCTTTACAATCATCAATTGTTACTCCAAGGATTATTGCAATTGAAATGATCTATATCTCAATGGTATCCTTTAGCCACATAATCATGACCTATAAATTGAAAGAATCATAGCATTTTCTAGTACACCATGAGGTTCATGGTATTGACCCTAGATTTAAGTTTTTTCCATAATTCAAACATTGATAACTATCGGGGGACAACTCAACAAACATGACCTAGGAATTGGTGGCATTCATGATACACAAACACCTATACAATCATAACATTACGTATATATTTTGAGCAAAAAATCTACATTATAAAAGATATGCTAAGAGTTTTCATGGTGGGTGAAATATTTTCCCTTATTAATATTAAATTTAGGATTTGTGTATTTTTAATAATATTTAAGATTTATTATAGTGTTTAGACATGAAGAAAATACTCATCTAAATAGTTAGCTAGCACTTCGAAGGGTCAAGTTTGTAGGGTTGAGACACTTTTGTAGAAATGGATTAGACCTTTGAATCTAGAAATGATCTAGATTAGTGCACAATCTTGATTCTTGTTTCATCAAGTCCACTTGTATTTTCTCTACTATCTAAACTAGCAATACTTATCAAGTTTGTAGGGTTGAGACACTTTTGTAGAAATGGATTAGACCTTTGAATCTAGAAATGATCCAGATTAGTGTGCAATCTTGATTCTTGTTTCATCAAGTCCACTTGTATTTTCTCTACTATCTAAACTAGCAATACTTATGAATATCTTTAGATGATTTATTAGAATATCATAAGGGGACATGTTCTCCTAAGTCAACCCTCATTATTTAAGTTGTATAAATGGTCAAATAAAACAAGTCTTGGTAATTTAAATGCTCTAAGATCCATTTTAGTGCTCCAATGGAAATAATCCTAGTGTGCTCCTTTAATATGAATGATTAAATGAAATATGATGGTAAATAAATGTGATAGAATACATCTAAATGTGAGGAAATAAAAATGAATCACATAAGCATGTGATTATATGACTCAAAATGGCTAACAAAAAAGGGATAGAAACTTTAGAATTGAATATGAATATTTAAGTTTTAACCTAGGTAATTTTCATGGGCCTAAAATTGATCTTGTACCTATAAAATTGTCTTGGAACAAAGAAGTCCTAAAATCAAGGCATACGTGATTTTTTTGGGAGTAAATGCATGGATAGCCATAAGAAATAGATAATCAAGCTAAATGTATTGAAGTATGTGTGTATATTGATAAAAGGTGAGTGCAACAAATTGGGAGATAAGAAAGTGACCAAATTATTAATTTTGGGAAAAATATGACAATATTATGTTTTTGATTAGATTAGTAGGGAAAAAAGGCCTTGACCTTAGAGTTCAGAACAAAAATAACTTAAACAAAAACTTTAGAACTGGCATCCATGCCACCAAAATAACAACAAGACATGCAAGCTTTCCAAAAATAAAACAACTAAAAACTAGAAAACCAAAAGAAATGAAACTATTCACCAACAATAATTAAAGGAAAAAACACCTGGGACCCAAGCACAATATTTGATTACCTGTTCTAGTTCTCCTACAAAGATTCAAGTGACTCCTCCCAATATTCTTTGACCTAGACCTTTTCCCTTTTATATTTTTGGCTTTATCCAATTGAGGGCCTTTGTCTTTTCCTTGATTCTTTCTTTATTTATTGATTTTTGAATTTTATGCGACAATTCCCATTATAAATTCCAACATTATGTCCTGAGTGATAGAAGTAAGATTTCAAATGGTTGATTCCATTCTATGGATTATGTCATTGCTAGATTTCATCTTACTCTCCATTTCCTTGACTTTTGTTTGTAAAGTCTCTAGTTGAGATCTTACAGAACTAGGAGAGTCCTCACTTTCTATTATGTCATCTTTGTCACCCTTGTCGACAACATCTTTTTATTTACCCAAATAAAAAAATTTACCTCTTCATCCTCCTTTGGGTTTCCATCTTCATCATCCTCGTTTCCTTCTTCATCATCATCTTCTTCGCCTTTAGGTTCAGTGTCCTTTTCTTCATAAAACTACTCTTCAACATCATCACCAAGATCCACCTCAACATCCCCACATTGCTCTTCCTCAACCCCAATCTATAGGTACTCCTCCCTATCCATACTATGGATATCATCCTCAAAGATATCCTCAAAATTAGGGAGAAACTCCTCATCCGTGTAGTTGTCCTCATCCTTATACAAGAAATAAATGACTTTTTTCCCTTTAGTAGTCTAAGAGGTACCCACAATAAGCACTTTGGAAAACTTGGTGGATCTATGATCCCCAACATACAATGAGATGTTCTACTCTAGGTTCAGATTAACATGCAACTCACCTTAGACATTTGAAATATTGATGGGTCTCCCATCTTCCATAATATAGTTGACTTTTATTTTTTCCCTTTTCAGATTTGATTGGAGGGGCTTTCCTTTTGATGGGGTGGCATCTAGGGTTTTCAAGCAATCAATTTCAATACAATTTTTACCAAAGGACTGTGAGGAATTTTTGCAACCAATTTTGACAAACCCTTTCGTTTTATCAGAGAAAATGATAAGAAGGTCCTCTAGTAGAGTAAGGTTAAAATTATCAAAGAGCCCATAAAACAACTCCCTTCTTTTAATGGCCTTTTTCCACCTAGACCTCGTACTTGAGCTAATGCTTCCTTTCACAACGTATGCAAGAGGAGGAGGTGGTTCAATCTCTTGCATCTTAACATTGATTTTCTTAAGAATTGGGTTTTTCTTCAAAATAAAAAAGAGGCCAGATTTATAGAGGGCCATAATTAAGCCTTGGTGTAGAGGACATGCCCCATCCACACTATATTTTTCAAGAGAGGAAAGGAGATAAAAAGGGGGATTTATCTTAATCCATGTTGAATATGGTTTAAAATTAGAAAGTGCTAATCGTGAATAGTATGAAATCGCCCTTCCAAAGTAAAATATTTATTATATGTAGACATACTAATCCCCATGATGTTGGTAATTTTCTCTATTGTATCCATTATGGAATTTCACCATCTATTCCCCTTTCTCAAAGAAGGCATTGATGAATTTGTCATAATTGTTACTAATCTTTTTTTGAATATGCTCTCCTTCACACTTTATAATAGTGGCTTTGGTGATTAATTCTTTCATGACCTAGAATCATACTCCCTGATAGATACAAACCCTTGATCCTAGGAATTGACAAATTTAGAGGTTAATTTATTAGTGTTCCCTTTCATAGCCTTTAAGAAATGTGAGCAACCCCCTTTTTCAAATAGCTCCCAGAGCTCGATATTTTGCATCAAATCCTTGTACAATTATGACTAAGTTCTTTTACGAGCCCCCCCCCATCATTTTCCTCATTATACTATTCTTAGCAATCCCATAATAAATAATCCTAGAATCCCTTCTATTACAAGAGACAAATTTAAAAATTATATTGAATCAAATCACAAGGAATAACATTGGTTTACCAAAAAAAGAGGTGATGAGCGGGAGTGGCTATTCAAGTGGGAGTGGGGGTTTGATTTCTGAGGAGGGTGGGAGTGGGGAGGAAGATGATGTAGATGGTGCTATTCGCTGGCTTCTGGCGTCTTGTTCTTTGGGTGCTGCAAGTTGGAGCAGGAGGAGCTTGTTCTTTGTTCGAATGGAGTAGATGGGTGGGAATAGATACTCCTCTAAGGTTGGTGACACTGGAGATGGCAAAGATGCTTTGAGAGCTCTTTATTTTTTGGCTGCCTTTCATCTGGGGTTTTTGTGGGAGGCTCTGGCTTTTTGGGGTCTTTCTCTTGGACGCCTTGGGAGATGCATTCTTCCCATTTGGAGCCAGTTGTGTGTCTTGGCTCTTCTCTTGGTTGTGTTGGTTGGGGATCGCTTTTGGAGTCGTTAGTGTTGCTTTTGGTGGCTGGCATTTTTTTGTTAGTGTTTTCCTTATGGCCTAGGCCTTTCCTCTCTGGCTCGTGGTTCTCTTCCCTTCGGTGATGGGCTCCTATCTTGGAGTGTATTTTGCTGCGCTTCTCTGGTGGGCTTGCCTTATCTTGTTGATTTGGTGTTGTTGTGGTCATGGCAATTCTTCTGAGTAGTGCATGTTTGTGCTTCTTGGTGCGGTGTTGGGAAGGGACGGTCTCTCTTTTGAGATTATTGGTTTGTTTGACCATAGCCTCTTTTTGTTTCTCGGGCTCTCTTTGAGATATTTTGGATACCTTTCGTGGGGTTTCTTTGCTATCGAGGAATGTGTTTCTAAAGATGAAGTCTCGGTGGTGACTACTAGAAGTAGGGTCTCTTTGGCCTCTCATGCTACTCTAGTTCTTCTTGGGTTTAGAGCTTTTGGGTACCCTTTGTGGTTGACTTGGCTATCTTTCTCAAAGGGGGTTATTGTTTGTTCTTGGTCCTGGGTCCTCTCTTGGATGAGCTCTTTGTTTTTGGGTCTTCCTTTTGTTTGGTTGGGTGTGGTTGATGTTTCTCATGGTGTGTTGGGAGGAGGCTTTTCTCCTCTTAAGGATTTTGGTGCTGAGATTGGAAGGGGTTGATCTTCTCTTGGCTTGGAGAAGCCCTTTCTTTCTCCTACTAAGAGAAGGATCTGCTTGGCTTCGCATGATGTTCGGGATAAGCCTTCGCTATTGGAGGTGTGGCACATGCTTGTGTTGCAAGGCTCTTGGAGTTTGTTTTTGTTTGATGGTGTTTTAGTGGTGCATGTTGGGAGCTGGTGGAGTGGAAAGCCTTTTCCTCTTGCTCCCTTGGAGTTTCCTGCTAGTTTGGGTGTGATCTCTCTCTTGGAGCTCCTACATGCTCAACCAAAGGATGGTGTGGCTCCCCATTTTTCTAGAGCTTTGAATCTCTTCCATTTCCTGTGCACTATGTCTTATATTGAGACGAAGATAACTCTTGATGGTCATGAGTCACTTCTTATTGAGTTGGAGGTGGGTGTGCTGGATGTGGATGGTTGTCTTCTTTTTTGGTTTCCTCTGGTGGTGCTCCTATTGAGGTGGAGGCCAAGGTTTTTGAAGAGGTGTGCTCTTGGTTTTTTGGGTTTTCATAGTATCCTCTCCTATAGAGGGGAGCTCAGTCCTCTTGAGGTGGATTTGGAGTTGGTTTTTGGTGCGCTTAGGAGCTTCAAGGGGTGTCTCTCCTCTTGTGTGCTAGTGTTTTTGATTAGGAGGTTGGGTTTAATGGTGGTCTTTACCATTAAAATTCCTTTTCTTTTGTTGTGGTATGGTTTGTTGTTTCTGAGTAGATGGTTGATTGCTGCTATGGTGGCTTTTTATAGTCAAAACTTGGGTGGGGTTTTTGGTCCCAAATAAAAATAGGTTGTATCTGGGCTTTGGGCCCATCCTTGTGTGTCTTTTGTAGCCTATGATGTCTTGATTATCTATTTGTGGTTGTTGTTGGGATGTTGGTGGTATGTGAGTTATCTTATTTAGCAGCTTACTGTTGTTGGGCTGATTTATGCTTATTGTTGTTATCTTGAGTTTTAGCTGTTGTCTTTTGTAAAGGGTTTTGAGCCCCTTCAAAACCCATTTTTTACCCCTAATCAAAACAATATTGAAGGGATGCCACCTTTCCTTATAAAAGTTAGCTCTATGATGTCCCAACAAACACCCATTTTCATGGATTGTCTCATCGAAAGTACCATTCCCATCATTAATTCTCCCTCATTCACTCATAAAATAATTCTTATTATTTCCTTTCACACTTATACCTTGAGACTTAACCTCACACATGGGGGAAATAATTAACAAAATCCAAAACAAGCATTTGGATAATATGAATAAGATCACGATCGTAAGATAAGATATTTTACCTTTCATTTCTTCATTTAGAAAATGGTCCATTGTAGCAATTTTACTTTCCACCTCATACAATATTTGACAATCTTTCTAGCTGAAGGCCACATCACCCTTCAACCCAAAACAAGATAAAAAAATAATTGGCTTACTTGGACTCATTTAAATTTTGTCTTTTGTTGGACATTGTATCTTTAAATTTGTGTGGGAGATTGAAGTAAATCCAATAATTCTAATCATGAAAATACAACCCTTTGTTAGAAACAACATCAACAACCAAGTTTCCTTCTCTATAAATATGATAAATTTTTATTTTAGAGAGCACCATAATCATTGGTTTGTAGTCATCCATCATGTTTCTTATCTTCCAAGGAGATAACAAATTACCTTTCAAGATTTGAATAATCATATTTAAATCTCTTGAACAATCTCTACATTATGATAACCCTTGTTCTTGCTTCTTGTTAATCCCCACTAGATAGCAGTAGCTTCTACCTCATTATTGGTTTTTTGAACAATATTTTTACCATACCCCTCTTGATCAGGAATCCTTGCTAATCTCTTATAACTCCTCTAACTACAACATCACCTATATTTCCTTTTTAGAAACCATCAAATTCAAGTTTATCTAA
The DNA here is from genome assembly GCA_007258455.2 of Sequoia sempervirens. Lineage (NCBI taxonomy): Eukaryota > Viridiplantae > Streptophyta > Pinopsida > Cupressales > Cupressaceae > Sequoia > Sequoia sempervirens. Next base: position 542,471,845 of record VDFB02000015.1, read on the forward strand.
CCCTTATTAGGTGGTTTCTATTTAACACTTCCTTAAAAGTAATTTCCACAATTGATCTTAGTAAGATCCCGAGTAACTCCCCAATTCTCTTAATCCCAAGTTCAATATAAGAAGAAATCTTATTAGCATAACCAAATTTTAAATAATTAATATGATCCTTTAGGTTTATGTTGAATACTTTAGAAGACATATTTTTTGTTTCTTGAAATTAATTTGAAAGTCCTTTTATTTCTTTCCATATACCCCAAGAGACAAAAGTAGGAATCTTCTTCGAAAATTCAAGAATCACTTTATGAGAGAAAGAGAAACTCCCAAGCCAAGAGGTAACAAACTCACTTACGGACTTAGAAAAAATCCAATCAAAGAAAAGGTTATGCAACACCTTAGTTCAAAGTTCTTTTAAGAAATAAAAGTGGAAGATGTGTTCTATAGTTTTCTTCTCCTTATAACACAGAGTACATCTGTCAACCATTTGAAATCTCTTTGATTTAAATTGTCAATAGAAATATTTTTTTTGTGCATAGCTTCCCACCAAAAAAAACTAACCTTAGGAAGTAATCTATTGTTCCAAACCATATTCCAATTAAAAGAATGATCCTCATTCACGTTAACCATAAGAGAGTAAGCTAACATGATAGAGAAGGAGCTAAATGGATTCCTAACCTAGAAACATTCATCTTTATGATTCAAGGAGAAAAACTATCATTCTCCAATTATCTGCCTTAACTACTCAATGTATTCATGCTACCTTTTCTGCGTTCCACTTCTTAGAATTCTTCTTCTAACAATTTTCTCCCCAAAATTCTTCCACTTAGGTTTTTTACCATTATAATCAATATATCTATGGAGCTTTTCACCATTTTGTCTAACAAACATTTCTTTAATTTGATCAAAATTTTGATGAGAATAAAAAGTTAGACCATAAAGCCAATGGTCATTCCAAAAATTATTTTTCATGTCTCCCACTCTCCAAAATAAACCTACCTTAATTTTTTTTTTGACTTCAGGTAGGTTGTTCCAAACAATAGAACCCTAGGGAATACCATAGGAAGAGAAGAAGCAACAATACCCAAATCATTCAAATATTTAGCTTTAATGATAATTCCCCAATATTTATTGCTTTAAATGAAGTTCCAACACATTTTAACAAGAAGGGCTTTACTAAACCATTGCAATCTTTTGATTCCCAACCTACCTTTCTTTTCAGAGTTAAAAAAAATTTCCCATCTAACAAGGGAAATCCTAGTTTTTTCCTCAATGCCAGACCACAATAATTTCTTTTGAATCTGCTCTATTTTATCCACCCTGTAAGATCTAATTTTAAACAAAGATAGTAGATCTGGATATTTTGGAGAGAAGCTTTCAATAATTGCAATCTTGTATCTTGGCTCAATGATTTTACTTTCCATTCAACCATTTTTTTTGCATCCTTTCCACTATGAAAATCAAATATTTTTTGGAAGATTCTTAGTAGATAAAGGAAGCCCCAAATAATTAGTAGGAAGTTTCATAATTTGATAGCCAAAAATTCTCATTATTCTATCTCTAAGAGGCGGATCAATATTAAAGAAGTAGATCCTGCTTTATTGTAATTGATATACTAGCTAGACAATATATCATGGTCATACAATAGAGTTTTCTAATAATTAGCCTCCATAGAAGAGGCAACTCCGAAGAGGATAGTATAATCTACAAATTGTTGATGTAAAGTGGGAGGTAGAGAGGAAGAAACTTTAATCTCTTTCAACAAACCATCATTGATCAACTTTTGAAGTGTTCTTCCCAAGACTTCAACCACTATAATATAAACATATAAGGAGACATTGAATCACCTTTTCTAAGTCCCCTATCATCGGAGAAGAACCCCTTTGGAACCCCGTTAACTAACACTAAGCATTTAGTATTGGTAACACAAGCTTTAATAAGTTTCAAGATCCTTCCTTTAAAATCAGAATTTTATAGGACAATAAATAAAAAGGACCAAGACACTCTATCATAGTCCTAAGATATATCCAATTTAAGCACAATACCAGGTCTTTTATTATACTTTGGATATAATGTATATATTCATTAGTAGACAAAATAACATAAAAATTTGTCTATCCAAAACAAACTCTTTTTGGTTAGTAAATATCAACCTTCAAGTTTAAGTTTATTAACAATCAATTTAAAGATCTTGTAGAATGTGTTGCATAAACTAATAGGCCTGAAGTCTAACATAGAAGAGGCCTCCATTTTCTTAGGAACAAATGCAATAAAAGTGGAGTTTAGCTATCCTAACAATTTTCCCATTATGCAAAAATCTCTCGCATCCATAAGGAGATCCTCTAAGATAATCTCCCAGAAATATTGAAAGGAGAGAGGGAACCCATCTAGCTTGAGGGATTTGTAAGCACCAAAGGAAAATTAGAATATTTAACCTCTTACAAATTCATATCCTTCCCAATGTCATCAATGTCTTGATCATTCAAGATTTAAGGAATGGGATCTAAAATCTCCTCCAAGCTCGACATATCCTGATTGGAATATGCTAGTGTTTCCCTAAAGTATGAAAAAAAGCATCTACAATATCTTCTTCCTCCATGAGAGTAGCCCCATTTTGAAGGCTCAAAGTTCTAATGGTGTTTTTACTCCTATGCTTTAAATTGTACTAATGAAAAAACTTTGTATTTCTATCTCATTTGCCAAGCCACTAAAATCTTGATTTTTGTTTCTAGAAGATCTCATTTTTCACAAGGTTGTACCACTCGATACTCAAAATATCTTTGTTTTCCACAAGTATCCATATAAATAATACCTTTCTCCATATTTTCTTGAACTTAAGATATTTTATCTTTTTATTTTATTTGAAAGATATTTCCAAAACACAACTTATTCCATCCTTTGACTTTCTCTTTGACAATCTTCAACTTTTTGGAAAATCGAAGAATAGGGGTACCATTACAAGGGTTATTTCACCATTTTCCCATAATATTTATAAACTAATGATGAGAGGCCCACATACTTTCATACTTGCATGGGTAAGGGCCTTTTGACATGACATCGTCCAATTGTAGAAAAATAGCATTGTGATTTGAATCCGTCCTTAGCAGGGTAGACAAAGAGACTCTAGGTAAAAGTTTCCATCCATTTTATGAGATTTGATAACTAGCCTACCCCAAGATACTAATGATTGAAGGAAAGAAAAACCAAAAATATGAGAAGGAATAAACTGTATTCCTCTCAAGAATGCAAAGATATATTTAGCTTGAGAATTGAGATTACAAAGGAAATGCCTTCGTTATATAGGCCAAGGGGAGACATATATGCAACAAAATTATGACAAGTGTTGTCATCCTATGAGGTGTGACAACTCATGTCATTAAAGGCTCAACCACCTTATCCCTATATAAATTTAAGCTAGTGTGAAGAGGAATTTAGTGGAGAACTAGCTAAGAAATGAACTAGTTAGATAAAGTACTCTTTTCACACTAACACCCCCTTAAGTGCAACTTAGGGAGAAGTATATACTTGAAAGATGAAAATATGGGTCCCAACTACTAGGCTTGGTGAGGTACCCATGTACATAATAACCTTGCAATGATAAAATAAGGAGAAAACCTAGTGGGAAAAAACTCCCTCCCATGAGAGTGAATGACGAAGGTCTAAGTGACCCCCTCATAAGAGATTTCCCTCAGCCCCAAGAGAGACCGAAGATGAACATACTTTCTCTTGGTGAAGGGTTTGGTGAATATATCTACAACATGATCTATTGTAGGACAATATCACAAGTTAATGAATTGCTCATGAATAAGCTCCTGAAGAAAATGCATATGTTTTTGGTTTGTTGATAATGGACTGGGTTCTTTGAGATCTGGATGACACTTTGGTTGTCATAATAGATGATTGATGACTTCTAAAAGGTGATATTAAGTTCAATGAGGATATTTTGAAGCCAAATAGCCTTAGTTGTAGCATTGATAGCCCTTGATACTTAGCCTCAATTGAACAAAGAGCAATTGCATGCTGCTTCTTGCTCTGCCAACAAATGGGACCAAAAACATACTAAAAATTGTAGCCATAGGTGGACTTACAATCATCACTATCACCAGCCCAATCAAAATCCATGTATCCAAGTAAGTATGAACTTGTGCGTGCTACATAGTGAATCCCATATCGATGAGTGCCCTAGATGTAGTGCAAGATGCATTTGGTAGCTTTCTAATGAAGCTCATGTGGTTCCATCATGAAGCGTGAAACAATGCCAATCACAAAGGAAATTTTGGGGCGAGTGTGGGTCAATTAGATGAGGCTACCAAAAAATTGACAATACAAAGTAGTATCAACTAGTAGTGTGGAACATTTTTCCTCAAGCTCAACTCTAGATAGAAAGGGAGTCAGTGCAGGCTTACAATCAACCATTTGAAAACGTGACAAAAGATCAAGAGCATACTTGGATTTTGCAAGAGAGATTCTGAAAGACGTCTGAGTGATCTCGATCCCGAGAAAGTAGTGTAAGGGAACCAAGTTAGTCATGGAAAATTTGTCACACAAAGAAGTCTTGACAATCAAGATGATGGATGAAGTGCTCCTAATGGCAATCAAGTCATCAACATAGAGAGCCAAGAAGAGAAGAGCATCCTCCTGCCACAAGATGTAGACATTCAGATCTAAGTGGCATTTGGAGAACCCAATGGAGAGAAGAAAGGAGTCCATTTTGGCATACCAAGCTCATGGAGCCTATTTGAGTCCATAGAGAGACTTCCTTAGTTTAAAAACTAGTGAATAATCTTGAATGAATCCTTGTGTTTGCTCCATTTAAATTTCTTCATGTAGATCTCCATGAAGAAATGCACTCTTCACATCCATTTGATGTACAACCCAACCATGAGCTACAAAGATAGAAAGTATCAAGCGAATGGAGTTCATTTTGGCAACAGGGGAAAAGGTCTCAGTGTAGTCAATACTTGGTACTTGAGAGAAACCTTTGGCAACAAGTCATGCTTTATACTTTCCAACTGAGCTATCCGTTGCAAATTTGGTTTGATAGATCCACTTACATTGAACCAATTTTCTTCCCTAAGGAATTGGAATAGGATCCCATATTTTATTCTGCATGAAAGAGTTGTACTCTTCCTCCATTGCAAAATCCCATTTAGCAATACTAGAAGCTTTGCGAAATGATTTTGGATTTGAAGCTATGGTGATGTAGGAATGTGGAGTGTCATGATTTTGTGATCAAGTCCTCCTAGTATTTGAAGGATCCCTAACAATATTCCTACAAAATGAAGTGTTTGACAAGCTCAATGAGGCATGGTAGGGGATGGAGGAGGAGATTCTAAACTCTCTAAATAGGAAGAGGAAATCTCACGATCAACTCAATGACTAGAGGAAGCTTGAGGAAAATCCTCGATGTTAGAATCCTCTAAATCCACTATGGAAGAAGGAAGAGAAGAGGATGAGCTAGAAGACCTTTCATCAAAATGCACACACCACTCAATGAAGAGCTCATGTGTTGTAGGATCTATTAGCCAATATCCTTTGACATGATTAGGGTAACCAACAAAGATGCAAGGTCGACTCTAAGGTTCCAAGGCCTTGAACTTCTCTGAAGGAATATGTGCTCATGCTAGGGAGCTAAAAAATCTAAATTGCCACACAACAAGTTTCCTACCATACCAAGCTTTGAAGGGAGTGATTCCCTTTAATTCCTTATGTGGAACTCTATTTTGGATGTGAGAAGCATAGTTGATAGCTTTGGCCCAATTCGTAAGTGCAAGGAAGTGAGCGTGGATCATGCAACTAGCCATGTATTTTAGGGATTTATTTTTCCTATCAACTACACCATTTTTTGTGCCATGTAGGTAATCGTATGTTTAAAATAAATCCCTTGAAGAGCATAAAATTTCTCAAATTGATGGTTCACATATTATCTACCATTATCAGTGTGAAGAATTTTGACACACTTTCTAGATTTCTTTTCACCACGAGCCTTAAACTCTTGAAATATATTAAATAATCCTACTTTGTGTCAAAGAAAGTAGACCCATGTATATCTAGAATAGTCATCAATGAAGGTGAGAAAAAAATGAGCCTTACTAAAAGATAATGATGGGAAAGGACCCACCAAGTCACTATGAACCAATTCAAGGACTTCTGAAGCCCTTCAAGCCTTCCCTTTGTTGAACTTGTCCTTAAGATGTTTTCCCAAGGTACAAATTGAACATACACCATCATAAAAATTGATTTGAGGAAGACTTGTGACCATATTTTTTTTGCTAAGTTGCTGAAGATAGTAGTAGTTGAGATGACCAAACCACACATGCCATAGTTTTCTCACAAAATTTGAATGGGTGAGAAATGCAGTGGAATGTGGATCATATAAAAAATGAGAGAAAGCCTATAAGCGAGACTCATGATTGGCCTTACCAACTACAAGGAGTGCATTATCTTCAAAATTTCAGATGTTGATAGAATCTGGAGTGAATTCAACTTTTCTATCATTCTAAGTGATTTGGTAGATGGAGAGAAGGTTGGTTGACAGATCAAGTACATAAAGGACATCCTCAAATGTACCCTTTCCAGTATCAATTGAACCCTTCCTAATTACATCCATTGGAGAATCATCCCTGATGATAATGTGGGGCACAAAACAAGACTCCAACAAAGAAAAATGTTCTTTAATTTAGAACCCATGTGATGTGATGCATCTGAGTCAAGAATCCGCTCTTTTGAAGAATCAACAATAGAAACAAGTGTAGTTGCTTTCCCTTTACTTTATTTTGAAGGAGTAGAGGATTGTTGAGTAGTAGAAGAAGGGAAATTAATGTTTTTTTTTTTTAAGGAGATGCTTTAATTCATTGATTTGCTTCTTACAACAACAATGCTCCTCATGGCTAGGTTTCTTGCAATAGCTATAAGTTGGTCTTTCCTTCTTTTGAAAAGTCCCCTTTGAAGAGGAGTTGGAGTAAACTTTTGTTGTTGAAAATGATTGTGCTTGATCTCTTTGTGACTTCTTCTTGAACTACTTTTTTGTTGTTGTCAAGTTTCCTTGATTCTTTCTAACCCTTTGGTTGACCATCCATCAAAGCTTTTGAGTGTGAAGGCTTAAGAAGAACCATTGAAAGAAGCTTGCATCAACATTTTAGAAAATGATGCAAAAGAAGGTGTAGTGAATGTAGATTCCATTATCAACATATGAGTGTGAAAGGTAGAAACAAAAGATGCAAATTTAGGTCCACATTTGTTTAGAGTGTGATAGACAAGTTGAATGTCTTTCTTTTCTAAGCCACATGATTTACATTATTCTCTAAGGTCATTGAACTTTGTTACATAATTATGGATGTTATCAAAAGACTTTGGATCGAGACTTATTACTTCATTGTCAATTTGATAACTATGAACTTCATCAGTTGTACCATAGATAATTTTTTTAATTTTTCCCATGCTTCATGTGAATCTTTACATTCTTCAATCTGAAACATTATATCAAGAAAAACTAAACTCCATAGACAACCAAGAGCTTTTGTATGTTTAAACATCTAGAGTAGTTTTTCCTTATTATTTGTGGGTTTAGTTACCTTCTTCTCAACATAAGGTGTATATCCTAGTTGCATTAAGGAATTTCATGCATTTTGATGCCATGTGTTGTAGTTGTAGGGTGTGAGCAATAGAAACTTAAATGTATACATAGTGAATGAAAAACAAAGCACAAAGTATGAGAGATGTTCAAGCACAAAGACAACAAGAGACCCACTCTTCTTTACTTAATCAAAACCCCCCCCCCAGAAAAAAAAGATTTTGACACTTTATGTTCAATGTAGTTACATATTTTTTGATTTCAATTCTTTTACAAATCCTCAAGAAATGAGCATGTACTAAAAGTATATATTCATTATAATTTCATATGAAATAAAAAGCATCAATGCAAAGTACACAAAAAATAATGCACTTTCAAAACAAGAATCAACTTGATTTGAGGTTGTATGCAAAATTTATGTAGCATTGAAGTTTGCAAAATGAGAATAGTGAGGTGTTCTCTCTGAGAATCAACAATTTCTAAAAAAAAAATGCACCAAAATCTAAAACTGTCTTCACCAATGCATAGAGCACGCAAAATTAGCCCAAACAAAAAAAAAATTACACTAAATTTGAAGCTCTAGAATCTGAGTTATGAGCTTTCAAAGTTCAACTGAGCAATGGAGAGGAGGTAAAAAAATCTTCAAAAAAAAGTCTGCCAAATTTAATAGAACTGCCAAAAAAGTTAGTGGTCCACCAAATATAGATGTCCTCCAAGTAGTTTACACCTCTGCCAAATTTAGTAACCTGCTAAATAAAAATAATGAACCACTAGATTTAGAAACCCACTAAATTTAGCGGTGTTGGCAATGTGTCAAAGGATTTAAAAAATTATTATTTTTTAACATTAAATTAAAAACCTAAAAAAATGTCGGCGAAATTTCCAATATATTTTTTAACATAAAAAATATTAAAAAAATCTTTTAAAAAATTTAACCAAATTAATTCCATCCACATAAATAAATTGAATTAAATGTGGCAAACTTTTTTAAAAAGTTTATATTTATTAATATTTTTTAAAATATTAAAAAAATTATAAAGCCAAAAGGCTGAAGTGATGAGCAACACGAAGCATGGTGGCATGATTTTTTAGGGAGGAGTTTTGATTTTTTGCATATAAAAAAAGAATTTATAAATTTAATTAAGAAAAGTGCCAAAGCCTTTTAATGGGATGACTGCCAAGTAGGTCCCCTGTAGGTATAGGTCTTGCATAGGCAGGTACCTTGTACTTGCAATATTTGATTTTTTAATTTTTTTTGTTTTTTAAAAATTTCAAACTTTTTAACAATATTTGATTTGACCCAAAATGCTTTGAAATGATGGCTCCTTGTTGGATCTGGCAATGAACTTTCTGCTTCAAATTGTTGTAGATTTGGCCTCTAGTGTCTATTTCAGGCAAAATAAAAGGTAGATCTAACCATCTCAACTGCTCTAGACTCAATGGTGAGCTCAAAATCTCTCTAAGAAGCTTCAGAAAACCTTCCATTGGCAAGTCAATGCATGAAACCCCCAAGAACTAATGTTTTCTTCACACTTTTCTTATTCTCTAGATCATCCAAGGATGCAAGAGAAGAGCATACTTAGTTTTTGAAAAAAAAAACTCTACACTTTCAGATTTCCTATAAAATTGCTAAAACACAACTCAAATTTGGCTTTGATACCACATGAGATTTGCTAACTAGCCTACCCCAAGATACTAATGACTAAAGGAAAAAAAAACCAAAAATATGAGAAGGAATAAACTTTATTCCTCTCAAGAATGCAAAGCTATATTCATCTTGAGAATTGAGATTTCAAAGGAAATGCCTTGGTTACATAGGCCAAGGGGAGAGATAGATGCAACCAGATTATGACAAGTGTTGTCATCCTATGAGGTTTGACAACTCATTTCATTAAAGGCTCAATCACCTTATCCCTATGTAAAATTAATTTAGTGTGAAGAGGACTTTAGTGGAGAACTAGATAAGAAATGAACTAGTTAGATAAAGTACCCTTTTCACACTAACACATTTGAAATAAGAAACTTGTCTACATTGACCTATAGTATATTGTTACACTACCTTATATTAGACCACATGAAAGTAGACCCTTGGAGGTGAATATCAATCAAACGAATAGAAGAAAGAACATTAGTAAAATCAACCATACATTCAAAGTAGTTTTTGAACCCTCCTAATTTTTTGAGGGAAATAAAGGAGTATTAAAGTCTCCTCCAAGAAACCACTTTTATTCATGCTTAACTTTCACCACACCAAAAATATGATCCCACAACTATTTTCTAGCAGGTTTAGTGTTAGGAGCATAAATATTCATAATATTCCACTTAATGGAGTAAGATAAGTGAACAAAAGAAACCATGAGACTGCTCTTACAATATTGTCCTTTGGTCCCCATGAATCTACATCATTTCAAAGGATGACAAGGCCCATTGAAGAACCTTTAACCAAACAAACACAAAACTCAACAAAAGGCCAAATGTTTTTAACAATAAGAGAAAAAGTTGACCACCATTTTAGTTTCCTAAATCAAGAGAATGCCCACCTTATTTTCAACTATACAACTCTTTAAGAGATGCTTTTTGAAAGGGTTGTTCAACCCTCTAATGTTCCATGAAAGTATTTTCATTAACACAAAGCAGAAATTCAAACACTACATACCTAGTAACCACTAAACCAAGGTAGGGGGCTTCCCATCCTCAAACATAATCATTTCTTTTATTTTTGTCATATGGTGAACTAAAATGATTAATTAACAATGAAATAGAAACAGATAAACTAAATTCAAGAAAGATATTGATCAACTAGAGCCATATTCAATGAAATTTATTAAACAACACTAAGAAAGGTTCAATTCCAAAACAATTAGAATAAAATTCATGCAAATGAGCCTAATAAATGTTGCAACCTTGCAATCCCATTGGGGAATTAGTCTCAAAATGGATGTGGATTGCTCAATTTGGGCCTAATCCATGTTGTTACAAAATATTCTTGGTTGATGTGTTCAAATATGATTCAAAAATTTCTCATATTGCTCAAGGGTGAGTACCCAATTCAAGAGAGTAAGGGTGCAATAATGGTTGTGAATCCCTTTTTTAAGAAAAAGGCTTGGTATTTATAGGCTTTTGAAATATTGATCAATAGTGAGGATTCAAAATGCTAATAAATGGATGAAATTTAATTAATGGTGAGAGTGTGTATCAATGGATGGATCAAGGGTCAATAATCCATGAAGGCATGGATCAAAGATTTAATCAAGGGTCCATAAACCATGAGGATTCAACACCCTTAAATTTTAGGAAATATATTGGAGATATTATTCATGTGGAGGGAAGAATTTAAATTTGAAAAGGGAATATATTTGTTATGCAGGTTGGAGGATGATGGGGTCATTGTAATCCTCATCATTTAATTTATCAATCCAAGGCGGTGTCCATGGCTGTATGCAAGAGAGAACATAGAAAACTTGCTTGACAATCTATTCTACTTGCATGAAATAAATCCTATTTGCATGAAAGGGAACTAATCTTTAATTATATTTGCATGAAAGGAAATTTGCATGAAATGGAACTAATATAAGGAACAATTGCATGAATTAAAAAGATTAAACTACTTCACACTTGTTGGAAATGAAAAGCTTTCTTGGATTCAAATTTAATCTAGAAATATGGAATTACATTGTTGGTAAATGAAACTTGATCTATCATATTTCCTTAGGCTGAAACAAGTCTTTCTAATCCCCTCCATTTTTCAAATGATTACATTGTATTTATAGAATTCATATTCTATATCAATTCACTAAGAATGTGGATCCAAGATCCTACTTTTGAGGGGTTGTTTATAAAACTTCAAGAAAATTGAAGTTGTTGTCCTCCATCATGCCACTTTTGTCTTAGTCATTTTATGATGCATATTGCTCCTTCCCTGCTACAAATCACATCAAATTATCAAAAGGGTTTTTATATCTTCAAATATAGTTTATAGATCATTTTTAATTTTTGAATTTCATTGAGAAACGCGGGAGATATCACTATTTTACTGAGACTACATTTTTTATAATTTTTGAACGCCTGATTTTTATGAAGACTTTAGTTCTCCATGTGAATGAAGGAATTATTCTTCACTTTGCTTGCCAAAATCATTGATATTTAATATTAATAACATGATATAATCATGCAAAAATATTTTAGTGATGTGTAACTTGAGTTATCTTTCATGGAAGAAGGAATCATGAAATTTAATAACTGTAAGAGATCTTTGAACTCAATATGAAACAAATACTCATGCCATTAATTTAGGAATGATTGATGCTTCATGATTTTGCATGAATATAGGAGTGTGTTGGGAGTCTTCTATATCTTCTCATTACTTCTTCAAATCCTTCTAAATCTTTCAGGAGTTAACTAATTCAAGTGTCAAGAGCTCTTTGCTGCAAGTGTCTATGAAGCTTCTTCTTCCCATGAGTTATTTAACTCATTTATCTGCATTATATCATCTTAAACACTTCATAGAGACATATTAGAGGAAATTTGGATCACATTTAATTACTAAAAATAAATCAAACATTTATTTTATATTTTACTTTAAACAAGCTAAAGAACTTTCAATCATTACTCAAATCCACTTTAACACTAATGCATTAGGAATAAATATATGATTTTCTTTGATAACATATGAGACAATTTATGGTCTTCTTAGAGGATTAGAGGGATGATTAGCTAATTAAACAATTTAGAAAAATCATTTAATTGTCCAAGTTGGAAGAATTAAGAACTTTAATTAAATAATTATTTGAATTATTTAATCAAAGAGAGATAATGACATTTAGTTAAATAATTTAACATTATTTAATCAAAAGGGGAGAAAATTTGCATGAAGGTGATGAATTAATCAAATAAAATTAAAAAAATCAATTAATTGGAGAAAAAGGTGAATTTAACTAAATGATTGGACATTATTTAATAATATGGAGGAATTAAGTGAATTATGAGAGAAAATGGTGTTAGTAAGCAAAATCAAGATGTGTGCATTTATATATATGATGTTGTCTTATTGCATGCTTTATGATCTTTATATATGATAAATGTTATTCTTATGGATGCATTATGGATGTATGGATGTATGCATTATGAGATGTTATTATATACTCCCATGATGGATGATTTCCTTTATTATGCTTATGATATGATGTGAATGCATGTGTATATGTATGCAACTAATGATTTGTGGATGCAAGATGGATGAAATGTTATGTTATGGATTATATGGATAATTTATTTTTATGTATTTTCCATATGATATGGAATGCTTATGCAGGATGTATGCTATGAGATGTACGCTGGCGATTTGTAGATGTGGGATGGTATTTATATATATTATTTTTGTTCTATGTCATGATACTGGGATAGAAATATTATCATGGATTGTTCAGTAGCATAATAAGATGGATAAAATAACATTATTATTATTGAGATTGACCAATATACCAAGAAACCTATGATTATTTGAGATTTTATTGGATATGTGATGAGATAGAATAGATGATATTTCCTTTTCTTTTGGATTAGATCTAGTTTCATCATAGTAATCCTTATTTTTGATATAGAAAATAGACACGATGCACCAAGGTATGAAGAACCAGTGTAAATTTTTATTTAATGCATGGAATTTGACTTTGCAAACAAATAGGAGTATCATTGTTCATATTTGACATAAAAAAACCTTGTTTGATCATGTGAAAGAATAGAGTCATCAAAGTAAGGAGACTAATACAAAAAAGGTATGAAGAACCTGATATTTCCTAACCATTATTTTACATTATACTACTCTTGCACATGTAAGGAAAGTATTCGTGGAGGTTGTATTACAAAAATATCCAACAAGTACAACAAACAAAAGCAATAATCAATAACCCATTCCTTTCTCTTTAAATTTTTTAGACATCATTGAGAGATCATCGAAATAGGCTAACAAGATAAATCATAAGAAAAGATAAAAATGAACAAACTATCAATGCTTTCATATCTCTTGCTGAAGAGAGTTGTTTTAGGGTGATATCCAATGATGATGTTTATTGTAGGAAAGATACATCCATAAGACATGTTATTGGATGTTGATTGATTTTAAATGTTTGATAGGTTGTTAATATGAGGTTCACCAATGCATTTGACAATGATCAAGACTTAGGGTTTTGCATTTAAAGTTTGTGTTTTAATAATTATTGTATTTGTTTATGTTTGTGTTATCAAGGTTGAAGGTGAAGGTTAATTTATTATGGGTGATAGTTTATTGTGAGCGAACGTGAGATGGGATGGGTGATTTTTTAAGTTTTTCAATGTCTTTTTGACTTTTTGAAATGTTTTGAGTCTATTTTAAGTATTTCGGGGTTCTATGAATGTTTTTATATCTTTAAATGTTTTGAGGCTTTTTTGGGTTTTTGTGTGATGTTTTCCAATTGTTTTGGTTTTTAAATTTTCTAAATGTTTTTGAGTTTTTCAAAGGTTAGACCAAGAGAACATGGCCTAAGGGACATACCTATGCCTTGAGGGCTCATCAGAGATCTGACCTTGCCTATGCAACTATATAGATGCATTGTAGTTCAATTATTTGACTTGGATATTAGGACACGATGGCTAATAATGTTTTGATTTTGATGTTTTTGACCTTTTTATGGAGTTTTAAACTTATTTGGATGTTTTTGGATTATGAGTTGTGTTTTGAATGTTTTTGGATTTTGAAATATTTTAGATGTTATGGGATTTTGGAATGTTTTGGATGTTTTTGGATTTTCAGAAAATATTTTGAATGTTTTTGGATTTCAAGATGCTTTGGATATTTTTGGAATTTTGAGAAATTTTTCGATGTTTTTGGATTTTTGAGAATGTTTTGGATGTTTTTGGATTTTCAAAAAATAACCTTAAGGGAATATACAAGAATTCAATTCATCAACATAGGTATAAGAATATGTCCCCATTCTAATGTTTTATACTACCTTGATATAGGTAGGACAAATTGACCTTACGAGAGTTCCTGTTGATGTGTTTTTTATGCACTTTTCAACACAGGTAATGTGTAGGTGCACTACCTCTCTTGAAAGACAATCTTCCAGAATCAGATTGCAGAACACTAACACAAGGTCTCTAATGTTAGGTCTTGACAATGCTTGGAATATCTCAGTTGTTTTATATGATTTGCTGGAATCACAAGGCGGCCTTACAGATGAGTTACAAAGCATGGAAGTTGGGTTTGCAAATGCAGTTTCAAAGTGTTGAAAGTGAATGAACAGTGGCTGTCCACTCAAAACAACAAGTTGAAACTCATCAAGTTTGTCTGATTTAGCTTCATGGTGATGCTTTGGGTCCTACTCTAACCAAGGATTAAAATAAATAGCAAAAGGAGAAGGGTTAAGAAATCTATTCTAATCCTAAGCTATGAATGAACAGTAACAATGGTGGCTGCTAAAGTAGACAGGCTTCCTAAACTAGGTTTTGCTTGGCCAAGAGAAACCTACAGTTGCACAAAACTAGTGCAATCTTCTAAGGACTATAGATTTTCACATCACATACACACACCATGTACATGCAATCGAACTAAGTTGCAGCAATAAAGGAAAGAGGCTCAGACTAGCTTTGCAAAGTGATTCATCATCAATGAACCACAAAAAGCATGAGCTGGAAGTTCATCAAATACTGAAACAACAAACACCACCACCACTCCCATTCAAAAAACTAAATGAACCACAAAAAATATGAGTTGGAAGTTCATCAAATACTGAAACAACAAATACTACCACCACTCCCATTCAAGAAACTAACACTAAAGCTAACATGAAAGGTGAACCGTGCATACATAAAGAGCAAACTCAAAAGGAACACCCATAAATCATGCAATGTTGCTTTCTATTGCTGTAGAATGTCTTTACATCAATTCTCCAACCCTTACAAATGAGGAGAAAACCTCTATTTATAGTTTTCCAAAGCCCAAATGAATGGCTAGGATCAATTTGCAATGAATGGTCCAGATTTGATTACATTAGAGTTTCACCTACCCCTCATTATCCAACAATTTTAAAATACATTCCTTGTCTTTTCTCTGTTTTGTCATCTAGTGCTCAGGTGCTGTAGTAGATTTGTCTTGTAGCTAATTTCCCTTTTTACTATAGTAGATACTATTTGAAGGCTGCCCTCCATCTGGTGGACTTGCAACATTTTTGATTGGATCAAACAGGTCGGTCGATGACTTGCATCAATGGATTGGTGGCCCCTGATTCGGGCAGAAAGCTCCTTAGAAATCATCATTTGGAAAAAGGTAAGAAAACTCCCTCAATGGGCCTCTCCGATGGACCTGCAGAAGGCTTCTTGACTCCTGCAAACACGAAGTTTCATAAGTGCATTTATACACGAGTTAAGAAAAATGTCAGTAAACCTACAAATTCCCTGTTAGATCCATCTATGCATCATCAAAAGATCTTGATATTCATATTTGGAGCTCATTTGGGCTATAAACATTAATGCGTGCTTCAAGGGTGTGAGCGCCAAAGGGCAGAAAGATGGCGAAGGAAAGCCAGAAGGCAGACAGCAGACAGAAGCCAAAATAGCCAGGAAGAAGGTGGGCCCCCAGATGTTCAAAACAGCTAGGAAGGAGGCAGGCTCCCAAATGTTCAAAACAACCAAGGAGGGATGGACTCCCGGAAATGGCCATGGAGGGCCCGGGTTCCTGAGGCCGGGAAGCAGATGGCCGCCGGATGTTCAAAACAGCCAAAGGGGGACATAATTCCAGAAACAGCCACGGAGGACCCGGGTTCCGAAGGTCGGAAGGGAGGTGGCCACCAGATGTTCCAAAACAACAAAAGGGGTACGAAGCTCTGAAACCACCGAAACTTAACCAAACTTTGATGAAACCTTGCCAGTTCATTTAAGCACATCAAACACATCCCAGATCCAAAAAAGGGTGACCCCAAAGTAAAAAATGTGGAAACAGAGCGACGGGGGTTCACAGATGTTTCCAAACAACCAAGGAAGGGAATTTCGGAAGGAAAGTTCCGAAACCATCGAAACTTAACGGAAGGTTGAAAAAACCTTGGTAGTTCATTTAAGTACTAGGAACACATCCCAAATCCACCAAAAAGTTGGTCCCAAAGTCAAAATTGTGGAAACAGGAGCGATGGGGGTCCACAGATGTTTCCAAACAGCTAAGGAGGAAGGGAATTCTGGAGGGAAAGTTCTGAAACCATCGAAACTTAACGAAAGGTTGACAAAACCTTGAAAGTTCATTTAAGCACTAGGAACACATCCCAAATCCACCAAAAAGTTGGCCCTAGAGTCAAAATTGTGGAAACGAGAGCGACAGGGGTCCACAGATGTTTCCAAAACAGCAAAAACAAGACAAAAGGATAAAAAGGGGACGGTGGACTTCATTTCTTCATAGATTTGAATACCCCAAGTAGGTGAATTTGGGTAGGGGATTTGATCATTTGAAGGAACATGACCAATTTGGGCTTAGAAATGAGGCACACAAAACAAGACAGGAGCAAAGCAGCCTGTCGGGAGCGAAAAAAAAGGGGGTCCCTGCCTACGGTGGGGCGTGTGTGCAAAACATGCACAACAAATGGCGACTCGCTGGGGAAATGCTCTAGATCATTTTGATGACAAATTATAATCATGAACCCATAGTCTCTGGTTCCGACCTTCACGCTAGGGTAAACAGACCAGACGCCCAACTAAAGGATCAAAACCATTAGCCAACCCAACCTTCAGTATGCTGAAAATCCAAGTGTGTGCAATTGCGTTAATTCTCATTCTTCAATTGCTATAGAAACCCAAGCTCTGTCAAGTTAAACTACGTAGTTTATTCTAACTCCAAAAGCATCCGGGACATTGCCTCACTGCCAGTCAGGCGTCCATAGCCCGACAAGGTTGTCACTGTGATTCTCCCGAACATTGCTCTACTGCCAGCCGGGCATCCATAGCCCCGGTAGAGTTGCTCGGATACCCCCGAAAAGTTGAATTTTCTCTTTCTTTTAATTTTCAATATTTTTTTTTTCTCTTTTCAGCTCTTTTATTTCAACCTGCAAGCATTGAAGCTCACACTCAGGGCTTAGAATCACAGTGGCGTTGGAGTATAATTTTAGATTTTTCATTTAACTAGACTTCACAAAAGGCTCTATAGTGACTGTCAAATTCTTAAGATGTGTAAGAGCTGTAATATTTTAGAATACATCAGAGTCGGATTAAACCAACAACTTATCCTCTTTGAATCAAACACCCAGATCACTTGACACTAACAAAATACCTTCACCATCCACTTTGAAGACTTGATTAGAGTTTGACAAAGAAATACATAGAACAACCCTAGGGGATAAGTATGGTTGTTGTGTGCACAGATGTGTCCAGCTAAAAGCAGACGAACCCCGAGCAAATCAACAACAAAATAAAAGCAAACAACCTACATCAAACCAACTAACCTAAGGAAAGCAGGAAAGTGGAGTATTTACAGGAAACCTATACTACTAAAAAATGAGCTATGTACAAAGATATTTACAAAGCACTATGATCAGGAATGACAAACCAACATTAACATTCATTGGATTTCATAATGCATGCACGAGCAAACAGGAAATCGTTATCATTCTTAACCATGCAAATTTATCTTTATATTCTGAAAAAAGAAATTCAACATTGCAGGACTTAAGTTCAATCACGTCATCATGAAAAATCAGCAATTGAGGAGGCTCGTTGAACCCATGGTTAATCCATAAACATGTTCGTTTTCCCTCATTCCCATAATCAAAATAATAAGTGCAGTTATGAGAAATAATAGGGGCAAGGAATGATAGAACCTGGATGTCATCACACGGATGTGGCAGCGTTGGACAGTCGAGAGCAAGCATAACATCCTTGATCGTTGCATTGGCAGCCTCGGGCAGGCATGCTGGAGGGTGCAACACTTCAGACATTAAGCTGGAATAAGGCTAGGAGGATGGGGCAGAAAATAGCTCTTCCAATATACCAATGGGACCCACAACCTCCACTGGTTGTTCCTCGAGGAAGTACACCTCATTTGCGTGGGTTTCTGTTGCCAAAACCTCTTCTTGATTGCTGTCTTCAAGGGGCAGCATGCTGTCCCATCTCCTTTCCCAGGTGTCAACCTTATTTTTGTGATGTTCAGTGTCATGGGATGATGACATATGAGAATCTATCCTATTACATCCATCTGAATATGAGGGAGGATCGACAATGATCATGGCGGAAGGGATCCAAGTTGCATTTCGTAGTTGGTCAAGTGCTTCATCTCTATTAGCAGCTATCTCAGCACCTCCGCCTTTGTCTTCTTTTTTTTGTTGTTCATGCATCTCATCATGATGGTCACTCGTTTCCTCTTGCTCACTATCGTTGTAAATGGAGAAGGAGCTCCTCTCCCAATCTGGAAACTCTAGTGCATCACTGTTCGGGGGCTCAAGGAGTATGTATTCATCGTTACTGTCTTCTAGGATGTGCTCTTCCTCGACATGAGCATACCTCCGTAGTATAGTTCCCAATGGAAAGAAGTCATTAATTGATGGCACCTCATCAAGGGAACCAAAGTCTACTGCACAATTTCCCTTTGAAGACTCGCCAAAAAGTCCATCGTCCATTGTACAAAACTGCTCTTCAAGAGGAAGAACTTCTTGGTGACTGGTGGAAAACATTCTAGCTTGATCTACTTCATTGCTCAAAAGTTCGAGACTGTATTGTTTTCCTTTTATTGCTGCCCCAACATCCTCTTGAGGTCCACCTTCAACTGAGCCATCACTTGATTTAGACTTTTGGTCTTCTTTTTCGATATGGGCAGCAAGTAGAGGAGGTCGGGTACTTGGCTGCCTTGCTTGTTCTTTGACTTGCTTGATGACTTCTTGGCACAGTTCGCATGTGAGCTCTGAGTGTGATGAATCATGAAGCCTACACCAATTTGGAAATAGTAACAACCTCCAAATCGACTTGGTATTTCAGCTCCGACCAATCCTTGGCTAATCTAGAGACTAGTTGGTCATATCTCTCCATGATCGGGTCCTCATCATCACTTGGGAGAGAAGTTGGATGGTGAACAACTGTGGTGAGTGGTTGCTCCCACTCCTCCAAACTTTCATTTTCAGATTCTCAATCAATGTTGTTTATGAAGGAGAGGTTATCCTTTGACCATCTCCTTCTACTGCCCCAAGACTTTCAGCCTCCTCTTCTTCTTGATTTTTAGCATATGTGTTGGCTATCCTAGCATATGCTGCTGCAAATTCTGTTAATTCATCTTCAATTTTCGTTTGTTCCTCTTCTTGAGTGGAGGACTGCTCTTCTTCAATGGAGGGAAAGTCTACTAAACTGGTTACAATCAGATTTTCATCAATGCACTTTGCTGTCCCAAGACTTTCAGCTCCTCCCCCTTGGTTTTCATTTTCTATGTCTACTGTCCCAACACCAACTTGTGTCCAACTAGTTGGTTTATCCTCAAGGTGTTGTCCTACAAATGTTGATAGCTCTTCTGCCTCATGGGATGACTTCTCCTCATTGAGAGTCGGTTGCTCCAACTTGTTCGAACAACCCTTGGCTTGAGTGATGATGTTGTCACATGATGGGCACGCAAATTTTGAATGTGGTGCATTGTGAAATCTACACCAACTTGCCATTAGTACTTCCTCCAATCTTGGTCCATCCTTGCTGCTCAAATGTTCCTAGATCAGCTCCTTGAATGCCTTGGCTGCCATGATTTTCAACTCTTCCTCTGGTTCTACAAGGGCTAAAGGCAAATAGATTTCCCAGAAAGGGATTTCTCCTTGCAAGACCTTTTCAATTCTACTCAAAAGAGTCAGACATCCCAGCTCATTGTGTCTGTGAGTGCAATGGATTCGACATCTATTCGCCAATGCAAATTGCTGCAATGGCTTCTTCAGTCTCTTGTTCAAATCTGCATGTAGTTGAGTGATGTCAATTTGTGCATACTGCTCCATTTTGACTCAGCTTCTACTTCCCTTCAAAATTTTCTGATTTTTAGCATTAAAAGAGATCTCCCTATCTCAGATTTCTTCTTTGAAAGTGCTCTTTTCGAAGTTCCAACTTTCAACTTTGTAGCCTCAACATGTCATTCCCTCCCTCTAGCGCTAGTTCTGTTCATGTGTTTTTTATGCACTTTTCAACACAGGTAATGTGTAGGTGCACTACCTCTTTTGAAAGACAATCTTCCACAATCAAATTGCATAACACTATCCCAAGGTCTCTAATGTCAGGTCTTGACAGTGCTTGGAATATCTTAGTTGTTTTATGTAATTTGTTGGAATCACAAGGCGGTCTTACAGATGAGTTACAAAGTATGGAAGTTGGGTTTGCAAATGCAGTTTCAAAGTGTTGAAAGTGAGTAAACAGTGGCTGTCCATCCAAAATAGCAAGTTGAAACTCATCAAGTTCGTCTGATTTAGCTTCATGGTGATGCTTTGGGTCCTACTCTAACCAAGGATTAAAATAAATAGCAAAAGAAGGGTTAAGAAATCTATTCTAATCCTAAACTACGAATGAACAGTAACAATGGTGGCTACTAAAGTAGACAGGCTTCCTAAACTAGGTTTTGCTTGGCCAAGAAAAACCTACAGTTGCACAAAACCAGTGCAATCTTCTAAGGACTACAAATTTTCACATCACATACACACACCATGTACATGCAATCGAACTAAATTGCAGCAATAAAGGAAAGAGGCTCAGACTAGCTTTGCAAAGTGATTCATCATTAATGAACCACAAAAAGCATGAGCTGAAAGTTCATCAAATACTGAAACAACACCATCACCACTCCCATTCAAGAAACTAACACTAAAACTAACATGGAAGTTGAACCATTCATACATAAAAAGCAAACTCAAAAGGAACACCCATAAATCATGCAATGTTGCTTTCTATTGTTGCAAAATGTCTTTACATCAATTCTCCAACCCTTACAAATGAGGGGAAAACCCTTATTTATAGTTTTCCAAAGCCCAAATGAATGGCTAGGATCAATTTGCAATGAATGGTCCAGATTTGATTACATTAGGGTTTTACCTACCCCTCATTATCCAACAATTTTAAAATACATTCCTTGTCTTTTCTCTATTTTGTCATCTAGTGCTCAAGTGTTGTAGCTGATTTCCCTTTTTACTGTAGCAGAGACTGTTTGAAGGCTGCTCACCATCTGGTGGACTTACAACATTTTTGATTGGATCAAACAGGTCGGTCGATGACTTGCATCAATGGATTGGTGGCCCCTGATTCAGGCGGAAAGCTCCTTATAAATCATCATCATCTGGAAAAAGGTAGGACAACTCCCTCAATGGGCCTCTCCGATAGACCTGCGGAAGGCTTCTTGACTCCTACAAACACGAAGTGTCGTAAGTGCATTTATACGCAAGTTAAGAAAAATGTCAGTCAAACCTACAAATTCCCTATTAGATCCATCTATGCATCATCAAAAGATCTTGATATTCATATTTGGAGCTCATTTGGGCCATAAACATTAATGCGTGCTTCAAGGGTGCGAGCGCGAGAGGGCAGAAAGACAGCGAAGGAAAGCCAAAAGGCAGACAGCAGATGGAAGCCAAAACAGTCGAGAAGAAAGTGGGCCCTCAGATGTTCAAAACAGCCGGGAAGGAGGTGAGCTCCTGGATGTTCAAAACAGCCAGGAAGGAGGTAGGCTCCCAGATGTTCAAAAAAGCTAGGAAGGAGGGAGGCTCCCGGATGTTCAAAACAACCAAGGAGAGACGGACTCTGGGAAACGGCCACGGAGGGCCCAAGTTTCCGAGGCCAGGAAGGAGATGGCTGCCAGATGTTCAAAATGGCCAAAGGGGGATAAACTTCTGGAAACAGCCACAGAGGACCCAGGTTCTGGAGGCCGGAAGGGAGGTGGCCACCGGATGTTCCAAAACAGCAAAAGGGGGACGAAGCTCTGAAACCACCGAAACTTAACCAAACTTTGACGAAACCTTGGCAGTTCATTTAAACACATCAAACACATCCCAGATCCAAAAAAGGGTGACCCCAAAGTCAAAAATGTGGAAATGGAGCGACAGGGGTCCACGGATGTTTCCAAACAGCCGAGGAAGGGAATTCCGGAAGGAATGTTCCGAAACCATCGAAACTTAACGGAAGGTTGACGAAACCTTGGCAGTTCATTTAGGTACTAGGAACACATCACAAATCCACCAAAAAGTTGGCCCCAAAGTCAAAATTGTGGAAACGAGAGCGATGGGGGTCCACGAATGTTTCCAAATAGCCAAGGAGGAAGGGAATTCCGGAGGGAAAGTTCCGAAACCATCGAAACTTAACAGAAGGTTGACGAAACTTTGGCAGTTCATTTAAGCACTAGGAACACATACCAAATCCACCAAAAAGTTGGCCCCAAAGTCAAAATTGCAGAAACAGGAGCGACAGGGGTCCATAGATGTTTCCAAAACAACAAAAACAAGACAAAAGGTAGAAAAGGGGATGGTGGACCTCATTTCTCTGCAGATTTGAATACCCCAAGTAGGTGAATTTGGGTAGGGGATTTGATCGTTTGAAGGCACATGACCAATTTAGGCTTGGAAATGGGGCACGCAAAACAAGACAAAAGCAAAGCAGCCTGTCAGGAGCAAAAAAAAAGGGGTTCCCTGCCTACGGTGGGGTGTGTGTGCAAAACATGCACAACAGTTCCAAGTAGTAGCTAATGGGGATAGGTACTCATAAAATACCAAGCTATGATAAGGATGTGGATGGAGGAATGAAAGGATAAATATATGGAAGATGGATGAAATGGATGAGCGATTGATTTTACTATGAATGAATGATAAGCAAAAGAGTCTATTATAGACAGTAAATGAGATGTATTTACACAAGGAACATGTTTGGTGGGTTTTCATCAAGGTACTTTCCCAAAGTGCCACCAAAGTGATTTTCACTAGAGGATGATTTTTTTCTACTTTTTTTTTGATTTTTTATATTTTAGAATGCCCCTCATAGGCTAGGTATAGAACCTTTTGAGATGGCTGCTATTGATGGGTTCTTGCAAGGGTTCCCTTTCATGTGTGGCTAATTGATATGCTTCTGAACCATAACTTGTGATGACAAAATGCCTTAACTAGTTTGGCTCAAACTTTCCCTTGCTATCTTGATCTAATATATTCTTTTAATTTTTCTTTAAAATGAGATCCCCTACTTCGAAGCATTGAACCTTTATTTTCTCGTTGTAACTTCTTTGAAGCCTATTCTGATAGGCATTGATATGATTAATGGCTTCTAAATGATGTTCATCTAGCAACTCAAGTTTCTTTAACCTTGATATCATGTATTCTTCATCTATGATTAGATGTTGCAATGAAACCCTTAATGACGAGAGCTCGACCTTAATAGGAAATATGGCATTAGTTTCTTAAACCAAGGAATATAGTGTAGCACTAGTAGGTGTTCTAATGCTAGGTGGATAAGCCCAAAGGGAGAGTGGTGTAGGAGCACCTGCCCAAGTGCCTAAGTGCAAGCTTATTTTGAAGGTTTTGTCTTAAATTTCCTTTTTGTTATTTTGGTAAGGTCTTTTTTACCTTCTAGATTGTGGTTGAGGACCTTTTGGTTCCTTGGTAAAAGTTAAATAACTTGGAAAATATTTTTGTGGTCGGTTCTTAAGTTTTTGTCAAAAATTGAAAAACACACTGTGTTTTCCAATGTTAGGCTTTTGGCCGTTCTTAGGCTCAAATTTGAAAACCTAACTGTTTCTTGGCATTGTAAAAGTGATATCTCGACCATTTGAAGAGGTTAGAAGTTTTTTTGTTGGCAGTTTCAAGAAGAAAAAAAGAGAAACAATAATTTTGGCGTGGAAAACTCTGTTTTTCTGTTTTGTTTTTTGTAGCAGCTGCTTGAATGAATTAGATGAGGCATTTTGTGGATTCTTTTAGCATGTATTAAGCCTCTGGAAGTTCTATTTTCACCATTTGAGTAGTTGTTACATTGCTTTCTTTCTTTCTTGTAAATTCTATATTTTATCTTACTTGTTGTTTGGACTAGTAAATAGAATAAAAATGGAGCCTTAGCCCGCACTCCCACTGTACCAAGAAGCATGGAAACATGGGGAACGTGGCTAAGATCCTTTATTGTATATAGGTTAGCATTAGGAAGTGGTAGGAGTTCATTTAGCATGCCAAAGGTCTATTCCTAGGCGAGCAGACCATGCCCGATTAGGAAAGACTCAACAAAAGTGTTTCCAAATGTGCAGGGGTGACTAACCATTGGAAACCCAAGGTGTGTAAAGGTTGCAGGGGACCTTACAAAGGTCTTTCAAGTGGCAGGAACCATTACCAAATCATCTTGTGGCTGAAGGAAGAAGACAGTCCTCTTTGTATCCAAGAAAGGCTAAAAAAAGCCCTAAATTTCTCAAAATCTATGTTAGCCCTGTGTACAGCCTGGGCAGGTCCAAAACCAAGAAAATCTTGAAGTGCTCCAAATTTGAGCCAGAGTCACAGAAGCAAGTTTGGCCTGATAAGGTGAAGGAGAGGAGTGATGAGCATTTTTCTTATTGGAGGAGGCCTAATTCTAGTAGCCCTCCCCAAACCCTAGACTAGGGTTTTGAGAAAGCGATAGGGAAGAGGGCTATGGAGGTGGAACAAGAACCCTCTCTAGACTGTATTTGAAGTTTTGAAACCTTATACACACCCCTGAAGCGAGGTTAGGAAGAATTTTGAGATTAACTGGTCTTTAAGCTGATTAAGGGCTAGTTGGTGAAGAGAGGAAAAGCACCAAGAAATGCTTGGTTGATGCATTGTGAATGATTTGGAACTTGATAGTAGGGTTGGAAGTAAGGACCATGGGTGCCTAATTATTTTGGGGACCTATAGGTTGAGTGGTGGAGAGAAACACCAAAGGATATCAACTGAAGACCCAGAGCATTGAGCCGGTGATTGACTCAATCCAACCTTGTTTCTATCAGAGAGATTTAATTATATGTGCCAATCCTAACCAACATCATTAACTATCTTTTTTAAGGATTTTGACAATGGTTTTATTAGAAGCTTTAGTTGGCCATTTCATTGGGGGTAGTAGGGGCTAGAGAAGTGATGTTGGATATTGAATCAGTTACATAGATAATGTATATCCTAGTTTTTAAATGGTGTTCCATTATTTGTGATAATGGCATGTGGAACACCATAGTGGAAAATGAGATAGTTTAGCCCGGTGTACTTGGATACTTGATTTCTAGTTATGTATGCCACATGTATGGCCTCAATCCACTTAGTAAATTACTTAGTGGCTATGATTATGAATTTATGGCCATTTGAGGAGGTAGGTGTGATTTTCCCAATGAGATCAAGCCCCCACTATGAAAAAGGCCATGGTGTGGTGATGGCCCTAAGCTCTTGATCTGGTGCATGGATGAGGTACGCATGTTACTGACATTGTAAACATTTCTTCTCAAACTAATTAGCTTCTTACTCCATGGTTGGCCAATAATATCTTATTCTCAACAACTTCTTAGTTAAGGTTACACCACTCGAATGTGACCCAAAGATGCCTTTTTGTACCTCTTTCAAGGTAGTCGAAGCTTCCTCTTGGTTAATACATCGTAACAACACTCCTTTGAGACTTCTTCATTAAAGGGTGTTACCCATAAGGACGAATTGTGATGCTCTTCAAATAATTGTTTTTTATAGGTTAGGGGTAAGGTCAAATGTAAATATTCCATTTTGGAGGTAGGTGAAAATGTCATGATACCATGAAGAACTAGGACCAACAATTTCAAACATAAATTTGGATTCAGGTGTATTGAAAGCCGGTATGAGAAGCTACTTGATGATAAACTTTCCCTTTAGGATATTGTGTGGCATATCTTGTTGGGATTAGGGTTCCTTAACCTTAGATTCCTAGCATTTAATTTTTTTTTAAACTGCAGGAATCGGGTAGCACAACCCCCTATAAACTGCAGTGCACTTGGTAAACTTTTTAACGTGACTAGTGGCACTGGTGCGACATGCCCTCCAGTACCACGGGGGTGGGGGAGACTAGAACTTGTGACCAAATTCCTGCTACAAGAAAGATTTAGCCAACCAAGCTAGGGCCCCAACCCTGATTCCTAGCATTTAATTATTAATTATGTCATGCTTTTATTTTTTTATAATGTTTATTATCCTACCTAAATTGTTGTCACTTTGTGGGACTTTCCAATGATGTGGCATTCTACATGTAAAGTGACATGTAATTGTTGTAAGACACAATTGTGGAGGTAGGCATCCAATTCAGAAGACCTATATTCTAGGCTAGATTGGTGGCGTTTGTCATAAGTTGCTATGTCATGCACTATGACAAACTATGACACTTGCTATGATAATTTATGATAGATTATGACAAACTACTATGACGGGATATGAAAACTATTAAATTCATG
Organism: Sequoia sempervirens; assembly: GCA_007258455.2. Lineage (NCBI taxonomy): Eukaryota > Viridiplantae > Streptophyta > Pinopsida > Cupressales > Cupressaceae > Sequoia > Sequoia sempervirens. The sequence goes on from VDFB02000015.1 coordinate 542,498,793, forward strand.
TATGATGGTTTCCAATTCACACTATTATAACATTCATGGGGGAACCTAAGTTTGCATGTGGCAGTTACATGTGTAGTGGTTCCTTGCATGTCAAGTGGTGGCTAATTTGGTGGATGCAAGTGCTGATTTTGGAAGATTTCCTAAATAATGAGTCTTGACTATGACATAATGTTAGAATAGGCTCATGTTCACAACTTGGTTGTGAGAATTGGTTTTGGAAATTTTTTGGTGTCTTTCTTCATGTTGCAACATTATAAATACTTGTATACTTAGTTATTTTTGTGAGTTACATGTTTGAAGAAGCTTACATGTCGTTATGCTGCCAAAATTTATCTAGATTTCTGTTGTAGTGTGTAGAATCTTGAGCATTGCTCTGATAATGTATTGTAGCTATTCTATTGTTGTTGATAATATATTTGAGCTGCATGATTTGGAGTGTGGTTTTTTCTCAAAAGGTTTTTCAACATAAAACTATCTTATGGTTTGCATTGTTGTTTATCTGTTTTGATATGTATGTGCATCTTCTGAATTTGTAACTATAAAACTTTAAAAATAAATTTTGTAACTCTCCCCTACCTAGATTAGTGTAGTAAGTTGCTTCCTCTTACCCAAATTCCTTTCAGTTGGTATTAGAGCATGGACACATTTGATTTTGTTGTTGGGTTTGAAGGGTTTTTTGAGATGATCTTTATTTTAGTGGGAGTTTTGTAGAAGGGTATTATGTGACCTTGTTGCAAGAAAAATATGGCAAGCATATCCTAAAGAATTGATATGGAGTGTTTAATGGTGGAAACTTTGAAATTTAGGAAATGAAAATCGAGGATATGATCATAGTCAAATATTCGTGGGCTACAATATCTAAAATTAAACCAACTACAAAAATCTAGGCAGATTGGGATCTAATGGATAGGAAAGCCAAGGGTCTAATCACTCTATTTGGTTGATTTTGTCCTCCTAAATTTCCATGAAGAGAAAACTGTAAAATACCTTTGGAAGAAACTTGGAGACATTTATCAAGATAAGTCCCTAATAAAGAAGTTGTTCCTAAGAAAGAAATTATACTCTTTGAAGACGAAAGATGGAGGATTTGTAGTAGATCATTTCAACGCATTCAATATGTTGATAGCTCAATTGGGTTCTGTTGGAGATAAGATCGATGGACATGATTATTGCATTCTCTTGTTGTGTTCATTTCCAAACTCGTGGGAACACCTGGTATTCAATATTGGAAGCACAACCACTAGTTTCAAGATGGATAAGGTGGTCTTCATTGTTATTTGAAGAGATGTGGAGAAAATCTTCTGAGATGGCTAAGGAGGCCAGTTCTATTCATGGTAGATCAAAGGAGAAATGCAAGAAAAATGACAAGAAATAAAAGTTGAAATATCTAGGGATATCTAAGTCTCTTGGAAAGTCCAAGGTAAAGTGTTGGAACTACGATAAAACTGGTCATATCAGAAAAGAGTGCAAGAAAGAGAAGAAGAAAGGCAAGAAGACTTTCTCTGATTTTGACTCTAAAAAATCCTCTCAAGATGATGCATTTATGCCTTTGCCATAGCTTGGCAACTGATTTGTAATTAAAGGTTTGCAAAATATCTTGCACTTAATCCTAATTACAGATTTATCCCGATCGCAAACACAATTGCGTGGTTATGTTTATTTAACCATTTAGATTATAGAATTGAGTTCACAAATTAATGAAAACATTAATTGATTACTTAAATATCATAAATAAGAGCTCAAAGAAGAAATTAAAATGTTGGAAGGAAACAAAGAAAAAATAGAGAGAGACAATGAGAAATTTGATAACGGAGTTCACCCATATGGTCGGGCTACGTCTTCGGGTCCACTTCTCAATGAGGAACCACTTTATTAATTAATGATGACAACTGCTTATGTACACCATCTAAGCTTTAGACCATTACAGTTTCTTCTCAATCTCTCTCAACACCTAAAGATAGTATCTTCCTTTACTCACATCCAATTACGCTTAAAGAATTACAAATTTCAAGTGCCTTTGTGAAAACACTAGTCTTCAAACTTTTCTCCCACTATGCCTAAATTCCTTTCCCAAAAGAAAAATGATTTTCTACAAAGAGGAAAAATCCCCCTTTTTATGCATCTTCATTTTATAAAAGGGGTTACAATGATATTTTGAAAATATTTGCTATATCTCCATTTCGAGATTACAAATCTTGAAAATATAGCTTATGTACCCCTTATTTTTATGAAATCACCTTATTTGATTTTATAAATCTTATAAAATTATCTTAGATATTAATTTAAGCCCTTCTTAATATTATGAAATTGGGATTTTGAGGAATTAAATACTTTATTTTAGAGGGGCTTGGTTTACCCGACCCCTCCTTTCATTCTCCACCATTCTTTATATCGATTTAAATAAAATTGCCTCTGGTGATTTGTCCAAAGCACACGTGTGCAATGGTAGGAGTGATGAGTGGTAAGGGGTAGGTCAGTGGTTCAAATCATTTCCCCCCCCAATTTCACCTTTATCTTCTTCAAATAAAACTTGGAGCCTATATGAGTTAAAGTGAAATACATGGTGCAGTGGTAGGCACAAATAGTGGTGGAAGGTAGGTTGGGGGTTCGACCCCCAACCATACATTTTTTATCAAATAGAATACACTGATTGTTGGAGGAGCTCAGCCATGGTTCCATGTGGAACCATCTCATTGGGCCACATGGCATCTTCTAATTCACCAAATTAAGACACATGTCAAAACCTAATTGGGCCACCTCATGTTGACTGTGCTACCACCTCATTGTTTATTTAGATGCCAAGTCATTGTATAGATGCCACATGTTAGTGTTTGATTGGTCCATGTCATTGTACGATTGTCCAAGCCAACATGTTGACATCATGCTGATGTCATCATAGTACTACCAAGATAGTATAGTCAACCCTCAACTTTGACCGACCATATCTTCAATGTACGAGCTTTGTTTGATACTAAATGAGCAGTGTTGAAACCATCTTGTCAAGCTCTTTGATTTGACACCATTTTTGACCAATTTCAAAATGATCAAATTTTTGACCTTCATCTAGCCTCTGGTACCCCTATTTTGACCTAACTTTGACTAAGCATATTTTGAGTGTACGGTCTCCTTTTAATGTGATTCAAGTTGCATTAAGATCATGTTGAGGAGCTCTACTTGATGATGCCAGTTTTGTCAGATTATGAGACTATGAAATTTTTGGTCTTTTGGATCCTCCTAGATCATTCCTCTTGATTAAGAAACTTTTGGACCACCAAAAGTCTATTTTTACATAAAATTTAAGTGAGGGTGTTATTGCCTCACTTTCCTAGTATCATCTATCCACCCTGCCAGAAATCTGATCATCTGACTCACACCAACCATATAGAACTAACTAGTAGAATGACAAGAAACAACACTGAATAAACTAATGTGAAAGAAAAAGTATCAACATGTTGGAACTCTTGAACAGGAAAATCATTAGAAAATGAGTCATTCAAACCCTCTTTTACCACCTTAGGTTGAAGGCTTGAATGTGCTTGCAACTAATCTTCACACTGTGTTGTCTATGAAACCTTATTAGGATTAGAAATTGTTTCATTTCCATGCTTAATATCCCTAGTTGTTACAAACATGAGGGTTGATGTCTTGCTTGCATTTACAACCATTTTCAAATGCCCTGTGTTTACAACAAATTTATCATTCTTCATGTGATGAGATTTCACAATGAATTCAATTCCATCCTTAAACAAATGATACATGTTATGTTCCCTATAGAAAATGGTATTTTTGTCATACAAGTAATAACTTCCAAAAGCCATCCCACAAATGTCAAGTGGAATTGCACCTCTACCTCATCTACAAACTTGGATATGATTGTAAATTGGAGTTTACATTTTCTTGACACATGTAACCGAGCATTATCCTCACCCAACCCAATGCATATGGTTTTGGATGAGGTGTTTTTTTTAATCCCAATTGCTTAACAACTTATTCAGAGATTAAGTTCACTTGTGATCCACTATCTATGAGTGTATCAATTTTATTTTGTTTTGTAATAGTCCTTATATGAAACAATTTGTTCCTTTTACTTTCAATAGGGATCTCATTACACTTTAAAGAAGAAGCATGGGAACTATTACTAGCAACAAGAATGATACCTTTTATACCCATAGCCGTTATCTTGGTTTCATCCTCAAAACTTGATCTGAGGTCCTGCATGATAGATGCAGTATTTTTCTTACCCTTTCGATCCTTGAACCACTTTGGTTTCTAATTAGGATGCAATTTCCAACATTTTTCATCTTCATACCCTTTCTTTTTGCAGTGTGATCAATGAATATTTTCCTCCTCTTTCTTTATAGAAGTTGTCCACTGCATTTCCTTCTTCCCTTGTATTCTTTATGCTTACCAAATTCCATTAATAAACTATTCTTTGTGCTTGTTTGAAGATGAATGGCTTGCACACTAACTTTTTCAAGGTTAGTTGGATTGAACATAAGTATTGTATGCCTCAAATTTTCATGTAATACACCTATATACTTTAACAAAGTTTCTTGCGTGTATAATAGAATGCCCAAAATTAAAGCTCTTTTTCTAAATTCAAGTGTATATTCCTATAGAATTTTTCCTTTTTCTTGCCTTAATGATTGCTAATTCATTACTTCTTGTTGCATGTGACCTAATGGATAAATTTTTTTCCTATGTACAGTTGTAAACTCAAACCAAGAAGAAATAATTTTACCATATTGACTAAGGTCTTCTTGAGTTTTACTTTCCCACCAGATTAAGGTTGTGCCTCCTAGGCAAAGAGTGGCTAATTGGATTTTGGAAATATCATCAGTAAAATTCTAAATCCTACAATAAACTTCAATCTACTTTATCCAAGTATCAAGTTTCTCTACATCTAGTTCTCCATTATAAGTTGGCAATTCAAATTTAACATCAAGCTTTAACAAAGGAGCATTAGATTCAGGTTGCACAGGTTGTTTCTTCTTTGAAGATGAAGTAGATGAAGAAGATGAAGAAGATGAAGAAGGTGAAGACAAATATTTAAGAGGGTCACCACCACCTCCTACTCCTTTAGCTTTTCCATCTTTTGAAGAGGATTGACCTTTCTCCTTCTTCTTTTTCTTGTACAACTCTTCCACCATTATCTTCAAGTCTAGGAATGCTTTGCAAAATTGTTCTTCATTCTCAAAGATTTTAGAATTGGGATATTTTCCTTCTTTTGGTTGTTCCATGGTTTGTCTTTGAGTAACTCACCTTGATTTGATTTTTGGATTAATCTCCTCAAGTGCACCTTCTCCTCACTTTGATTTCAACCTAGTTAACATTCACTAGCAATTTTTTTCTGTTAAATTGATCTGATACCAAACTTGTTCTATAATTAAAGGTTTTCAAAATAACTTGCACTTAATACTAATTATAGATTTATCCCAATCACAAACAAAATTGCATGGTTATGTTTATTTAACCATTGAGATTACAGAATTGAGTTTACAAATTAATGAAAGCATTAACTAAATACTTAAATATCTAAATAAGAGCTCAAAGAAGAAATTAAAATATTGGAAAGAAACATAGAAAAAATAGAGAAAAACAATGAGAAATTTGATAATGGAGTTCACCCATATGTTCAGGCTACATCTTTGGGTCCACTTCTCAATGATGAACTACTTTATTAATGATGGAAAGCTTTAATTGCTTCTGTACACCATCTAAGCTTTAGACCTACATTACAGTTTCTTCACAATCTCTCTCAATACCTAAAGACACTATTTTCCTTTACTCACATCCAATTATGCTTAAACGATTACAAATTTCAAGTTCCTTTGTGAAAACATTAGTCTTCAAACTCTCCTCCCAATATGCCTAAATTCCTTTCCCACAAGAAAAATGATTTTCTCCAAAGAGCAAAAATCCCCCCTTTTATGCATCTTCATTTTCTAATAAGGGATTACAATGATATTTTGCAAATATTTGCTTTATCTCCATTTTGAGATTAGAAATCTTGAAAATATAGCTCATTTACCCATTATTTTTATGAAATCACCTTATTTGATTTTATAAATCTTATTCCATCCTTTTAAATATTAATTTAAGCCCTTTTTAATATTATGAAATTGAGATTTGGAGGAATCAAATACTTTATTTTAGAGGGGCTTGGTTTACTTGACCCCTCCATTCATTCTCCACCATTCTTTATATCAGTTTAAATAACATTTCCTCCAATTATTTCTCCAAAGCACGCGCGGGCACAATGGTAGTAGCAATGAGTGGTAAGGGGGAGGTCAGTGGTTCAAACCATCGACCCCCCCAATTTTTCCTTTATCTTCTTCAAATAAAACTTAGAGCCTGTATGAGTTAAAGTGAAAAACATGGCATAGTGGTAGGCGTGAATAATAGAACAAAATGATTGCCAGAGGAGCTCAGCCATGGTGCCATGTGGCACCATCTCACTAGGCCACATGGCATATTCTAATTCACCGAATGAAGACACATGTCAAAACCTGATTTGGCCACCTCATGTCAACTGTGCTACCACCTCACTATTGACTTAGATACCAATTCATCATATAGATGCCACATGTTAGCGTCCAATTGGTCCATGTCATCGTACGTTTTTCCATGTCAGCATGTTGACATCATGCTAACATCATCATAGTACTGCCAAGCTAGCATAGTTAACCCTCAACTTTGATCGGCCGTATCTTTAGCGTATGAGCTCCGTTTGATGTGAAATGAGCGGCATTAGAATCATCTTGCCGAGCTCTTCGATTTGACATCATTTTTGACCAATTTTGGAATGATCAATTTTTTGACCTTGCATCCTATGTTTGGTACCCTTATTTTGACACAAATTTAATTGAGCATATCTTGAGTGTATGGTCTCCTTTTGACACGATTCAAGTTGTGTCAGGATCATGTCAATGAGCTCTATGTGATGATGCTAGTTTTGTCAGATTTTGAGATTGTGAAATTTTTAGTCTTTTGGATCCTATTGGATCAACAAACCATGAATTAGAAGATGTGTGGTTGATAGAATATGGTGCTTCTTTCCACATGAACTCTCATAGAGGTTGGTTTTCAAAGTATGAGGAGTACGATGATGGGAAGGTGTATTTAGGTGATGACCCTCACCTAAAGATCATTGGCTATGAAGAGTCAAAATTATATTCCTTGATGGAAGAGTGAAGGGGATTGATGGTGTCTTTCATATCTTAGGGTCAATATGAAACTTTCTTTCTGTGAGTAAACTAAATGATGTGGTAGTGCAAGTTGTTTTCTCTAGTGGAATATGTAATCTGATGAGAGAAGCTATGGTGTTGGCTAAGGGTGTTCCAATTGGCACCTTATATAAGTTGGATGCATGCATGGTGTAACACACTAACCCTTTAATGAAGTAAAAATTTCTAAGTTTTTACCTCTTGGGTAAATAAAATAAGTAACAAGCCGTTGCAATAAAAAAAAATTCTTTTCTTTATTGGGAATTTATGAATAATGATGCATATCATATACAATATGGTTTCCATTTCCTAACAACAAATTCATAAGTTACAACAATACAAGAATGCATAAATTTACATACATAGCTCAATGAGCTTTGGAACAAATAGTTGTAAGATGGTCCAGGATCCTTCCTTTGAAATCTTGGTTCTTTTATCACCTGCTATGGAGGAGAAGCATCCCTTAAGTGCTTTTCTTCTAACCTTGGAGTCTTAATGTGGTTCCTCACACATCTATCATTCAATAGACGGTCCTTCTCTTCAAAAAATGGATTGGTAGAGTAACCGATAATGAAAACCAATTACAACTTGTAATCCCACAATCTTGAACTAGCATGTAATACTGGATCACGGTGAACTAACAGTGGATTCTTGACAATCTCAATACCTATAGTGGAGTCTCGGACATTCCCACTACTTTGGCCAAAGTGTTCTCATTCATTACTTTGAATGAAGGTCATCTATCATATACACTACTCAGGGCCAATTTTACTTAAGGCCATCTTAAACTACGCATAGTTATTTCCTTCAATAGATATTCTATCATCCCAGAGACAACCTATCACCATTTTAACCTACTTGGAATAAACCTACTTAACAAGCAAGTACACAAGCTCCCTCCCATATTGGATAAACAATACTAGGAGTAAACACAAGATATTCTAGTTAATCCAATAACTTAGCTAGGTGTAACACATGTGCCACTTATGTTCAATCATAACTAGTATCCAATACCTATGATAAACACCAATCTCCTATTATGGAGAACTTGCAAGCACACCATAAAAACAACATAAAATATTCAATTCCCTTTTCCAAGATATTCTAATTTCTCTAAATGCACATACTGGAAAAGACAATTCAAGCATACATGGAGAACACATCATTCATAAGTAAAATAACAAAGAAGAAGATCCTCATGCCTTGTATCACTTCTCCAAATAATTGACAGCAATGCAACCCTTTCCAACAACAAGCTTGATAACAACTTCTCTAGAACATCACAATGAACTCTAACCCTCAAGTTGATAGTTTACTTCTCTCAAGCAAAAACTCTCTCACAAATAAAATTGTGAACTATTTCTCTCTCACACACAAATAAAAATAGAGTAGGAAATAATGCAACATAAGGACTTACAAGAAGAATGCTAATGATGTGTCCTCTCAAGTGAGAAAACACTACTATTTATATAGCTTCAAGGTAACTTCTCAGCCTATATTTTAGGCATGAAAATGGATAGAAAACATCGTGCAAAGCAACACATAAATCACAACAAAAAGCTGGTAGCTAAACAAGTTCATACTCAACAAAATCATCTATAGATTGACTTGCAATATTGACAACAATCAAAGACTTATTCAAATTTGCACATGGAGAATTTGAATTATTCTCTATCAAAAGACATCTACAAAAAATAGGTTTCCAAATGGGGTGCAAAAGCTTCCACTCTCATCTCATGTTGGCATGGTTTCTATGTAGTAAGAAATAGTCAATTACCAATTTGCAACACTTAACATTCATCAACTTCAATCTAGGAATGAGTTGATTCAGGTATTTACTCTCTTATTGACAAAGTCGTCAGCTTTTCTCATGTTTCAACATATGTATTAAACATGGTAGTTTACGTTTACTTAGCCAAAGATAATCTTCGCCATAGGCATCAACTAAGTCTATGTCTTGCATCGACATAAGGTGGAAAGCTTTAAATGAAATATATGTGCTCCATAAATCGCGACAATATGAATAAAACTTGGCTTCAATAAACATAGTAATAAGCAACTCAAAGTCAACCTCTAATAATCAGCCTTTATACATTAGCTTCTATCATGGTAAATGATAGTCAATCTCAAACAATATTAAATATGTTAAATATATATTAATATATATATATATAATGTAACATATACATATATATATTTAATTATCATCCTACATTTATATATATGTGTGTGTGTGTGTGTATGTTAATATATATTTACATATATATATATATATATATATATATATCATAAGCCATCAATGTAAGTACACATTCGATATATATAAATAAGTACATGAAAGATAGTATTTACACTTAATAAACACAATATATCAAATGTATGCATAAATATATATGTATATAAGTATATGCCTCTATGTACACATATATGTAGGTATATCTATATTGATGCATCTGTATGGGCATGTCCATTCACCAACATACACACATATTGATAAATATATACATATGGATACGTGTATATACTACACACACACACACACACACACACATATATATGTTCACATTTGATTCACATATATCCATTCACAATTACAATCATATTGATAAGTATTTACATGTGGTACATCTATACATGTTATATCCCATAGACATGTATGTGCATATATATACACACTCTATGTACATCCCACTTATACATATAATCGTAATACTATAAGATACCAAAAGATCAAACAGATAAACATCACCCAATAATGCATGTAGTAGTAAACAAGAATCTTGCAATGTAGACATATCAACTAAGGATGACTTGCCATCTTCCCACAAACTGACTCAACTCAATCATTCTAATGTGGTGTGTGTATGCTCAGGTAGTTTACTTTTACCGGTTACCCGACCCAGATCTTCTCCTGAGTGATACTTCCCCTATGCCTGGAGGTATGGAACATATACCTGCATCCACTAACACATGTGTACGACAACTAATTGTTCACAACATATGCAGTATACATAAAAAATATCCAAAGCTAGAATAGTAATTCAATAACCATCCATTCATATATATGCAATACTTTTCATGAGATAACATCAGGTGAGATAGCATTCAGATATAACACATTGATAACAAAGTGCAAGCACAATTTTTTCATCTCCATAATTCACATTACATTCATATTTACCCTTTGTAGTAATAGTAAATAGTAATTACATAATTGGGGTGTAACATAATCCCCCCTTGTGAATCATCGTCTCCAATGACTTTAGGTAGCAATATAAAACATAACAATAAACAACACATTGTTTCAAGCATTCTCAAAAGTATTAAGAATATGAGGAAACTTTTGTTGAATTTTAGTATAGTCCTCCCATGTAGCTGAGTATTTTGCATACTAGTCCCATTGGATTTTGCATTACAATATTTATTTGTTACACAAGTGAAACTTATGTTTTCCTAACACCTTGGCGAGCTCGAGAGTTACTACTTTGGGGTCCCATACCTGTAAAGCAGTCCAATAAATCACATGATTATCTTTGAGTATATACTTTCTAAGGTAAGACACATGGAAGATGTTATGCATTCTGGAAAGAGCTAGTGGCAACATGATCTGATAAGCTATGGGACTTACTTCCTCTAGAATGTCAAAAGGCCCAACATATCACAGGGCTAACATAGAAGACTTTCCAAATTTAATGGATCTATTGTGAGGTTTCAATCTCAACAATATTTTGTCACCTAAGGAAAAATTACAAGGAACTCTCTTAGCATCAAAATAGATTTTTTGTCTGTCATTAGCTTCAACTAACCTTTGCTTAACAATCTTAACTTGTGATTTTGCTATCAGGATTCAATTGTGTAGTTTTATGAGTAAAACTCATTGATCCATGTTTCATGAGTAGTGGTTCATAAGAACCCATGTCTCATGATAGTGAATGGTCCACTTAGCACTCATTGCATCTAGGTGATGCTAACAGAGGTGAAGCACTGGGCCTTCCTGAGAGGTCACCCATCCCAATATTGCTCCAACTCAAGCGCGCTTAACCATGAAGTTTCCTTTAAGGTTAAGCCCACTTATCTTGCAACCCCATTTGCAAAACCTTCATAGGTGTTTTTCCTTATGAACCATTCATTATAGAGGCCCTTTGTTCATCAATTGATAAGTAGGAGGTATTTTCCACAGCGTGTCAAATTGTGATATTGCTATCAGGATTCAACAGTGTAGTTTTACGAGTCAAACTCATTGACCCATGTTACATGAGTAGTGGTTCATAAGAACCCATCTCTCATGATAGTGATTGGTACACTAAGCACTCATTGCATCTAGGTGATGCTCATAGAGGTGAAGCACTAGGCCTTCCTAGGAGGTCACCCATCCCAATATTGCTCTAGCTCAAGCATGCTTAACAATAGAGTTTCCTCCAAGGTTAAACCCACTTAGCTTGCAACCCTATTTGAAAAACCTTTAGAAAGTGTTGTGCCTTATGAACCATTCATTATAGAGCTCGTTTAGCTCATCAATTGATAAGTAGGAGGTATTTTCCATAAAGTGTCAAATTGTGATATTGCTATCAAGATCCAGTTGTGTAGTTTTATGAGTCAAACTCATTGACCAATGTTTCATGAGTAGTGGTTCATAAGAACCCATCTTACATGATAGTGAATGGTACACTTAGAACTCATTGCATCTAGCTGATGTTCACTGAGGTGAAGCATTGGGCCTTCCTGGGAGGTCACCAATCCCAATATTGCTCCAGCTCAAGCACGCTTAATAGGGAGTTTCCCTGAAGTTTAAGCCCACTTAGCTTGCAACCCCATTTGCAAAACCTTCAGCAAGTATTTTACCTTATGAACCATTCATTATAGAGCCCCTTTATCTTGTCAATAGATAAGTAGGAGGTATTTTATGTAGCGTGTCAAATTGTGAAATTGCTATCAAGATTCAACTATGTAGTTTTACGAGTCAAACTCATTGAACCATATTTCATGAGTAGTGGTTCATAGGAATCCATCTATCATGATAGTGAATATTCCACTTAGAACTCATTGCATCTAGGTTATGCTCACAAAGGTGAAACATTGGGCCTTCCTAGGAGGTCACCTATCCCAATATTGCTCTAGCTCAAGCATGCTTAACCACAGAGTTTCCCTGAAGGTTAAGTCCACTTAGCTTGCAACCTGTTGATGTGTTTTTTATGCACTTCTCAACATAGGTAATGCGTAGATGCACTACCTCTCTTGAAAGACAATCTTCCACAATCAGATTGTAGAACACTATCCCAAGGTCTCTAATGTCAGGTCTTGACAGTGCTTGGAATATCTTAGTTATTTTATGTGATTTGTTGGAATCACAAGGCGGTCTTACAGATGAGTTACAAAGCATGGGAAGTTGGGTTTGCAAATGCAGTTTCAAAGTGCTGGAAGTGAATGAACAGTGGCTGTCCACTCAAAACAGCAAACTGAAACTCATCAAGTTCATCTGATTTGGCTTCATGGTGATGCTTTAGATCCTACTCTAACCAAGGATTAAAAGAAACAGCAAAAGTAGAAGGGTTAAGAAAGCTATTCTAATCCTAAGCTACGAATGAACAGTAGCAATGGTGGCTACTAAAGTAGGCAGGCTTCCTAAACTAATTTTTTACTTCACCAAGATAAACCTACAGCTACACAAAACCAGTGCAATCTCCTAAGGTCTATTTATTTTCAAATTGCACATGTACATCATAAACATGCAATCGAACTAAGTTGCAGCAATGGAATAAAGAAGCCTAGGCTAACTTTGTACAATAGCTTGTCATCAACAAGTGCTAAAAGTATGGGCTGGAAGCTCATCAAATACTATAATAGCAACACCATCATGACAGCCATTCAAGAAACTAATACTAAAACTAACATGGAAGTAGAACCATGCATGCAAGATGAGCAAAATCAAAGAGAACATCCATAAACTCATGCAATGTTGTCTTATATTGCTACAAAATGATTTTTACAACTCTCCAACCCTTACAAATGAGGGGCAAACCACTATTTATAGTTTTCCAAAGCCCAAATGAATGGCTAGGATTCAATTACATCGAATGGCCCATATTTGATTTACAATAGGGTTTCACCTACCCTCCATTATCTAGCAATTTAAAATACATTCCTTGTCTTTTCTCTATTTTGTCATCTCGTGCCAATCACTGTAGCAATTTCATCATTTAGCTGATTTCCCTTTTCACTGTAGCTGAAACTGCCTGAAAATTGTCTTTTACTTGATGTGCGTGTAGTGTTCTTCCTTTGATCAAACGAGCCCATCAACGATTGGCATCAATGGATTAGTGGCCCTTGATTCAGGAAAAAAGCTCCTTAGAAATCATCATCATCTGGAAAAGGTAGGACAACTCCATCAATGGGCCTCTTCGATAGACCTATGGAAGGCTTCTTGACTCCTGCAAACACGAAATGTCGTAAGTGCATTTATACATGAGTTAAGGAAAATGTCAGTCAAACCTACAAATTCCCTGTTAGATCTATTGATGCATCATCAAAATATCTTGATATTCATATTTAGAGCTCATTTGGCCCATAAACATTAATGCATGCTTTAAGGGTGCAAGCGCTAGAGGGCGAAAAGATGGTGGAAGAAAGTCAGAAGGCAGACAGTGGACAAAAGCCAAAACAGTCGGGAAGGAGGCAGGCTCCTAGATGTTCAAACAGCCAGGAAGAAGGGAGGCTCTCGGATGTTCAAAACAACCGGGAAGGAAGCAGGCTCCTGGATGTTCAAAACAACCAGGAAAAAGGGAGGCTCCCGGATGTTCAAAACAGCTGGAAAGGAGGCAGGCTCCTGGATGTTCAAAACAGCCAGGAAGAAGGGAGGCTTTCAGATGTTCAAAATAGCTGGGAAGAAGGCGGGCTCTTGGATGTTCAAAAAAGCCAAGGAGGGACGGACTCCCGGAAACGGCCGAGGAGGGGCTGGACTGCAAAGGCTGAAAGGGAGGTGGCCACCGGATGTTCAAAACGGCCATGGAGAAGCGGAGCCCCGGAAACGGCCACAGAGGGGCTAGGCTCTGGAGGCCGGAAGGGAGGTGGCTGCTGGATGTTCAAAATGGCCATGGAGGGGCCGGGCTCCGGAGGCCAGAAGGGATGTGGTTACCGGATGTTCAAAACGGCCACAGAGGGGCTGGGCTTTGGAGGCTGGAAGGGAGGTGGCCACCGGATGTTCAAAATGGCCACGGAGAGGTGGAGCCCTGGAAACAGCCACGGAGGGGCAGGGCTCTGGAGGCTGAAAGGGAGGTGGCCGTCGGATGTTCAAAATGGCCACGGAGAGGCGGAGCCCCAGAAACGGCCACAGAGGGGCCGGGCTCCAGAGGCCGGAAGGGAGGTGGCCGTCGGATGTTCAAAATGGCCACGAAGGGGCCGGGCTCTGAAGGTCGGAAGGGAGGTGGCTGTCGGATGTTCCAAAACAGCAAAAGGGGGACGAAGCTCCGAAACCATCAAAACTTAACCAAACTTTGACGAAACCTTAGCAGTTCATTTATGCACTTCAAACACATCCTTGATCCAAAAAAGGTTGCCCCAAAAGTCAAAAATGAGGAAACGGGAGCGACGGGGGTCCACGGATGTTTCCGAAACAACAAAAATAAGACAAAAGGCAGAAAGGGGATGGGGGACTTTATTTCTCTGCGGATTTGAATACCCCAAGTAGGTGAATTTGGGTAGGGGAATTTGATCGTTTGATGGTACATGACCAATTTAGGTTTGGATATGGGGCACGCAAAACAAGACAGGAGCAAAGCAACCTATCAAGAGCGAAAAAAAAAGGGGGTCCCTGTTTATGGCAGGGCGTGTGTGCAAAACATGCACAACAAATGGCGACTCGCTGGGGAAATGCTCGAGAGCATTTTGATGACAAACTGGAATCATGAACCCAGAATCTCTGGTTCTGACCTTCACACTAGGGCAAACAAACCGAACACCCAACCAAAGGATCAAAACCATTAGCCAACCCAACCTTTAGTATGTTGAAAATCCAAGTGTGTGCAATTGTATTAATTATCATCCTTCGGTTGCTACAAGAACCCAAGCTCTATCAAGTTAAGCTACGTAGTTTATTCTAACTTCAAAAGCATCTGAGACATTGCCTTGCTTCCAGTCAAGCGTCCATAGCCCCAATGAGGTTGTCACTATGATTCTCTCGAACATTGCTCTACTGCCAGCTGGGCATCCATAGCCCCGGTAGAGTTGCTCGGATACCCCCGAAAAGTTGAATTTTCTTTCTTTTAATTTTCAATGTTTTCTTTATTTTTTTCTTTTCTTTTTTCAGCTCTTTTATTTCAACCTGCAAACATTGAAACTTGCGCTCAGGGCTGAGAATCACAGTGGTGCTGGAGCAGAATTTTAGATTTTTCACTTAACTAGACTTCACAAAAGGCCCTATAGTGATCGTCAAATTCTTAAGATGTGTAAGAGCTATAAGATTTCAGAATACATCAGAGTCAGACTAAGCCAACAACTTATCCTCTTTGAATCAAACACCCAGATCACTTGACACTAATAAAAGACCTTCACCATCCACTCTAAAGACTTGATTAGAGTTTGACAAAGAAATACGTAAAACAACCCTAGGCAATAAGTATGGTTGTTGTGCACACAGATGTGCCCAACTAAAAGTAAAGAGGCCCCGAAAAAAGCAGCAAAAAAGCAAAAGCAAACGAAAGCAAACAACCTACAAAGTGAGCAACCTACACACACACCAACTAACCTAAGGAAAGTAGGAAAACAGAGTATTTACAGAAAACCTATATTACTCAAAATAGGCTATGTACAAAGATATTTACAAAGCATTATGTTCAAGAAAGGTGAGTTGACATTAACACTCATTGGATTTCGCAATGCGTGCACAAGCAAATAGGTGGTTTTTGTCCTTCTTAACCATGCAAATTTATCTTTATATTCTGAAAAAAGAAATTCAATGTTGCAACACTCAAGTTCAACCACGTCATCATGAAAAATCAGCAATTGAGGAGGCTCGTTGAACCCATGGTTAATCCACAAACATGTTCGTTTTCCCTTGTTCCCATAATCAAAATAATAAGTGCAGTTATGAGAAATGATAGGGGCAAGGAAGGATAAAACTTGGATGTCATCACACGGAGGTGGCAGCGTTGGACAGTTGAGAGCAAGCATAACATCCTTGATCATTGCATTGGCAGCCTCAGACGGGCGCAGTGGAGGGTGCAACACTTCAGACATTAAGCTAGCATAAGGCTAGGAGGACGGGGCAACAAACAACTCTTCCAATCTACCAATGGGATCCACAACCTCCACTGGTTGTTCCTCGAGGAAGTACACCTCATCTTCCTGGGTTTCCGTTGCCCAAACCTCTTCTTGATTGCTATCTTCAAGGGGCAACATGCTATCCCATCTCCTTTCCCAGGTGTCAGCCTTATTTTCATGATGTTCAGTGTCATGGGATGATGACATATACGAATCTATCCTATTGGAGCCATCTGAATACGAAGGAGGATCAACAAAGATCATGGCGGAAGGACTCCAAGTTGCATCTTGTAGTCGATCGAGTGCTTCATCTCTGTTAGCAACTATTTTAGCACCTTTTCCTTTGTCTTCTTCTTTTTGATGTTCATGCATCTCATCATGACGTTCACTCATTTCCTCATGCTCACTATCGCTGTAAATTGAGAAGGAGCTCCTCTCCCAATCTGGAAACTCTAGTGCATCACCGTTCGGGGGCTCAAGGAGTATGTATTCATCTCTACTGTTTTCTAGGATGTGCTCTTCCTCGGCATGAGCATACCTTTGTAGTGCAGCTCCCAATGGAAAGAAGTTATCAATTGATGGAACCTCATCAAGGGGACCAAAGTCTACTGCACAATTTCCCTCTGAAGACTCGCTAAAAACCCCATCGTCCATGGTACACAACTGCTCTTCAAGAGGAAGAACTTCTTGGTGACTGGTGGACAGCGTTCCCACTTGATCTACTTCATCGCTTGGAATTCTGAGACTATATTGTTGTCCTTCTATTGCTGCCCCAACATCCTCTTGAGGTCCACCTTCAACTGATCCATCACTTGACTCAGGCTCTTGGTCTTCTACTTTGATCTGAGCAGCAAGTAGAGGAGGTCGGGCACTTGGTTGCCTTGCTTGTTCTTTGACTTGTTTGATGGCTTCTTGGCCTAGTTCACATGTGAACTCTAAATGTGATGAATCATGAAGTCTGCACCAATTTGGTAATAGTAGCACCTCCAAATCCACTTGGTATTTTAGCTCTGACCAATCCCTGGCTAATCTGGAGATGAGTTGGTCATATTTTTCTGTTACTAGGTCCTCATCATCATTCGAAAAAGAAGCTTAATGGTAGACAACCATGGCGAGTGGTTGTTCCCACTCCCCCAAATCTGCATTTTCAGATTTTCGATCACTGTCGTTTATGAAGGAGAGGTCTTCTGACCTGATTTTGCTTATGCTTTGATCATCTCCTTCTGCTGCCCCAAGGCTTTCAGCCTCCTCTTCTTCTTGATTTTCAGCATTTGTGTTGGCTGTCCTAGCATATGCTACTGCAAATTCTATTAATTCATCCTCAATTGTCGTTTGTTCCTCTTCTTGAGTGGAGGACTGCTCTTCTTCAATGGAGGGAAAACCTACTAAACTGGTTACAATTAGATTTTCATCAATGCACCTTGTTGTCCCAAGTCTTTTAGCTCCTCCTCTTGGTTTTCATTTTCTATGTCTGTTGTCCCAACACCAACTTGTGTCAATTTTTTTGGTTCATCTTTATTTTGCTGTCCTCCAGATATTGACAACTCTTCTACCTCATTGGATAACTTCTCCTCATTGAAAGTTGGTTGTTCCAACTTGTCCAAACAACCCTTGGCTTGAGAAATGATGTTGTCACATGATGGACACATAAATTCTGAATGTGGTGCATTGTGAAATCTACACCAACTTGCCATTAGTACTTCCTCCAATCTTGGTCGATCATTGCTACTCAAATGTTCCTAGATCAGCTCCTTAAATGCATTGGCTGCCATGGTTTGCAATTCTTCCTGTGGGTCTTCGGGGGCCAAGGGCAGATAGATTTCCCATAAAGGGGATTTCTCCATGCAATACCTTTTCAATTCTGTTAAAAAAAGTTAGACACCCCAACTCATTGTGCCTGCGAGTGTAATGGATCCGACATCTATCCACCAATGCAAATTGCTGCAATGATTCTTTAGTCTCTTGTTCAAATTTGCATGCAGCTGAGTGATGTCAATTTGTGCATGCTGCTCCATTTTGACTCAGCTTCTTTTGCCTTCAAATTTTTTTGATTTTTAGCATTGAAAGAGATCTCCCTATCTCAGATTTCTTCTTGAAAGTGCTCTCTTCGATTTCCAACTTTCAGCTTTGTAGCCTCAACATATCAAGACCTCCTTCTAGTGTTAGTTCTGTTGATGTGTTTTTTATGCACTTCTCAACACAGGTAATGCATAGATGCACTACCTCTCTTGAAAGACAATCTTCCACAATCAAATTGCAGAACACTATCCCAAGGTCTCTAATGTCAGGTCTTGATAGTGCTTGGAATATTTCAGTTGTTTTATGTGATTTGCTGGAATCACAAGGCAGTCTTATGGATGAGTTACAAAGCATGCGAAGTTGGGTTTGCAAATGCAGTTTCAAAGTACTGGAAATGAATGAACAGTGGCTGTCCACTCAAAACAGCAAGCTGAAACTCATCAAGTTCATCGGATTTGGCTTCATGGTGATACTTTAGATCCTACTCTAACTAAGGATTAAAAGAAACAACAAAAGGAGAAGGGTTAAGAAAGCTATTCTAATCCTAAGCTACGAATGAACAGTAACAATGGTGGTTGCTAAAGTAGACAGGCTTCCTAAACTAAGTTTTTGTTTGACTAAGAGAAACATACAGCTACACAAAACCAGTGCAATCTCCTAAGGTCTGCTGATTTTCAAATTGCACATGCACATCATGAACATGCAATCGAACTAAGTTGCAACAATGGAATAAAGAAGCCCAGGCTAACTTTGCACAGCAGCTTGTCATGAACAAGTGCTAAAAGTATGGGTTGGAAGCTCATCAAATACTATAACAACAACACCATCATGACAACCATTCAAAAAACTAATACTAAAACTAACATGGAAGTAGAACCATGCATGCAAGATGAGAAAAATCAAAGAGAACATCCATAAACTCATGCAATGTTGTCTTCTATTGCTACAAAATATTTTTTACAACAACTCTCCAACCCTTACAAATAAGGGGCAAGCCCCTATTTATAGTTTTCCAAAGCCCAAACGAATGGCTAGGATTCAATTACATCGAATGGCCCAGATTTTATTTATAATAGGGTTTCACCTACCCTCCATTATCTAGCAAATTAAAATACATTCCTTGTCTTTTCTCTGTTTTGTCATCTAGTGCCAGTCACTGTAGCAATTTCGTCATTTAGCTGATTTCCCTTTTCACTGTAGCTGAAACTGCCTGAAAATTG
Organism: Sequoia sempervirens; assembly: GCA_007258455.2. Classification (NCBI taxonomy): domain Eukaryota; kingdom Viridiplantae; phylum Streptophyta; class Pinopsida; order Cupressales; family Cupressaceae; genus Sequoia; species Sequoia sempervirens. The sequence goes on from VDFB02000015.1 coordinate 542,518,513, forward strand.
TCTTTTACTTGATGTGCTTGCAGTGTTCTTCCTTTTATCAAACGAGCCCGTTGACAATTGGCATCAATGGATTAGTGGCCCCTGATTCAGGCAGAAAGCTCCTTAGAAATCATCATCATCTGGAAAAAGGTAGGACAACTGCCTCAATGGGCCTTTTCGATAGACCTACAGAAGGCTTCTTGACTCCTGCAAACACGAAGTGTCGTAAGTGCATTTATACATGAGTTAAGGAAAATTTCAGTCAGACCTACAAATTCCCTGTTAGATCTATCCATGCATCATCAAAATATCTTGATATTCATATTTGGAGCTCATTTGGGCCATAAACATTAATGCGTACTTCAAGGGTGTGAGCGCCAGAGGGTGGAAAAACGGCGGAAGAAAGCTAGAAGGCAGACAGCGGACGAAAGCCAAAACAGCCGGGAAGAAGGTGGGCTCCCAGATGTTCAAAATAGCCGGGAAATAGGTGGGCTCCCAGATGTTCAAAACAGTCGGGAAGGAGGCAGACTCTTGAATGTTCAAAACAACCAGGAAGAAGGGAGGCTCTCAGATTTTCAAAACAACCGGGAAGGAGGCAAGCTCCTGGATGTTCAAAACAACCAGGAAAGAGGCAGGCTCCTGGATATTCAAAAAAATCGGGAAGGAGGCAGACTCCTGGATGTTCATTATAGCCAGGAAGAAGGGAGGCTCTCGGATGTTCAAAACTGTCGGGAAGGAGGCGGGCTCCCAGATGTTCAAAACAGCCAAGGAGGGACGGACTCCCAGAAATATCCACGGAGGGGCCGGACTATGGAGGCCGGAAGGGAGGTGGCCGCCAGATGTTCAAAACAGCTACGGAGAGGCAGAGCCCCGGAAATGGCCACGGAGGGGCCAGGCTCCGGAGGCCAGAAGGGAGGTGGCCGTCGGATGTTCAAAACGGCCACGGAGAGACGGAGCCTCGGAAATGGCCACAGAGGGGCCAGGCTCCGGAGGCCGGAAGGGAGGTGGCCATCAGATGTTCAAAATGGCCACGGAGAGGCAGAGCCCTGGAAACGGCCACAGAGGGGCCGGGCTCCGGAGGCCAGAAGGGAGGTGGTTACAGGATGTTCAAAATGGCCATGGAGAGTCGGAGCCCCGGAAACAGCCACGAAGGGGTCAACCTCCGGAGGCCGGAAGGGAGGTGGCCGCCGGATGTTCAAAACGGCCACGGAGAGGCAGAGCTGCGGAAACGGCCACAGAGGGGCCCGAGGCCGAAGGGAGGTGGCCGTTGGATGTTCAAAATGGCCACGGAGAGGCGGAGCCCCGGAAATGGCCACGGAGGGGCCGGGCTCCAGAGGCTGGAAGGGAGGTGGCCGCTGGATGTTCAAAATTGCCATAGAGAGGTGGAGCCCCAGAAACGGCCACGGAGGGGCCGAGCTCCAGAGGCCGGAAGGGAGGTGGCCGCCGGATGTTCCAAAACAGTAAAAGGGGGACGAAGCTCCGAAACCATCAAAACTTAACCAAACTTTGACGAAACCTTGGCAATTCATTTACGCACTTCAAACACATCCCTGATCCAAAAAAGGTTGCCCCCAAAGTTAAAAATGAGGAAACGGGAGCGACGGGGGTCCACGGATGTTTCTGAAACAGCTAAAACAAGACAAAAGGCGAAAAGGGGATGGGGACTTTATTTCTCCGTGGATTTGAATACCCTAAGTAGGTGAATTTGGGTAGGGGAATTTGATTGTTTAATGGCACATGACCAATTTGGGCTTAGATATGGGGCACACAAAACAAGACAGGAGCAAAGCAACCTATCAAGAGAGAAAAAAAAGGGGGTCCCTACTTATGGCAGGGCGTGTGTGTAAAACATGCACAACACAACCCAATTTTCAAAACCTTTAGAAAGTGTTGTGCCTTATGAACCATTCATTATAGATCCCCTTTAGCTCATCAATTGATAGGTAGGAGGTATTTTTGACAAAGTGTCAAATTGTGATATTGCTATCAAGATTCAACTGTGTAGTTTTATGAGTCAAACTCATTGACCCATGTTTCATGAGTAGTGTTTCATAAGAACCCATCTCTCATGATAGTGAATGATCCACTTAGCACTCATTTCATCTAGGTTATGCTGACAGAGGTGAAGCACTGGGCCTTCATGGGAGGTCACCCATCCTAGTATTGCTTTATCTCAAGTGCGCTTAACCACAAAGTTTCCCCAAAGGTTAAGCCCATTTAGCTTGCAACCCCATTTGAAAAAAATTTAACAAGTGTCATGCCTTATAAACCATTCATTTTCGAGCTACTTTAGCTCATCAATTGATAAGTAGGAGGTATTTTCCGTAGCGTGTCAAATTGTGATATTTCTATCAAGATTCAATTGTGTAGTTTAACAAGTCAAACTCATTGAACCATGTTTCATGAGTAGTGGTTCATAATAAACCATCTCTCATGATAATTAATGGTTCACTTAACACTCATTGAATCTAGGTGATGCTCATAGAGGTGAAGCATTGGGCCTTCCCTGGAGGTCACCCATCCCAGTATTGCTCTAGCTCAAGCGTGCTTAACCACGAAGTTTCCCCAAAGGTTAAGCCCACATAGATTTCAACCCCATTTGTAGAACCATCAATAAGTTTTGTGCCTTATGCACCATTCATTATAGAGCCCCTTTAGCTCATCAATTGATAAGTAGGAGTTATTTTTTGCAACATGACAAATTTTGAATTAACATACCAGAGATCAATTGTATGGTTCTTTAACTTCTTTTGAAATGAGATAATTTGGTACAAATAGTGTAAAATTCAAGACTTACTTAAAGGCTAGAAAATCATAGAAGACTATGGAATCATATCAGGAAGATCTTTATGATGTAGAAGCTAACTTTGTGAGAAGAATGAATAAGGGTACTAGAAATTACAAAGGTAAGTTGTCTTTCAAATGTTCCAGTTGTGGAAAGATAGGTCATTATGCTTCAATATTTCCAAATAGAGCTTTGAATGACAAAAATAGGGAGAACAAAGGTAAGATTATTAAGAAAAATTATTATGTTAGAGAAGATGCAAGCATATCTATTGATGAATCTGATTATGGGCATGATGAGGATTGTGAATTCTTGTTCATGGATTTAAAAGATGAAACTAATTCTGCTAACTATGAGAGATGTGTGAAGGAAAGGGCTCCAAAAGCCAGTGCTAATATTGAAGGAACCTTGGTATCTACCTTCCATGATAGATAGGAGAAGAACTATTGGATCATTGATAGTGGGTGCTCTAATAATATGACCAGTGACAAGATTAAGTTTGTTAAACTTTAAAAATATGGAGGACTAGTTAGATTTGGTGATGATACATCTACTAAGATATGTGGAAAAGCTTTAATCAGTTTTGATGGAAAGCATAACAATGATGATGTTCTTTATGTTAAGGGTTTAAGAAATAACCTCTTGAGTCTTGGAAAAATGTGTAGCAAGGGATACAATCTTATGTTTAAGGATGATGGATATGAGATCAAAAAATGCTTTGGAACTATGAGTATTGTTGGGAGAAGAACAAATGGAAATATATATCAACTCAAAGGTGTTGATGGTTATTGTTTCATGACCCAGATCAATGTGAGTTGGATATGGCATAGAAGAATGTGTCACATCAATTTTGATAGCCTGGTGAAAATAAGTTCAGTTCAAGATGTGAGAGATCTGTGAAAGATTACAAATCCTATCAATGTTATTTGTAAGGAATGTCAAGTTGGAAAGCACGCAATAAGAAGCTTCAAAGTCAAAGAACAATTTTCTACCAAACTGTTGGAATTGGTGCGTACAAATCTTTGTGGTCCTACTAGAGTAAAAAGTTTTCAAGGTGACAAGTATTTTATACTATTGATTGATTATTATTCTAGAATGACATAGGTTACTTTTCTCAAAGAAAAATCAGAAGCTCTAGATAAGTTTAAAGCATTCAAAGTTATGGTTAAGAATGAAATGGATATGAAAATTGAATGTTTGAGGTCTGAAAAAGGTGGAGAATTTTACTCCAATGAGTTTAACATATTTTGTGAGAATCATGGAATAAAGAGGAATTTATCTACCCCTAGGAATCCTCAATAGAATGGAGTGGTTGAGAGAAAGAATACGAATATTCAAGAAGTTGTAAGGAAAATGATGAAAGAAGAAAATCTACCAGAAGTCTATTGGAGAGAAACAATTCACACTATTGTTTATATACTTAATAGAGTGCAAGAAAGAGTAAATAGCACACAAACTCCTTATGAGATATGGTATGGAAATATTCCTATTGTCAAATATTTCAGAGTGTTTGGAAGAAAATGCTATATTAGAAGAGATGAAGAAGACTTAGGAAAGTTTGATGCAAGATCTTATGAAGGTATCTTCCTCAGATATTCTTCTAGAGGCAAAGCTTACTAGTGCTAGAACAAGAGGCTAAGAAATATTGTTGAGAGTGAAAGTTTCAAATTTGGTGAAGATCTATAGAAGAATTTAGTGGTAATAGATGGCTATGAATTAGATTAGTCTTCTTGTAGAGAAGAAAAAGCTAAGGAAAAGGAATTGAAAATTGAAAAGGAAGAAGATTCAAAAAAGATTCCTAAAACTCCTAGGTATTTGCAGAACAATAATTTTGAAGAATAGATAATTGGTGATAGGAGAAAAGGTGTACACTGACAAGAAGGAAATTTATTGAAGAAAAGGTAAATCTATGTTTACTCTCTAAAGTTAAACCCAAAATAGTGACAAGAAGCATGCAAAGATGAGTATTGGATCAAGTCCAAGAAAGAAGAACTAATGCAGATTGAAAAGAATCAGACTTGGGAACTTGTCCCAAGACCATAAAATAAGAATGTGATTGGAACTAAGTGGGTATTTAGGAACAAACTAAATGAGAGTGGAGAAGTGGTAAGAAACAAGGAAAGGCTTGTATGTAAAGGTTACTCACAAGTAGAAGGAATAGACTTTGAGGAAATATTTGCTCTGGTGGCAAGAATGGAAGCTATCAAGATGTTTTTAGCTTTTGTGGCACATAAAGATTTCAAAGTTTATCAAATGGATGTGAAGTATGCTTTCTTGAATGGTGAATTAGAATAAGTATACATAGAACAACTAGAAGGATTTAATTTATTAGACAAATCAGATATGGTCTGCAAATTGAAGAAATCATTATATGGATTGAAGCAAGCTCCTAGAGTTTGGTATGCAAGGTTAGATAGGTACTTGTTACAACAAGGATTCAATAAAGGTACTGTAGATAGTAATATTTACTTCAAAGTTGAAAAAGGTCAAATCTTAATTGTGATTGTGTATGTTGATGACATAATTTTTGGAGGAAATGAATCTATGTGTAAGAAATTTGTAGAAGAGATGTAGAAAGAGTTTGAAATGTATATGTTTGGGGACATGAATTTCTTCCTTGGGCTACAAATCAATCAGACAGATAAAGGTAATTTCATTTCACAATCAAAGTATGTTAAGGAAATATTGAAGAAGTTTGGAATGGAAGATTCTAAATTGGTATGCACCCCTATGGTTACTTGTTGCAAGCTAAGAAATAATTATGAATCTCCTAAGGTTGATTGGAGAAAGAATAGATCAATGATTGGAGGACTTCTATATCTAATTATTACTAGATCAGATATCATGCATGTTGGTTGTCTTGTGGCTAGATTTCAAGAAGATCCTAGAGAGTCACATGTTCTAGCAATAAAGAGGATATTCAGATACTTGAAGGGCACTATAGATCATGGCTTGTGGTATCCAAAGGATACTGAATTTACTTTGAGTGCTTACACAGATGTAGATTGGACTAGTTGTGTAGATGACAGGAAAAGTACAAGTGGTGGTGCATTCTTTCTTGGATGTAGATTGGTGTCATGGCTAAACAAGAAAATACATTTAGTGTCTTTATCTACTATGGAGGCAGGATATATTGCAACAACATCTTGCTACAAACAACTATTGTGGATGAGGAAAACATTAAAGGATATTAGAGTGGCACATGATGAACCAATTTCTATCTTTTATGATAATACAAGTGCTATCAATATCTCAAAAAATTTGGTAATGCATTCAAGGAAAAATAATATCTCAATTTGATATCACTTTTTGAGAGAAAAGGTTGTAGAGAATGAAGTGAAGCTTGAATATGTGCCTACAAAGGATCAGGTTGTTGATATATTCACTAAGGCTCTTCCTAAGGATCCTTTTGAGTATCTTCGAGAGAAGTTGGGGGTTATTTCCCCTCCTTTGAAATATATGCATAAGGAGATGAATTAGTTTAGTAGATTTGAAGATTCATTCTTTGGTCTGGACAGATGTTGGTGGCTACCTCTCAAGGGGAGTAGGTAGTGGCATCTAGTGAGTGTTTTCATTGTGTAGTAGTTGTTGATTGATGCAATTTTTTGTGTGCTCCTACGGTGGAGTATGCAGAGTAGTAAAGAAAAGGAAATTGCAAAGTAGTGGTGATCAATATGATTAATGTCAAAGGGGGAGAATGAGTGATGCAAATTGACATAATGCAGTTCATCACATTGTGTCAAAAAAATTTAATTCTAAAATATGCCCTAGTGAAAGAAGAATGATGAAGAAGGTTATGTATGCCCCCTTGAGAGGACAGGTGAGTTCAAAGAAAATGAGTGTGCTCTTGAAACAGATGATAAGACTTAGAGGATGAAGGATAGAAGAAATGTTAAATTGGAAGGTGATGGATATTAGCGTGGAAGAAAAAGGAGGATGAAGATGGAAAGCTAGACAAGAAATGATAAGGGAACCAAATTTCATGCTTACATTTTTATATTTATCATCATTGGGCATCAAAATGTCGCAAATGGTCCACAAACACCATGGTATGACATAGACCCAAGTCTGCAAGGTGACCATTTACAAAATAGAAAGTCACGGATAAGGAATGTCCTAACTCATACTAAGGGTGAAGTTGTCCCAGTCTTTTTGTCAAGACAATCCACAGACAATAGTCAAAGAAAAACAAAATAGGTCATGAGACATCATTGCACCTCTAAATCCTTCAAGGGACATCCTCGAGGTAGCTAGTAACATGACCAAGAGACAAAATGACAAAACATAAGACAAAATAACAAAAAGATTAGACAAAATGGACAAAAGGTAAGACAAAATAGACCAGAAAAATCAAGAGCCATTCAATGCATTTTCCAATGTTTTGTTGAAGACGAATTTCATGATAGTTTGTCACTTTGATAGTTTAACAGTTTTGATAGGTTGTCAATTTGATGGTGTTGACGGTTTGACAGGGCCTATTGTCAAGAAGGACACATCCTGAAAAAAGGCAAATGATGTTTTGGTGAGGTCCAATTCCAAGGACACATCCTGGAGGGGACCAAAGAGTGACAAGATTGACATTGTTTTGGCAATTTGACTAATTTTGACTAATTTTGACTGGCTGTTGGTTCACAATTTAAATGTCAATGTTTTGAATGAATGATTTTGTTTGAGTGCCACTATGTCTGACTTATTTGACATATGCAACTATGTTTGACTTATATGACCGACATGATGAATGTTGACTCTGTTTTGAGATTTTTTGTGTTTTCTTTAGGACGTTTTTTTTATTTTTAGGTCTTTTTTAGGACATTTTCTTATTTTTAGGTCTTTTTTAGGAAATTTCTCAATTTTTAGGTCATTTATAAAGACATTTTTTTATTTTTAGGTCTTTTTTAGGACATTTTTCAATTTTTAGGATCATGTGTGGTACCCACTACAGTCTCACGATGAAATTTTTCCCCTAGTCAATTTAAGGACGAGCTAGGAAAAATGGAATGTAAAGAAAAGGCATGACTAGCATCGACAGTGGACAATATGCAAGACTTGATTTCAACCATTGTCAGCCATTGACAGGAATGTCATGATGTTAGGGTGAAGTGTTATGACAAATGTCAGAAAAGAGTATGTTTATTAGGGACAAAGGTAGATAGAGTGACAATAGATGGCACAACAATGACTGACTACACATGGTGCTTGTTTGCTAGGTTTTCACAAGGTGATGATGTTTTACATTTTTCAATTTTTTTGTAGTTCTGATTTTGCGGATAGCTTGGATGCTTTAGATGACCACTGGCTGTTATGAATCCACTGACAGTGTCAATGTAGAGATTGGTGCCATGATATGCCAATAATGTCCTTTCTAAAGTAGTTGGCTTGTCAGAATGATAGTGCTTGCATACAATTGATTGATGTCATCATGGTCCTTTCTGCTACTAGAATTGGCCTTATTAGAATACGCACATCGCAATAAAGTTCCATGAGAATTCATATGATAAAGAATTGCTGCCATGATGCGATGGATTTTTGACATGGGATTTTTGGATTTTAGGCGAAATGTAGGATTATGACGGATGATGGTAGACATGGAAAATTTGTTGGATGTTTGGATGAATAACTTTTTATTTTCCAAACTTGGTATGATGGATGATGGATTTTGGAGGGATGGCATTTGGAACCAACACCTTTAGATGCCTTGCTAATTTTGAAGGAGGTGGACATGTGTTATATATGGGAGTCCTCTTGTCTTTTGGCTCCACATTTTGATTAACTTTTTCTTTTGACATATTTTCTTTGCTTGATCCACTTTTCTTTGGGATCGATTTTAATTTCATTTGTCCACTTGTCTTTTTGTCTAATTCGATGGCATTTGACATTTTATTTTTGACTTTGTAAGACTTTTGTTTTTGTTGGTTCCAAAGGGAAGGTTTAAGATGTTGAGAATGATGGTTTATGGTGTGGGTGGACGAGGTGTTGGCAGTAATCTTATGACAAGGATTTCTCATGGACTCTATTTTGACATTTGTATCTGACAAGGTTGCCCCCGATATCGAGGAGGTTCCATTGATATCGTTTGATTTACTAACTGAAGAATAGACAAGACCTTGATGTTTGTAATTTTCCTGAAGTTGTATTGGTTCTTGAATTCCTTGCTCGTGTATGCCTAGTCTTTTTCCTTGATAATGCATGCTCTGATAGATTTTGTTTGTGATGGGGTATTTATTGTTTTGAAAGCAAGATGCTAACCCATCATGATGTATGTGGACACTATCACTTGGAATATTTTCGTCTACAAGAAAGCCTACTCTGACAAAGATAGATGACCCTAGTTGATAAAGTATCTTAGCTTCATTGTTATGTTGACCATATTTCTGACTGATATCTTTGGTGTGATCTTGTGACATGTCAGGTTCAGATGATTCTATTGGTGCTTCCATGTCAATGTTGAAGCCATCGTTATGGTCAGTTTCATGGAGTCCAATGAAGTCAACTATAGCTCGATCATTTGCAAATATGTCCATATTGGAAGACTCTTGTTATTGAGGAATATCGTCTATGTGTGTCATGGAGGCAAGTGTCTCATCTTGGAATGTGTCGATAGTCGGGGCCTGAATAGGGTCATCAAGTGTTTGATCATAAATGGTGTAAAGGTCAACGAGTGGATTGTTTTGGATTTCTTGGTCAACAGTAGATTCTTGGTCAAAGATGGGGTTGTCATGGATTTTGACTTCTTGGTCAATGGTAGGGTCTTGGTCAAAGATGGGGTTATCGTGATGATATAATCAAAAATAGAATTTTTGTTCAGGATAAGTGTGTTTTGGATGTCATGATTGTTTTGAAGGACTTCTTGAATGGACTTTGAGATAAGGTCATGGGATGGACTACCTTGATCTTGACAAGAAGGTGGTGTTATGATGTCATGCTTTGGGCTTTCATTTTGACATGTATCCCCAAGTTTAGACAATGGCATGGGACTTTAGACAAGGATAGAATTTTCATGACTAAATGTATGTTGGGACGAAGTGTTTTGGAAAGGATTAGTGGATGGACTAGGAGAGGACATGGAGACTTGGAAGGGATTGGTGGATGAGGGACTAGGATAGGACATGGAGACTGGGATTGGACTAGTGTAAGGTTGACCAAGATAAGACATGGAGACTTGGACGGGATCGATATGGTATGATGTGGAGACTTGACATGAGTTGGTAGACGATCGATAAGACATGCAAACTTGGATGGGATTGACAGGTGAAGGACTAGAATATGATGTGGAGATTTGGAATGGACTAGTGGATAGTTGGCTTCCCTTTTCAAGGTTAGGATAAGGGTGATAAGTGGATGTTTGTTGTGAATTAATGGCAGGGTTTGTGTTAAGGGATTCTTGATAGTGAGGGTTGATGTATGGAGGACTTGGGCTGATAGGTTGTTGGTAGGAAGGGTACATAGGTGATGTTGGTCTCAAAGTATTAAAGTCAAAGCCATGTTATAGTTTAACCCCTTGGTCCAAGAGCATGGCTAGATACCTTTGAGGGTCAAGTGGGACTAAGTTTTCCACAAAGGAAGCTACGTCAGGATTTTGCACTACAGCTTCCAAGTCTTTAGCATAGACTTGTCCATTTTGGTCTCTTTGTATGAATGGTTCAAAAAGGTTTTGTGATGAAGATGGCATGTTCATGGAAGATTGTGTGTTTAAATTTCCAATTGGGTCATCAAAGATCTAGTCATTGGGATTGGTGTTGATGTTGGTGTTGTTGTCAAAGTCTTGTCCAAAGTCTGCCATTTGTTTTATATTTCTTTGAAGTCTTGTTTCCACCATCAAAGAGATTGCTCAAATGAAGATGATGACAATGCAAGTATGACACTAGTCTATATTTTTGTCTTTTTGTGTGATAAAGGATGACAATGCAATGAGATGATAATGCAAGTATGCCAAAAGCCAAGGTGACCAGGATGACGATGTTGACTTGGATGACAATGTTGATTAGGAAAATGACAATGTGGACTAGGAAAATTGCAAGGTCAAGGTACAAAATGAGGACTAATGAGGTAACTAATGCAAGGTATAGGTTCAAAATGACAACTAGGATGAATGATATTTTTGAATTTTTTTTGGAATAAAGTATGCAAGGTAGGAACTAAAATGAATGCAATTTGGAGAAAGGGGTACCTAAGAACTCTAAGCTTAATCCTTATTTTCGATTTTGGTTACCAAAGGACTTGTTGAAAATGACAAAGTGACAAGGTCAAGATGTCTAGTGAGTTTTCCTAACTAGACTGTTGAGTTGGAAATCCTCACAAAAAGGACAATGACTGAAAAGAGAAATGAATGACGAAGTCCAAGATAACCTAGTTTCGAAAGCAATGATTTTTCAAATTGTGATAAGGTTGGCCTAACCCAAAGTATGCAAAAATGAAAAGATATGGTCAAGCTAATGTTGAAAATAATGATTATGAAACCTAATGGATGAAATCAAAAATTTGAAAGTTTAATCCTAGGGTAAAAAATGCAAACTAATGGTTGAACGATAAAGATTTTGAGCAATTTCAAAATTGGTTTCTGATAGAGTCCTATTAGAAAAAAAAATATTTGACAATAGGTTGAGACTTTTTTTTTTGATGTTTTGTTGAAAAGTATGAGTTGTTTGAGGTCAATTGTTTGTGTCTAGATTTGTGAATGTTGTGTATATTGTTTAAAAATCTAGAAAGCACTTGACAAGCACAATGTTTTAGTGTAAGCAAACACACGTAAGACAAGCATGATCCTAGTAGACCAAGGGTTTGTATACTTGGTATAGCCCACCGATATACCCCAGATTGGTGTTGAAAACCTCTCCTTCTTGAGAGCGGATAGCTTAAAAGTTTGGTGGCACTGGCTCCCCTCCACGGCCCATTAACGTCATTCGAGCACACCAACTTCGCATTCTTGGGCAGTCACTTCCCAAGAATCGCTATCTCTACTCAAGGGGGTCAATAGTGGGTATCTTCAGGCATGATACTGTACCCTACAATATACCAAGCAATGACTGAAAATGGTTGGATTCTAAAACAATAGGTGTTTAGTTAGGGCATCTGTTTGAGTGGCCACACATAGGGCGAGATATTAATCACCAATTAGGTGGCACTCCATCCTGAAGAGGTTATGCTCAACGAGGTTTATGGGAGTAATACTCCGTCCATGTGACACATCCGCACTCATGGTACTTGAACTTTCCTCAAGCACCCATTTTATATCCCGACTGGAAGTGGCTTGGCTTTAGTCTGTTACTTGTTGGGTCGTCCCTTAAAGTGAGTACTTTTTCCCTTAAGGCAGACCCATTTCTAGAAATAATAATTGTTTATCTTACACCCAGGATTGCTCGAAAGCGCAAGGGAAGAGGATACTTCGATTATTAAGTCGTGAGGGTGACAAAAAATAAGGTGGGTCTGGTTTTTTGATCACTTAGTTTTCACAAGGTGAGAGCATAATCACCTACCACCTTCAAGCATAGTCAGACAAAATTAAGCACATGTTCATTTTAATGCACCAATGGAAGTGTTTTCTAAACTAGAAATCACAAACACATTGTTTGAGAAATGAGTCTTCGACTAACGAAGCTGCAAAACCACAAGTTAGTAGTTTCATAAATGTCTTGAACCAACGAGAAAGCTACAAAAAACTAAGTTAGGAAAAGAGATTAAAAACAAAACTAAAACTTAAAAGTCAGTAAATAACTAAACTAGAAAATGAAGAGACTAAACTAAACTAAAAAAAGGAAATCAAAGAAAATTAAAAACTAAGAGCTCAATATTTTTGTTGCTCCAAAAGAAGCAGTTTTTGGGAGCCCCACTCCAAAGCCACACACTACAAACATAAAATTAGTAAACCAAAAAAAAAACTTGAATGAAAATAGCGAACTAAAAATAGTGATAACTTTCTCAAAACTAAACAAAATTTTAAACCGTAGATATCTATGGAAAGCTAATACATAGAGCTTCAAAACCCAGTTTTTTTTTTGCAAAATCCTACAAGACAAAAGCGCTATAAACAAAAGAAAATTCAGGTCTTAATAACTAAATCTTAAAAAGTTGTGATCACTAAAACAACCATAACTTTCTCAAATCTTAACAAAATTTTAAACCGTTTGAAGTTATGAAAAGTTGAGAACGAGGCATACAAAATCCAGATAATAATTTTAAAATATTTTATGCACCCATTTTTTTGTGCTCAAAAGAAGATGATGGGATTTCATAAGAATTCTTGGTTGTAATCTGCAAAACAACAAAAATAAACAAGAAAACACAAATTTCTCTACAAAACGTTGGGTTCACCAATGTGAGATGGGGTTAGAGAATCAAATATCATAGATAAAGTGACAGTCAACACTTCTAAACTATTAACCACATCCAAACAAGAGAAAACAATAAAAGCATAAAGAAAATAAAACATTAAATCAAAATACTCCCCATGCTTGAACTTGAATCACTTCTCTTGCTCTCCTTCTTCTTGTTATGCAACTTTTCCCTTAGATTTGTTGAAATACTTGTGTAAAACCTGCAAATGGTAGCAAGAAAGTTGGAGAAGAATAACTGTTAAAATGAAAATGGAGAAGGAAGGTTGCTTTTATAGACAACCTTTCAAATTGACGACTGAGATTAATCTTCTAGAAAGATTCCAAGATCAATGGATGGGAATGCATATGATGGAGGTTACGAAATGGATGGTTGAAATTAAGTCTCAGAAAATATGCCAAGATCAATGGTCCAGAATTGATGCACCAAAAATATGCCATGCATGAAAAATCTATGACGCCTGACAGCTATGACAGAAATGAATGTTATGATAGGGGATTATGACAGAGCATCTTTGACCAAGTGGAGGTGCATAAATAATTTATTTTAAATAATTTATTCAAAAATAGAGGAAAATGACAAGTGGCAAATAAATAATTTATTCAAATTATTTATTTAGATAAAATGACAAAAGGAGCATTTAATTAAATTAATCAATTTAATTAAATGGGGAGGTGGAAATTATACATGGATAATTAATTTGAATTATTTATCCAAAAGAGAGGAATGAAACACAATTAAATAATTTTGATAATTATTTAATTATAGAAGAATAAAAGCTCAAATAATGATTATTAATATTATTTGACTATAGATGAAAGATAAATAATTAAATAAAAAATGATTTATTTAATTATTGAAGAAAGGGATATATTAGCAACGCAATTAAATAATTTTAATTGATCAAGATAGAATAAAGATGAGAAGGTGAATTAATTAAATAATTACAAATTATTTAATTAATAGAGGAATGTGGTCAAACTTAATTGAATAATTAAAATTAAAATTATTCAATTATCAAAGGACAACGACTAAGAAAAATGATGCTCGTGGACTTAGGACATTTTTCAGTGTCTACACAAATATTTCACCCTTTGCAATTGATGTTAAAAGGGGAGAGAGAGCAATGTGAAAAAAAAATAGTTAAGAAAAGGGGGGAGATTCATGTGAAAAGACAAGCTACAAAGGGTGAGAGAACAATATGAAAGAGAGAAAGTAATGAGCTAGTTGTGTAAGGAGGAAAAAGTAAGAGAAAAGAGAAGAAGATTTGACATGGAGCAAAACTATTGATGATTGGAGTTGTGTTTATTGTTGATGGTTTTCACATCATGTGTTGTCTTCAATGACAAAGGGGGAGATTGTTGCAAGTATGTGCAGTTGGTGTTGTCATTGATGTCAACAAGCTTTGGTGTTGTCATTTGTTTCAAAAGTATGAGAAGGGGTTTTTTGCAAGGATGTGCCTGGTTGGTATTGAGTTGATGTTGTCTTTGATGATGCTTTGATTAGTTTCATTATGTTGTCATTAGTAAGCTACTAGTGTCAACCTCTAGTGTTGCTTTGATAAGATTTTTTCTATGGGTGTATGGTTGAGTTGCTATGTTGTAGTTGGCTTGATGGTGAAGAGGAATTATTGAAGATATTGAGTATTTGTCTCTACTACTTGGTTTCCAATTGCTTTTGAGGAAATTTAAATAAAACAGGAAACAATGTGTTGTAGTAGTGTTTTGTGTTGCAGAATAGAGTTCTTGGCTTGGCTCCACATTTCTTCTATGTTGAAGATTCTCTTGTACAATTTGGATATGTTGATTAGAGGTGTTCAAAGGTGTTGCATCCAAAATTTGGTGTATTGGATCATTGTGCAAAGGAAGGTGTGTTGACCATTGTGTGAACTATGCATTGCAGAGGTTTCTAGGAGAAATGGTTTAGCTCTACATTTCTTTGTATAGTGGTTTTAGGTCTTGTAGATCTAGAAGTGTTCTTATAAGGTTCATTTCTTTCTTCAGTTGAATTTTTTTGAGATTTGGTGCTTCGAAAGTCATTTTCTTGATTTGCAGTGTATGGGAGAGTTGTCTGAATGTACTAGGTGTGCACATTCTTCAAGTGGAAGTTGTTGCAAAGGAATTTTTTGGTTTCTATGGTGTTTTTTAAATATTCTAGATCATGTTCAAGTGTTATGTGGTATCTTCAAGTCATCTTTGGATTTGAGGAAGCATATACTTAAACATTTGATGGTGTTAACATAGATTCGATCGACCTTGGGTGTTTACACTAATTTCAAAGTTGGTTTGATGTTTGTGGAAGCATGGTGTGGCATGTATGAGTGGATTTAGTTCCTAGCTAAGGTTTTTTGTGTTCTTCCTTCATTCCTTTCCATCGTATGAATGTTTAGGGTGCTAACCTAATTTGAATTTACACAGTTGAGGTACATAGCCGACCTTGGAGAATGTTCTAAGGTTGAAGATGGTATAAATATGAGTTGATTTATTGAGGTATGATAAGATATATGGAAGAGATACGAATGATGAAAAGTATAGAGTTGTAGGGTGTAAATTTATGCAGTGCAGTGTGAGCTTTTAGGTGTTAGATTAATGAATGTAGTGAGCAGAAGGTGTCTACAATTCTTCAAAAAGAATATGAAGGTGTTGGTGATGTTGTGGTGGATTTTTTTGTTACATTGAGATGGATTTCTCATTGTAACACTCTTATCTATCATCTTTTCTATTCTAGCAATGATCCTTTCTTTCTTCTAAGTAATAATCCTTTTAGAAATGAGCCCTATTGTATTTGGTGTTGATATTACTTTATATTGTGAGCTAATCCTCACCGTGGTTTTTCCCTTCTTAGGTTTTCCACATAAATTTTGTGTTTCTTTGTGCATGGTGTTGATTGGGTTCTATTTTTGTTATATGCTTACATGATAAATCATTCTAACAAATTAAGCGTTAATTGATTTAGTGTGGATCTAAATTTTTGTGAGGGTTTTGAATCTTTGAGGTACAACTGATTCACCCCCCCTCTCAATTGTCTTGTGCATTCAACAATTATCACTATCAACAAATTAAATTCCTTAATGGAATTATCTTTCCTACAATAGGCACTATCAAAATAGACTAAGGCCTTTATGAATGCATCCTTCCTACAATGGGCCCTATCTATCAAAATTGGGCTTATGCTTTAGCAAGAGATATGTTGGCAATTTATTTCTTTTAAAATTTGTTTCTTGTTTGTTTTATTGATTTTAAATTTTTTCTCATATTTTCTCGATGAAAGCATATGTTTTAATGGGCTTAAATTAGCTTGGAGTGAGACATGATCATTTTATTTGTATGTCATGATTTTGTGTTATTTTAAAGTTCATGTAAACGGGTATGTAGTTCCCCAATCCAACATGCTTAAAAAAACCTAATTGAACAACTCTTTTTTTGAAACAATAACAACAATGTTGTTAATGTAATAACATGTTGCACTTGTAGGTGGAAACAACAAAATACTCAAATAAATATGGGATAAATCAGCCATGAAAAACATAGGAGAGAAAGGATGACACCTATACGACGATTGGTTGCTAATCCATGATCACATTCTCTTGCAACACCATTCCAAGATAGGATGAGAAAATAATAAACCTCCAATCCACACCCAAACACACTTACAATACTAAACACAAAGGTTGAACTTTATAGGAGGTTTTCTAACAAGGGGGCACAAACTTTCCACTAACTAGAATGATGATAAGTCACTTCCAAGAAACAAGACACCTCCCAAGGAAAGGATATGACATAACTCCTAATGTATGAAACTCATTGATGGATCAACATCATGCAAAGACTCACAAGGCCAAGGTGGACAACTTTCATATACAAGGTGTCCTTGAGAAATGATCAAAAGACCCTTCAAATGATGAACAAAGGAAAATTTGAGCAATAGAGAACATTAGCACCCAAATGAAACATTGGCACCCATAAGGGACACTAGTGCCCAAATAGGACACTAGCACCCAGGCATTGGTAACCCTGTCGAGTGCAATGGATTCCTTGCAGAGGTGTTGGTGTCATGTCTAGTGATCAAACCCAAGCTATACTTTGGTCCTCAAGACCTACCAAACACCTCAAAACATCCAAACATAGCACCCAACAACTGACAAGCTCAAAAGGAAAAAAATTACTCAAGGACAACTAGAGTGTTTCATCTCGAGCACCTAACACACTAGGAGCACAAAGGATAAGGTAGGGAGGTGCATTAGTACCTCCCCGACACCCCCAAATCTTGCCCTAAGAAAGAAAAAACCAAAATAAGGAGATACAACACATTTAGGTTTTTACAAGCATTAACAAGAGGCTACAAGAGTGCCCAAAAATGACACCACACTTAAGAAACAAGATCTTAGGAAAACTACACGATGGGTCAACAACACTATTCAAGACTACTCCAAGATAAATTTCATTCATAATAAACCCGATGGAAATATTCCAACATTCATTTTAATCCCAAACAAAAGGTTCCTAATTTCATTTTACCATTACATTTCATAAATATATAAGCATACATAATGTGATTGTGCTCGATTCCAACTCTAAGTCATGTAACTACAAATTAGTTTCACTATCTATTGTTCATTTGATTACACTCCATCTCAATAAGAGGTCCAATATAACATATCATTACAATTGTACATCAAATAGGAGTTACATATACAATTTCATCAAATGAACCAAATGGAAGAAAACATGAAATATTCTTTACCACATGAAGTCATCTTTGACTCTAACCATGATCCTCTAATCCCCAACAATTGTTTCCACACCCCAACGATTGTTTCTACACCAAGGTCAACCTCATGAAATCAAAAGATCCACTCCCATCATGCTAGTAGATAGTCACATGGGCCACAAGAACACACTCACACAAAATACATTTGGAGAAGGCTTACACTCAACATACATGTTATATAAAACACTCATCCAATATCACAAGATGCATCAATAAAAAGTAGCGTCAAATACAAGTCTTCATTGGGAAAACTCACCAATATCACATCACATATTACTCATTGGGAAACTCACCAATGGCACAACACAAGATCATCTTTTGGTAACTCACCACTAGGAAAGCACAAGGATTGAATCATTGGTCCAACTCACCAATGATGAAACACAACACACTATACACTAGGATAAGATGATAGAGAACTAGTTAGGGAGTGTCATCACGGTGCTCACTAGTATGGCTACACCTATAATCTAGTACCTCTCTCATATGGATGAGGATACTTGACCTTATAAGACCCAAGCTCCCCAAGTTGGCATGTCCTTTCAAACATCCTTAGTCTTTACAAGCACTCAAGGTATGAGAGGAGCATCCATTATCTTTGTTAATTAATTGCATGTGTCTCATTAGCTTTCACTTGATTATATGACTCCCTACCCATGATCAACCTACAAACCATTTGGTTCGAGAACACATTGGGAGCCACTATCATAACCCTGACTAGTACCTTCATCCTAGGCTCATCACATTCACCAACAAGTGTGGCATGGAAAACAATGCATACACACATGACATAGAAATTTTCTCAAAAAATTGAAAACACAATCTTAGAGTGATCCTTATGAAAATCCATTAAGGAGACACTAATTCCCCCAAATAAATCATTCAAACTATCTTCAAACTCTCTAATTTTTCTAACCTTTCAAATAACCAAAACCAGAAATTTCCTTCAATCACCATTAAAATACCTTCAATTTTTACATTTTTCAAATATCATTTTTTTTAAAGTACCCTTTGGCTGAAAACATGCATAAAAACCATTTTATGACATAAAATTTGATTTCTAGGTATTTTGGAGAATTTAGGCATATTGAGGGAACATTTTAGAATTTTATCAAAATTTACAAAATTAAGTTAATTCCTACATGCTTTTTGAAATTGAAACTAGATTAGGTGTGATAATGCTCCACCAATCACATACAAAATAATCAAAATAAAAAAACAAAGCACAATAGAGGCATAATGAATAACTTACCTCAAATTTTGTAAATAAAACATTCATACCAAACTCCACACACATTATAAGAGAGAGATCCTAACCCCACACGCAATAACATTCCCATTCATATCACATTGTAGGTTTGAATCCCATCCAATTCTATTCACAAATGTATTCTCAATTCCATTTCTAAAATTTGACAAGAAGAAGGTTTGCGAGCCCAATTTTCCCCTAAAAAGTTAATGAATAAAATGCTAAGTCCTTTTTCCTTTTAACCCATTTTTTTAACTTTCTTTATTTTAAATTTCAAAATTTCTATTTAATAAAATAAAACCATTTCTTTTTATTTATCAACAATTATATAACATCAATGTTATTAGATTTCCACAATCCATAAGAATATCAGAGAAAGCTATTTCTGGATTAGATTGTGTAAGCTTTTTTGGATCAACGTTTCGGATCACACTCCGTGATCCATCATCAGGATAGAGAGCTCAAGGAGATGAAAGTCACAATCCTGATGATGGATCACGGAGTGTGATCCAAAACGTTGATCCAAAAAAGCTTACACAATCTAATCTAAAAATAGCTTCTCTGAAATTATATAACATGATCAAATTGAATTTAGTTTACTATAGCAATTATATTATCTATTATAAACCATTTCCTTTTATTCATTAGCAATTATATAGTTTAGTTATCTTTCCTTGTATTTGGAGTATATAATTGTTTAAAATAATCTATTATTAATCTTTAAATTTGAAATGATACAAAAGAAATATATACTTTAAATATTTATGACAAATATAAATATTTATAGAATAATTTAAGAAAATAGCATAAATAATAATTTTAACAAAATTGTATGTCTTGTAGAGATCTTGAATACAAAAAAAATCCACAAATAAGATTAATACAAGAAAAATAAGAGTTAATTAGAAGATCTAGAGGCCTTCTTTCCTTTGATACTATTAGTGATATCAATGACATCATGCCCTATAATTCTCTTACATGTCCTTATATACTCAACATTGTGAAATTATACTACAAAGAAAGGAAAGAGAACTCATAAGACTATTTATGATATTTGTAACTTCTTCATTTGCATCATCCTTCTCTAAATAATATATTGAATTGTATGAGGGAGAACTCTCCATAGCCAAACTTAGGAAGATGAATATTGAAAAGAGAGGAATACAAATACAATAAGGAATTAAATTTTAAACTAAACATACTCTCATCAAAATAAAACTCTATGAAACTAACTCTAATCTTCATCCTCTTCCATGGGTTAATAAACAAAGATAGTTGTCACCATGAACTTAAAACTTGCACTTCTTTTGAAGCTTTTATGTATGAAAAATAAATAAAAAAATCTTATTACTAAATCTTATTACTAAAATTTAAAGATTAATTGTCCCTTCACATTTTAAATAGTTATTATTTATGTTTAAACATTAAAGATCACAAAAATAAAACTGATCAAATTCAATCATGAGCCAACCATGCCATGCTAATGGAGAGGTAAGGAACATTATAATCTTATTATTCTACATTGAATTTCATTTATTTTTTCAAGTTTTTTAATAGATTTAATGATTTCTCTAAATTTGTATTCTAAACTACACCAACTACCCAACTTAAACATCAACCTAAAAAAATATATTCTACCTTAGGACATCGCAGAAGTATGTATGACGAGTAGAACAAATCATCCTCTATTCCCTCCACCAAAACATCTAACCTTTACATAAAAATCCACTCTACATGTGAAAGTTAGCCCACTTGATTACATATTGGTCATTATAAACTTGAAATTTAGGAAGTAATTACTACCATAACACAGAATATGTGCACACCATGGTTCATTAACGAAAACACTTTGACACTATTATCAACCATATTGACCATGTTAATGCCCAAACATATTGATGGAGATTCCACATGGATGTTTATTATTGACTGTTAAATTTAGCTGTGTCAAGATTATGTTTACTAACATTATATAGCCCATCACTTAACTCTCTTATATACATTATGTGCTTATTATATATCATATTTTGATATTTAAGATGAATGGCCATGTTTTAGCCCTTGTACATTGTTAATCAATGTACAAAATGCACATCAATGAATGTACATTGACACAAATCAAAACTTGGTTGAGTTTGATTATATATAAACTTCACCTATCTAAATATTTTTATTCTTGGTTTCTATGTTTTCTTTCATTTTATTTTTTAATTTGTTTGGTGATTAATATTGTGGTAAAGATTTTACAATATTACATAATGTTATGGAATGGGTGAAATCATCATTCATCCATGAGTATTTTTTATAAAGAATTTTATATCATCCACAAACAACTTTTAGCTATTCGATACGAGAGCACAAGTCTTTAGGCTAAAACCTCTTTGACTAAGAGCCAAAGACTAAGGGGTATCCATTCTACCAAGGTCTTGCACTCAACAAGACTTGATCCCTGGTGGGCTCATTAAGAACCATTCAACTTCACCAAGTAATGGACCATTGATTATGAGTATTTGAATTGTTTTGGTCTTTCTTTTGACAAAAACTATTTTTAAAGAGTGATGCATAAATCAGAAAAGATTACATTTTTTTCTCTTTTAAAGAAAATTTTATGGAGTTAAATAAAGAATCTATAGTTCAAATTTTATCTTCTATGCTTTATTTTAACATTATTTTAAAAAAAAATCTCTTTAAACCACTAGAATTAAAATTTTATATTTTCTAATTTTTTAAAAAGCTTGTGATAAATAACTTGGTATATTATTTATATGGTATTGTATTTTTAGGCTAAACACATTCTAAATTTGGATGGCCTAAGTTTGGTTATTGTGGAAATTTGTTAGAGGTACAAGATACTATACAAATCGAAAATTCTAAATGGATACTAAAGGAACCCTTGAAGGGGATAATTTACTAAAGTGGAGGATAGAAATGAGGTTAGTCATGATTTATGAGAAAACACATACCAAGAAATCAAGTTTTAAGCATAAAGAGAATGCATGGGCCTATATTAATAAAAAAATGAGTTCAATTACCCAATGTGTCATATATAAACCAAGATATTTATATGTTTAATTGGAATATTTAAACGATTCAAAGACTTAGTCTAAGAAGATTAGGGAGTTTCAAAAAGAATTGACTTTGTTGATATTATAGAACTTCCTAACTTCACTTGTAATCTATAATAAGGTTAGAACTAGAATTACGGTTCTGAAGAAGGAATTTGTGAGAATCCATGACAAATTTCCTTCTAACTATGTGAATTTGGTGTCTAATTTATAAAATGATTTGAACCTTAGGCCCTATAAAGTCAAAAATTGCATATTTATGCAATTTCACACTATGTTATTGAAGTCTATTGAAGTTGCATACTACCAAATTTTAATTGGCATCTCCATGTGTTCACTTCTCTTCTACATGATGCTAGTAAAATTGTTTCAATAAGTTCTTATTCTTGTTTGAGTAATAGTGCAATCCTTCTTTATCATTTACTTCATTTCTATAAGCAAATCTCTTCAACTTATTTTGTGTCCATTTCCATAACATGTTTTATGGATTATTTTAGCCTCAACCTTGGCCCTTTTCCTTCACCAAATTACCAAATTTCTTCACATTCTAATTCCTTTTGCTAACTTAAAATCATACTTTAAATTTTGAGTGATTCTCCAAGATGCAAGTGCGATATGAAGATACCCACACAATGTGCTAGCATTCTACTAATTTCTAAAAATTTAAACATTGTTTCCCACTCAAATACCTATTGCCACTTACTATAAGGGTTATCTATCTGAAAAATTTCTCTTGCACCTAAATTTGACCTTTCAACTTCCAAGGAGCCCTTTTGAAAACCCATCTTGGATTTTCCTTCCTCTCCATTAACAACAAGAAGAATTCTCTTGGCCATGCTTGGTTGAATATACCTTTGTTGTTGAAGCTTATTGAAGTTGCATACTACCAAAGTTTAATTGACATCTCCATGTGTTCAGTTCTCTACTGCATCATGCTAGTAAAACTTTTTCAATAAGTTCTTATTCTTGTTTGAGTAATAGTGCAATCCTTCTTTATCATTTACTTCATTTCTATAAGCAAATGTCTTTGTGACCACCATCACCCTATACCCAATATCATATGCACATTAGTTTATTAATCTCCGCAGATCTATGATTTGATATTCATAGCTTTATTTCAGCATTATTGTTCTTAATCCTAGATGCACATACGCTAAACACACTCAATCTCCATTTTACATATGATTGCATAAGGAGGTCAACAAAACAAACTAGAGGCTTGACCATTCTTAACAAGTTCATAAGCAATCCCCTGTGTTATTCTAGATCAATTCATGCCTTCAAAGAAATTGTTAGAAATTAATATGGCAATTGAATCAAGGCTATACATAGTGATAATGGTAGAGAATATAAATGAACAATGAGGTACATGGGATCATTCATCAAAGTACTAAATGTCTTATACTCGATAAACAAAATGAGGTAGTAAAAAGAATAATATAGGGTGCTTATTGAGATGCCTAGGTTTATGTTAAATGGCATGAATCTTGACTAGAGATTATGGTGTGAAGTATTTAATTATGTTTATCATATCTTCATCCCTGGCATACTTAGGGGACATGATTGTAGAAGAGAAGTTGACTGGGGTAAGTCCTTGCATGTAGGTCAAAATTCAATAAGTCCAAGTATTTTTTTCGGTACTGTACTCAATATATTATCCCAACATAGATGTAAAGTGTTATATTTTACAAGCAATAAATTTGATGTATGCATTTCATTCTGAATACAAACATGATCAAACAGATAAAATAGAAGATCCAGACAAGTCCCTTTCAAATTGTAAAACATAAAAATAGGTAAACCATCAACATTTTACTTCTTTATCAAAGAAATTTGTTGCTTGTTGCCAAGGGGTTGCTAAGACGAACTTGAGATACCTTTTGCATTTCTTTCAATAAATTGTTCAGTTTTTGCACTTAACATCTCTTTTACTGGTTTTCTTTTAGATGTCAAATTATTCTCCCACTTCCTTTGTATGATGATTTTTGAAGACAGTTTTCATAAGGGAAACAGGCCCTCCATCTTTTGTTGCCTACAAACCCTTCTAAATGGCACAACAATACAACTTTGAGCGCTTGAAAACATGGTATTACAATGGAATTGTGAAGTTGGAAACCACAATCAATTGTAATTCCTTATTTCACCCCTCCCTCACATCGTAAGAACTTATGTTAGATTTTGCAAGACTAAAAGAGGTATATGCGAGGACTTATAGCTGCATTTCTTCCCTTCTAAGAATATACACGTACCGCACCGAATTATTTTTTGAACGATTCTTAGATTCTTGCGTCATAACTTCATTCTCATCGTACCCCAAAGAATTTGCGAAATGTCATGCAATCATACGATCCTTGTAACAGACTTCTACCGTGAGTTTTAGTTGCATTTGCAGCTTGAACGAATTTTCCATGCCATTTGTACAATTTAGGAAACACACTTCCACCATGAGCTATTTGACCTAACTTGCCACTGACCCCATTTACTTGCTGAGCTCCCATGCCATTTGTACTTAAGGGATAGAACGGAGTCAGTTCTGCTCAAGGGCATTCCCAGTTCAATGTTTCATAATTGGCACGATCACGTAAAAAGGCAGCTTTGTGATAAATAGCTTCTGTTCACTGCAATCCTACAACTTCAAAACTAGTACAAGCAATCTGGTTAAGATCAGTTTATGCAAAGTTTTGTGATTTCCAATCTCATTTCCTTTGACTGCAAAATTCATACTTGCTAGCACAATTATCACCTATTTATTTCAAGGAACAAAGTTTATGGGTTTTATAGCTAGGCCTCTCCAACTCATTGGTCTAGTTACCGGTTTCATAGAGCAATGGGACAATGACAATATGTTCATCACATTGAAACACTAGAACCTGCTCACCAGAGCGTCGACCAGGATTGCAAAAAAGTTCAAGCTAAAGAGAGTAAAAAGGGTGATACCACAAACCACCTCAATATTTATACTGAAGCTTACTTGCACACCATTGAAGGCTTTTACTCAACTCGTTAGTCAAGGTCACATGGGGCTGCAGAAATGAGTAAATCAATATAGCCACAAACAGATAATAATTATTAAAGATAATTATCATGTAACAGTGATAAATACGTGTCTGTTGCAGGAGCACCCAATTGGTTTTATTTGAATTTGATCAAAATAAGGAGTCATAGGCTGGTCTAGGAGTTTAAGGTCATGAATTGGGTCAATAAAAGAGACCATTAGAATGTATTTTGAGATCATTTTTGTAAAGCAATGTTGAACTGTTGTAAATGATGCTCAAAAGAGCAAAATATGAAATAATGGGTTTTTGACGGGTTTAGTGAGGCAAGTTGTGAAACATGTTAAATAAAGTCATTTGATCATTAACTAGTGTTATGATCATTTTAGAGGTGTTTAGAATGTTTAGGGGTTCAAATGTGCAAAACTGGTGAAATTGACAAAAGTTGTCAAGTTGTAATTGCAAGATTTGGGGAACTCAAGAGTCAAATGGGATATGGAAAGCAGTTGGTCGGTTTTGGAGGGTACTTAAGAGTGAGAAATGTATAAGAACATGTAATCCTTTGATGTAGCAGGTTGTTGAAACATTTGAGAAAGAGATTCAATAACAAGACCCCTGTTTTTGTCTTGAATTTCTGTATTTTACTTCAAAATCTATGTTGCAGGTCTCTGTACGAGTTTGTACAGCAATATATTGTTAAAAGAACCTTGGGATTAGTTGAAGGCTGGTTCTAACTCTGTCTTGAATCTGTTTGGTGGCCAGAGCATTGAGTTATATTTGATTTATTATCAAATTTCAGTTGACTGGTCTGTAAGCGTAGTTGTGTGGTTTTGAAGCCCTAATCATCGAATGAGCCCATTCCACATACTGTAACCCCTGTAACTACGTGGGATGGGCATAGGAAGATAGGTTTAGAATGGTAGTGCGTGGGAAATGTCTTTTATGATGAGTTTTGTGGAAGATCTTTGACTGTCCTGGGGTTTTGTTGTGTAACAGTGAAGGAAATACGAGGTTTTGAAAGAGAGTTGAAAGAAATGAATTGAATTAAGGCTAGATGATAATTTTGTGAAGGGCAGACCTTTTGAGAGGTGTTTAAGGTGGTGGCAGGTTTGTGTGAGATTGGGAAAGTTGAGTTTCTGTAATCCCTACCCTCTAATGGTGAAGATTGGGGGTTTTTGAGTTCAGTGGGTAAATGTGAGTTTGAGGAGCTAAAACCAGTTGGAAAGGTCTTTTTGTAGACTGTCTAGAAGGTCTGAGCAGTTGTCTTTGGTTGGTGGAGAGTTTGAAGAGGTCTTGCTTTGTAAAATAGACCTAATTGGTCTCTTTGGACAGTGGTGTAATTTGAGTGGATTGTTAAAAAACAACCTACATTGGTTTTAGAACATGTTAAAGGTGGCCCAAAAGGGCATTTGGATCAGTCAAGAGTCTCTGTAGTTGTTAAGAAGATTGTGAGAAAAGTTTCAAAAGATAGGTCTGCTGACCTACTTGCAAAGGACAGAGTTGTATTGCAATGGAGTCAAGGAAAGGAGACTTGGATCTGTTTGTTGTTTCCTCTAACCTGAATTGTGTTGTTACAGGTGAAAATACACCCTCCCTTGCATCAGTGTCAGATAACACAGGGAAGTTACAAATACTCAAATATAAGGTAGAAGCATTTGCAGCTCATCAACATAAGTTGTCGAGCACTTCAGAGCGGTCTTGAAGAGACAGCAGTAGCTCAGACATTTATTTAGATTAGTAGTTACGAAAACGATATAATCAATACTTTTCCAGAACAGGAGTTAAATGGACTTTTAAAGCAAGTACGATACCCAACTATAGGGAAGTAACAACATATAAACTTTAAAATTTTGAAACGCAACCAAAAAAAATGGTTTAATATATTTTTAAAACATCTATATACAGCGAACATCTATACCATGTTTATCTTCACTGAACATCTATACCATGTTTATCTTCACCGAACATCTATACTATCTATACCATACAGCGAACATACAGCTGCATTTATATACATACAGCTGCATTTATATACAGCTATATACAGCGAACATCTATACCATGTTCATCTTCACCGTGTTGATACATACATTTTATAAGTTTGTTATGTATCTTCAATTTTTAGTTGTACACATAGGGCCAAGAGCAATCTAATAAAGTCTATCAAAACACCTAAATGATTATCTTTGAAGTTCTGCAAAAGTAATTCAGCTCTACTGGACCATTTATTTACAACTAAATTGTGCAACAGCAACGACAAAAATTATGAAACATCTTGGAAAACCACGAGTATCTGGCTTCAGTTTGTATTTGCAGTATGGAATCGATAATAAAACCTAGCTGATCACATGGCCAGTACATTTGAGTCTACAATTCTGAATACCTTAGTAATACGAAAGGTGGGTTTGTCAATGCAAGATTATCTTTTGTCCAGAAGGACAAAATGGGAAAATCTAACAATAGAAATTAGAGGATAACAACACATGCATAGCAACCATAAATTCCAAATTCCATCTTTAAAAAAAAACATGCAAGCAGTGCTTGTTATTCAATCATTATTAGAACATAAACTGTTAAAGACATCTTTCAATGCAATCTCTACAATCATCTTTCAACAACAATCCAAAGCCACATAAATTCATTACCTTCAGTCTTATTATGCCAGCTTCTTTTAAAGTGCCTCTGCCTCACTCTACTATCTCATAAAGTGCTTCACATGGAATATATATCAAGAGAATGAATGGCTTACTAACATTTCCCACATTTTGCAGGCACAGACCCAACATACATCCTTTTAGTTTTGACTTTGGTTCTATAGAGCCAGAACCTTAATCTTCTCTGTAACTTGACCTTGCTTGAAAATTAGTATTACTCTTAAAACATAATGGATCATCTGCATTCACACAACATTCAGCCACATGACACTAGAAATTGTACCCAAGTGGCAAGCACAGAACATAAAAAACAATCCACGTTGTATTCTTCCCTACAATCAATAATGTTAGGAATGACAAGACAAATCACCCATGACAAGGATGATTTGAAATTAAACAAATGATCATATTGAACAAACTAGAATCAAATATTTCTCTCCACAAAAGACTGCCATAAAGCCTTTCATAGTGCTACTTAACAAAATCATAAAGTATGCCATAGTTTAATGTAGGTATATTCAGATTGCTGCAAAGCCTTTCTTTGCCGACCCACTGCTAGAACCTGCTGGTATCACCTTCAAGACATTGAATCTAACAGTCTTGGACAAAGGTCTGTAAATAGAAAGCGATGATTTATTTACTCAGATCTCAAGAAAGAAGATTAGCACTTCATGATAAATAAAATAATTTTTTAACAGGTTCAATAATGATGAACAATACAGAGAGTTTCAATCCACACCTGCACTGCCCAATTATAACATGATCCCCTTCCTTCACACGGAAACAAGGTGAAATATGTGCAGGTATGTTTGAATGCCTCTTCTCATACCTGCACCCAACACACATATTAATCAGTGTCCTCTGTTTAAAATAGATGATTAAAATGATCTGTTGAAATCTGCAGTTAGTGTTGATCCTTTTTTTTTTGGCGAGTTAGTGTTGATCCTTACCTTTGATACTTCTTGACAAAATGGAGATAATTGCGGCGAACAATGATTGTACGGTTCATTTTTGCACTGTGGCATGTTCCAGTCAAAATACGACCTCTAATTGACACATTTCCAGTGAATGGGCATTTCTTGTCAATGTATGTCCCTGGCATTCAGAATACAAGCATTGGATCCCAAAAATGCAAAAGTTACATAATTTTAACTCAAAAAACATCCAAAAAATTTGTAATTTTGATAACTATAAAGAGAAAATAAAAAGATATAGCAAGCATAATTCTGCAGCACAAAGTTTATGATTACCAGCAAACCAATTTTATTTCAGACAGCTTCCACAATAACCTAATGATTAGCAATAATGCTGAAATCAATATATTTTGTACAAGTAGGCACAAGATACCAGAAAAGGACACCTAAACCACAATATTCTCTCTTTGATATAAATACCTGAAACAGTTGTAAGACCTGTATTGAATTTTAAATAAGTTAATGTTTCTGGGCCATTAAATTACTCTTCTGGATGAATTAGATAAATTCTGAAACTTAAACCCATTATAATATCTACGTGCTTGAAGCTCACTTAATCTAGTAACAAACCATTACAATGAGAATAAAGATTTAACCCTCGTCTATATTTGACCTAATGCCTTCTGCTTGTCCTATTTTGAGGAAGATTCTTTTCAAGATCAAAATTTGCTTTACGCCTCAATAAATTCAGCAGAATTCTAATGAAGCATGTTATTCAAAAAAAGACCTGTGAAGGTGTATAGTTATCTCACGTCACATAATAGTCTACAAACATTTTTCAGATTTGTTCACCTAAATGGATTTTATCGTGCTTTATTTGGTTTGCTACTTTTGATTCCTTGGACTCGAATATCTTCACTGATACTGAAACATTTTTCAGATTTGTTCACATAAAGGGATTTCTCATGTTTTATTTGGTTTGTAACTTTTGATTCATTGGACTCCAATATCTTAATTG
The DNA here is from genome assembly GCA_007258455.2 of Sequoia sempervirens. Lineage (NCBI taxonomy): Eukaryota > Viridiplantae > Streptophyta > Pinopsida > Cupressales > Cupressaceae > Sequoia > Sequoia sempervirens. Next base: position 542,548,269 of record VDFB02000015.1, read on the forward strand.
ATACTGAAGTTTGTGGTGGTCAAGTTCCTAACCTATTTCATGTTTGAGTTTGGCAATGAAAAATTAGGAACAAATTTATCACAATTCTATCAATCTGTGACATGCTTCATAACCATTAAATGGACCATTATATCCACATAACAGGATCTCCGGGTTGTTACTGGATTTGCCTTGTATAGCACATATTATCTTAGCCTCTTTTATGGCCTCAAATTGAAAAAGAATTAAGACAACTCCAATTTATTAAACTGAGGTTTTCTCATTTTAAAGTTTAATCAACCTTGATGAACAATTTGTCCATCAAATGGGGCCTTCAGGATATCACAATAAATATTATAATCTTGCCTCTCAATTGACCTTCTAATGAAGCTTCATTCAGACATGAATGAACAAAAGGCCTCAAAATACACCAAACCATATTCACTGGCAATCTCTCATTTCAGTATCGTTTCAGTATCTTCTCGTTTATTTCTTTGTGTAATGCAAACCTCAAGTTATTTTTGTTGGTCTTTCAGTATTTTCTCAATGGAGCCTATAGAGTTGCCAGAGACACCTTAGAAAGTTTGTTTCTTTGTGCAATGCAGCCTATAGAGTTGTCAGAGACACCTTAGAAAGTTTGTTTCTTTGTGTAAAGCAAACCTCAAGTTTGTCTTCTTCTTTTTTTAATTTTGCTCCTCAAATAATCAGGCAGAGAGTGTGTAAGTATATCACACTCTAAACCATTGTACTGTAGCTCGTTGATGCAATACTCTCTCTCTTTCTTTGTGTAATGCAAACCTCAAGTTCGTTATTTTTTATTTTGGTTCTTTAATAATCAGGCACAGAATGGATAAGCATATCTGAACAACTCAAAACCATTATACTGTTACCCGTTGATGCAATACTCTGCAGTTTAAAATCATCCTATGACCATAAAGTCCCTTACAGAAATATGATGTACTTATGAAAAACCTCTCACTTTAGCTAAAGATTATCCTTACTGCTCTTTCATGATTTAGGACAGACACTCTGATGAAAAGCTTACAATATTTTAGATAATAAAAGCGATACTTTCTCCTGCTTTAATCACCAATTAAAACCATAAATGGAAAATGACTCTGGCTTTGGTCTAGTCACAAGGTACACGTGTGGCGCTTGAATAAAAGACTGATAAAATCTCGTGGGAATGCATCCAACCAGACAGGATTTTATATATGTAGTGTGTGAAGGAAGTCACAAGGTACGAGTGTGGCGCTTGAGTAAAAGACTGATCAAATCCCATGGGAACGCATCCAACCAGACAGGATTTTATATATGTAGTGTGTGAAGGAAGTCACAAGGTACAAGTGTTGCGCTTGAGTAAAAGACTGATCAAATCCCGTGGGAACGCATCCAACCAGACAGGATCTTATATATGTAGTGTGTGAAGGAAGTCTAGCTGCAAATAGGAAATAGGGTTCCTTACACTAAGATAAGATATAAAATCTGTCAAATGATTTCTACAATAGAAAATCACAGGGCGGCATTCTCCAATTAAAAACCGGAATTAAGAAGAGGGAAAAAGTATACTTGCAATTGATAATCAAATAAAGTTAGAAATCTTTAACAGTAAATATTAACACTTTCAAATAAAATAGTGTAATTATATTTAGGTTAAAAGTCTTTGACACATGTAAGAGAATTTGGGGTGTAATAGAAATAGAGACACCCATGTCAGAGTGACCAAAAGTCAAATCCCTCTACAGCAACACGGAAAGCCATATTCACTGGAATTTACCAGTACAGGTGAGCATAACTCACAAAAATCTTAATGATATGATCCAAGAAAAGCCCACAGATCCTTAATAGCGGCGCCAGATATACAATGGAAGAAAATACCTTTCAACTAAAGATATTAGAACATCGGACGCCAGACAGCATGCTCACCAAGATAGAAAATCTAAAACTACTTTATTGATAGAAGACAAAAAAAAGAAAAATTTGAGTTTGCAGCTTACAGTAAAAACATAAAGTAACCAATAGGGTTGGTAAAAATTTCAGTTTGCAGCTTACAGTAAAAACATAAAGTAACCAATAAGGTTAGTAGCAGGGTCTGAAAAATACCTTGAACAGCTTCTTTGGGTGTCTTGAAACCGAGACCTATATTCTTCCAGAACCTATTTCCTCCTTTTCCTGGCCGCTTCCCTTTTCCAGACTTCTTCGAGCTGCAAGTACACAATTTGAAACATATTTGTTTAGCTTTAAAATGCTGATGAGCAGATCCGAGAAAAGAAGCTGAACGAAAATAAATACAAATCACTACAGGCAATTACCAGAGGAACACCTTGGGTTGCTTCAAAAACGCTTTCTCCGTCTATAAATACAAGCTGTGAAGAACTGTTAGCCGTCATCTTATCTTAAAAGAAACCTTTAATACCAACAACAAAATGTCGGAGCTCTAGAGGGCGATTGCATACCTGTTCGGCCATGGCTGCGGAACTGAGAGGAAGCCTGACTTAACCCTGCTTCAACACCGAACAAAACAAATGAATTCACAAAACCCTACCTATCCCTCGCCCTCAATAAAAGAAACGAACTTAAAAAACCCTATGTTTTTGTTTTCTTTTAATTATTCAATGGGAACGTAAAGAAGGAAATGAATTCACAAAACCCTACCTATCCCTCGCCCTCAATAAAAGAAACGAACTTACAAAACCCTATGTTTTTGTTTTCTATTAATTATTCAAGGGAACGTAAAGAAGGAACTTGATGCAATTAGGTTAGGAAGGCATTCTTGCATTTTATATAGATTTTTTTTAAATATATATACTAGTATATTAAATTAGCATTTTTTTTAAAGAATTTATAACAATTTAAAATTATTAAATTTATTTATTTTTTAAATTTGAATAAAATTAATTAATTATTAAACTAAGTCTGGAATGAAATAGTGATAATGACGAGCTCTACACTTCTGACGAAGGCGGGGATAAGGTGTCTTCAGCCACCGTTTCACCCCCTTCTTTGTTGGCCTCTGCCTGCAATGACTTTCCTTGTGCGGAGTTTATGGGAGAGCAACAGTCAGATCATGGCAAATTCATTAAGATTTGCAATGCTCCTACTTACTGCCTCCACTATTCCTCTAACAAGGGTTGCTCTTCATTTGTGAAAGATAAGGCTCCCGCCCTCAGCGCCATGAAGCGATCCGCTTTGAAACTCCTGAAGCCTACTCCCTCCGTCTTTGATCCCTTTGGCAAGAATAGTGAAGTTTGTGATGGTGTTAGGACCTCTGCCTCCCTAGGCAAGGGACAAAGTTCGTTGATTTGTAGGATGAGTTTTAAGGATGCTGTGAGGGGTGAAACCAAGGATTCAGATTCGCAACTAGGGTGGGAGAGCAAGACTACTCTGAAATGGAGACCGAGGATTGGAGCTACGGATGTGCAACAAAAGGAAGCTTCGCCTCACCAACCAAAGGGCACTGACGGGATCACATACTCTATGCATAATGCACTTGCAATTAGGGTTTCCCATGCATTCACTACACCTAAGATTCTGGATGGATAGATTAGTCAAAGATCATGAAGAATATCTACAAACTAATGCCTTAATTTGCAAATTCACTAAGGTATGGCCAAAACTGTGCGATTTGTACTCCTGGATTTTTGAAACTTGGAATAAGTTTATGGAGGATGAAATCTATTTATTCCCTTGTGCCAAAGGGTTTTATTATTATTGAATTTGAATCTACTGATGACAAAGAATGGGTGCTAAAAAATGGTCCATGGGTGTATCAAGGGGACTTTCTATGCATGAAATATTGGTACACGTCCTTTGATCTAAGAACTGAAACATTTTCCATTTCTTTTTTCTAGGAGTGACTGCCTTATCTTCCATTTCAATTCTGGGAATTCGACTATTTGCAAGCCATTGGCAATGGGTTAGGAAAGTTTCATTGCAGCTCAAAAGAAACATTGAATTACCAAAGTTCCACCTATGCATGTATATGTGTGGAAATGGATCTTTCGAATGGTCTACCAGTAGAGATCGTATTAAAGGTTGGTGACCGTTGCTGGAGATAGCCTGTGGATTATGAAAGAATAGCCTTTCGTTGTAGGAAATTCTTTGCAATTGACCACTCCACACCCCAATGTCAAAAGATATGCACCCACAAGCAAGATCTTGGGGGAAGGCCCACACTAGTGGATTGGGGTAGAACCTAAACATTATGTTATACAACCTAGCTCACAAAATGAGTCCCACTCGCCTCAGGATTTTGCAATAAGTCATTCAAGCACACAAAATGCTCCAACTAATTCCAACTCAAATATGCCAAATGCTCAGCGAGGTGTCTTTAGCTCATTTGAGGACAACTCCACTATTCCTAATACCACTCCTTCCTTAAACTCTAAGATTTCCCTCAAACATCGAGCATCCTTATTGACATCACACTCCAAAGCAAAGTCCATTGATTCTTCTCCTACACACCTAGAGCAAGCTTGGACAAAGGTAAAAAGGAAGAAACATCCCAAGCTCCAATTGACTTTAAGCTTAGCATCAAAAGAGCATAAGTTGGAAGGAAAGGGTAACCATGACTCGGCTCTAGAAAAAGGAGGCTCGAAGGTGGTAGTAAAAATGGTGGAGGTTGAAGATAACACTATGAGAATGTCAAGGATGAAGTCCCCCAATTGTGACCTCACTAGCTCATAGCTCCAGTCAAAAGCAATAGTGAGAATCCAGTGTCTGCAATGGGTAGGAATGGAATAAGCCATAGGCAAGGGTAAATTTGGTTTGTTGTTGTCTTTTTGTTCTCCCCATTCATGGGTCTGAAGCAGGTTTTTGTGCTCCCTAATATTGGGTTTGAAGTAGTCTAGATTTTTAGTTTATTCACTTTATGGGTGTTGCCCCACAAGCAGTGATTTACCAAGCAAAAAAATAATTAATTAATTAATTTTTTAATTTTTTTTTATTTTTTAGATATAAAAAAATTAAAAAAACATAAATATTAAAAAAATCTAAATTAACAATTTAAAATTATAAACTTTATTTAATATTCAAATTTAATTAAATAATTAATTTAATAGAAAAAATTCCAAGAAAAATATAAATTCTAAAAAATACACATAAAATATAAATAAAAATTACATTCAAATTTTCAATAAATTAATTGATAAATAAATTTTAAATGTCAAAGGGCTATTGGTTTACTAGTGAAGTTGAAAGGTTTTGAATGAGCACACTAAGGATCAAGTCTTGTTAAGTGAAAGGCCCCAAACACCATAAAGGATGAGGTCAAAATCATTTCCTACACAACTTTGGCAAGATGGATAGCCCTCAACCCTTATCTCTTAATCAAAGAGATATTAGCTTAGATTTTTGCTCTCCTATTGAGTTGCAAAATGATTTGGCTTTGACAAAAAACTCTCCTACACCCAAAAGAAAAAAGGTAAATTAAAGTTTTAAATAAATGTGTGTTAGGGGGAAATCAAGAAGCATAAGGAAATCAATGTAAACGAATTAAACAAGATTTAACTCAAACAAAGATTAAGATTCATACCCATTACTCATGAAATGAACAATACAAGATTATTGAATTCAATGAACTAAGATAACACAGACAAAGAACAAACAAAAGAATTCAAACAACCATATTGTTACCCATCTCTCATCAAAGTGTATTTGCAACGATGTTGGATTGTTGTTGTATCAATATGAAGCCTCCATTTATGCATTGCAAAAGCTCTAATATGGTGTAGTGGTGATCAAAGATGTGTAAAATCTTTCAAGAAATCAAATGAAAATTCAACATTACTTCATTGCACAAAATATGTCAATTCTCTGGTCGTTTTTTAAGATGAAGAGGATTGTTATATAGATTTTATATTTTAAAATGAACATGCAAGATTAAACAATGTTGAACCAAGATCAAAGGTTGAAAGTTGTTGAGAAGAATTAGATTACTCAATTAGCTTTTGTGATCAAATCAATTAAGGATATTGATTGATTAATTAGAGGAAATCATGTTGAACTTTTAGTGGGATTTAAGAATAGATGGACAGTTAGGAAATGAATGAATCAGTTAGCCAATCAGAGTGAGCGATCGAGGGACCGTAATTTGCTCAATCATAAAAGTGGGTGAGGGTAATTAATTAATTAAGCTTTTTGAGTTGAATGTGCAAGTTATGTTTACCTTTTACAAATAAAGTTGTATTTGTTTGTTTTGAAATTTTTGAATGATGTTTGAATAATTTATTTAATTATTCAAGTTTAGGAGAAAGTGATTTAATTAAACTATTAAGTGATAGTAATTCAATTAATTTAGGGGAAGAGGGTAAATTAGCGACTTAATTAAATAATTGATGTTATTTAATTAATCAAGATGAATAAAGTTAGATTAGGACTTTATTTAATAAATGAAATTTATTTAATTAGTCAAAAATGA
>VDFB02000015.1:542554765-542656922 GCA_007258455.2 Sequoia sempervirens
ATTCTATGTAAATCATATGTATTCAACCCATATTTTTTTCAAAACCACGATCTAATCTTGCATTTGTGTTCCATATAGATTGGAATGGATTATGTCATAGCACAACTCCATATGAATCTGGATCCTGCATTTTTCTCCAATAGGTAGCAGTTCCAATATTTTTTGCTTCCATTGTGGTTTTGTTCTCTTAGTGATGATAACCCCTCCTTGGAAATGATACATATAATAACTCTAGTAGTGATTGCTTAATTTTATATATATATAAACACTTAAACCAAAAAATTATGAAGAAAACAAACTTCCCATTCTTCATTGTACCTTAATTTGTGCACAAAGTCTAAATACTGCAATCAAGGATGAGCTAATCAGTCATAAGAGGTATTTTCCCATTACTTAGGTGGTAAGTTAAATCTACATCAAACAACTCTAATGAGAGAGAGTTAATGATTTTGATAACATAAACTAAACCACAAGCATCCAAGATCATTATTCTCTAGGTAAAATCTCTTTACAATCAAAATAGTACTTCAACCTTTTATTTTATAGGTTAATTGAAGATTCTATAAAATTCCTCTCCTAGAAATGACAAGCAGTTTTACAATATGGACTATTATAGCCCAAAAAAGCTAAAATTGTCATGTCTTACATTACCATAAAAAATCAAGTGACTCAGCTCGGTCTAATGAAACCACACAAAACTAAACAAAACACCAACTAACCAAATAAGAATGAGAGGCCAAGAATAAACTCTTCCTTAACTGATAGTTGTACACCAGGCTCTAAGAAGGATTTGTGAGTTGCTTGGGAAACTTTCCAAACACCCCTCCTAAATGATAATCTGCCTATTATTGACATATATATAGATGATATCATGCAATGAATAAACCTTAAGAACAACTCCATCTCATGCATTGTCAAACACCAAGATATTAGAAAAGGAAATTCAAATGACCACATGGAAAATCATTATTGTTGACTACTGAAAGTGCACCCTGTTGAACCTAAGGTTCAGCACCTCAATGTAACATGGGAAAACCTCTAAGTTGTAGGTTACTTGTATACATAGGTTAACCTCCGGAGAAGGCCGGCTTCCTATGGTGTCACCTAAACTATTGACTGATGAGGAAAAAGGAAGAAATATATGCATAAAATGAAGATAATATACTTATATGGTGATGCACCTAATTGAAAACAGGACTATGAAATTCAGAAACTTCAACACTTTGCTTATAATGACTGAAAAAACTTTTTAAAGAAAATTGCACAACTTACTCTTGTATGTCACTGCATAAATATTTCATAATAAGGTCATAATGTTTAGACTTCTAGAAGTAAAATGAATCCACAACCATAAGCCATTTACAAATTTTGACACAAACTATGACTTGCACTAACAATATTTTGCACAAAGGTACTGAATAAGAGATAAAGCTATAAGGAAATGATAATACCTCACAAATAAATTTGATGAAAATCTTATTGATGCACACAATGAAGCAAAGAAAGAGAAGCCAAATTCTCAAGAAAAAATTAATGCTCAAAGGTCTCCACTGTATTCCATATCCAAAAGAAAACTGAGTTACAAAGTCTACCAATCTAAGAGAAGATTTGCAAAAATCACTAACTCTCAAAACTGCCAAGTCACAACTCTTTTACAATGAGAAGCCAAAAAATGACTAAGTACCCAAACTCCAACAAAAAAGGTTCTAGAAAAATCTTGGGTTGGATGCAACAAACAGGCCTAGAATCTAGCCCTCTAATCCACTCAAAAATAGCCAATGTTGGATGAAAAAGTCATGCAAGACTTACTCCAACCATAAACATCCTAAAAATGCTCCAAAAAGGCCTATATTCATTCAATGAAGTAATGAATCACCCTATCTTTCCTCCACATGTTTGCAAACAAAAAATCCAACTTCCCCTCTTTTGAGGCAAGCCATTAATACAATCATATCTCTTTCCTTGTTATCTTATGAGTTAAAAGCCTCAATGTTGTCAATACAAACTTTGCATTTAAATATAATGCCCAAACTAAATGATTTATAAGCCATCATTTAAGTTTACACATTTTACAATATTAAAGCAAAAAATGCAAAAGACATAAGATAGCGACATAATAGAGATAAAGGAAATAGCTTAGGAGATAATAATAAAATCCTCTAAGGCATAAAACAAAAACCACATACATCATGGTTCATTATTTAATAAATAAAGTGATAACAATCACTTCATTCATATTGATGGAAAAAATAGGGTTTCAACCCTAACTCAACAGTAATGAATGCTCTACTTTCTTCATTTTTCACTTCCTGGAGCTTCTCGATGAAGTTAAGTCAACTGCCATTGGATGAGGGTTTTATTTCCTAAAGCAAACTATGATATACCTAAAGACTATAGAAGTAATCCTAGCAGTTTTTTCACAAAACAATAAGTACAAGCTTGGATTTACCCTTTGAAAAGCAAAAAAATTGTGTTTTCTTTTCATTTTATGTAGAAAGAATACCACGGGTTTCATTATTCTCTGCAGATGCTTATTATTATTTATGCTTGAGTATGGTCGCGCCCTCATCATTTTAGATATGGGGTTCTTTCTTATTTATGCTTTCCTATAGATTTTTAATCAAACTTGACCATGGTTCGGCCTTGGTGGCTTTCTAAGACTTTTTTATTTTGTAAACTATGGCTATTATTTAATTCATTAATTTTCTGAAAATAAAAATTTGATTTGAACCATATAATGAATAAAACAATGACTACTCATTACTTCAGTTGCTTTTGAATTTTATGGGCAAGGCGTGGAATTCATGGATAATGTTTTCTCCTTGTATTTATGGAAAAATACACCATAAAAACCCTAGCTGCGACCTCATAATTTGCAGATACCCAAAACCTTCTTGTTTATCCCTTCTAAAAAGCTAGGATTTAACATACCTTTGGTCACCCATTTCAAAGATTTTGAAAATAGAAAATTAAGGTTTTCTTCTTTAATTCTTATGACTTTTGTTCCAAAGCCAGCATTCCACTATCATTAGTTCTGAAAACAACATGAGATGACCTTTTCCTTTATCAAATTAAATAGTGATCATGTTGTCTATTGACATCAATCAATCATGATTGTGTTTCCTGTAGCTTTTCTCATATCACTAGATCTACAAGCTTTCAGAGTCCCTAATCATCCCTTTCACTAGCGTTCACTATGACCATAAAAGGAAATTAGTGATTGTCATGCTCATAAAGCGGCTCAACTTTATTGTAAGGGTTTTACAAATCTCTGACTCCTCTGTCTTCTACTGTCACCATTGACAAAGCCATTCTTATAACATTTGTTGACTATTTTGTTCTCCCCAAGCTGGGACCATCTTGCCACTGTAGTGTTGTTGCCATGATCTTTACTAGATATTGAAATATGTTGAATGCACTGCTCTTTGTGGTTGTCCTTTATTATTACTGCATTGTATGCTAGATGTATATTCTCTTTTCCTTACTGTCATGCTTGCTTCAACTTTGCTAACTTTGCTTATTGTGGAAGTACTTATTTAAAGAAGTTGCTTTTTATATATGTGTGCCTTGCTAATTATGTTTTTCATAGTGACATCAAGATCATATATCTTTCCTTTGTGTAACAATGTTGTTATCATGTAGATCTTGTATTACTATCCCAGAAATAGTGTTCTCTTTTTATAATATTAGCATCTTTTAACACTATCATTCTTTTGATTGGATGATATAATGCAACATGATCATAACTCTCCCTTACCTTTCTCTATCCTTGGAACTCTTATATTTGCTTCAAAGAATGTATGCAAGTGCCCTTTCCTGTTCAGAATGGGAGAGTCCCTTTCATTTGCTTATATGAGACTTGACTATCAAATATCATGGCACAACCCTCACACACAATTTGAGCATGCATTCCCTTTATTTTTCTTGTCATGATCATGACTGTGCTTTGGACCATTATTTAAAACTGTCCTCACTTTTATGCTACTATTTCATTTAATAATGATTATAGATTGTGGAAACCATAGCTTTTCACTATCCTTGAGCAGAAAAGTATTTTCCACTTTTTGATGTTTTACTTTCACATTTTCATAAACCTCATTGTATTAAATCACTGTTATCGTGTGTCTTGACTGGCAATGAAAAGTTACCTAGGCTGCCATGGTGTCATTCTAAGATTTGGAATTATTTTTCAATATGCTTAGCCTTTGTGTTGTATAAATATTAAGAGTTTCTCCTTATTTCTCTGAATTTGCAACTGATAAGTACTTTCTTTGGTAGATCTCATACTATCGTAATGCATTATAGGGCTTCTCACTATGCAAATCCCTTCTTTCGTACTTTAGGAAGTGACTATCTCATACTCACTGTCCCTTTGCATTCATGATATAGCTTCTCAGTCACCTTTCTTGCAGCTGTTTACTCATTATTAATGTCTCATTGATGCTTCTAAATATAATCAAAAGGAATTCACACGATGTCTACCACTTAGGCACTGAGACCTAGGTTGAAATTATTCTTAATTGCATAATCATCAATCCTTGAACAAATTTTAACAATCTCAGCTACAACATTCTATGATCAAAATGCAGTGTCCTCTTTGTATGACTGTCACTATATCTTGTACTTGCAATTCACATCTCAAAAACTGTTGCTAATAAGATCCCTGACATGGCAATCTGTTTGAATGCACCAAGCACCTAAAGACTATGCATATGAGCTAAGCTCAACCTTTGTGGGGGCCACATTTATCTCCACTCATTTAAACTAAAAATAATTGCACCTGTAGATGCACATGGAACAAACAAGTTGAAATAAAATATTCTTCATAAGTGTGTAATGTTCCTCTATTTTGGCCTTCATGGAAATCTATGACAGGGATTAACATTTGATGCACATGGGAAATTAATATATGTATGAATGGGTAAATGTGCATGCTCAAAACATAACCCTTCATTGCTTAGAACTTATTGTTCTAACCCGTCTCTTTACTCAATGCAGGAAACCAAACACCAGGCACTTAGAGACCAAGGAACGACAAGGAGCGAGTCAAGACAAAAGGAAGCAGATCCAGTTGCAATACCAGTCATTCAGGCAATGACTGGTTACTTTTTTAGCATGTTTAATCTCTTCCAACATTTACTCATTTATGCATATTTTGGTTTCTATTTGTAACAAATGAGTAAGTCAATCTCACGGATTCATTGTGTGAGACACATGTGTCTAATTACATTCAATAAAGATCACATTTTCAAAAAAGATTGTAAAATATTTTGTCTCATTCAGTGGTATAAATGTAATACTTTTTCTTGTAATCTCATAAAGTTGTTTCATTTATATGATTGAATGTAACACATAAGGTTTAAAATGTACCATTCATTCTGAAACATAGGTAGTTTATCCTGATTAAGCCTGTAGGTGAAAATATGGTAACAATTATATCATCAATCCACACAGAATGTAGATGCATATTTCACACACTCAGAAACATCAGTAACACAAAAAATTGGCTAAAAGCACAAAAAATATGTATTACTTAGAATTCATGAGATCAAAGAACAAGAGATGAAAACTTATGTGAATTGTTACTGAAAATTACATGTGGTCAATAAGTGCACTAGTAATAACATTTCCAAGAATATTGACAGTGGTTGTTCTGACACTCAAAGCAACAATCTATATTCTTCCATCTGTGCATCCAACATATAATGCATATTCACTAGGATCTAGTATAGAAGCATTAACTATTGTTGGGAACTTAATGGTTCTAAGAATAATTCCCAAATTCAAGCTCTAGGTCTGTCTTCACTAGTTGATAAGCTTAAGAAATGGTACAAATTTCATTAAAAAAAGCATAGCCTTCTTAATTGGCATCATCTATTTTTCTTTGATAAATGGCAATAGAAAGAGCATGTCAACAAGTGACAACTATAATCTAAATAAATCAATTCCTTAGTGGACAAAATATCTTAAAAAGCAAAACAAATCATACTCAAGAGCTTCAAATGGCCATGTACAAAAGAGGTTTTTAAAATATATCTATGCATGTTGTGTACACTTTCTTCAAGATTACATTGCACTACTTCAAAATGGGTATTAAGGGGGAAACCAAGGAATCTTCGAGGTAAATTCTTTATATATGAAAATGTTTTGGCAAGATAAACATGACCTTGAAGAACTTGAAACTAAGATTTGTGAACTCAACCCTATGCATTGTTTTGATAACATGCATGTCCTAAGGTGATAGTGCCTAGCCCACTCCAATACCAAATCCAATGATACCAAATCTATCAAAGCATAATAGTAAGCAATAACATAGATAAGGCAATGAACTGTTTGAAAAAATACCTCAAAGAAACATGGTCTCATAGTGATGGAATGCCTTAACAATCCATGACAATTTTCTTTCCATGGCATTCCATCACCATTAGACCACATTTCTTTGAGGCATTTTTCAAACAGTTCATTGCTTTCAACATGGATTTGTAATTCATCCCTATGACTTCTAGCTTATTATGAAATTCTTCTTGGATAGTTTTGATAATTTGATTTTACAAAAGATGTAGCAATTTAAATGGATGATTTTTTAACTATTATTTCTTTCTCACAAAATATGTAGCTAGAAAAATCTATAAGAAATATGATGTTTTATGTTTGAAACATTGCACTATACTCATTTACTCTAGATAATTCATATGCAATGTTTTGTACAAAATGGATTTGGAACATGCATAAGTCACTTTGTGGAGCATTTTGGCCAGTTGTATCTATTCATTTTGTTGTTGGATTTGATAGTAAAAGCATCTGAGTGTTATTCTTGCTAATGTTTATTTCAAAGAAACTCATGATATTCTTAAAGAACAATAATGGTGTAGCAAATAAAAAAAATTAAATGTGCAAAATTTGAAGTATTTTCTTTTTGTGTTAATATATGATAATAACATACAAAGAAGATAATGCTCTTCTTACTTTGGATCTCAAAGGTGCTTTGTTCACTTGGTCAAATAGGTGGGTGGGAGATGCTCTTATCCAAGTTAAGCTTGATTGTGATCTTATTACCCCTGATTGGTTGGTGTCCTATTCTTGTTCTCTCTCAACCTTGTCTAGACTAGGCTCAGATCATTTCCCTTTGTCTTTGTCATTGGAACGGTTGGGAGGAAAAAAGAATTTTCCATTTAGATTTGAGAAGATGTGAATTTTCCATCTTGATCTCAATAATTTGGATCTTGATTGGTGGAACATTCAAGTGGATGGTTTTGCTATGTTCAAAGTTGCTAAAAATCTTGTTAATGTGAAGGATAATGTTAGGAAATGGAATCAAACTTCTTTTGGTCACATTTTTTTGGAAAAAGAGGGGGTGACAAAGGAGCTTCAAGATGTGTAGTAGTCCATCCAAGCTTTTGGGTATGATCAAGCCCTGGTTTTGAAAGAAAATGTTCTTCTTTCCATATCACATAATATTGTGGCTAATGAAGAGGAATTTTGGAAACAACGCTCTAGGATTATGTGGTTGAAAAGTGGGGATAGGAACACAAATTTTTTTCACCTTTCTACTTTGAAACATATGGCTTCTAATCACATTAAGTCTATCACATTCAATAATCAAGTTTTGGATAAGGATGTTGATTTGAAGCTTGTTGCTTCTTCCTATTTCTCTAACTTGCTTGTGGTAGAGGGGGAGCTGGATTTGGAGTGTCAGGAAAATATTCTCAGGGACATCCCTCAGATCATTAATGAAGATATTAATAAGCAGTTGGTGCGCATCCCATCGGTGGAGGAAGTTAGGAATGTTATTTTCTCCTTTGAAGGGAATAAGGCACTGGGCCCGGATGGCTTTCCCATGTTCTTTTTTCAGTCCTTTTGGGAAATTATTGCTAGGGATGTGGTTGTTGCTACTAAAGAGTTTTTTTTAGACTGGCTCTCTTCTTAAGGAATTGAATTCCACTTTCATTATCCTTATGCCTAAGAAACCAGGGGCTATATCCTTTGACAAATTTTGTCTTATTAACTTATGCAACTCAATCTATAAGATCTTATCTAAGGTTTTGGAGGTCAAATTGCAAAGGGTGCTACCTCTTATCATTTCACCCCAACAAAATGGGTTTGTGGTTGGTAGGAAAAATTTGGATTCTATTATCTCGGTTCATGAGAATATTCACTCTTTAACCATTAATAAGCATGTTGGGTTTATTATGAAGCTTGATTTACTTAAAGCCTATGATAGAGTTGATTAGGGTTTTCTTTCTAAGATTCTTACTTCTTTTGGTTTTGGGGAGAAAATGATGGCTCTTGTGCTTCAACTTATATCCACTCCTTACTTCTTTGTTCTTGTCAATGGTTAGCCTTCTTCTTTGTTTGATTGTTTCAAGGGTCTAAGGAAAGGGGATCCAATATCTCCTTTTCTGTTTGTTATTATGGTGGAATCTTTGGGACATCTTATTCAAAGATTTATTAATTTTGGGATGATGATTGGATTGGTTCCCTCGTTCAATAATTTGATTTGCTCCCATCAGTAGTTTGTTGATGATTCTCTCATGCTGGGGGAGGATTCTATTAAGGAATCCAAGGCCATTAAACTTATTCTTCAAAGGTATGAGGTTGCTTTGGGGTAGGCGGTTAGCTTACCCAAGAGTATTATCTTCTTTTTTAATACTCCAGTCCATAGGCAGATCAAGATTGCCAAAATTCTATAGTTCTAGATTAGGGATCTTCCTACATTTTATTTGGGTCTTCCTTTGTGCTCTAATGTTCCTAAGTCATTCTGGCAGGGGTTGATTGACAAGTTAAATTCTAAAATGGTTGGATGGGAGGGAGCTTTGCTAAGCTAAGCTGGGAAAGTACAGTTGATCAAGTCAACTTTTCAAAATCTTCCTGTTTATGCTCTCAATCTTTTTATATGCCATGGAAATTTGTGGACAAAATGGAAGGAATCCAAAAAAAAATTCCTTTGGTTTGGTGTTGAGGATAAGAGAAGAATCCACCTGAGATTGCTTGGGATGACGTTTGTAGACCTAAAAAGGTTGGTGGTCTTGGAATTCAAAAAATTTGTGAGTTCAATGTTGCTCTTCTTGGTAAATAGTTGTGGAACTTATTATTGGCTAAGAGTGAATGGGAAAAAATTGCATGGAGCAAGTATTTATGTGGTGCTGATGATTTAAGGGGTTTTTTAAATCCAGACTTCTCCCTCTATTTGGTTCTACTCTATGGAATTATATAGTTAAGGCCTACATGATTCTAAGGGTATTTTTTGGCAATTGGGTGATGGCAGAAATTTTTTGTTTTGGGAAGACAGTTGATTTGGTAATACGCCTCTTAAAAATGAGCCTTGAGCTCAACCTTTCATAGAGGCGTGTTTGCAGAGGTTTGGTAGATTTGTTACTGATTATATTAATGGTGGTTGCTCGAAAAGGTTGCATGAGGCTGACTCAGTGCTAGAGGTTCTCTTTAAGGCCATGTCTTTGGTCCATATTCCCTCTCTTCCTTCTCTTGACAATTTTTTTTGGAATCCCTCCACTAATGTTAACTTCTTTGTTTCTTTAGCTTTTCATCTTAATGCTTCCTTTATTGGCCCTACGCCTTTTTGGGCCTTTGTTTGGTCCTCTAGATTGATTCCTAAGGTTAATATTTTATTTTGGCTCTTTTGCCATAACAAAGTATTAACTACTAAAAATTTGGTCAAGAGAGGTTTTATGATGCCTAACAGTTACTTTTTGTGTGAAGAGGAGGATGAAAATTATTTCCATCTGTTGATTGGTTGTAAATTTGCTAGAATTGTGTGGGCCCATCTGCTTTCTCTTTGGAATCTAAGTTGGGTGTTCCCTACCTCAATCAAGGATTTGTGGGCTCAATGGATTGGACCTACATCCAATCTTGATCTGTAGGTTTTGTGGTCTCTTGCTCTTCCTCATTTTGCTTGGGGTTTGTGGCTTGAGCGCAACAAAAATATTTTTCAAGAATTCTGCCCTCCCTACTATCTTTGTGGCCTACAAAATCTGTGTGGCTATTAAAGAAATTTTTGTGGCTAGGATTTCTTTTCACAATGGGCCATAGGTTAGGATTAGTCATTATTACATTTCTGTTGCTTGGAATTGGAAGTTTCCTTGTGATATCTCCCTCCCAGTTACTAAAGGGAAAGCTTCTAGAGAGGATGTTGTTTGGAAATCTCCTTTGGATGGTTGTGTGAAGGTTAACTTTGATGGAGCTACTAAAGGAAATCTAGGACCAGCAAGTTGTGGGGGAGTGATAAAAAATTCAAATGGTAGGCTCATCTCTGTAATGGCACTCCCTTTGGGAACCCAAACAAACCACTATGCATAAGCAGTTGCAGCCTATCATGGTCTCAAACTAGCACAAAAGAAAGGATTTAAGAAAGTATGGATTGAGGGAGATTCTCTCAATATCATAAATAATTTGAAGAATTGTGTTTCCCCCTCATGGACTATTGAAAATTTGATCAAAGATGTTATTGATATTCTTAAGTCCTTTGATGAATATTACATCTCTCATATATTAAGAGAGGGAAATAGGCTTGCTAATGTATTTGCAAATCTAGGAGTTAGTAGAGCTAGGGAATGGGGACTAAATGACCCCCTCCCTATAGAAGCAATTGTCATAATTAATCATGATTGCTAAATTTAAAGTGATTGATGATTTAGTGAGGCTTGGGGCATGCATGGTGTTCATCATGTGGCGGGCTATTATGGTAAGGGATGGTAATAAAAATTTGGATCAAGCTGATGGTGCAAGGATTGATATCCATAGGGATCGAATCACTAGGTTCATTAATCGTTCCTACTATTATTCTTTTTTCACACAGATTGTGGGCACTATTTGCATAGCCTTCTTGAGGTTTCTGCTTATTGTGTTCAAAGTTCTCAAAATTCCAAACTCTACATTTCTAGAAGCCATGGAAGGAGACAGGAACCACGTTGAACCATTGTCATGTAAGGAGTCATAAGCCACCGTGCAAATCTTCTTTAAAGGTGATGAAGCTCAAGACTTGAGGATGGTGAGAAGTGGAGGTTACCAGAGGAGTTCTCTTAAGACACTGTGGGGGGATGTGGCCAAGGAGATCATGTGTTACATAACCCTTGAAGGATGATTCTCAACAATAAATGCCTATCATTTCACTATGTCCAATCACTTTCGCCAGAAGAAAAGTATTTCTTTTCCCTATTATCTTTTGGCTTCCTTGGATTTTGGCCTAAAGGACCATAAGAAGAACCCAAAGAACCTTGTTTTGCATGTGGGGTGTATCCTTTTAATTTATGATTATGCTAAAGCCTTTGAATTGGTCAAGCCTATCACTACCCCTAAGGGTAAGTAGAAGAAGCCGAAGGAAGAATATGATACGGTCTTTGACGAGGAGTGGGCTAGCAAGAAGGGAAAGAAAGGGAAGCTCATCTTGGATAAGGAGTTGGAATCTAAGGAGGATGTTGACTATGTGCCAGACTCTCTTACTACCATGGAAGAGTAAACCCTTGCTTCTATGAAGTCTAAAAAAGGGGAGTTGAGCCTTAACAAGGGTTATGAAACCTACAGTGAGGAGCTAGGTACTGAAATACCGATGAGTTGCATGAAGGAGCAGAAAGAAGTAGCTGGTGAGGTTTCTTCACCTTCCCCTATTCTGGGGTTAAAGTAGAAAAAGGAGATGGAAATGGGGAGCAATGGGAAGTTGGTTGTTAAGTCTGTGAGTCAACTGCTAGAGATGAAGTCTCCTCTTAATATTATGAGTGGACTTGGTGCTATGGATTCTTTGATTGAGGTTTCGAGCTTGCTAATGGAAAGGAAGGTTGTGGTTGAGGGTTACAGGACATAATAACCTGGCCAAAATAACCCACGGACAAAATATCCCCATAAGAATATAGAGAAAGGAAAACAAAATTTATAAATTACATGTATGTTGCTAAAAAAAGTTTATTATTCAAAATTTAAATTAAAAAGTATATTGATTTTTTGTACTCTTTTAGAAAACCCTAGGAAAATTTAAAATAATGTTCAAAAAAAAATATTACAAAATATCTTCTTTTATGAATTTGGATTTCTCCTCTTCTTATCACTCTACACACTCTTATTTCTTCTCCCCTTCTTCCTCTCTTTACTTCTCTTAATTCTACCACTTTATATATCTTCTTAATACCATTTTATAGGTTATTTGAGCATATTAAAGGTGTTTTAAGGCTACTTTAGGGGTGTATAATGGATATATGGTCTAAAAATAACCTAAATAGCCTCTATGGTGCCTCACAATCATATTTATAATTTATTTTATGCCATTTCTAGTTTACTAGCTTGATCTAAAATGACCATGAGTTATTTTGTCCATGGGTTATTTTGACCACAAGTTATTTTGTCCATGGGTTATTATGACCCTAGGTTATTTTTTCCTTGGGTTATTTTGGTCAGGTTATTCTTTCTAGGGTTATTTTGGCTAAGTTATTATGTTTTGATACCATGGTTGAGGTGGGGCAAGGTGTTGAGGATTCTCCTAGTGTGGACCCGAATAGGTAGAAGAAAAGAAGGGAATTTGTTGCGGGAATTGCAGTCTATTCAAAAAATCCAAACTCCAACTACTGCTGAGAAGGGGAAGGAAGTCTCTGCTAGTCAGGATAAGGTAAGTTTCTCTCATGAGGAGGATGCTCTAGGTAAGGGAGTCTTCAACATTTATAAGGAAAATATTTTTGATGTTTCGAGAACTGCTAGAGAGGGTTCCATTGTTTTTTATAAGTTATTTAAATGGTTGTTCCACAAACTAAATATGATCAATGTGAAAGTTTGTGGTATGTTGAGCAAAGTTGATGAGTCTACAAGCAATAATCAAATTGATAATCTAATGAATTCTCTAAAAATTATGGCTGATGAAATGTTTATTATGAAGTAGAATCTTGAAGGTAGGGTTCTCTCCCTTGAAACTCATTTGGAGAAGCTTTATGCTAACATGGAAAAGGGTGGGGAGGTAGAAAAATCTGGGGGTACTTTTGATTTTATTGGTATTGCCTCCCCTTCTCAAACTGCTAAAAAATGTAAGGAGACTGTTTAGTCTGGTGAGATTCGTGTTGCTGGTAACTTGCTGGAGGAAGAGGTGTCTGGTGATAAGGGTGATGATGTGAGTAATGTTTTGATTACCGAGGTAAATGTGGGTGGGCCTAGGGCTAGGACCTATAACAAGACCAAAGTTATGGCTAGTGCACTTGTGAAAGAAATTTTTGATGCCTTTGATGATGGTCGGAAGGGTGTAGTGTGCAATGTGGAGGCAACATATATACTGAAGAATATGTAATGTTGATGGTTGTGTTCCTCCTTTTTGGCTGACTTTTTGTTGATGGTATGTTGCATTTGGGCTGATTCTTACTTATTGTAGATCTCTTTTGCTTCAGCTACCTTTTTTGTAAAGGGTTCTGGGCCCCTTCAAAACTTGTTATTTACCTCTAATAAAAAAAACATACAAAGAAGAAACACCAAAATAGTTTTGAATTAAGACAACCTCTACCCTAAGAAATAAGAGGTTAGCCATGGTTGTGATATCAAATATTTGAGTAGAGATTGATTTTGTTAGTTGCCTTTGCCTTTCATTTCCAATCTTGTTGGCATAATGGTTGATGTTAAATTTTAAGTATCATCAAATGATATTTATGTTATTTTTCCATTCCTTTTAATACCATCATTTTCAATGACTATTTATTCATGTTGAGATTTTAGTTTGTGTTTGAATTTGGTATTATATTGGCTGATAACCTGCATTATTATTGTAGTCATGTATAAAGGTGGCAATGGATTTTGTATCACATTAAAATGTGCAATAGTGTGTGCATTTGACAGAAGAATTTCACTTGCTGCCAAAGAGTCATAGAGCTAAGGAAAATAAGTTAGAGGTGATTTTCTGGCTAGGAACTTGTTTTATGAAATTATTTTTATTTATTGTTCTTTATTTGTTATTATTTTTTAACCAATTAAAAATATTGTTGAAGTAGTTCTATGTTGGAACAAGTTAAGAAGATGACTCTATATGTTGTAAGTGTTGCAGTTTAAGAAATTAACAAGTTGAAAGTGTGTTTAAGAAAATTGAATATTTGATTTTGTGTGGTCTCTCTCTCTTCTTAGAAAAAAAAGGGTACATAGAAACATACTAAAATATTTAAAATTTGAAAGGTTGAAAACTTTGTAAACTTAATACTACAACTGTCCCAGAATAGTGATAAAATTCTCTTACAATGGTCATTCAAACTGAGACTTGTATGATACCCAAGAAAAGTATTATGTGCTTCCTTTAAATTGAACAATAGCTATATTAACAATGGTATAACTAGTATTAGATCTACAATTTCTATGTTGTATTTCCATGTTTACAGCTACTATCATAATTTTTCTAGAAACTAATTATCCAATTATACTTTATACTTTCATATTTGGTTAATTTTAGTGTATAAGGATTCCATATAAACATTGGTGAATGATAATACTATTGTCAATAAGAAAGCAATCTTAAATCAATGATTCAACAATCATTTGATATATTTGACAAATGCAATTTAGACATTATTTATGTTACATTTGAGGATGTAGACCAATATCATGAAGGTTTGAATTTGTTGTTTGGAAGTGTAAGTTTGATTTACAAGGATTTGCAATATTGCTAATCAGCTAGTCAATGAGTTTGGCATTGCAATATCATAAATTGACATTGATTGTTTGATTATTGTTTCAGCTTGTATATATTTGATAAATCATCCATTACCTAGAGTTATCCATTTGGAGACATTTCATTTCATCCAATTCAAATAAAGGAAGAAGACATGGCATTCAAAATCAATCAAGGGCTCTTTGAGTGTTGTTGTTACCACTTGGCTTATGGAATGCTCCAACCACTTTTAGGTAGCTAATGAATGAAATTATGAGACCCTTGATAGATTATTGCATCATTGTTTATCTTGATGAATATTGGTTTTCATAGAACCTATGAAGAGGATTTCTTGCATTTGAAAAAAGTATTTGAGATTTTTAAGGGGAACCAACTTGTATTGAATGAAAATAAATGTGAGTCTACAAAAGAATCATTGGTGTATTTGGGCCAGGTGGTTGGCAATGGAAAAGTGGGGATAGACCCCTCCAAGGTTGAAGCAATTTAAAGTTTCCAACACCCAACACAAGTTTTGTTGAGTAGCTCAACACCTGCAAAATTCCATAAAAGCTTTTTCACATGTGGTTGCCTTATGACATGCTATCATGGTAAGTGGCAAGAAATTTCATTGGGGTAGTAAGCAATAGAGAGCATTTGATGATCTCAAACAAAGGATTAACACAAATCCAATTTTAGCATCACCATGTCTTCAACAACTGTCTGAAGTAGAAATGGAGGCTAGTGACTACACATGGGTGCCATAGTGCTTTAAGGTGGTAAGCCCACATGTTATCATTCCATAATGTTTAAGGGTGTTGTTACGAATAACAACACATATGATACAAATTTATATGCCTCAATTTCAACCATAAAGAAATGGAATCGTTACCTAATGGGAAAGGAAACAATTGTGCATAGTAATCACCAACCATTACAATATTTGCAAGCTCAAACAAAATTGTAGCAGTCATGCCACTACAAATTAAATCGCATTCTTACAAAAATTCTATCTAGCCATCAAGCATAAGAGTGGGGTGGCAAATAAATTGGCTGATATGCTTTCTAGACCACTTCTCCTCTCCATAGTTGGCACTCCTGTTATATTGGAGCTATTGGGAAAATAGGTATATGCTGAAGATCATCCACATTTTTAAGATTTTAGTGAGGCGTACAAGTCAACAACCCAATTATGATGACTTTAAGGCTAGGACAAACTTTTACCTCTTCAATGCTCTTATTTATAAAATGGGGAAATTATGTGTGCCTAAGAAAATATGAGTGATAATCATAAGAAAAGTGCATCCTTATGATGAATGGCCATTTTGGGGTGACAAAAACAACAAAAAATATTCAAAGTATGTCTATTGGCTTTACTTGCAGGTGGATGTCTCTAAGTTCATATGAAGTTGTCAGGTATGTAGCATTTGCAAGCCCAACAATAGGAAACTTGGGCCATACCATGTAATGATCTTACCTATTTTTCTATACCAATGTGTTGCCCATTCTCTGAGTTTTATGTGAGGGACATTTCATCAAACAGTTCATGTGCATACTTTGTGAATAGTTTTCTGATATGCAAGGTGTATGATAAACGATCTTATAATTTGAGACAAGTTTCTAGTATATTAAAAATAATGCATCACATACTTGCCATTCAGTTCAAATGAATATTAATAAACATATGAAGATTTTACAACTATTGTTCTGAGTTTCAATGTACAAAATAAAATACAAAAGCCTAACCTCAAACTCCAACAACTCCAAACTAATTCTAGATGCCTCACATCCCCATTTGCCCCTATTTCAATGTCTGGAAACCTCTAATCTTCAAACCAAAAACACCTCGTCATTCCCGAAGTTGGACGGCTCTGCCATGAGGCATATGATTATCTGAATGTAATGAACAACAACACATAACATTAAATTGACTTCAAATATCCCTTACAATTTTTTAGAGCAGCTAAACTAGGCTTGGAACATATTGTTTCCCAAAAAATCAAGAGAAATTCAAATGAAGAGATAGCAAAGCAAAGACTCAAAATGATCCTCTTTTTTGACATATGTGAAGTAACTAATGAGGCTAAAAGAAAAATTGTCAACAACATTGTAGATGCATTTTCAGATTTTGTGGAGATTGAGTCAGAGGATAAAATATAGTTAAATGTGACAATCGACCCAAATCTTGAAATGGTTTATTTAGTAACTACCCCAAAAAAAATTTACAAATGAGTTTTACAGGCAACAAACATAGAGAATACAGATCATAAAAGACGGTTCAAAGTTTTCCTTAGAAATAAAAAGATTTGCAGCTATTATTTCCACATCCACTACCTGAAATAAGTTAAATTACAAACCAAAATGAAATCAAACATTTCAAATTAGAATCATACCTACACAAATATGTGGGCACCATAGTGCTATTCCTTGAAAATGAGTTAGATTTCCCTGTTCCTATTGAGAAAATAACAATTACAGCCAAAGGGTTAACCTCTTCTCTAAAATGCCAGAAACAACCACACTAAAAACTGCCAGAAATGACCGCGCAAATGACCTAACTAACCTCGTCTCTAAATTTAGAGGGAAAAAAAGGGCTTCATTCGTAGGTGGGTTCAATGGAAGGCCTCATTTTAACCAATTAAAAAACTTTGCAAAAAATCATTTTAAGGACATGGGTTAATTCGAAGACAACCTTCGAATGAAGGGGGGATGCTTCGAACGAACCCCCTTGCTGATATTTTGTTGGGTGTTTTTAATTTTTTTTTGTCTAAATAATTGTAACCCACTATTGTGGGTTCACCCCCATCCTCCCACTAATCGTCGGGGCATATAAATTTTTTCAAATCTTGATCTTAACATCAAATTCTTTGAAACAAAACAACCACTACTTTGTCTCAAAAAGGGGCAAAATGTAGACATGTAAAAATAACCTAACACTTATTACACATCTTGAATGAGATTTTCTCATCATCAACATCATTATCATCTAATACCACTATATTTCACATCAATTACATAAAAAACCCTAAATTCCTCTATTAATTGAATAATATTACATTATTTAATTAATTCACCTTTTCATCATTTTTGACTAATTAAATAAATTTCATTTATTAAATAAAGTCCTAATCTAACTTTATTCCTCCTGATTAATTAAATAACATCAATTATTTAATTAAGTCGCTAATTTACCCTCTTCCCCTAAATTAATTGAATTACTATCACTTAATAGTTTAATTAAATCACTTTCTCCTAAACTTGAATAATTAAATAAATTATTCAAACATCATTCAAAAATTTCAAAACAAACAAATACAACTTTATTTGTAAAAGGTAAACATAACTTGCACATTCAACTCAAAAAGCTTAATTAATTAATTACCCTCACCCACTTTTATGATTGAGCAAATTACGGTCCCCCGATTGCTCACTTTGATTGGCTAACTGATTCATTCATTTCCTAACTGTCCATATATTCTTCAACCCCACTAAAAGTTCAACATGATTTCCTCTAATTAATCAATCAATATCCTTAATTGATTTGATCACAAAAGCTAATTGAGTAATCTAATTCTTCTCAACAACTTTCAACCTTTGATCTTGGTTCAACATTGTTTAATCTTGCATGTTCATTTTAAAATATAAAATCTATATAACAATCCTCTTCATCTTAAAAAACGACCAGAGAATTGACATATTTTGTGCAATGAAGTAATGTTGAATTTTCATTTGATTTCTTGAAAGATTTTACACATCTTTGATCACCACTACACCATATTAGAGCTTTTGCAATGCATAAATGGAGGCTTCATATTGATACAACAACAATCCAACATCGTTGCAAATACACTTTGATGAGAGATGGGTAACAATATGGTTGTTTGAATTCTTTTGTTTGTTCTTTGTCTGTGTTATCTTAGTTCATTGAATTCAATAATCTTGTATTGTTCATTTCATGAGTAATGGGTATGAATCTTAATCTTTGTTTGAGTTAAATCTTGTTTAATTCGTTTACATTGATTTCCTTATGCTTCTTGATTTCCCCCTAACACACATTTATTTAAAACTTTAATTTACCTTTTTTCTTTTGGGTGTAGGAGAGTTTTTTGTCAAAGCCAAATCATTTTGCAACTCAATAGGAGAGCAAAAATCTAAGCTAATATCTCTTTGATTAAGAGATAAGGGTTGAGGGCTATCCATCTTGCCAAAGTTGTGTAGGAAATGATTTTGACCTCATCCTTTATGGTGTTTGGGGCCTTTCACTTAACAAGACTTGATCCTTAGTGTGCTCATTCAAAACCTTTCAACTTCACTAGTAAACCAATAGCCCTTTGACATTTAAAATTTATTTATCAATTAATTTATTGAAAATTTGAATGTAATTTTTATTTATATTTTGTGTATTTTTTAGAATTTATATTTTTCTTGGAATTTTTTCTATTAAATTAATTATTTAATTAAATTTGAATATTAAATAAAGTTTATAATTTTAAATTGTTAATTTAGATTTTTTTTTAATATTTATGTTTATTTTATTTTTTTTAATTTTATATTTATCTAAAAAATAAAAAAATAAAAAATTAATTAATTAATTATTTTTTTGCTTGGTAAATCACTGCTTGTGGGGCAACACCCATAAAGTGAATAAACTAAAAATCTAGACTACTTCAAACCCAATATTAGGGAGCACAAAAACCTGCTTCAGACCCATGAATGGGGAGAACAAAAAGACAACAACAAACCAAATTTACCCTTGCCTATGGCTTATTCCATTCCTACCCATTGCAGACACTGGATTCTCACTATTGCTTTTGACTGGAGCTATGAGCTAGTGAGGTCACAATTGGGGGACTTCATCCTTGACATTCTCATAGTGTTATCTTCAACCTCCACCATTTTTACTACCACCTTCGAGCCTCCTTTTTCTAGAGCCGAGTCATGGTTACCCTTTCCTTCCAACTTATGCTCTTTTGATGCTAAGCTTAAAGTCAATTGGAGCTTGGGATGTTTCTTCCTTTTTACCTTTGTCCAAGCTTGCTCTAGGTGTGTAGGAGAAGAATCAATGGACTTTGCTTTGGAGTGTGATGTCAATGAGGATGCTCGATGTTTGAGGGAAATCTTAGAGTTTAAGGAAGGAGTAGTATCAGGAATAGTGGAGTTGTCCTCGAATGAGCTAAAGACACCTCGCTGAGCATTTGGCAGATTTGAGTTGGAATTAGTTGGAGCATTTTGTGTGCTTGAATGACTTATTGCAAAATCCTGAGGCGAGTGGGACTCATTTTGTGAGCTAGGTTGTATAACATAATGTTTGGGTTCTACCCCAATCCACTAGTGTGGGCCTTCCCCCAAGATCTTGCTTGTGGGTGCATATCTTTTGACATTGGGGTGTGAAGTGGTCAATTGCAAAGAATTTCCTACAACGAAAGGCTATTCTTTCATAATCCACAGGCTATCTCCAGCAACGGTCACCAACCTTTAATACGATCTCTACTGGTAGACCATTCGAAAGATCCATTTCCACACATATACATGCATAGGTGGAACTTTGGTAATTCAATGTTTCTTTTGAGCTGCAATGAAACTTTCCTAACCCATTGCCAATGGCTTGCAAATAGTCGAATTCCCAGAATTGAAATGGAAGATAAGGCAGTCACTCCTAGAAAAAAGCAATGGAAAATGTTTCAGTTCTTAGATCAAAGGACGTGTACCAATATTTCATGCATAGAAAGTCCCCTTGATACACCCATGGACCATTTTTTAGCACCCATTCTTTGTCATCAGTAGATTCAAATTCAATAATAATAAAACCCTTTGGCACAAGGGAATAAATAGATTTCATCCTCCATAAACTTATTCCAAGTTTCAAAAATCCAGGAGTGCAAATCGCACAGTTTTGGCCATACCTTAGTGAATTTGCAAATTAAGGCATTAGTTTGTAGATATTCTTCATGATCTTTGACTAATCTATCCATCTAGAATCTCAGGTGTAGTGAATGCATGGGAAACCCTAATTGCAAGTGCATTATGCATAGAGTCTGCGATCCCGTCAGTGCCCTTTGGTTGGTGAGGCGAAGCTTCCTTTTGTTGCACATCCGTAGCCCCAATCCTCAGTCTCCATTTCAGAGTAGTCTTGCTCTCCCACCCTAGTTGCGAATCTGAATCCTTGGTTTCACCCCTCATAGCATCCTTAAAACTCATCCTACAAATCAACGAACTTTGTCCCTTGCCTAGGGAGGCAGGAGGTCCTAGAGGTCCTAGCACCATCACAAACTTCACTGTTCTTGCCAAAGGGATCAAAGACGGAGGGAGTAGGCTTCAGGAGTTTCAAAGCGGATCGCTTCATGGCGCTGAGGGCGGGAGCCTTATCTTTCACAAATGAAGAGCAACCCTTGTTAGAGGAATAGTGGAGGCAGTAAGTAGGAGCATTGCAAATCTTAATGAATTTGCCATGATCTGACTGTTGCTCTCCCATAAACTCCGCACAAGGAAAGTCATTGCAGGCAGAGGGCAACGAAGAAGGGGGTGAAACGGTGGCTGAAGACACCTTATCCCCGCCATCGTCAGAAGTGTAGAGCTCGTCATTATCACTATTTCATTCCAGACTTAGTTTAATAATTAATTAATTTTATTCAAATTTAAAAAATAAATAAATTTAATAATTTTAAATTGTTATAAATTCTTTAAAAAAAATGCTAATTTAATATACTAGTATATATATTTTAAAAAAATCTATATAAAATGCAAGAATGCCTTCCTAACCTAATTGCATCAAGTTCCTTCTTTACGTTCCCTTGAATAATTAAAAGAAAACAAAAACATAGGGTTTTGTAAGTTCGTTTCTTTTATTGAGGGCGAGGGATAGGTAGGGTTTTGTGAATTCATTTCCTTCTTTACGTTCCCATTGAATAATTAAAAGAAAACAAAAACATAGGGTTTTTTAAGTTCGTTTCTTTTATTGAGGGCGAGGGATAGGTAGGGTTTTGTGAATTCATTTGTTTTGTTCGGTGTTGAAGCAGGGTTAAGTCAGGCTTCCTCTCAGTTCCGCAGCCATGGCCGAACAGGTATGCAATCGCCCTCTAGAGCTCCGACATTTTGTTGTTGGTATTAAAGGTTTTTTTTAAGATAAGATGACGGCTAACAGTTCTTCACAGCTTGTATTTATAGACGGAGAAAGCGTTTTTGAAGCAACCCAAGGTGTTCCTCTGGTAATTGCCTGTAGTGATTTGTATTTATTTTCGTTCAGCTTCTTTTCTCGGATCTGCTCATCAGCATTTTAAAGCTAAACAAATATGTTTCAAATTGTGTACTTGCAGCTCGAAGAAGTCTGGAAAAGGGAAGCGGCCAGGAAAAGGAGGAAATAGGTTCTGGAAGAATATAGGTCTCGGTTTCAAGACACCCAAAGAAGCTGTTCAAGGTATTTTTCAGACCCTGCTACCAACCTTATTGGTTACTTTATGTTTTTACTGTAAGCTGCAAACTGAAATTTTTACCAACCCTATTGGTTACTTTATGTTTTTACTGTAAGCTGCAAACTCAAATTTTTCTTGTTTTTGTCTTCTATCAATAAAGTAGTTTTAGATTTTCTATCTTGGTGACCATGCTGTCTGGCGTCCGATGTTCTAATATCTTTAGTTGAAAGGTATTTTCTTCCATTGTATATCTGGCGCCGCTATTAAGGATCTGTGGGCTTTTCTTGGATCATATCATTAAGATTTTTGTGAGTTATGCTCACCTGTACTGGTAAATTCCAGTGAATATGGCTTTCCGTGTTGCTGTAGAGGGATTTGACTTTTGGTCACTCTGACATGGGTGTCTCTATTTCTATTACACCCCAAATTCTCTTACATGTGTCAAAGACTTTTAACCTAAATATAATTACACTATTTTATTTGAAAGTGTTAATATTTACTGTTAAAGATTTCTAACTTTATTTGATTATCAATTGCAAGTATACTTTTTCCCTCTTCTTAATTCCGGTTTTTAATTGGAGAATGCCGCCCTGTGATTTTCTATTGTAGAAATCATTTGACAGATTTTATATCTTATCTTAGTGTAAGGAACCCTATTTCCTATTTGCAGCTAGACTTCCTTCACACACTACATATATAAGATCCTGTCTGGTTGGATGCGTTCCCACGGGATTTGATCAGTCTTTTACTCAAGCGCAACACTTGTACCTTGTGACTTCCTTCACACACTACATATATAAAATCCTGTCTGGTTGGATGCGTTCCCATGGGATTTGATCAGTCTTTTACTCAAGCGCCACACTCGTACCTTGTGACTTCCTTCACACACTACATATATAAAATCCTGTCTGGTTGGATGCATTCCCACGAGATTTTATCAGTCTTTTACTCAAGCGCCACACGTGTACCTTGTGACTAGACCAAAGCCAGAGTCATTTTCCATTTATGGTTTTAATTGGTGATTAAAGCAGGAGAAAGTATTGCTTTTATTATCTAAAATATTGTAAGCTTTTTATCAGAGTGTCTGTCCTAAATCATGAAAGAGCAGTAAGGATAATCTTTAGCTAAAGTGAGAGGTTTTTCATAAGTACATCATATTTCTGTAAGGGACTTTATGGTCATAGGATGATTTTAAACTGCAGAGTATTGCATCAACGGGTAACAGTATAATGGTTTCGAGTTGTTCAGATATGCTTATCCATTCTGTGCCTGATTATTAAAGGACCAAAATAAAAAATAACGAACTTGAGGTTTGCATTACACAAAGAAAGAGAGAGAGTATTGCATCAACGAGCTACAGTACAATGGTTTAGAGTGTGATATACTTACACACTCTCTGCCTGATTATTAGAGGAGCAAAATTAAAAAAAGAAGAAGACAAACTTGAGGTTTGCTTTACACAAAGAAACAAACTTTCTAAGGTGTCTCTGACAACTCTATAGGCTGCATTGCACAAAGAAACAAACTTTCTAAGGTGTCTCTGGCAACTCTATAGGCTCCATTGAGAAAATACTGAAAGACCAACAAAAATAACTTGAGGTTTGCATTACACAAAGAAATAAACTTTCTATGTTGTCTTGGCAACTGTGCAGGGGCTCTATTGAGAAGATACTGAAACGAGAGATTGCCAGTGAATATGGTTTGGTGTATTTTGAGGCCTTTTGTTCATTCATGTCTGAATGAAGCTTCATTAGAAGGTCAATTGAGAGGCAAGATTATAATATTTATTGTGATATCCTGAAGGCCCCATTTGATGGACAAATTGTTCATCAAGGTTGATTAAACTTTAAAATGAGAAAACCTCAGTTTAATAAATTGAGAGTGACTTAATTCTTTTTCAATTTGAGGCCATAAAAGAGGCTAAGATAATATGTGTTATACAAGGCAAATCCAGTAACAACCCGGAGATCCTGTTATGTGGATATAATGGTCCATTTAATGGTTATGAAGCATGTCACAGATTGATAGAATTGTGATAAATTTGTTCCTAATTTTTCATTGCCAAACTCAAACATGAAATAGGTTAGGAACTTGACCACCACAAACTTCAGTATCAATTAAGATATTGGAGTCCAATGAATCAAAAGTTACAAACCAAATAAAACATGAGAAATCCCTTTATGTGAACAAATCTGAAAAATGTTTCAGTATCAGTGAAGATATTCGAGTCCAAGGAATCAAAAGTAGCAAACCAAATAAAGCACGATAAAATCCATTTAGGTGAACAAATCTGAAAAATGTTTGTAGACTATTATGTGACATGTGAGATAACTATACACCTTCACAGGTCTTTTTTTGAATAACATGCTTCATTAGAATTCTGCTGAATTTATTGAGGCGTAAAGCAAATTTTGATCTTGAAAAGAATCTTCCTCAAAATAGGACAAGCAGAAGGCATTAGGTCAAATATAGACGAGGGTTAAATCTTTATTCTCATTGTAATGGTTTGTTACTAGATTAAGTGAGCTTCAAGCACGTAGATATTATAATGGGTTTAAGTTTCAGAATTTATCTAATTCATCCAGAAGAGTAATTTAATGGCCCAGAAACATTAACTTATTTAAAATTCAATACAGGTCTTACAACTGTTTCAGGTATTTATATCAAAGAGAGAATATTGTGGTTTAGGTGTCCTTTTCTGGTATCTTGTGCCTAATTGTACAAAATATATTGATTTCAGCATTATTGCTAATCATTAGGTTATTGTGGAAGCTGTCTGAAATAAAATTGGTTTGCTGGTAATCATAAACTTTGTGCTGCAGAATTATGCTTGCTATATCTTTTTATTTTCTCTTTATAGTTATCAAAATTACAAATTTTTTGGATTTTTTTTGTGAGTTAAAATTATGTAACTTTTGCATTTTTGGGATCCAATGCTTGTATTCTGAATGCCAGGGACATACATTGACAAGAAATGCCCATTCACTGGAAATGTGTCAATTAGAGGTCGTATTTTGACTGGAACATGCCACAGTGCAAAAATGAACCGTACAATCATTGTTCGCCGCAATTATCTCCATTTTGTCAAGAAGTATCAAAGGTAAGGATCAACACTAACTAGCCAAAAAAAAGGATCAACACTAACTGCAGATTTCAACAGATCATTTTAATCATCTATTTTAAACAGAGGACACTGATTAATATGTGTGTTGGGTGCAGGTATGAGAAGAGGCATTCAAACATACCTGCACATATTTCACCTTGTTTCCGTGTGAAGGAAGGGGATCATGTTATAATTGGGCAGTGCAGGTGTGGATTGAAACTCTCTGTATTGTTCATCATTATTGAACCTGTTAAAAAATTATTTTATTTATCATGAAGTGCTAATCTTCTTTCTTGAGATCTGAGTAAATAAATCATCGCTTTCTATTTACAGACCTTTGTCCAAGACTGTTAGATTCAATGTCTTGAAGGTGATACCAGCAGGTTCTAGCAGTGGGTCGGCAAAGAAAGGCTTTGCAGCAATCTGAATATACCTACATTAAACTATGGCATACTTTATGATTTTGTTAAGTAGCACTATGAAAGGCTTTATGGCAGTCTTTTGTGGAGAGAAATATTTGATTCTAGTTTGTTCAATATGATCATTTGTTTAATTTCAAATCATCCTTGTAATGGGTGATTTGTCTTGTCATTCCTAACATTATTGATTGTAGGGAAGAATACAACGTGGATTGTTTTTTATGTTCTGTGCTTGCCACTTGGGTACAATTTCTAGTGTTATGTGGCTGAATGTTGTGTGAATGCAGATGATCCATTATGTTTTAAGAGTAATACTAATTTTCAAGCAAGGTCAAGTTACAGAGAAGATTAAGGTTCTGGCTCTATAGAACCAAAGTCAAAACTAAAAGGATGTATGTTGGGTCTGTGCCTGCAAAATGTGGGAAATGTTAGTAAGCCATTCATTCTCTTGATATATATTCCATGTGAAGCACTTTATGAGATAGTAGAGTGAGGCAGAGGCACTTTAAAAGAAGCTAGCATAATAAGACTGAAGGTAATGAATTTGTGTGGCTTTGGATTGTTGTTGAAAGATGATTGTAGAGATTGCATTGAAAGATGTCTTTAACAGTTTATGTTCTAATAATGATTGAATAACAAGCACTGCTTGCATGTTTTTTTTTAAAGATGGAATTTGGAATTTATGGTTGCTATGCATGTGTTGTTATCCTCTAATTTCTATTGTTAGATTTTCCCATTTTGTCCTTCTGGACAAAAGATAATCTTGCATTGACAAACCCACCTTTCGTATTACTAAGGTATTCAGAATTGTAGACTCAAATGTACTGGCCATGTGATCAGCTAGGTTTTATTATCGATTCCATACTGCAAATACAAACTGAAGCCAGATACTCGTGGTTTTCCAAGATGTTTCATAATTTTTGTCGTTGCTGTTGCACAATTTAGTTGTAAATAAATGGTCCAGTAGAGCTGAATTACTTTTGCAGAACTTCAAAGATAATCATTTAGGTGTTTTGATAGACTTTATTAGATTGCTCTTGGCCCTATGTGTACAACTAAAAATTGAAGATACATAACAAACTTATAAAATGTATGTATCAACACGGTGAAGATGAACATGGTATAGATGTTCGCTGTATATAGCTGTATATAAATGCAGCTGTATGTATATAAATGCAGCTGTATGTTCGCTGTATGGTATAGATAGTATAGATGTTCGGTGAAGATAAACATGGTATAGATGTTCAGTGAAGATAAACATGGTATAGATGTTCGCTGTATATAGATGTTTTAAAAATATATTAAACCATTTTTTTTGGTTGCGTTTCAAAATTTTAAAGTTTATATGTTGTTACTTCCCTATAGTTGGGTATCGTACTTGCTTTAAAAGTCCATTTAACTCCTGTTCTGGAAAAGTATTGATTATATCGTTTTCGTAACTACTAATCTAAATAAATGTCTGAGCTACTGCTGTCTCTTCAAGACCGCTCTGAAGTGCTCGACAACTTATGTTGATGAGCTGCAAATGCTTCTACCTTATATTTGAGTATTTGTAACTTCCCTGTGTTATCTGACACTGATGCAAGGGAGGGTGTATTTTCACCTGTAACAACACAATTCAGGTTAGAGGAAACAACAAACAGATCCAAGTCTCCTTTCCTTGACTCCATTGCAATACAACTCTGTCCTTTGCAAGTAGGTCAGCAGACCTATCTTTTGAAACTTTTCTCACAATCTTCTTAACAACTACAGAGACTCTTGACTGATCCAAATGCCCTTTTTGGCCACCTTTAACATGTTCTAAAACCAATGTAGGTTGTTTCTTAACAATCCACTCAAAACCCTGTTACACCACTGTCCAAAGAGACCAATTAGGTCTATTTTACAAAGCAAGACCTCTTCAAACTCTCCACCAACCAAAGACAACTGCTCAGACCTTCTAGACAGTCTACAAAAAGACCTTTCCAACTGGTTTTAGCTCCTCAAACTCACATTTACCCACTGAACTCAAAAACCCCCAATCTTCACCATTAGAGGGTAGGGTTTACAGAAACTCGACTTTCCCAATCTCACACAAACCTGCCACCACCTTAAACACCTCTCAAAAGGTCTGCCCTTCACAAAATTATCATCTAGCCTTCATTCAATTCATTTCTTTCAACTCTCTTTCAAAACCTCGTATTTCCTTCACTGTTACACAACAAAACCCCAGGACAGTCAAAGATCTTCCACAAAACTCATCATAAAAGACATTTCCCACGCACTACCATTCTAAACCTATCTTCCTATGCCCATCCCACGTAGTTACAGGGGTTACAGTATGTGGAATGGGCTCATTCGATGATTAGGGCTTCAAAACCACACAACTACGCTTACAGACCAGTCAACTGAAATTTGATAATAAATCAAATATAACTCAATGCTCTGGCCGCCAAACAGATTCAAGACAGAGTTAGAACCAGCCTTCAACTAATCCCAAGGTTCTTTTAACAATATATTGCTGTACAAACTCGTACAGAGACCTGCAACACAGATTTTGAAGTAAAATACAGAAATTCAAGACAAAAACAGGGGTCTTGTTATTGAATCTCTTTCTCAAATGTTTCAACAACCTGCTACATCAAAGGATTACATGTTCTTATACATTTCTCACTCTTAAGTACCCTCCAAAACCGACCAACTGCTTTCCATATCCCATTTGACTCTTGAGTTCCCCAAATCTTGCAATTACAACTTGACAACTTTTGTCAATTTCACCAGTTTTGCACTTTTGAACCCCTAAACATTCTAAACACCTCTAAAATGACCCAAAACACTATTTGATGATCAAATGACTTTATTTAACATGTTTCACAACTTGCCTCACTAAACCCGTCAAAAACCCATTATTACATATTTTGCTCTTTTGAGCATCATTTACAACAGTTCAACATTGCTTTACAAAAATGATCTCAAAATACATTCTAATGGTCTCTTTTATTGACCCAATTCATGACCTTAAACTCCTAGACCAGCCTATGACTCCTTATTTTGATCAAATTCAAATAAAACCAATTGGGTGCTCCTGCACCAGACACGTATTTATCACTGTTACATGATAATTATCTTTAATAATTCTTATGTGTTTGTGGCTATATTGATTTACTCATTTCTGCAGCCCCATGTGACCTTGACTAACGAGTTGAGTAAAAGCCTTCAATGGTGTGCAAGTAAGCTTCAGTATAAATATTGAAGTGGTTTGTGGTATCACCCTTTTTACTCTCTTTAGCTTGAACTTTTTTGCAATCCTGGTCGACGCTCTGGTGAGCAGGTTCTAGTGTTTCAATGTGATGAACATATTGTCATTGTCCCATTGCTCTATGAAACCGGTAACTAGACCAATGAGTTGGAGAGGCCTAGCTATAAAACCCATAAACTTTGTTCCTTGAAATAAATAGGTGATAATTGTGCTAGCAAGTATGAATTTTGCAGTCAAAGGAAATGAGATTGGAAATCACAAAACTTTGCATAAACTGATCTTAACCAGATTGCTTGTACTAGTTTTGAAGTTGTAGGACTGCAGTGAACAGAAGCTATTTATCACAAAGCTGCCTTTTTACGTGATCGTGCCAATTATGAAACATTGAACTGGGAATGCCCTTGAGCAGAACTGACTCCGTTCTATCCCTTAAGTACAAATGGCATGGGAGCTCAGCAAGTAAATGGGGTCAGTGGCAAGTTAGGTCAAATAGCTCATGGTGGAAGTGTGTTTCCTAAATTGTACAAATGGCATGGAAAATTCGTTCAAGCTGCAAATGCAACTAAAGCTCACGGTGGAAGTCTGTTACAAGGATCGTATGATTGCATGACATTTCGCAAATTCTTTGGGGTACGATGAGAATGAAGTTATGACGCAAGAATCTAAGAATCGTTCAAAAAATAATTCGGTGCGGTACGTGTATATTCTTAGAAGGGAAGAAATGCAGCTACAAGTCCTCGCATATACCTCTTTTAGTGTTGCAAAATCTAACATAAGTTCTTACGATGTGAGGGAGGGGTGAAATAAGGAATTACAATTGATTGTGGTTTCCAACTTCACAATTCCATTGTAATACCATGTTTTCAAGCGCTCAAAGTTGTATTGTTGTGCCATTTAGAAGGGTTTGTAGGCAACAAAAGATGGAGGGCCTGTTTCCCTTATGAAAACTGTCTTCAAAAATCATCATACAAAGGAAGTGGGAGAATAATTTGACATCTAAAAGAAAACCAGTAAAAGAGATGTTAAGTGCAAAAACTGAACAATTTATTGAAAGAAATGCAAAAGGTATCTCAAGTTCCTCTTAGCAACCCCTTGGCAACAAGCAACAAATTTCTTTGATAAAGAAGTAAAATGTTGATGGTTTACCTATTTTTATGTTTTACAATTTGAAAGGGACTTGTCTGGATCTTCTATTTTATCTGTTTGATCGTGTTTGTATTCAGAATGAAATGCATACATCAAATTTATTGCTTGTAAAATATAACACTTTACATCTATGTTGGGATAATATATTGAGTACAGTACCGAAAAAAATACTTGGACTTATTGAATTTTGACCTACATGCAAGGACTTACCCCAGTCAACTTCTCTTCTACAATCATGTCCCCTAAGTATGCCAGGGATGAAGATATGATAAACATAATTAAATACTTCACACCATAATCTCTAGTCAAGATTCATGCCATTTAACATAAACCTTGGCATCTCAATAAGCACCCTATATTATTCTTTTTACTACCTCATTTTGTTTATCGAGTATAAGACATTTAGTACTTTGATGAATGATCCCATGTACCTCATTGTTCATTTATATTCTCTACCATTATCACTATGTATAGCCTTGATTCAATTGCCATATTAATTTCTAACAATTTCTTTGAAGGCATGAATTGATCTAGAATAACACAGGGGATTGCTTATGAACTTGTTAAGAATGGTCAAGCCTCTAGTTTGTTTTGTTGACCTCCCTATGCAATCATATGTAAAATGGAGATTGAGTGTGTTTAGCGTATGTGCATCTAGGATTAAGAACAATAATGCTGAAATAAAGCTATGAATATCAAATCATAGATCTGCGGAGATTAATAAACTAATGTGCATATGATATTGGATATAGGGTGATGGTGGTCACAAAGAGATTTGCTTATAGAAATGAAGTAAATGATAAAGAAGGATTGCACTATTACTCAAACAAGAATAAGAACTTATTGAAAAAGTTTTACTAGCATGATGCAGTAGAGAAGTGAACACATGGAGATGTCAATTAAACTTTGGTAGTATGCAACTTCAATAAGCTTCAACAACAAAGGTATATTCAACCAAGCATGGCCAAGAGAATTCTTCTTGTTGTTAATGGAGAGGAAGGAAAATCCAAGATGGGTTTTCAAAAGGGCTCCTTGGAAGTTGAAAGGTCAAATTTAGGTGCAAGAGAAATTTTTCAGATAGATAAGCCTTATAGTAAGTGGCAATAGGTATTTGAGTGGGAAACAATGTTTAAATTTTTAGAAATTAGTAGAATGCTAGCACATTGTGTGGGTATCTTCATATCGCACTTGCATCTTGGAGAATCACTCAAAATTTAAAGTATGATTTTAAGTTAGCAAAAGGAATTAGAATGTGAAGAAATTTGGTAATTTGGTGAAGGAAAAGGGCCAAGGTTGAGGCTAAAATAATCCATAAAACATGTTATGGAAATGGACACAAAATAAGTTGAAGAGATTTGCTTATAGAAATGAAGTAAATGATAAAGAAGGATTGCACTATTACTCAAACAAGAATAAGAACTTATTGAAACAATTTTACTAGCATCATGTAGAAGAGAAGTGAACACATGGAGATGCCAATTAAAATTTGGTAGTATGCAACTTCAATAGACTTCAATAACATAGTGTGAAATTGCATAAATATGCAATTTTTGACTTTATAGGGCCTAAGGTTCAAATCATTTTATAAATTAGACACCAAATTCACATAGTTAGAAGGAAATTTGTCATGGATTCTCACAAATTCCTTCTTCAGAACCGTAATTCTAGTTCTAACCTTATTATAGATTACAAGTGAAGTTAGGAAGTTCTATAATATCAACAAAGTCAATTCCTTTTGAAACTCCCTAATCTTCTTAGACTAAGTCTTTGAATCGTTTAAATATTCTAATTAAACATATAAATATCTTGGTTTATATATGACACATTGGGTAATTGAACTCATTTTTTTATCGATATAGGCCCATGCATTCTCTTTATGCTTAAAACTTGATTTCTTGGTATGTGTTTTCTCATAAATCATGACTAACCTCATTTCTATCCTCCACTTTAGTAAATTATCCCCTTCAAGAGTTCCTTTAGTATCCATTTAGAATTTTCGGTTTGTATAGTATCTTGTACCTCTAACAAATTTCCACAATAACCAAACTTAGGCCATCCAAATTTAGAATGTGTTTAGCCTAAAAATACAATACCATATAAATAATATACCAAGTTATTTATCACAAGCTTTTTAAAAAATTAGAAAATATAAAATTTTAATTCTAATGGTCTAAAGAGATTTTTTTTTTAAAATAATGTTAAAATAAAGCATAGAAGATAAAATTTGAACTATAGATTCTTTATTTAATTCCATAAAATTTTCTTTAAAAGAGAAAAAAAAATGTAATCTTTTCTGATTTATGTATCACTCTTTAAAAATAGTTTTTGTCAAAAGAAAGACCAAAACAATTCAAATACTCATAATTAATGGTCCATTACTTGGTGAAGTTGAATGGTTCTTAATGAGCCCACCAGGGATCAAGTCTTGTTGAGTGCAAGGCCTTGGTAGAATGGATACCCCTTAGTCTTTGGCTCTTAGTCAAAGAGGTTTTAGCCTAAAGACTTGTGCTCTCGTATCGAATAGCTAAAAGTTGTTTGTGGATGATATAAAATTCTTTATAAAAAATACTCATGGATGAATGATGATTTCACCCATTCCATAACATTATGTAATATTGTAAAATCTTTACCACAATATTAATCACCAAACAAATTACAAAAATAAAATGAAAGAAAACATAGAAACCAAGAATAAAAATATTTAGATAGGTGAAGTTTATATATAATCAAACTCAACCAAGTTTTGATTTGTGTCAATGTACATTCATTGATGTGCATTTTGTACATTGATTGACAATGTACAAGGGCTAAAACATGGCCATTCATCTTAAATATCAAAATATGATATATAATAAACACATAATGTATATAAGAGAGTTAAGTGATGGGCTATATAATGTTAGTAAACATAATCTTGACATAGCTAAATTTAACAATCAATAATAAACATCCATGTGGAATCTCCATCAATATGTTTGGGCATTAACATGGTCAATATGGTTGATAATAGTGTCAAAGTGTTTTCGTTAATGAACCATGGTGTGCACATATTCTTTGTGTTATGGTAGTAATTACTTCCTAAATTTCAAGTTTATAATGACCAATATGTAATCAAGTGGGCTAACTTTCACATGTAGAGTGGATTTTTATGTAAAGGTTAGATGTTTTGGTGGAGGGAATAGAGGATGATTTGTTCTACTCTTGTCATACATTTGCGATGTCCTAAGGTAGAATATATTTTTTTAGGTTGATGTTTAAGTAGGGTAGTTGGTGTAGTTTAGAATACAAATTTAGAGAAATCATTAAATCTATTAAAAAACTTGAAAAAATAAATGAAATTCAATGTAGAATAATAAGATTATAATGTTCCTTACCTCTCCATTAGCATGGCATGGTTGGCTCATGATTGAATTTGATCAGTTTTATTTTTGTGATCTTTAATGTTTAAACATAAATAATAACTATTTAAAATGTGAAGGGGACAATTAATCTTTAAATTTTAGTAATAAGATTTAGCATATAGATTTTTTTATTTATTTTTCATACATAAAAGCTTGAAAAGAAGTGCAAGTTTTAAGTTCATGGTGACCACTATCTTTGTTTATTAACCCATGGAAGAGGATGAAGATTAGAGTTAGTTTCATAGAGTTTTATTTTGATGAGAGTATGTTTAGTTTAAAATTTAATTCCTTATTGTATTTGTATTCCTCTCTTCTCAATATTCATCTTCCTAAGTTTGGCTATGGAGAGTTCTCCCTCATACAATTCAATATATTATTTAGAGAAGGATGATGCAAATGAAGAAGTTACAAATATCATGAATAGTCTTATGAGTTCTCTTTCCTTTCCTTGCAGTATAATTTCACAATGTTGAGTATATAAGGACATGTAAGAGAATTATAGGGCATGATGTCATTGATATCACTAATAGTGTTAAAGGAAAGAAGGCCTCTAGATCTTCTAATTAACTCTTATTTATCTTGTATTAATCTTATTTGTGGATTTTTTTGGTATTCAAGATCTCTACAAGACATACAATTTTGTTAAAATTATTATTTATGCTATTTTCTTAAATTATTCTATAAATATTTATATTTGTCATAAATATTTAAAGTATATATTTCTTTTGTATCATTTCAAATTTAAAGATTAATAATAGATTATTTTAAACAATTATATACTCCAAATACAAGGAAAGATAACTAAACTATATAATTGCTAATGAATAAAAGGAAATGGTTTATAATAGATAATATAATTGCTATAGTAAACTAAATTCAATTTGATCATGTTATATAATTGTTGATAAATAAAAAGAAATGGTTTTATTTTATTAAATAGAAATTTGAAATTTAAAATAAAGAAAGTTCAAAAAATAGTGGGAAAAAAAATGGGTTAAAAGGAAAAAGGACTTAGCATTTTATTCATTAACTTTTTAGGGGAAAATTGGGCTCGCAAACCTTCTTCTTGTCAAATTTTAGAAATGGAATTGAGAATACATTTGTGAATAGAATTGGATGGGATTCAAACCTACAATGTGATATGAATGGGAATGTTATTGTGTGTGGTGTTAGGATCTCTCTCTTATAATGTGTGTGGAGTTTGGTATGAATGTTTTATTTACAAAATTTGAGGTAAGTTATTCATTATGCCTCTATTGTGCTTTGTTTTTTATTTTGATTATTTTGTATGTGATTGGTGGAGCATTATCACACCTAATCTAGTTTCAATTTCAAAAAGCATGTAGGAATTAACTTAATTTTGTAAATTTTGATAAAATTCTAAAATGTTCCCTCAATATGCCTAAATTCTCCAAAATACCTAGAAATCAAATTTTATGTCATAAAATGGTTTTTATGCATGTTTTCAGCCAAAGGGTACTTAAAAAAAAAAATGATATTTGAAAAATGTAAAAATTGAAGGTATTTTAATGGTGATTGAAGGAAATTTCTGGTTTTGGTTATTTGAAAGGTTAGAAAAATTAGAGAGTTTGAAGAGAGTTTGAATGATTTATTTGGGGGAATTAGCGTCTCCTTAATGGATTTTCATAAGGATCACTTTAAGATTGTGTTTTCAATTTTTTGAGAAAATTTCTATGTCATGTGTGTATGCATTGTTTTCCATGCCACACTTGTTGGTGAATGTGATGAGCCTAGGATGAAGGTACTAGTCAGGGTTATGATAGTGGCTCCCAATGTGTTCTCGAACCAAATGGTTTGTAGGTTGATCATGGGTAGGGAGTCATATAATCAAGTGAAAGCTAATGAGACACATGCAATTAATTAACAAAGATAATGGATGCTCCTCTCATACCTTGAGTGCTTGTAAAGACTAAGGATGTTTGAAAGGACATGCCAACTTGGGGAGCTTGGGTCTTATAAGGTCAAGTATCCTCATCCATATGAGAGAGGTACTAGATTATAGGTGTAGCCATACTAGTGAGCACCGTGATGACACTCCCTAACTAGTTCTCTATCATCTTATCCTAGTGTATAGTGTGTTGTGTTTCATCATTGGTGAGTTGGACCAATGATTCAATCCTTGTGCTTTCCTAGTGGTGAGTTACCAAAAGATGATCTTGTGTTGTGCCATTGGTGAGTTTTCCCAATGAGTAATATGTGATGTGATATTGGTGAGTTTTCCCAATGAAGACTTGTATTTGACGCTACTTTTTATTGATGCATCTTGTGATATTGGATGAGTGTTTTATATAACATGTATGTTGAGTGTAAGCCTTCTCCAAATGTGTTTTGTGTGAGTGTGTTCTTGTGGCCCATGTGACTATCTACTAGCATGATGGGAGTGGATCTTTTGATTTCATGAGGTTGACCTTGGTGTAGAAACAATCGTTGGGGTGTGGAAACAATTGTTGGGGATTAGAGGATCATGGTTAGAGTCAAAGATGACTTCATGTGGTAAAGAATATTTCATGTTTTCTTCCATTTGGTTCATTTGATGAAATTGTATATGTAACTCCTATTTGATGTACAATTGTAATGATATGTTATATTGGACCTCTTATTGAGATGGAGTGTAATCAAATGAACAATAGATAGTGAAACTAATTTGTAGTTACATGACTCAGAGTTGGAATCGAGCACAATCACATTATGTATGCTTATATATTTATGAAATGTAATGGTAAAATGAAATTAGGAATCTTTTGTTTGGGATTAAAATGAATGTTGGAATATTTCCA
The DNA here is from genome assembly GCA_007258455.2 of Sequoia sempervirens. Lineage (NCBI taxonomy): Eukaryota > Viridiplantae > Streptophyta > Pinopsida > Cupressales > Cupressaceae > Sequoia > Sequoia sempervirens. Next base: position 542,590,891 of record VDFB02000015.1, read on the forward strand.
TCGGGTTTATTATGAATGAAATTTATCTTGGAGTAGTCTTGAATAGTGTTGTGGAACCATCGTGTAGTTTTCCTAAGATCTTGTTTCTTAAGTGTGGTGTCATTTTTGGGCACTCTTGTAGCCTCTTGTTAATCCTTATAAAAACCTAAATGTGTTGTATCTCCTTATTTTGGTTTTTTCTTTCTTAGGGCAAGATTTAGGGGTGTCGGGGAGGTACTAACACACCTCCCTACCTTATCCTTTGTGCTCCTAGTGTGTTAGGTGCTCGAGATGAAAAACTCTAGTTGTCCTTTAGTAATTTTTTTCCTTTTGAGCTTGTCAGTTGTTGGGTGCTATGTTTGGATGTTTTGAGGTGTTTGGTAGGTCTTGAGGACCAAAGTATAGCTTGGGTTTGATCACTAGACATGACACCAACACCTCTGCAAGGAATCCATTGCACTTGACAGGGTTGCCAATGCATGGGTGCTAGTGTCCTATTTGGGCACTAGTGTCCCTTATGGGTGCCAATGTTGCATTTGGGTGCTAATGTTCTCTATTGCTCAAATTTTCCTTTGTTCATCATTTGAAGGGTCTTTTGATCATTTCTCAAGGACACCTTGTATATGAAAGTTGTCCACCTTGGCCTTGTGAGTCTTTGCATGATGTTGATCCATCAATGAGTTTCATACATTAGGAGTTATGTCATATCCTTTCCTTGGGAGGTGTCTTGTTTCTTGGAAGTGACTTGTCATCATTCTAGTTAGTGGAAAGTTTGTGCCCCCTTGTTAGAAAACCTCCTATAAAGTTCAACCTTCGTGTTTAGTATTGTAAGTGTGTTTGGGTGTGGATTGGAAGTTTATTATTTTCTCATCCTATCTTGGAATGGTGTTGCAAGAGAATGTGATCGTGGATTAGCAACCAATCGTCGTATAGGTGTCATCCTTTCTCTCCTATGTTTTTCATGGCTGATTTATCCCATATTTATTTGAGTATTTTGTTGTTTCCACCTACAAGTGCAACATGTTATTACATTAACAACATTGTTGTTATTGTTTCAAAAAAAGAGTTGTTCAATTAGGTTTTTTTAAGCATGTTGGCTTGGGGAATTACATACCCCTTTACATGAACTTTAAAATAACACAAAATCATGACATACAAATAAAATGATCATGTCTCACTCCAAGCTACTTTAAGCCCATTAAAACATATGCTTTCATCGAGAAAATAGGAGACAAAATTTAAAATCAATAAAACAAACAAGAAACAAATTTTAAAAGAAATAAATAGCCAACATATCTCTTGCTAAAGCATAAGCCCAGTTTTGATAGATAGGGCCCATTGTAGGAAGGATGCATTCATAAAGGCCTTAGTCTATTTTGATAGTGCCTATTGTAGGAAAGATAATTCCATTAAGGAATTTAATTTGTTGATAGTGATAATTGTTGAATGCACAAGACAATTGAGAGGGGGGGTGAATCAGTTGTACCTCAAAGATTCAAAACCCTCACAAAAAAATAGATCCACACTAAATCAATTAACCCTTAATTTGTTAGAATGATTTATCATGTAAGCAGATAACAAAAATAGAACCCAATCAACACCATGCACAAAGAAACACAAAATTTATGTGGAAAACCTAAGAAGGGAAAAACCACGGTGAGGATTAGCTCACAATATAAAGTAATATCAACACCAAATACAATAGGGCTCATTTCTAAAAGGATTATTACTTAGAAGAAAGAAAGGATCATTGCTAGAATAGAAAAGATGATAGATAAGAGTGTTACAATGAGAAATCCATCTCAATGTAACAAAAAAATCCACCACAACATCACCAACACCTTCATATTCTTTTTGAAGAATTGTAGACACCTTCTGCTCACTACATTCATTAATCTAACACCTAAAAGCTCACACTGCACTGCATAAATTTACACCCTACAACTCTATACTTTTCATCATTCGTATCTCTTCCATATATCTTATCATACCTCAATAAATCAACTCATATTTATACCATCTTCAACCTTAGAACATTCTCCAAGGTCGGCTATGTACCTCAACTGTGTAAATTCAAATTAGGTTAGCACCCTAAACATTCATACGATGGAAAGGAATGAAGGAAGAACACAAAAAACCTTAGCTAGGAACTAAATCCACTCATACATGCCACACCATGCTTCCACAAACATCAAACCAACTTTGAAATTAGTGTAAACACCCAAGGTCGATCGAATCTATGTTAACACCATCAAATGTTTAAGTATATGCTTCCTCAAATCCAAAGATGACTTGAAGATACCACATAACACTTGAACATGATCTAGAATATTTAAAAAACACCATAGAAACCAAAAAATTCCTTTGCAACAACTTCCACTTGAAGAATGTGCACACCTAGTACATTCAGACAACTCTCCCATACACTGCAAATCAAGAAAATGACTTTCGAAGCACCAAATCTCAAAAAAATTCAACTGAAGAAAGAAATGAACCTTATAAGAACACTTCTAGATCTACAAGACCTAAAACCACTATACAAAGAAATGTAGAGCTAAACCATTTCTCCTAGAAACCTCTGCAATGCATAGTTCACACAATGGTCAACACACCTTCCTTTGCACAATGATCCAATACACCAAATTTTGGATGCAACACCTTTGAACACCTCTAATCAACATATCCAAATTGTACAAGAGAATCTTCAACATAGAAGAAATGTGGAGCCAAGCCAAGAACTCTATTCTGTAACACAAAACACTACTACAACACATTGTTTCCTGTTTTATTTAAATTTCCTCAAGGCAATTGGAAACCAAGTAGTAGAGACAAATACTCAATATCTTCAATAATTCCTCTTCACCATCAAGCCAACTACAACATAGCAACTCAACCATACACCCATAGAAAAAATCTTATCAAAGCAACACTAGAGGTTGACACTAGTAGCTTACTAATGACAACATAATGAAACTAATCAAAGCATCATCAAAGACAACATCAACTCAATACCAACCAGGCACATCCTTGCAAAAAACCCCTTCTCATACTTTTGAAACAAATGACAACACCAAAGCTTGTTGACATCAATGACAACACCAACTGCACATACTTGCAACAATCTCCCCCTTTGTCATTGAAGACAACACATGATGTGAAAACCATCAACAATAAACACAACTCCAATCATCAATAGTTTTGATCCATGTCAAATCTTCTCCTCTTTTCTCTTACTTTTTCCTCCTTACACAACTAGCTCATTACTTTCTCTCTTTCATATTGTTCTCTCACCCTTTGTAGCTTGTCTTTTCACATGAATCTCCCCCCTTAACTATTTTTTTTTCACATTGCTCTCTCTCCCCTTTTAACATCAATTGCAAAGGTTGAAATATTTGTGTAGACACTGAAAAATGTCCTAAGTCCACGAGCATCATTTTTCTTAGTCGTTGTCCTTCGATAATTGAATAATTTTAATTTTAATTATTCAATTAAGTTTGACCGCATTCCTCTATTAATTAAATAATTTGTAATTATTTAATTAATTCACCTTCTCATCTTTATTCTATCTTGATCAATTAAAATTATTTAATTGCGTTGCTAATATATCCCTTTCTTCAATAATTAAATAAATCATTTTTTATTTAATTATTTATCTTTCATCTATAGTCAGATAATATTAATAATCATTATTTGAGCTTTTATTCTTCTATAATTAAATAATTATCAAAATTATTTAATTGTGTTTCATTCCTCTCTTTTGGATAAATAATTCAAATTAATTATCCATGTATAATTTCCACCTCCCTATTTAATTAAATTGATTAATTTAATTAAATGCTCTTTTGTCATTTTATCTAAATAAATAATTTGGATAAATTATTTATTTGCCACTTGTCATTTTCCTCCATTTTTCAATAAATAATTTAAAATAAATTATTTATGCACCTCCACTTGGTCAAAGATGCTCTGTCATAATCCCCTATCATAACATTCATTTCTGTCATAGCTGTCAGGCGTCATAGATTTTTCATGCATGGCATATTTTTGGTGCATCAATTCTGGACCATTGATCTTGGCATCTTTTCTGAGACTTAATTTCAACCATCCATTTCGTAACCTCCATCATATGCATTCCCATCCATTGATCTTGGAATCTTTCTAGAAGATTAATCTCAGTCGTCCATTTGAAAGGTTGTCTATAAAAGCAACCTTCCTTCTCCATTTTCATTTTAACAGTTATTCTTCTCCAACTTTCTTGCTACCATTTGCAAGTTTTACACAAGTATTTCAACAAATCTAAGGGCAAAGTTGCATAACAAGAAGAAGGAGAGCAAAGAGAAGTGATTCAAGTTCAAGCATGGGGAGTATTTTGATTTAATGTTTTATTTTCTTTATGCTTATATTGTTTTCTCTTGTTTGGATGTGGTTAATAGTTTAGAAGTGTTGACTGTCACTTTATCTATGCTATTTGATTCTCTAACCCCATCTCACATTGGTGAGTCTAACGTTTTGTAGAGAAATTTGTGTTTTCTTGTTTATTTTTGTTGTTTTGCAGGTTACAGCCAAGAATTCTTATGAAATCCCATCATCTTCTTTTGAGCACAAAAAAATGGGTGCATAAAATATTTTAAAATTATTATCTGGATTTTGTATGCCTTGTTCTCAGCTTTCCATAACTTCAAATGGTTTAAAATTTTGTTAAGATTTGAGAAAGTTATGGCCGTTTTAGTGATCACAACTTTTTAAGATTTAGTTATTAAGACCTGAATTTTCTTTTGTTTATAGAGCTTTTGTCTTGTAGGATTTTGCAAAAAAAATTCTGGGTTTTGAAGCTCTATGTATTAGATTTCCATAGATATCTACGGTTTAAAATTTTGTTTAGTTTTGAGAAAGTTATCACTATTTTTAGTTCATTTTTTTCATTCAAGTTTTTTTTTTGGTTTACTAATTTTTTGTTTGTAGTGTGTGGCTTTGGAGTGGGGCTCCCAAAAACTGCTTCTTTTGGAGCAACAAAAAAATTGAGCTCTTAGTTTTTAATTTTCTTTGATTTCCTTTTTTTAGTTTAGTCTCTTCATTTTCTAGTTTAGTTATTTACTGACTTTTAAGTTTTAGTTTGGTTTTTAATCTCTTGTCCTAACTTAGTTTTTTGCAGCTTTCTCATTGGTTCTAGACATTTATGAAACTACTAACTTGTGGTTTTACAGCTTCGTTAGTCGAAGACTCATTACTCAAACAATGTGTTTGTGATTTCTAGTTTAGAAAACACTTCCATTGGTGCATTAAAATGAACATGTGCTTAATTTTTTCTAACTATGCTTGAAGGTGGTAGGTGATTATGCTCTCACCTTGTGAAAACTAAGTGATCAAAAAACCAGACCCACCTTTTTTTTGTCACCCTCACGACTTAATAATCGAAGTATCCTCTCCCCTTGCGCTTTTGAGCGATCCTGGGTGTAAGAGAAATAGTTATTATTTCTAGAAATGGGTCTGCCTTAAGGGAAAAAGTACTCACTTTAAGGGACGACCCAACAAGTAACAGACTAAAGCCAAGCCACTTCTAGCCGGGATATAAAATAGGTGCTTGAGGAAAGTTCAAGTACCACGAGTGCGGATGTGTCACATGGACGGAGTAGTACTCCCATAAACCTCGTTGAGCATAACCTCTTCAGGATGGAGTGCCACCTAATTGGTGATTAATCTCTCGCCCTATGTGTGGCCACAAACAGATGCCCTAACTAAACACCTATTGTTTTAGAATCCAACCATTTTTAGTCATTGCTTGGTATAGTGCAGGGTACAGTATCATGCCCGAAGATACCCACTATTGATCCCCTTGAGTAGAGATAGCAATTCTTGGGAAGTGACTACCCAAGAATGCAAAGTTGGTGTGCATGAATGACGTTAATGGGCCGTGGAGGGGAGCCAGTGCCACCAAAATTTTAAGCTATCCGCTCTCAAGAAGGAGAGGTGTTCAACACCAATCCGGGGTATATCGGTGGGCTATACCAAGTATACAAACCCTTGGCCTATTAGGATCGTGCTTGTCTTATGTGTGTTTGCTTACACTAAAACATTGTGCTTGTCAAGTGCTTTCTGGATTTTCAAACAATATACACAACATTCAAAAATCTAGACACAAACAATCGACCTCAGAAAACTCAAACTTTTCAACAAAACATAAAAAAAAAAAGGTCTCAACCTATTGTCAGATATTTTTTTTTCTAAGAGGACTCTATCAGAAACCAATTTTGAAATTGCTCAAAATCTTTATCGTTCAACCATTAGTTTGCATTTTTTACCCTAGGATTAAACTTTCAAATTTTTGATTTCATCCATTAGGTTTCATAATTATTATTTTCAACATTAGCTTGACCATAGCTTTTCATTTTTGCATACTTTGGGTTAGGCCAACCTTATCACAATTTGAAAAATCATTGCTTTCGAAACTAGGTTATCTTGGACTTCGTCATTCATTTCTCTTTTCAGTCATTGTCCTTTTTGTGAGGATTTCCAACTCAACAGTCTAGTTAGGAAAACTCACTAGACATCTTGACCTTGTCACTTTGTCATTTTCAACAAGTCCTTTGGTAACCAAAATTGAAAATAAGGATTAAGCTTAGAGTTCTTAGGTACCCCTTTCTCCAAATTGCATTCATTTTAGTTCCTACCTTGCATACTTTATTCCAAAAAAAATCCAAAAATATCATTCATCCTAGTTGTCATTTTGAACCTATACCTTGCATTAGTTACCTCATTAGTCCTCATTTTGTACCTTGACCTTGCAATTTTCCTAGTCCACATTGTCATTTTCCTAATCAACATTGTCATCCAAGTCAACATCGTCATCCTGGTCACCTTGGCTTTTGGCATACTTGCATTATCATCTCGTTGCATTGTCATCCTTTATCACACAAAAAGACAAAAATATAGACTAGTGTCATACTTGCATTGTCATCATCTTCATTTGAGCAATCTCTTTGATGGTGGAAACAAGACTTCAAAGAAAGAAAAAACAAATGGCATACTTTGGACAAGACTTTGACAACAACACCAACATCAACACCAATCCCAATGACTAGATCTTTGATGACCCATTTGGAAATTTAAACACACAATCTTCCATGAACATGCCATCTTCATCACAAAACCTTTTTGAACCATTCATACAAAGAGACCAAAATGGACAAGTCTATGCTAAAGACTTGGAAGCTGTAGTGAAAAATCCTGACGTAGCTTCCTTTGTGGAAAACTTAGTCCTACTTGACCCTCAAAGGTATCTAGCCATGCTCTTGGACCAAGGGGTTAAACTATAACATGGCTTTGACTTTAATACTTTGAGACCAACATCACCTATGTACCCTTCCTACCAACAACCCATCAGCCCAAGTCCTCCATTCATCAACCCTCACTATCAAGAATCCCTTAACACAAACCCTACCATTAATTCACAACAAACGTCCACTTATCACCCTTATCCTAACCTTGAAAAGGGAAGCCAACTATCCACTAGTCCATTCCAAATCTCCACATCATATTCTAGTCCTTCACCTGTCAATCCCATCCAAGTTTGCATGTCTTATCGATCGTCTACCAACTCATGTCAAGTCTCCACATCATACCATATCGATCCCGTCCAAGTCTCCACGTCTTATCTTGGTCAACCTTACACTAGTCCAATCCCAGTCTCCATGTCCTATCCTAGTCCCTCATCCACCAATCCCTTCCAAGTCTCCATGTCCTCTCCTAGTCCATCCACTAATCCTTTCCAAAACACTTCGTCCCAACATACATTTAGTCATGAAAATTCTATCCTTGTCTAAAGTCCCATGCCATTGTCTAAACTTGAGGATACATGTCAAAATGAAAGCCCAAAGCATGACATCATAACACCACCTTCTTGTCAAGATCAAGGTAGTCCATCCCATGACCTTATCTCAAAGTCCATTCAAGAAGTCCTTCAAAACAATCATGACATCCAAAACACACCTATCCTGAACAAAAATTCTATTTCTGATTATATCATCACGATAACCCCATCTTTGACCAAGACCCTACCATTGACCAAGAAGTCAAAATCCATGACAACCCCATCTTTGACCAAGACTCTACTGTTGACCAAGAAATCCAAAACAATCCACTCGTTGACCTTTACACCATTTATGATCAAACACTTGACGACCCTATTCAGGCCCCGACTATTGACACATTCCAAGATGAGACACTTGCCTCCATGACACACATAGACGATATTCCTCAATAACAAGAGTCTTCCATTATGGACATATTTGCAAATGATCGAGCTATAGTTGACTTCATTGGACTCCATGAAACTGACCATAACGATGGCTTCAACATTGACATGGAAGCACCAATAGAATCATCTGAACCTGACATGTCACAAGATCAGACCAAAGATATCAGTCAGAAATATGGTCAACATAACAATGAAGCTAAGACACTTTATCAACTAGGGTCATCTATCTTTGTCAGAGCAGGCTTTCTTGTAGACGAAAATATTCCAAGTGATAGTGTCCACATACATCATGATGGGTTAGCATCTTGCTTTCAAAACAATAAATACCCCATCGCAAACAAAATCTGTCAGAGCATGCATTATCAAGGAAAAAGACTAGGCATACACGAGCAAGGAATTCAAGAACCAATACAACTTCAGGAAAATTACAAACATCAAGGTCTTGGCTATTCTTCAGTTAGTAAATCAAACGATATCAATGGAACCTCCTCGATATCGGGGGCAACCTTGTCAGATACAAATGTCAAAATAGAGTCCATGAGAAATCCTTGTCATAAGATTGCTGCCAACACCTCGTCCACCCACACCATAAACCATCATTCTCAACATCTTAAACCTTCCCTTTGGAACCAACAAAAACAAAAGTCTTACAAAGTCAAAAATAAAATGTCAAATGCCATCGAATTAGACAAAAAGACAAGTGGACAAATGAAATTAAAATCGATCCCAAAGAAAAGTGGATCAAGCAAAGAAAATATGTCAAAAGAAAAAGTTAATCAAAATGTGGAGCCAAAAGACAAGAGGACTCCCATATATAACACATGTCCACCTCCTTCAAAATTAGCAAGGCATCTAAAGGTGTTGGTTCCAAATGCCATCCCTCCAAAATCCATCATCCATCATACCAAGTTTGGAAAATAAAAAGTTATTCATCCAAACATCCAACAAATTTTCCATGTCTACCATCATCCGTCATAATCCTACATTTCGCCTAAAATCCAAAAATCCCATGTCACAAATCCATCGCATCATGGCAGCAATTCTTTATCACACGAATTCTCATGGAACTTTATTGCGATGTGCGTATTCTAATAAGGCCAATTCTAGTAGCAGAAAGGACCATGATGACATCAATCAATTGTATGCAAGCACTATCATTCTGACAAGCCAACTACTTTAGAAAGGACATTATTGGCATATCATGGCACCAATCTCTACATCGACACCGTCAGTGGATTCAGAACAGTCAGTGGTCATCTAAAGCATCCAAGCTATCCACAAAATCAGAACTACAAAAAAATTGAAAAATGTAAAACATCGTCACCTTGTGAAAACCTGGCAAACAGGCGCCATGTGTAGTTAGTCATTGTTGTGCCATCTATTGTCACTCTATCTACCTTTGTCCCTAATAAACATACTCTTTTCTGACATTTGTCATAACACTTCACCCTAACATCATGACATTCATGTCAATGGTTGACAATGGTTGAAATCAAGTCTTGCATACTGTCCACTGTCGATGCTAGTCATGCCTTTTCTTTACATTCCATTTTTCCTAGCTCGCCCTTAACTTGACTAGGGGAAAAATTTCATCATGAGACTGTAGTAGGTACCACACATAATCCTAAAAATTGAAAAATGTCCTAAAAAAGACCTAAAAATCAAAAAATGTCTTTATAAATGACCTAAAAATTGAGAAATTTCCTAAAAGAGACCTAAAAATAAGAAAATGTCCTGAAAAAAGACCTAAAAATAAAAAAACGTCATGAAGAAAACACAAAAAATCCCAAAACAGAGTCAACATTCATCATGTCGGTCATATAAGTCAAACATAGTTGCATCAGTCAAATAAGTCAGACATAGTGGCACTCAAACAAAATCATTCATTCAAAACATTGACATTTAAATTGTGAACCAACAGACAACATAGTCCACTCAATCATCCAGTCAAAATTAGTCAAATTGCCAAAACAATGTCAATCTTGTCACTCTTTGGTCCCCTCCAGGATGTGTCCTTCTTGGATTTGGACCTCACCAAAACGTCATTTGCCTTTTTTCAGGATGTGTCCTTAACAATAGGCCCTATCAAACCGTCAACGCCATCGAATTGACAACCTATCAAAACTGTCAAACTATCAAAGTGACAAACTATCATGAAATTCGTCTTCAACAAAACAAACATTGGCAAACGCATTGAATGGCTCTTGATTTTTCTGGTCTATTTTGTCTTACCTTTTGTCCATTTTGTCTAATCTTTTTGTTATTTTTTCTTATGTTTTGTCATTTTGTCTCTTAGTCACGTTACTAGCTACCTCGAGGATGTCCCTTGAAGGATTTAGAGGTGCGTTGACGTCTCATGACCTATTTTGTTTTTCTTTGACTATTGTTTGTGGATTGTCTTGACAAAAAGACTGGGGCGACTTCGCCCTTAGTATGAGTTAGGACATTCCTTATCCGTGAATGTCTTTTTTGTAAATGGTCACCTTGTAGACTTGGGTCTATGTCATACCATGGTGTTTGTGGACCATTTGCGACATTTTGATGCCCAATGATGATAAATATAAAAATGTAAGCATGAAATTTGGTTCCCTTATCATTTCTTGTCTAGCTTTCCATCTTCATCCTCCTTTCTCTTCCACGCTAATATCCATCACCTTCCAATTTAACATTTCTTCTATCCTTCATCCTCTAAGTATTATCATATGTTTCAAGAGCACACTCATTTTCTTTGAACTCACCTGTCCTCTCAAGGGGGCATACATAACCTTCTTCGTCATTCTTCTTTCACTAGGGCATATTTCAGAATTAAATTTCTTTGACACAATGTGATGAACTGCATTATGTCAATTTGCATCACTCATTCTCCCCCTTTGACATTAATCATATTGATCACCACTGCTTTGCAATTTCCTTTTTTTTACTACTCTGCATACTCCACTATAGGAGCACACAAAAAATTGCATCAATCAACAACTACTGCACAATGAAAACACTCACTAGATGCCACTACCTACTCCCCTTGAGAGGTAGCCACCAACATAGTCCAGCCACTAATGAATCTTCATGATCTACTAAACTAATTCATCTCCTTATGCATCTATTTCAAAGGAGGGGAAATAACCCCCAACTTCTCTCGAAGATACTCAAAAGGATCCTTAGGAAGAGCCTTAGTGAATATATCAACAACCTGATCCTTTGTAGGCACATATTCAAGCTTCACTTCATTCTCTACAACCTTTTCTCTCAAAAAGTGATATCAAATTGAGATATTATTTTTCCTTGAATGCATTACCAAATTTTTTGAGATATTGATAGCACTTGTATTATCATAAAAGATAGAAATTGGTTCATCATATGCCACTCTAATATCCTTTAATGTTTTCCTCATCCACAATAGTTGTGTGTAGCAAGATGTTGTTGCAATATATCCTGCCTCCATAGTAGATAAAGACACTAAATGTCTTTTCTTGTTTAGCCATGACACCAATCTACATCCAAGAAAGAATGCACCACCACTTGTACTTTTCCTGTCATCTACACAACTAGTCCAATCTACATCTGTGTAAGCACTCAAAGTAAATTCAGTATCCTTTGGATACCACAAGCCATGATCTATAGTGCCCTTCAAGTATCTGAATATCCTCTTTATTGCTAGAACATGTGACTCTCTAGGATCTTCTTGAAGTCTAGCCACAAGACAACCTACATGCATGATATCTGATCTAGTAATAATTAGATATAGAAGTCCTCCAATCATTGATCTATTCTTTCTCCAGTCAACCTTAGGAGATTCATAATTCTTTCTTACCTTGCAACAAGTAACCATAGGGGTGCATACCAATTTAGAATCTTCCATTCCAAACTTCTTCAATATTTCCTTAACATACTTTGATTGTGAAATGAAATTACCTTTATCTGTCTGATTGATTTGTAGCCCAAGGAAGAAATTCATGTCCCCAAACATATACATTTCAAACTCTTTCTACATCTCTTCTACAAATTTCTTACACATAGATTCATTTCCTCCAAAAATTATGTCATCAACATACACAATCACAATTAAGATTTGACCTTTTTCAACTTTGAAGTAAATATTACTATCTACAGTACCTTTATTGAATCCTTGTTGTAACAAGTACCTATCTAACCTTGCATACCAAACTCTAGGAGCTTGCTTCAATCCATATAATGATTTCTTCAATCTGCAGACCATATCCGATTTGTCTAATAAATTAAATCCTTCTAGTTGTTCTATGTATACTTATTCTAATTCACCATTCAAGAAAGCATACTTCACATCCATTTGATAAACTTTGAAATATTTATGTGCCACAAAAGCTAAAAACATCTTGATAGCTTCCATTCTTGCCACCAGAGCAAATATTTCCTCAAAGTCTATTCCTTCTACTTGTGAGTAACCTTTACATACAAGCCTTTCCTTGTTTCTTACCACTTCTCCACTCTCATTTAGTTTGTTCCTAAATACCCACTTAGTTCCAATCACATTCTCTATTTTATGGTCTTGGACTTGATCCAATAGATGCTTCTTGTGCTTCTTGTCAGAGTAAACCTAGATTTACCTTTTCTTCAATAAATTTCCTTCTTGTCAGTGTACACCTTTTCTCCTATCACCAATTATCTATTCTTCAGAATTATTGTTCTGCAAATACCTAGGAGTTTTAGGAATCTTTTCTGATTCTTCTTCCTTTTCAATTTGCAATTCCTTTTCCTTAGCTTTTTCTTCTCTACAAGAAGACTAATCTGATTCATAGCCATCTATTACCACTAAATTCTTCTATAGATCTTCATCAAATTTGAAACTTGCACTCTCAACAATATTTCTTAGCCTCTTGTTCTAGCACTAGTAAGCTTTGCCTCTAGAAGAATATCCAAGGAAGATACCTTCATAAGATCTTGCATCAAACTTTCCTAAGTCTTCTTCATCTCTTCTAATATAGCATTTTCTTCCAAACACTCTGAAATATTTGACAATAGGAATATTTCCATACCATATCTCATAAGGAGTTTGTGTGCTATTTACTCTTTCTTGCACTCTATTAAGTATATAAACAATAGTGTGAATTGTTTCTCTCCAATAGACTTCTGGTAGATTTTCTTCTTTCATCATTTTCCTTACAACTTCTTGAATATTCCTATTCTTTCTCTCAACCACTCCATTCTATTGAGGATTCCTAGGGGTAGATAAATTCCTCTTTATTCCATGATTCTCACAAAATATGTTAAACTCATTGGAGGAAAATTCTCCACCTTTTTCAGACCTCAAACATTCAATTTTCATATCCATTTCATTCTTAACCATAACTTTGAATGCTTTAAACTTATCTAGAGCTTCTGATTTTTCTTTGAGAAAAGTAACCTATGTCATTCTAGAATAATAATCAATCAATAGTATGAAATACTTGTCACCTTGAAAACTTTTGACTCTAGTAGGACCACAAAGATTTGTACGCACCAATTCCAACAGTTTGGTAGAAGATTGTTCTTTGACTTTGAAGCTTCTTATTGCGCACTTTCCAACTTGACATTCCTTACAAATAACATTGATAGGATTTGTAATCTTTCACAAATCTCTCACATCTTGAACTGAACTTATTTTTACTAGGCTATCAAAATTGATGTGACACATTCTTCTATTCCATATCCAACTCACATTGATCTGGGTCATGAAACAATAACCATCAACACCTTTGAGTTGATATATATTTCCATTTTTTCTTCTCCCAACAATACTCATAGTTCCAAAGCATTTTTTGATCTCATATCCATCATCCTAAAACATAAGATTGTATCCCTTGCTACACATTTTTCCAAGACTCAAGAGGTTATTTCTTAAACCCTTAACATAAAGAACATCATCATTGTTATGCTTTCCATCAAAACTGATTAAAGCTTTTCCACATATCTTAGTAGATGTATCATCACCAAATCTAACTAGTCCTCCATATTTTTCAAGTTTAACAAACTTAATCTTGTCACTCGTCATATGATTAGAGCACCCACTATCAATGATCCAATAGTTCTTCTCCTATCTATCATGGAAGGTAGATACCAAGGTTCCTTCAATATTAGCACTGGGTTTTGGAGCCCTTTCCTTCACACATCTCTCATAGTTAGCAGAATTAGTTTCATCTTTTAAAGCCATGAACAAGAATAAACAATCCTCATCATGCCCATAATCAGATTCATCAGTAGATATGCTTGCATCTTCTCTAACATAATAATTTTTCTTAATAATCTTACCTTTGTTCTGCCTATTTTTGTCATTCAAAGCTCTATTTGGAAATATTGAAGCATAATGACCTATCTTTCCACAACTGGAACATTTGAAAGACAACTTACCTTTGTACTTTCTAGTACCCTTATTCATTCTTCTCACAAAGTTAGCTTCTACATCATAAAGATCTTCCTGATATGATTCCATAGTCTTCTATGATTTTCTAGCCTTTAAGTAAGTCTCAAATTTTACACTATTTGTACCAAATTATCTCATTTCAAAAGAAGTTAAAGAACCATACAATTGATCTCTGGTATGTTGATTCAAAATTTGTAATTCCTCAATAGCATAAAATTTATGACTATAATATTTAGGAAGAGTTCTAAGTATCTTCTTCACGACTTCTTTCAGTTCTCCACCAAGACCTTTAATGCCATTGATAACTTCATCCATCTTCTACAAGTAGCTTGTGATGTTTCAATCTTCAAACATTCGTAGGGTCTCAAACATGATCTTCAAATTCTACATCTCAGCTTGCTTGACCTTATCATCTCCTTCATAAATTCTTTCGAACTTTACCAAAATTTATCTAGTAGTTTTTAGATTCATAACTTTCACCAATTCAAAATCTGTAAGACCACTTAAGAGAGCATACCTTGCTTTACCATTATTTTCATAGGCCTTGATCTCATCATCAATACTCAGACCATTTACAAGTATAGTATATCCTCTCTCAACATACCTCTAGATTTCAAATCCAAGAGAAACCATAAAACCTTTTATCCTTGTCTTCTAGAATGCATAATCTAATCCATCAAACATAGGAACATATTTTTTGTGCACCATCCCAGATCTACCTCAAGAGGGAGAGATAAATATTATGTTGTAAAGGACCAAGGACCATTACTCGAGAGGGAGAGATAAATGTTGTTTACTTGAACCAAACTTGTGATTTTTAAGAAAAAACCATCAAGATACAAATATATTTTTGATTAGATAGAGATATATTTTTGATAATATAGAGAAATATATTTTTGATAAGATAGGGATATGTTTACTTGAACTAGCCTTGCAAGTTTTAAGCAAGAGTATAATGAGATAAAAATTATCTTCTTGGACTCTAGACTTATGATTCCAAGTAAAGAAAGTATATTATATATAAAAAATAAAAAATAGTAAAGGATTTTTGAGGTGAAGGGACACTACATAAATGCTATGGATTGTGGATTAAGTAAGGTTTTGAATTTATTAAATCATACATGAATAATTTTTCCCCAATTTTATCAAGATAGAGATAAAAGGGTAGGGGGATGGAGTAGATAGGATAAGGGATATGATGGAGGATAGGGATAGGATGATAAAGATTAGAGGAACCTAAGGATCTATATTTGGATAGGTTTAGGGATATGTGATGGAATGGATGACTTAGGGATATATGGGGATTATGGATGAGCATGTTTAGATGATGATTTAGTGAGTGCTTCAAAATGTATTGCTTGGATATGGATAGTGGGGTCTTGTGGAGGATTAGGATCATGACATGAGAAAATATTTTGATCTTACTATGAGAGGGAATCACAAGGTATGAGAACATGAGATGGGAGATGATCATTGGATGAGATAGAAGGTGTTCTTTGATCTTGATTTGGAAGATAATTGGAAGATATGGTGAAAGAGATGCTTTTCCTTTCATTTAGAGAGGAACTATGCGATGGTATAGAAATGGAAAGGATACATTTCTCTTGAGGTGACATGTAAGAGATACTTAGGTCTTGAAATGGAGTGGGATTATGAAGCAGAGGAAGGGAGATATATTGATCTTGATATAGAAAGGGCTCATGGGAAATGCTATTTTAGTCTTGATTATGAATGTGATCATGAAATGGCATGGGATGGAAACGTTGATCTTGACTTGGAATAGGCCCTCATTGGATGTTATTTTTCCCCAATGTGTTACAACTACACACTCAGGGATTTTATTTTTGATGGAAGAAATTCCTTCTACTTGAGTTATGGTGTATTCATATGGAGAAAAAGCATAATTGGCCACTTTAGGATTGCTATATTTTTTTGAGGGTTCCACTTTTCCATGTTTTTATCTATAGGATCTTGGAATGTATTGAGATCATTATTGGTTTAAGGTGGATTTTCAATACCAATATCACCATGATCTATAAGGTATTGAATAATATTTTTCAATCTAAAGCAATTAGAAGTATTATATCCCCCAGTTCTATGATTCTCACAATATTCATTCTCTTTGTATCATGGAGGTTTAACTTGAGGTTCAATTTTTTTGACATTTGGAAATGTGATAAGCTTAGCTTGGATCAATTTTTCAAAACTAATTCAATAGGTTCCACTAAAGGAGCATTATTTTGTCTAGGTTTCCTCCTAGGAATGTTATGTTCAACATGATTGTTTTATAAATTGTTTGTTGTTAATTACAAGGTAGGTTGAGGTTGAATATTTTGTACTATAGTTGAATCTACCACACCATCATTGAAAATGTTCTTTTTGGTCCAAATCCTAGGTCTATTGTTAGATGTTGAGGGGTTATCATTTTTGTCTTTAAATTTTTCATAAGACCCTTAGAAATGAGATATTTTTCAGTAAATATTACCTTTTCTATGATTTCATCAAGTGTACCGCATTGAATTTGTAGGTGAAAACCCAACTCATGATTTAGATTTTGGGTAAATATGTGGACAATTTTTTTTTAGCAATAGGATAGGGGAATTTTCTTACCATATTCCTCCACCTTTAAAACAAAGGATTCTCTATTCTTTTGTTGTGTATTACATATATTAGTCATGGAAATTTTGTGTTCAATGTTGTATGAAAATGTGCAATGATTTTCTCTACTAATTTTTGAAAAGACTTAATCCCATAAGGTAAATATAAAAACCACTCGATAGCTTGGCCTCTTGGGCTTCTAGGAAAGAGGAACATTAAATTTGTATCAATAGATGAAACCTCAAGAAAAGCTATGCAAAATTATCTTATATGTTCTCCCGGATCACCTTTTCCTTTGTATTTACATCAAATTTAGGCATTTAAAAGTATTGAGGAAAGGGGATAATGGATATGGAAGTATCCAATGGATAAGGACATATTTATTCTAATAAATAGCTCTTCAAGTAGTTTTAATGTTTCTCATTTCCATGTTTGACATCTTTTGTTCTAGATTCTAAATTTTTGTTATCAAATCATTTGTAGGTGGAGGTACACTTATGAGAATTTTATGTTTTCTTGATGTTGATTTAATGGGATATAATATTGTTGATGTTGGCTTGGTGGAATATAATGTTGTTGAGGTTGTCTTGGTGGAATGTGATGTTGTTGAGGCCGGCTTGGTGGAATATAATGTTGAGGCTGGCTTGATAGAGTTTAATGTTATTGATGTTGAATTGGAGGGATGAAATGTTGTTGAGGTTAGCTTTTTTGAGATTGAATTGGTAGAATGAGAATATTTTACATGTTTAAGGTACCCATATTTGGATTGGATTTGGAAAAAGGTAGGTGATGGTTTGGGTGTAAATTAATCATGAAACATCTCTTGATATGTTTTTCATTGAAATTTTAATGTTATAGGTGGAGGTTGTGATGTATAGGTGAAGGTGGTGGACACATTTTCCAATGATGTTTGAGGTGTGTTGACTTGGCTTGCTTCCCCCAAAGTATGAGGTCTAGAGAAGGTTATGAGATATTGTGCTTGTTCTTGGATAAAGTGAGATGGTATTTTAGAAATTTATTGAAGTAGCATTTGGAGATAATGATCAAGATTATACTTGAATTTTTTTTTTCCATTATTTTCATTTATTTAGGGTCTTGCTCAAACTCTTGTAGATCTTCTAATTTTGGGCCTCAATTTGCATCTTCATCCTCTATATAAGGTATCCTTGGAGGATATCTATGGAAAATAGTTAGGTTTGAAGTTGGTCCTTGCTCATATTGACCAAAACCCATTCTTGTTGGAATGTTTGGTTCATATTTGTGGGATTCCCTATTTTTCTTATACTGAGATCTCTTGATTGGGATATGCGATGTGAAACCTTAGATAGAATTGGATTTTCTTTCAACAATTTGATGCTTGTTTCTTAAAACCAAAATATACCAAAGTTAAGTTAGATCTCCAAATGATGATAATGATTTTATTGATAGTAATAAATTACTACTTGAACTAGACTTGTGAGTCCAAACAAGATGATCAAAATTAATATTGATAAAGTCTATTTGAACTAGACACATGAGTCCAAGAAAACTTGATAAAGAGTGGAGGTTTCCAACTCAAGAGTAGCTTTGAAGCTCTCAAGCTGGTATATCAACAAATGATATAAGATAAAATTAAAATATAGGAGATCCAATTTTAACTTTGATATAATTTGATAATGATATGAAAAGATACAAAAAGTTGTCCACTCCTTAAATATTATCAAGAAAAATGAAATAATGTCAATAAAAGATATGTTTCAGCTCTATTTATTTGATAGTTTGATATTTTACCTTTGATTTTTTCATTTTTTTGGAATGCTTTTATTTTTATTGATTTTTTAGTTTTTGCATTTTTTTCAAAGATTGAAACACACAAATATACAATGAAAATAAAAATTTACTATGGTTCAATTTGGATTTTGTGTCCCCTTTTGGTTTCAAGTGAGGAAGATGTTTTTAAACATTTAAATATGCAAGACAAATGAATAACCTACTCAAGTGGGATTATCAATCCTTGTAAGTACAAGGACACGAAAATAAAATATGGCCAAAAATTTTCAACTAGGATTTATAATCTCAACTAGGGGTATCATCCATATACCACAAGGGTACGTGAGGCCTATTCCATAGACGAAAGGGAATACTTACAAACAACTAGGAGGAGAGGGTACAACTCACTCTTCACCTTCACTTCTCTAAGGTATAAAATTCTTAGAGGTTGAACCTAGTTGACAAGATTTCTCTTCCAAGAGGCATGTATTTTGATTCACCCCTTGCTCTTTATAATTTTCTAGAACTTAGGAGTTGAGGTCATCCCCTAGGGTGATCACTTCTCTAGGTAGCCCCCCTAAAAATTAAAAAACAAGATCACTTAAATTTTTGATCCTCAAGATCACCACTGGGTGTGAGAGGGTAGAATACATAAGTAGATATTGGGAACTAAAAGACACTTGTTTAATTTAGATCCCAAATCCAAATGTGAAAGATTAATTTTAAGTCCACTTTCAACTGTGAGAAGACTTACTAAGCAAGATTGTCTAAAGAAATGATACCAAAACTAATAAAGAAATAATGATAGGCTTTAAATTTTAAGATAAAAATGGTGATTAAAATAAAGGTACTGAGAGTCCAATTGCTAAATTTGAGAATATAATTTGATCCAATGTGAAGAGATCCAAACTAGCTTTTGCAACCCTTTGAATTTTCAATCTTTGCACTATCACAAAGACCAACAATCAAGCCTAGAATATAAAAACAAGATTACTTATTTATGATCCTCAAGATCAATATAAGGTGTAAGAGGAGAGCATATATAAGTAGATATTGGGGATTCAAAAAAAATAGTTTGATTTAGATTCCAAGTAAAAATGTGAACGGTAAATTTTAAGCCTCAATTTGAAATGCGTGAAAACATGTCAAACAAGATAGTCTAGTGAAAAAAATGATAGCACCAATGAATTATTTATGATTTAAGAAATGATAATAGAAATATTTTAAAGATAAAAAGTAATGTTATAATGCAGTAAATAGATGTTTAGAGAAAGATATGTTCATCACAAGGTTGTATTTTTTTTTAATTTTCACCTAGTCAAACTAGATCTGATTATTTTGCAATATTTTAAGTCCCAAAATAAAAAAATGGAAAGAATAAACCCCTGCTAAAATCTTGAGAGATTTTTAAAAATATACAATATCTAATTTTTGAAGTTTTTTTCCCTAGAAATTAGATTTATGGTGAATGTTCCCTAGTTGACAATGATCTAATTTTTGTCACTATTTTGATCTCAAAAATTAAAATAGAAAGAAGAAAACCCTATTGAATTTATAAGAGATTTCCATTTAAAAAAAAAATATTTGCTAATTTGTGACCTAAAAACCAAGTTTATGAAAACCCATAAAATAAAAATAACTCACTGACTATTGATGCTTTGAGATTTTTTTGTAGCCCTTTAAGATGATCCCCAACCTTTAGTAAAATATTTGTAGAAAAAATTCAAATGCTAAGTTTATTTCTGGATTAGATTGTGTGAAATATTTTTGCATCAATATTTTTGTAGAAAAAATTCAAGTTATTTGAAAGATGTATTATAAAATATTTTAAAACAGGGTTTTGCATTATCCGATAATTTTATCACTATTTTGATCTCAAAAATCAAAACCAAAAGAAAATACCCCTATTTAATTTTTGAGATCTTTCCAAAAATATAATTTTTTTTAAAATTTCATTGATTTATGACCTAAAAACTAGATTTATGAAAAACCCTAAAATGCCAATAACTCATTGACTATTGATCATATGATCATGATTTTTTTTACTGGAGCATGTTGAGATCATCCAAAAAATGAAGTAAATTTTTTTGTAGAAAAAATTGAATTTGTTTAAAAAATATAAACCTTTGAAACCCTAGGGTTTTGTCTTCAACCTGTAAAGGTTAGCTCTAATTTTTTTATTAAAAAAATAAAAACAAGCAAGATGAGGTTAGAAAAACTTTAAAAATAAAGATTAAATAGGGATGTAGGTCCCACTAGGTGTTCCATAATATGGATGATGAAACTACGAAGTACAAGTAGTAACAATGCAACGAAAGTACAAAATTTTCATCCTTCAACAATCACTTAATGAAGCTCAAGATCTTGACTCATAAATGATTAACAAAAAAGTCATTGTAGAAAATAAATTTATTTGATTCATTGTGGATTTCTCTTCCAAGTAAAAATTTAACTATGAAAGGACAATAAAGATATGATAATGATAATGAAAAATTCTCAAATCTATATATGATACCTATGCTTGATAAGGATAATGATAGCTTGATTTCTTGATAGTGCTTGATAACTATCATTATGAGTAACCCCAAGAAAATCTATGTAAAATTACCTTATATTCTCTCTTGGATCACCTTTTCCTTTGTATTTGTAAAATTTAAGAATTTCAAATTTATGAGGATAGGAATCTACAAAATTAAGATGGAAAGCTCCGATCACAAGATGCCCTTGATGGGAAAATTAAAAAAAATTGGTTCATAGATGAATCCGGGCAAGGATTTCTAGATAGCAGGTTTTGGCATGAGTTTGCATACTAGTAAAAAATCATCAACAACCAAGACAAATCAAGGGTTGGGGACATGTAAGCTCTTCTCCTAGGACATTGAATAGTGGGAAGGGCTCTATGGGTTGGAAAAAGATTGTTTTCTATCACCAATAGCTAGGAAAATTCAAAGTTTGGGGGCCCACAAGCACTTTCTCAAAGACATTGAAATGTGGAAAGGGTCCTATTACTTTTCCTAATAACATCCCCATCTCAAAACCAAGCCCATCTAGTGCCCTCTTTAATCCTTCTTTACAAAGGAAACTGCGGTATCAAAAGCCCACTCAAAAACTTAACAATCAATATAATAAGAACTCAAGCTCTAACTTTCAAAAAAGTGACACAAACTTGAGGCCTCAACTACAATAAAAGGGTTAGAAGTTGTCAGTAAAGCAACACAATGGGGCTTTAGAGAGTAAAAAAAGTCTAGGAGGTGACATTTGGGTGACATTCTCAGAAGAACATCTCAACTACCAAATTAGGGAGCTTCAAGAGAGAGCTATTATTAGTAAGTTTTAGAATCTTAACCCTTCCAAAAATGTTATGATTAAATGGGTTGATGACCACTGGGTGAAAGTCAATGAATTTTATTACATAGATCATGGCAAGGGGTTTTTTATTGCTATGTTTTCCTTAAAGCAAGTAAGGGATGTTGTCTTCAAAGTGAAGATGTGCTTCTTGCAAGGCGTAGGACTATATACTCAGCCTTGGATCCCCAACTTTAACCCTTCATATATAGTTATAAATTTTGTGCCATTTTGGGTGCAACTAGAAACCCTACCACTTGAATATATAGAAATTTATAAATAATTGAAATCCTAGGCAATCAAATGGGTATTTTCATGAAGCATGATCAAACATTTTTTGATAACACCAAAGCCCCTGTCTGGCTCTATGTTTTGATAGATGTACCACTAAATCTCTCCCATGAGATTTTCAAATTCATTCTAGAAATGAGATTTGGAAATAGGAAATTTTACTTGAAGGGCTTGAAAATGTATGCCATTCCTACCATCTAACAATTCATCCTATCATAGAATGTTTAAATTATGCTACACAACCTTGGGTGGCCTATGAGGATCATGAAAACATACTAGCTAATAAAACAATCATGTCTAAAGATTATTTTAAATCTTTTTCCCAGAGATTTTTTTCAGTGACTAATGAGGTTGCATCAAATGGTATCAAGAATTTGGAGATAATTTCTTCAAAAATAAAATGTGAGGTAAAGATCTGATGGATTTCCAATTGGAAAAGTTTCTTTGTCCTTCAAAGGTACTAGCCTGCAACAAGGAGAATGAAGCTTTAGCATAGTTGATTGCATTAAATCCCACCAATCTAATATAAAAAAATTCTAGATTCACAAGTACTAGAAAATAATAACCTGGGTACACAAATGATGGCATGATTTCAAACTCATCGGTAGATGAAACAACAAAACAAGATATTTCTCTAGTAGTCTTAGATACATTGGCCAAAGATTCAGTTAAGTAGGATGAAGAAGGAATGTCCTCTCTTAGTACTATTGCTAAGGCTTTGGAATTAAATATTCCTCTGAATCCCAACCATATGGCTCAGAATGATACAAAAATGGATCCACCTAAAGAAAATCACAAATGGGATATTATCAAATATATTCGTCCTGGCTCTCAAGTTCCCTCTTCAAGGTCTTTATCAACAATGGTAGAACAAATCTTAGTGGAAGTAGGAGGAAAAACTATTGATGAAATTAATGAGGAGGACCTAAATGTCTTTGATTACTCTCAACCACTCTCAATCTCATAGAATTAGTTTGATGTGATGACTCTATCTCGTAAGAAAAGTAAAAAGAAAGGAAAAAAGTATAAGACAAGGAAAATACAAGAAGAGATCACAACGGGTTTACAAAATACTGTGGAAAAAAATATGAATGTGAGACAAAGGAGGGCTTGTCTCTCTCCTCAAGACCAATGAAAGTCCCTCCATGGAATGTTAGGGGCTTAAATGCCCCTAACAGGAGGTGCTTGATTAAGCACTAGATTGACTCAAGTGATGTTGATATTTTTCTATTACAAGAAACGAAGTTTTTAGACAAACAAAATAAAGAAATTCTAAGTAGATAGAACAAATGGGAAGTGCTTTATATTTGTATTGTAGGGGCATCAGGGGGATTGGTAGTTTTATGTGATCTACATAAGGTCAAGGCTGAGTTTATTGCAACCCAAAAATGGTGGATGATCATCAAGGTGGAATGAACTATTAGTACACATTTTAGATATTCAACATATATGGCCCTACATCAAATACTAGAAAAAATAGGTATAAGAATCTTTGACAACAAACCTTAATTTGTTAAAGGAGGAATTGATTATCTTAGGAGGGAATTTTAATGCTATTACTTCCTTGAAAGAGAAAAATGGAGGTATCATTCCCCCTCCAAAAGAAATGGAGGACTTCTCTAATTTCATCCTAGATAATGCATTGATTAGTTGCTTACCAACTAATGGTAAATTTACCTGGACAAACAAAAGGAAACATTTTTGTCTCATTGTAGAAAGGTTAGATAGGTTTCTCCTCTCTATAATCTAGACCAACACTGATTTTAAATATGCTTCTTCTATTCTCACATTTCTTGGATCAAACCACTATCCAATCCAATTGGATATAGTTTAGAATTATGTACCAAGTAAATTTAAATCATCCTTTAAATTTGAACACATGTGGTTTAGGGATGAAAAATTTCTGCTTTGAATCAAACAATGGTGGGAGAATGCACAACTTGTAGTAGGCTCTAGGATTTTTCAAATAGCTAAAAAGCACCAATTTATAAAAGGAAAAATCAAACAATAGAATCATCTTTACTTCAAAAATATCTTTGAACAATTTTTTTTCTTTATACAACAAATCCATGTGCTCAATGAATAGGTCATTTAGAAGGGTATGGAAAATGAGTCCTTCCAACATCATAATCAACTTCAGAAAGAACTATAAGTTCTTGCTAGAGAAGAAATATATTGAAAACAAAAATCAAGAGAAACTTGGTAAAAAGAGGGAGATAGGAATATGAAGTTATTCCACACCTCAACCAAGGTCAGACACAATGCTAATATAATATTTTCTATAAAATATGCCTCTAATGAGCTAGTAAAATATGAGCTATAGATTAAAAATGAGGAGTCCTATTTTTTTTTAATCTCCTCACTAAACCAACGAGTTAGGATCCTAATTTGGTTGGAAAAGAATAAAGTTTTTAAATTTCATTCCAAGGGTACTTATTCTAGATGATAACAAGTTTATCTTAGCTCCATTCACCTTGGAAGAGGTTAAAACTATAATCTTTGCACTTGCTCCAAATAAAGATCTAGGTCCGGATGGTTTCACTACATTATTTTATCAGAAATGTTGGTATTTTGTGGGGAGAGATATCTTGCTAGCTTAAAAAAAATCTCATAGAAATGAGTGCAATGCTAAAAGAGCTCAACACCACTCATATAGCCCTTATCCCCAAAACCAAAAATCCTTCCTCATTTGCGGAATTTATATCTATTTCCCTTTGTAACAATATATATATATATATAATCTTTTCAAAAGCTATTAATTTAACACTTGCTAAACTCATTTCAATTCTAATCTCGAAGGAACAAGGTGGTTTTTTCCTAGGAAAAGAGACAACCAAAGGGGAAATAATAGCTCATGAAATTTGGCTATGATCATAAAATTAGACATGATGAAGGCCCACGACAAAGTAACTAGGACTTCTTATCAAAGGTTTTGGCAAGGCTAGGTTTTGCTACAAAATGGTGCAAATGAATTATCTCTTATCTCAATTCAACTAAGTTTTCGGTCCTCATAAATGGATCTCCAACTGGTTTTTTCTTTTCCTCTCAAGGAGTAAGGAAAGGGGACTGTCTTTCTCCTTTTCTCTTCATTTTGATGGCAGAAGCGCTAAGCAGGGAAATTTCAACATTCCATGCCTCAAGAAAGTGGTATGGTATAAAAATACCATGATCAGACATCTCTTGCACACATTCCTTATTTGTAGATGATACATTACTATTTGCTCATCCATTTGTGCATGAAGCTAAAAATATCAAGTATGTGTTGGACAACTACTATATAGTTTTGGGACAAATGGTCAATCCGTGGAAGTCAAAAATATTTTTGTATGATACAAGCACTCTGGTAATTGGCCACATCCTTTCTTTCTTAGAATTTAGATAGAATAATCTTCCTTGTAGCTATTTGGGTATTCCTTTCTTTATAAGGGCTCAAAAAAGATTATTTTGGAGTAAGATCTTTATGACTATTCAAAGCAGAGTAGCATCGTGGAGGGGCATATGGTTGCCATTGGTAGGGAGATTTACTATGATTAGACCAGTCATATCTACCATTCCAAATTACTTCTTATCAATCCTCAAAATACCAAGAGGGGTTCATGAGAACATTGTTAAAGCAACCAGGAAATTTTTGTAAAAAGGAAATTTAGATAATTCTAGGAAAGTACCTCTACTTTCCTAGGAAAAATTATGCAAAGATAAAGTTGTTGGATGTGTTGGTATAAAAAATTTGGAATTGAGAAATTTAGCTTCAGGTGTAAAGATAATGTGGAAGCTCTATGCAAATCCCTCATCAAAATGGAGCTGAATCATGAGATCTCAATATCTAGACTTAGTAGCCTCAAAAAGAATCTTCACTTTGGAAAATACATTTGAAGGTTAAAAAATGTGGAATTTCATCATCACATGCCGAGATGTACTTTCCCCTTTTCTATCATGGACTGCCAACAATGGAGAAAAGGTTAATTTTGGGAAGATTCATGGAATAGGAATCCTCCATTATCTTCAGTTGATGGTTTGTAGGAAGCTCATAATTATCTAAAAGCAGTTTGGGGCTCAAATTTTAGGCAATATGTAGTAAAAGAAAATTAAAATATCAAATCCAATGTTTCATGGAAAAATTTTCACAACCTTCCATTCCCCCAACATTAAAAACAAAAGCTACAACCAATTTTGGATACAAGAACTATTTTCTTTTAGATTCTGAGGACAAAATTATTTGGGCTCCATCTAAGTCAAGACAATATAATGCCAAACATGGCTATAAATCTTTGAACTTTGAGAACAAAATTCAATCTGGTAAATGGCCATTTAAACATTGTTGGCACTCCTCAATTCTCCCTAAATCAGGTGCTTTTTTCCTTTTATCTCTTCACAACTGGGTTCTCACAAGCTATAGGCTTTCCCGGTTGAGCTTAGCTAAACCATTTAACTATGTTCTTTTTGGTTCCACTTAGGAAATAGTGGATCACATCTTGCTCCATTGTAGTTTTTCTCAAACATACTGGAATTAGATCCAAAGTAAACTTCATTGGCTTTCCCCCTTGCCAAACACCATTTTGGAGTTGGTCATTGCTCTATAAAGGTTCTCTTTTTGAAGCATTATGGGTGGTTATCCTCGCTTTAATAGTTTGGAATATATGGCTCAAATGTGACAAAAGGATTTTTATAAACAAATTTTTATATTTGAAAACCTTCCTCAATAAATTGAAAAGAAATATATATGAAGTAGTGATGATAAATGTAAAAAAATCAAATCCATACAACTCATTCTCAAGTTGGGATAATGAAATGATAAAGCTTTGGTCTCTCCTTAATGTTTCAAATCAGGGTGCATATTCTAATGCCCAAAAAGTTGACAAAAGTGTAATCAAATGGTCCACCCCACCTCCAAATTTTATGAAATTAAAGTTTGATGGTGCATCTAAAGGAAATCCAGGTATATTGGAGTTAGGTTGTGTAATCTATAATAATAAAGGATAAATATTAAAAGGTTTGTCTTTGAAGCTACCTATGGGTACTAATAATGTTGCAGAGGCTCATGGCATACTAGCAAGTGTAAAGTTGGTGCATAGTATGCAATTCAAAAACATTCACATTGAAGGATATTCATTAAATATTATTATTGCATGCAGGAATAGGCAAGCAAACAACTAGGCCATTTATTACATCTTAAGACTAGTTTGGGAACTTCTTGAGAGTTTTGTTTCAATAACAATTACACATTGCTATAGGGAAGCTAATTCCATAGCAAACACCTTAGAAAATCATGCTTGCAAAATGGAGACAAAAGTCCAAGCCCTCTTAATTGATTTATCCAATTTTATCAAATTTGAGGATTTTGCACAAATCATCTGTAAAGAAGGCCAAGGGAGCGACATCTTTGGGGTCTTAGGCTAATTGATTGGATAACATCAGGTCATTTTTTCTTTCCACCTCATTGGTGTGGAAAGCTAGCTATTTGGTTCTTGGGTTAATAGTGTAGATGCCTATACTGCCTATGCAAAATGCCATGTCCTCAATGTGGCATTCCTTCAAGGGAGGATCCAAAAGCTTAATATTAAGCCTGGAGTCTGCTAGTACCATGTGGAAAGCTATTTCATCTAGTTTTCAGGTGGGTTGTGTTGATGTTTTAAAGCCTGCTTGATATGCCATGACCATTGCACTGCATTCCCCAAGGGAGGTCCAAATTGCTTGTATCTTGAGTCAAAATTTTGATAGTACCATGTGCCATATGTGTGCAAGTTCAAGAATTTTTTGATATTGAAAAGTACAAATAGAGATGGTAAACTAAATAGATAAGAGCTAAGATGATGAAGATAATCTCAACAAAGCATCAGTTCACCAGCTAGCTCAAAAAGCATGTTCTCCTCGACACAAGAAAGAGGGGAAAATTATTGGGGTTGTATAGGGATCTACCTCAGTCAAACCCTCGTTTTGGTGTTTACACCTCCACGGACAACCAAATAGCAATGAGATAGAAAATTGCAATAAATAAGTAAAGAAAGAATGAATGAAAATAACACTACAAAATAGCAAAGAGCTACTCAACCAAATCGCAAAGGAGAGAAGCGAAACATTACCACCTCCACCAAGAGCTCACTAGCCAGTGGAGGAGAAAGAAGGCTTGAACAATCACCACAGCCTCAACCACGATAAAGGGAGGTCTCACAAAACCTCAAATCCCACACTATAATGGCTTGCTTCGCACTTGTTTTATGGAGTTGATAGAATGTTGTTGCTCCAATGGAGTGTTGAAGTGATGCTTGAGAGTGAAGAGAATGTTGGAACTTGTGAAGAGATTGCTAGAGAGATGGAAAAAAAGATGAGTTGAATGAAGAATGGACGAGTTTGAAGGAGAAGAGGGAAGAATTTTCCATTTTTGGGGTCAGTTGGTCGAAGAGGGATGCTACAAATTGACCTCAATCGAAAGTGTAATGCCTCTACCAACTTCAAACATAGGAATCCATCAGGGACATAAGCGTGTTGCATGGATGTATGCACACTACACACACGTCCCCAGAAAATATTCTTCTACCAACACAAAGGATGGATTCCAAGTGGAAGGAAGGCAGCTTGCTGATGTAGAATTTCACCTTTTGATTTAGTTTTCTACGGTGAGGATGTGTAAAAGGGGAATTTGTGTAAGGGGTGCAAATTCAATCCTATACATTTTCCCCCACTTTAGCAAGCACAAATAATGATGAGTGCTTTGGTAAAGAAGATTCAAAAGGTAATAAGGTTAGAAATGTATACCTGAACTGTCAAGGAAGCAAACCATGACTTGGAAAGCTTGAAAGTGTAGGCTGGACCAAAGACTCCATAGCTCCACAGAACTATGAAGTAGCACAAAGTATACCAAAGGCCCTTGGACAAATGATGGACAAATCTCGTAGGATGAAAGCATCTCATAGGCCTGCAGACCTGCAAGGAGGCAACCCTCAAGATCTCTCACATGAAGAAAGCCCCATGAAGTATGCACCTTATAGGACCATAGACCTGCAAGGAAGTATCCTCCAAGATCTCTCACATGAAGGAAACCCAAATGAAAGCACCTTACAGGCCCACAGACCTACACGGAGGAATCCCCCAAGATATCTCACATAGAGGAAACCCAAATGAAAGCACCCTATAGGCCTGCAAACCTACAAGGAGGCATCCCCCAAGATCTCTCACATGGAGGAAACCCATATGAAAGCACCCTACAGGCTCACAAACCTACAAGGAAGCATTCCCCAAGATCTCTTACATGGAGGAAACCTAGATGAAAGCATCCTAAAGGCCTACAGACCTATAAGAAGGCATCCCCCAAGATCTCTCACATGGAGGAAACCCATATGAAATCACCTTATAGGTCTGCAAAAATACAAGGAGGCATCCCCCAAGATCTCTCACATGGAGGAAACCCAAAGGAAGGAGACTCTACAGAGTCATATCAGAAAGTGACTTTACAAGAACACCTACAAAGCTACATGTTTACCCATAGATAAAGCATGTCTGAAAATAAAGTGGCCATGTAGGCAGTCAAGCAGATAGTCATGTAGACTGTCAATAGATTGGAAAGCTTTCAAAGGGGTCCAATCAAGGGACATGCTATTTAAAAGTGCAAAAAAGATACTTTTTCTCAAATTGATTCATCATCAAGGAATCCTTTCGAAAGATGTTCACTTCATCAAGGAATTTGAAAGGAAGAAAAATACCCCCTCATGAGGGGAAGGTAAAAGCTACTTCCACCTCAGAAGAAAGTTCTCAAGTTCTTTCTTTACGAAGCCATGATGAAGGAAACATGTTCGATTAAGGTTTCAAGTCGAGAATGCGATTCTCAAAAAAGGTTTGCAAATATTCTCAAGATTCGTTGGCAATGAATGCATTTTCTAAAAATCAAAGTGTTATAGAAAATGTGTTGTCACACAGGAGAGGGACTACTCAAGCAAATAAAAGAGAAAGATAAGAAAAGAGTGAAATAGAAAAAACAAGATAACAAATAAGAGACACAGGGGTGATCAGATATTTTGGTGTTAGAGTTTCTCATAAATATATATGTAAGTGTAATAATAGTATATAAATGAATTTTCATCAACCCCCTATTATATTAGACCATGTGAAGAATGCATGAGAAGACAAAGTAAAAATTAAAAATTAGGCCAACATGGAAAGGAAGCCTAAATTCCCTCAACGCTTTACATCATCCCAAATTTTCAAAAAATCAAACACAAACATGGAAGACTGATGATATAAATAGACAGTTTACAACACAAAAACCATGCCTGTGTCTAAGTACCAACAAGGGTGACAAGGGTTATCCAAGCACACATAGCACAATCATGGAGGGAACACATCACAACACACACACGCATCTACTCTAAAGATAAAGAAGAGGCCCCCCTAACACTCATCAACCAAGAGGTCATCCACTTCCCACTCTACATCATCATAGGGGGAAGGAGGACAAGCCTTTAGTGATGGAATATTAATGGGAGGAGCTTCTAACCCTCCTACAACAAGGGCTAAGGAAGAAGGCCCTGCAAGGTCTCCTCCACTTAGCTCTTGTGGAGATATGGTCAACGATTTTGCGAAGATCACTTCATCCAGAGAGTTAAACATTCACTTTGCTGGAGTGTCACGTCGTACCTCAATGAATGAAGAGGGTTACATCTGAGATTCACAACTAGGCTCACCGAGTGACTTGGGAGCAATAGCAAACTTAGGGGAAGCTAGGGCTAGTTTTGTTACTAGGATAGAACAAGCCAATGCTAGACCACGCTTTGGGGAAGGTGGACTCCTCTTACATCCTTTATTGTTGGAGGGACCACTCTCCACATTTTTCTCCATCGAAGGATATGAACTCCCCACAAATGAGGAAAGAGGTGCAGAGGAAGAGGAGGAGAAAACTGTAGTAGATACCACAAAAGTGTTTGGCATATCCACATGTTTTAGGAAAGGTGAGACATCCGAAAGGGACATCAACAAGGGCGGATCAACTAAAGGAGTGATGAACACCTGCACCTTTTTAGAGTCAGCCACACTCACAATAAGATCCAGAAGTGATACAGAGCTTGGTTGAACAAAAGCATAGGGGAGAAGGGAGGAGAACACAGCGAGAGGCCCTAAATTAGGGGCAGTCATCTCCTCTTCCTTCCTCTGTAAGACTACCTACTCAATCGTGAGAACCTTTTTCTGGAGCTTTTCTTCACACACAAGGCAATTTTTGTGACTCTTCGAGCTAGAGGCTAGAGGTTAAGAAGGAGTGGAAGACTCCTACTCAACCATGGGAGTGTCCACCACAACTGTTTCCAATGGAGGGAGAGGCTCCTAAAGTGGAGTAGGAGGAACAGGTTGAGAAACAATGGGGGAGCTAGTTCTAATGCCTCGACAGTGGGCCTCTTCCCATTTATTACTTTTGGAGCAAGAGCAGTGGGAGGCTATGAAGGCCGAGACATAGAAGATTCCCCTTAGGGACCTTTCTTCTTGCCATACAAGTAGTAGCAAGGTCTAGGTGGTTTAGTAGGAATATTTGATATCTTTTTCTTAGGTCTTTGCCAAGTAGGTACCATCAGATTTGGTGGAAAAAGGCCACGCCTACTCATCCAAAACTCTTCTCTAGAAAGAGGATGGGGAGAGTCATCTTGAGAATGGGTTAACTTATCTTTTCCTTTTCGAGAAGAGGGGGTAGCTGGCTATTGTACCACGGGAAGGGTCAAATTGGGCTTTCCTTTTCCCCTAATCTTATTTTTCATATAACTCTTGTCAAGTATAAGGTCCATCCTTAGAGGAAGCAGACCGACTGGGGTGAGGGAAAAGTGATCCAATGAATATCCTCCACAGGATACCAGAGGCTGGTATTCGGTGTCATTCACTACATGCATAGCACCTTCATGGGAGAACTTTAAACATTTGTGGATGATGGAGGTGATCCCATTCATGCAAGCTAGCTAGGGTATTCCTACCTTCAACCTAAACAAATTTGACATAGGGAATAACATCAAAAATCATGTCTACATCCCTAGGTCCAACTAGGACGGACAAAGTTATCGATCCATAAGGTTTTAGAGCAAGACCATCATGTGTGTAGATGATGGAATTAACTTCTTTGTATTCCTCCTTATGCAATGAATTAAGCCACAACGTCTCTTCTGTGATGACATTCACTCGGCTCATGAGGTCAACTAAGACCCCTATCAAAATGTTCCCATTGAGACGAGTGGGAATGTAAAGGGGAGAGGGCTTATTATTCAAGGCCGTATCCTGTGAAGTGAATGTCACGCTCGACGAGACAATCACAGGTTACATAGAGGGAGTAATAGTAACCATGTTAACATACACCTCAGGCTGAGTTATAGAATTAGAGGGATCAATAATCATGTTAGCATAATGTGACAAAAATGGGTTCGTGTAATGTTGTGCCTATAGCACACATGCCCAGTTCAGAATGGGGACCCTCTCTTTTTGCCTTTGCTGGGTCACTTTTCCCTTCACTGCATTTTGTGTGCCCCCTATTTTTGAGTCCCAAGTGGTCAAGGAGACCTAAAGTTATCATCCTAAGTTGACCAAGTTTCACCACCATGGAAATTTTCAAGTCTTTTTCTGTCATGGAGTTCCTCTGGCAGTTTTCCTTAAATTTTTTAAATGGACATCCTCCTCTTGTTGTGGGTCTGCCCTTACAGGTCGCTCCTGGCGGGATTTCATCCCTCCACCATTTTCCCGATGGCTAACCCAAGCCTGCTATCCACATCATCCATCATTGTTCTGTCACCAAACCTCTCAACCACGATCACCTGACTGTTGCCCACATCTCGAGCTTCGACCTTCCCACTGTCAATTGTTTCAAAAGTTGTGCCCAGCTACCTTGTTGGTTTCCATACGGGAAATTAATGTGGGTCATTAATGATCAATTTCCTATAAATAGCCAAGATGATCTATCATTTTCATTCCTTTGGTCAAAATTTTTTTCAGAGCTCTGCCATCCGTTGCCATCTTCGCGCCCGCGTGATCTTGTCACAGTTCAAGCATTGCAGCTGTCGAATTCTTCACTGGTTTCTACGGGATATTCAGGTGGGTTTTCCACCGCTGCCACCCTGGTTATGTTTTTAATAGTTTTCTTTTAAAGTTGTTAAAATATTAAGAGGAAAACCTTGAATTAGTTAGAGCCCCGAGTTCCGCATAAAACCCATCTTTTGAAAATTTGAAAATCCTTCGAAATCGACCATCTAGGGCCATGCGAAACTTGACTCTTTGGTTGCCATTCATTGTTAGTGTAATTAATTATTTATTAGACTTTGCATAAGTTTACTTAGGTAATATTTTAAATCCTAGGTTGCATAATTAGATAAATCATTTAATAATGGGGTAATTCCCCCTTGCTTGTTTGTAGGAGGTAAGATTCCTTATAGAAGACGAGTTGTCCTTCTATAAATTATCTCTATCTTTTTTATCATTTCCTAGATAGGGTTAGCATGCCACATGTAGTGTGATTTTAACACTTGGAAACATCTTACACATTTTAGGTTTTCACTCATGCCTACATATTCAAGGCATTTTGTACATTTGTAATCATCTCATATTCAATTTGGCCTTCTTGCATCTTAATGATAGCATGATATTTTTGCCATTTCTCTCTTACGAAAGTTATTTTGTCTTGCAGATGATTATGGGGTGTTTGAGAAGCTCACCTAAACTCCTTCATGGTATCAGAGCTTCAGTGCTACAAACTTCTTCCCAAATATGAGGAATCAATCTTGGCATGAAATTTTTGCTGGATGCAAGCAACCTTTTTATTAAAGTCATTTTTCACTTTTTGCTTCAAAAATCTAGCTTCCACTCGGTTGTAGGAAAAACGATTTCAAGGTTTTGTATCCAAGGTCAAAATCTGAATTGGGTATCTTTTATATTTTTGATATCTTGCATGGATCTGAAGAAAATAGTTGTACAAAAAGTGGCACGCGTCATTTTTCTCCTGGTTGAAGGTTAAAAAAATTATTTTTCCATTTTCTGCTTGCTAGATCAAAAAAATATTTATGGGTTTTGCTTTTAGCTTCAAAATATTTTTGGGTTTTTGCTTTTGTCTACTCATTGGGAACAAATTTTTCAAAAATCAAATCAGAAATAAACTTTTTTTGCTAGAAAACCCATTTCCTATAGGCTAAATTCAGCTTTTAAAAAAAAATCATAACTTTGGCCATAGTGTCGGATTTTTGCAAATGAGATATCATTGGAAAGTTGGTTCCGACCTCTACACAAATCTGAGGTCCTTTTTCGTCATGGAGGAAAATGTGAGCATTGGTTTGTGCATGCACTCGTTTTTGTTTCATGCACTAGGTTTTCATTTTATCTTTAGTTTATGCATGTTTTGCATTCTCTCCTTTTGCAATCATTGGGTATTGTAATAAATGAACTGATATAAAGTTCCATTGAGGGGCTTTCTTGTATAATAAATTGATTAGAGTGTAGTTACATTGCATGCACTTTGATCTTATCTTCATATTGATGACAACTCGCATGAGTTGTATCTGGATTTTTTTGTTTCTTTTGGCCTCATCTTGCTCATAGCTAGTCACATTTTGGTTCGCATTGGTTCACACTTCAAATTGAGAGCCTATAGTCATTCATCCGCATTGGGTCACATCCATCTCAATTTGAGGGCCATTCATTTTATGGTTAATTTTCTAGAATATTTATGGTACTTGTTCCCTTGGAAGAGTTTTAGTCTTAGTTTGGCATCAACATCGAGATACACAACTTCCAGATTCTATCATCATATCATTCCCTCTTATGAGGGGCATCATTTCATCTACTGTTGCTTCATAGATTCCAGGGTTGTTCCAATTTGTGAGTTTTCTGGTGTTCCTTGGCATCGGGTCTGTTGTTGCATTATTATCATTCCACTATGGTTTCTTGTAAATAGAGGTATCTTTCCTTGCTTTCCAAAATAAGGATTCGAGTGTTACTCCATCAAACTTCTTCTAGTCCTTCTTTGCAACAAGTCATCTCATTGAGGGGGGGAGGGGTTTCCCACTGGGTTTTCTCCTCTTTCTCTTTCATTGCATTTGTAAATGAGTACCTAATCAAGCCTTGTTGTTGAGACTCATCTTTGCATAATAATTTCCTTCCTAAGTTGCACTTATGGGGGGGTGTTAGTGTAATTAATTATTTATTACACTTTGTATAAGTTTACTTAGATAATATTTTAAGTCCTAGGTTGCATAATTAGAGAAATCATTTAATAATGGGGTAATTCCCCCTTCCTTGTTCATAGGAGATAAGATTCCTTCTGGAAGATGAGATGTCCTTCTAGAAATTATCTCTATCTTTTTATCATTTCCTAGATAGGGTTCACATGTTGTCACATGTAGTGTGATTTTAACACTTCATGGCAACATCTTACACATTTTAGGTTTTCACTCATACCTATATATTCAAGGCAT
The DNA here is from genome assembly GCA_007258455.2 of Sequoia sempervirens. Taxonomy (NCBI): domain Eukaryota; kingdom Viridiplantae; phylum Streptophyta; class Pinopsida; order Cupressales; family Cupressaceae; genus Sequoia; species Sequoia sempervirens. The sequence continues at coordinate 542,626,898 of VDFB02000015.1, forward strand.
TTTATACATTTGTAATCATCTCATATTCAATTTGGAATTCTTGAATCTTAATGATAGCATGATATTTCTACCATTTCTCTCTTGTGGAAGTTATTTTGTCTTGTAGGTGATTCTAGGGTGTTTGAGGAGTTCACCTAAACTCCTTCATTCTTCACTAGGGTGTTCATGCCCTTGCAGCCCTGCAAGCTTCCCTTCGTTGTTGTGTGAATTTCCAAAATTTAAATAGAAGACCCAAGGCCTTTGGCCTTGGCAGGTCCACACATGCAGAAGGACGCCATCCCTCCATCGTGATTTGCTGAAACCTTAAAAACCAAGTAGAACTAGAGATTCTTGGGCCCTTGCGGGTCCGCTTTTGTGGACTTCCGCATAGGAGTGGCTCTTCACTATCTGCCACCTAAAAACTACCATCCAATACATGCCCTCTGACTTTCCTTTCCTACTAGGTCCAGGTCCACCGAAATCACAAAGCATTGGAACCCATTTGTTGGTCATTCTCAATGGACCTCCTCCTCCTCATCGTCGAGCCAATCCAATCCATCATCCCAAACTGTGGACCTCACCAACTCTTTTTCATTAAGGCTTTCCCAGGAAAAGCTCAGGTTAAAACTTCCTTGAAGGTGGGACCTAGTGGGGGTCCATATGTGGACCACCCCCTCCTCATCACCATTTGCAAAATGGTCAATTATATTCACCCATCCACTGTGCGGACCCTGGTAGTGACTTTTCCCCCCAAGCCTTCATCAAAAAAATCTCTAAGTACCTTGTGAGCGATTCTTTGCAGGCCACCGCCTATGGCTCGCCTTTGTGTGAGTGTCATTTAAAAACGATTGTTCCCTACCATCATTCCACATGAAAAAACCCGAACTCACCTTTGTTGTCTAGTCCTCTAAGAGAAAACGATCAATGCTTAGGTCCTCTGCAAACCTGCCTACGCAGGTCGCCCGTTATGGGGCACCACCTTCCCTCCGCTGTTTACAAATGGCCATGAAGCCCTATCCATTCATGTTGTGAACCCTACACCATCCATTTCCCCTTCATCCCCTAGAAGCAAAAATGTCTAAGTAAATACCAATGTGTGCTTGGCAGTGTGCACCACCGTCTGCAGGTTGTCATCCCATCTTGGCCAATCCAAATGGTCGTTACCTAACTTTCCAAGGTCTCAAGAGGAAAGGAGGATAAAGATCAGATGAAGTATCGATTCCAGGGAGTAGAATTCACCTCTAGGGTCACTACCGCTTGGGACATAATCAAAGATACCAACCTTGGACAAGTTGAAATAGATGAATTTAGATAGAGGGTCATCGTCAACCCCACCACATACAATGCCAAGAAAATAAAAAAGAGTGGTTTGGCCAAGACAATCAATTTTCCACCCACTCTTATAGCTCCAGGGCTAGTAATGGCTTGTAGGGAAGCCTATCAAGTGGAAAGTAGAAGGATCATTGATCATGAGGGTAGGGTGTTGGTAGACCTATCTTCCAGATCCATAGGGGAAACATTCCACATCCCTACATTTGACCCTATGGAGGAAACGATGAAGGAATACTTTGAGAACACATGGAAGGTTGACCCTCTAAAATGCATAAAGTTAATTAATCAATATTGGTTAAAGGTGAAGAGGGGAAATGCTAACAAGGTGCCCCAAGAGTTGTTCAGGACTGAATTTTATGAAGATTATCATGACTTGGTGACCTTGTTGAGCAGATTCATGGGCATTCCCACCGCCGCTTACTTTCAAGACTGGATGTTCTACTTCATTGAGGAGATTATTAGAGGAAAATCCAAGTTTCATTAGGCCAAAATGATCAATGACAACTTGCATCAGCAGTTCATGGCAGTCAAGAAGACCTCTCAATTCTATATGACCTCTTACTTGGTGTATCTCCTAGTTGAGCCATTTCCCTACATAGGTTTATTTCTTGCATAGAGCCCAACTCTTGCAAGGGAACTAAATGTATATGATAGGAACCCACAACTACAATATTGAAATTTCAAGAAGGATTATTGTATGGTGAATGATGCCTTCATTGGGCATATTATAAAAATTATCATAGGGGACTTTGAGAGGAGAGTCACACACAGTTCCCGTGCATTCATTCACAAGTTCAAGTTTTTGTTTATACAGTTCCAAAAATTTACTTTTATCAAAATGGAGGGCTTCTCCAAAATGCCATACAAGATGCTCCAGTACCAAAATGACAGACCGATCTTGCTGGAGGTCTCCAAGAAATTGTAGAATGCACACGCTCTCCTTAGTGACAAGCATTAGGTAGGGATACAATATCCCCTCACATTTGGGCAGGGAATTTACGCCCTCGCAGCTTCCCTATGTGTGAAATATTTAGAAAAGGAAATCATGCAATATAATTTGGATCTCCACATGGCTAGACCTAGAATGGACCCCTATGGAAAATTAAAGAAGTTTGTCGGAAGAGAATATGCCCCCTTGCACCACATTGAATATGTTTGGGCTAACAGTCAGGATGACAAGGAGGTACACATGAGGCATTATATGCATATGACTGATCACTTTGTCAAGATGATTAATCTGTTCCTGGTACCAAATCAAATTGTAGTAGATGAAAACACCATTGTGGATCAAAGATATGATGTTTCCAACTTGCTATTTCCCTTAATAAATTGGAATGAAGAGGAGGTTAATGACCTCAACATTGTGACCAAGCCAGTGGAGCATAGAATGAGGCAATGGATTGATGCCTAGATCACTCAATTGAAGCTCTAGGGGGGCACCTTGACATACAATAAGCTCAAGGATGAGCTTGAGAGTGAAATGGATAGCGGAGCTACCACTACCCCAGTCGAAGAAGCCCCCAAATCTCCTCTAGCCACAAGGTTGAGAAAAAGAAAAGAGGTAACTGAACACTAGCCCAAGCATAAGGTTTATTCACGAAAGGCCTCAGAGGGTGAGACCTCGAAGAAGGCCAAGAAATCAGGTGGATTCTCTGAGATGCCCACAATCTAGGAAGACCCACTACACGAAGGAGAAGAAGAGGTTGAGAAACTAAATTCACCACCTGCCACCTTTGCTCTTTCCATCACTACCACTGCTACTACTCCCCCTCCCACATTTTAGGCACTACTATTTCATCTCCGCCTGTGGTGGACATCTTGGTACACCTTTCCTCCACCTTTCCAACTACTCCAATTATGGTGTGGGATTTCTCCTCTGCTACAACCTCTCCACTCTCATCCTCCTCAATGTCTCCCTCGACTGTAGTCCTTTCAGTAGCCACAATTATAATGCCTACTCTCACTCTATCAGAGGCCTTTGCCAGGCATATGCAAAATATACCCATGGAACTCTCTAGGGTATTAGTGAATCCTACAATACAAGATGTGATGGCCCAAGTTGTGGTTGGTCTCCCCGTCCCTCCTCTGACAGAACCACCAAATATGGAAGCAACTATGAAAATATTAGAAGAAATGGAGAGATGACAAAGGGAGGCTACTAAAGGAGTTGATGAGGAACTCAAGGATCCCTTCAATGATGAATACCATGAGCACCCAGAGCATCAGATCATGACCATCGATGAGGTGGAATATGAAGAAGGGTCATAGTCCTTGGAAGAGGATGTTGAAGACCCCAGTGCCAAGTATATAGTAAAATCCTCTAATCAAGAGTTTGAGGAGGAGTTATCCAAACAACTCAAGGATGTCAAGGAAGAGCTTGAGAGAAAACCTTTTAGAGAAAAGGAGGAAATTGATTATGACATGGACATATCTATAGAGAATCTAGTAAACAAAGGCCCTGATTGAGAGAAAGAAATACCTCTTGAGAAGGAGGAAGGAAGGAAAGAAGTTGAAGTTGAAGAAGAGGATAAGCCTAAAGAGGAGATTAAAATGAAAAATATCCCTAAGTTAGAACACCATGTAGAGCTCGAGCAAGAAGAAGAAAGGATACCTGAAGGGGAGGATAGTCCTAAAGAGAATATAGCTACTACCAGGCCAAACGACGAAAAGACCATATTGATCCTAGACTCAGATGAAGAAGAAGAGAACAAAACAAGAAGCCTTAGGCCATGAGGAAAGGGACATCCAACATGCTCAAAGAGAAGGTGATCATGAATCACCAAAGGAGGGATCTCAAATGCCTGATTGGTTGGAAAAATGGCTACAAACAAAGACCCTTGTTCTCATGGATCCTAAGGAAAGACTGGAGGCTATCTTGGCACGAGCTCAAATAGGAACAAATAAAGAAAATAAGTCAAGAGGTTGATCCCACATCACAATGGATGCACCTATATCAAAGACAGTGTGAATTTCCACCCTAGTAGTAGACAAAGGATATGGGCTTAGTTATAATATCTCTACCATCGACTTGGGCACCGCTAGGAGAGAGAAAAAGATTGATCAACTCTAGGGATCAGTTGCCACAATTTTCCATCAAAAGAGAAAGGATCAATCCTCCAAGAAGGAATTGAAGACACAAGTGGTGGACATCACCGCCTACATTCAACAGTGGTCATCCACTGAGGAGGCACCAATGACTTCGTCAGCCCCACCCCTGCTTCTTTCCAAAGAGCACATAAGCAAGTTAGAAAAGAGAAAGAACTGGACCAAGGCTACTGCAGAGTGGTTCTAGTGAGTTCTCTACAATGGTGATATGGGCATTGTCCATGCTGTCCGAATAGCCAATAAGTTCCAAGAAGTGCAAAAGCAACTTCAGGCCACAAAGAGAATTTGTAATAACTTCCCCAAATTATATAGGATTACATATCATAAGCTCGAGGCCATCCTTAAGATGCCCGAGAAGACCTCAGAGAAGGAGCTAGCCCTGGTAAAGAATGATCATTGGCTGGTCGAGATGTGGAAAATGGACTTGGATCATAGAAGAGACGTCCTAGAAAGAGTGCTCCATGAGGTGGAGCATGACCTTGAATGGGTCAAGGAACATAGGACGGACAGCGAGGAGTATCTAAAGCTCATGATAGATTACGAAATGCCCACTGTCAAGTTAGATCCAAAGAAGATTAGGTTGTTTTCCCACAAGAAAATGGAGAATGGGGCCACAGATTCCTTAACGTTGGAATTTATGGATTTTTCTACCCGAGCCTTTGCCCAATCAGAGTAGGTGATCAAGCACATGCCTAAGTGTACAAAGAATTAGGAGCTGATCACAGGAAAATCCAAGAAACTATCCTTCCAGGTGCTTCAATTAGACATCATGGAGTGGAATAAAATGTAGGCACTGATGGGTAAATTCGTGGAGTATGCCACTATCTAGAAGAATCAAGGAAATCCTATCATTCATGATGAGTCCCTCACAGTGTAGCTACAGCCAAAAGGGAAAACTACTACAAGATAAAAGTGCTACAGTGCTAGGCCACTAGAGGACAAAATAGGAATAAGACAAAAGATGTATTTTAAATTGTCATATATTGGGGGTAGGTGAAACCCTAATCTAAAATAAATTTTGGCCACACAACGAGATTGAATCTTGGCCATTTATTTTTCTTTTTGAGAACTATAAATAGGAGGTCTCCTCTCATTTTCAAGGAGAGATTTGAGTTGTTGTAATGACATATTGCTGAAGTTTCAATAGAAATACATTGTTTTGGTGGATTCTTGAGTTTCTCTCATGTTTCATGATTCATCTGTTCATGTTTGATAGATTCAAGTTACTTTAGTTTGTTCTTCTTAATACTTTTAGTAGTTTGGTGAATGTTTTTCATTGATGATGAAGAATATTGTTGTGTTGATGCCCTTCCTTGTTCATGTTTTTTACTATTTATTGATGATAAACAATAGTGTAAAGCTGGTCTGAACATAAATTCATAGCTGCACTTAAAATTCATCTTTTATTCATACTTTATGGTGAATGAACAGTTGAAAATCTGCAGACCTTAGAAGATAGTACTAGCTTCATGATACTGTTAGCTAATTTGGTTAAGTGGAACTTAGTTTCAAGAAGGCTATCCACTGTAGCATCCTCCATTATCACTATTCATTAGCAATTGTAGGTACAGGAACTCTTTCCTTTCCCTTCCCTTTTGACCTTTATTTGAAATAGTAGTTTAGGAAAAGTTCTAGCATCATTGTAAAGCCAAATCTAATGATAAAAAGTGGAGTTTTAGACTGTTGTTTTGAACTTGCAGCAATTACATCTCAACTTCAAAATCTTAGGAACTCCATTTAAGGAACCAATCTCCCTTCAACTTAACATAAGTAAGTCTTCCCTGTGATTACCAACAAATCACATGAACCAACTAAAACATTCCAAGAAAGTCATGACCTAAAATTTGAGAGACCTTGGGATATTTTTCTGCAATTTACTTGTGGGAAATTGTCTTTCAAGAGAGGTGATGCACTTATGCATTGCATCTATTCAGAAGTGCTAAAACACCCATCAACATGTATATTTGCAACTCACTATTCCTTTTCACCACTGATTTGTTTGTGTTTTGAGATTCAATGGTACCATCTTCGATGCGATCCTGTATCTCGTGACGTAAGTGCATACAAAGTTTGGTATCATTTATGTTAACTCGATGGTATTGATAGTAGGTATTGCATCATAAAAACTAGGGTAAGGTCCTTTAAGAGGCTTTAGGTTCTCCAAAGTTATGATCTTATCCTTCAAAAACTTCTATAGGATGGAAGAGTAAGATTCTGCTAACTTTGTGAACTTTCGGTTGCATCTGAGGTCGTTATCAATCATATCAGCTACTACCTTTGCAATAGCCTTACCTTTCCTAGAGATCGATACAATGGACTTCCTTAATGAATGGGAGCATGAAGAGGATCCCCAAAACTAGAATACTGTCTATTGATATTCTTGTAACACAACGTACATATGTGTGAAAGAAGGGTATTTCATTAGGGAAAAGTTTTCCTACCAACGCCTCTGCAAGTTCCCTATGAACACCTTATGTACGTCAAAATCGAGCAACAAATACGAGATTTGTGAGAAGAGTGCTTGGTACTGCGCTATGAAATCAGTAATCTTTTCATTATCCCCTTTTTTGCATCGAACGAGATCTAGAAAGGTCATCTTCGATCCGATGTTAGCTTGGAACTATCGTAGAAATAGTTTACAAGTTTATCAAATCAGACAATAGAGTTATCGAGCAAAGAACAATACCATTCAAGTGTTGTGTCCTTCAGAGATCAAGCTAATAATTTCATCATCAATGCATCATGATGGAAGAAGTCTGTACATAGGGAATTAAAGGTGGACACATGTGTTTGCGGGTCCCCTTTGCTGTCATATGTTTCAAATTTAGGAATCTCCATTCCCTATGTGAAGGGAGTACTTAAGATCACTACCGATAATGGGCTATGTTGGAAGAAGGCCTGAAAGATGTGTTGGGAAAAGGCCTAGGAGAGACTTGCCAACTTGCTTTACATCTTACCCATATTCTGAAGAAGAGTGTTCAAAATAGGGTCATTAGAAGACATAGGTCTAGTGAAACCTCCCCTAGAACCACCACCAAAGCCACCTCCAAAACCACCAATGTGGCCACCACTAGAACCACTGCCACTGGCAGGGCCTCCACCGAAGCCGCCACCACCACTTCCGAATCCACTACAATGGCCTCCATCGGAACCACCTTCGCTAGTACAACCCCCACTATCAAATCCACCATCACTACCAAAGCTCCCACTAATCAACCCACCAAAACCTCCACTAATAGAGGTGGTAGGAGGGGTGAAACTAAAACCTAAGGGCATTTTGTTCTCTTTGATAGTTTCAAACCTCTTAGAGGTAGAAGGGACACTAATCAAAGGGACTGCGTCAGCCATATATACAGATGTGGGAGGCATTGATACTCCTAACTATTTCTCATGTTCTTTGAAAGTGGCCCCTTGCACAATTTTAGCATTGTTTGAAAGGGCACAGGATTTAGTCAGACTAGAGAGACTAGCTATGAGCTCTATACCTATTTGATCCTTTCCTACCATGTACTTTATCTTGCTAATCACTTTAGCAACTCTATCCAACTTCGGGTCTTTCTCCAGGTGATTCTCCAAGTTTCTTAACCCTTTACTAAGGGAAAAGACATAATCTGAAGGGATATGGACAACTTCATGTTCATCTATCAATGATAGTGTAGGAGAAATAGGAGTGGGGATGTGGTCGGACTCATCGAAGAATTCTACCTCACCCCTCAACAATTGCTCCTAGATAGAAGGACCAATCACAAGCATAGAGAAAAAACCTGTAGAGAAACTAGATGTTACCTTCATCTTCTCCATCAGAAGGTGTTGTGCACTTCTCATAAAAATATATCTGAAGGTCGTGGATTGGGTTGTGATGCTCATAAACCTTCACAACACTCAAGGGCACAAGGAACACAAGGTACAAGGGAAAAGCCTCAATACCAATGAATGAATAGACATGGGTTCATGTTGAGTTCACCAAAAATGTAAGAGAGGGGGACCAACCATATCAAGGCCCCAAGTCACAAAGAGCCAAGAGTGGAAGGCTTCCTGAAATTACCTCTAAAGGGATGTTTGGAAATAAGGGATGAGAATGATGAGGACTATAAAGTACTTCAATCACTCTATAGACTCGAAATCCAAGTTGGGGCCAGGTGAGTCAGTTTTCAGATTCAACACTGTACCTCAGGTAGCTCTCTTCCCGAGGATGAATGCTCAATTCTAGGATGATAGTGTGGCACACTAGTTTCTCTTAGGTGTGCTAGCATCCGTATAGCTAGAGGATAGAGAATATAGTAGGAAACACCAAAAAACAAGCTGACGGTCTAGCTAGTTGTTTCTAAATGAATAAAATAGAACTATAGCATATGAAAAGTACAAACAAAAATGGTAAAGTAAATAGATAAGAGCTAAGATGATGAAGATAATCTCACAAAGGCACCAGTTCACCAGCTAGCTCCAAAAGCATGTTCTCCTACACACAAGAAAGAGGGGAAAATTGTTGGGGCTATATAGGGGTTTTCCTTAGTCAGACCCCCATTTTGGTGTTTCCACCTCTATGAACAGCCAAATAGCAATGAGAGAAATGTGCAATAAATAATTAAATAAAGAAGGAATGCAAATAACACTACAAAACAATAAAGAGCTATTCAACCAAATCGTAAACGAGAGGAGAAAAATTTTACCACCTCCACCAAGAGCGCACTAGCCAATGGAGGAGAGAGAAGGCGTGAACAATCACCATAGCCTCAACCACGATAAAGGTAGGTATCAAAAAACCTCAAGCCCAAACTGCAATGGCTTGCTTCACACTTTCTTTACAAATTTGATGGAATGTTCTTGTTGCAATGGAGTGTTGAAGTGCTACTTGTGAGTGAAGAGAATGTTGGAACTTGTGAAGAGATTGCTAGAGAGATGGAAACAAAATATGAGTTGAATAAAGAATGGATGAATTTGAAGGAGAAGAGGGAAGACTACCGTTTTCGAAGTTGATTGGTCGAAGAGGGACATTACAAATCAAACCCAATTGAAAGTGTGATGCCTATGCTAAATTCAGATGTAGTAATCCATTAGGGACATAAGCACATCGTGCGGATGTCTACGCGCCACTCGTATGTCCCCAACAAATATTCTTCTACTGACACAAAGGAAAGATGCCAAGTGGAAGGAAGGTAGTTTTCTTATGTGGAATTTCACCTTTGGGTTTGGTTTTCTAAGGTGAGGATGTGTAAAATGAGAATTTGCATAAGGGGCACAAATTCGCTCCTATACATGAACCATATAATATAGAGCCCCTTTAGCTCATCAATTGATAAGGAGGTATTTTCCATATCATGTCAAATTGTGATATTGCTATCAGGATTCAACTATATAGTTTTACAAGTCAAACTCATTGACCCATGTTTCATGAGTAGTGGTTCATAAGAACCCATCTCTCATGATAGTGAATGGTCCACTTTGCACTCATTGCATTTAGGTGATGCTCGCAGAGGTGAAGCACTAGGCCTTCCTGGGAGGTCAACAATCCTAGTATTGCTACAACTCAAGCATGTTTAACCATGGATTTTCCCCAAAGGTTAAGCCCACTTAGCTTGCAAGCCCATTTTGAAAACCTTAACAAGTGTTGTGCCTTATAAACCATTCATTACAGAGCCTCTTTAGCTCATCAATTGATAAGTAGGAGGTATTTTCCAAAGTGTGTCAAATTGTGATATTGCTATCAAGATTCAACTATGTAGTTTTATGATTCAAACTCATTAACCCATGTTTCATGAGTAGTGGTTCATAAGAACCCATCTATCATGATACTGAATGGTCCACTTAGCACTCATTACATCTAGGTGATGCTCACAAAGGTGAAGTGTTGGGCCTTCCTAGGAGGTCACCCATCCTAGTATTGCTCCAGCTCAAGCGCACTTAACCACAAAGTTTCCTTGAAGGTTAAGCCCACTTGGCTTGCAACCCCATTTGAAAAACCTTTAGCAAGTTTTTGTGCCTTATGAACCATTCATTATAGAGCCCCTTTAGCTCATCAATTGATAAGTAGGAGGTATTTTTTGCAGTGTGTCAAATTGTGATATTGCTATCAAGATTCAACTATGTAGTTTTATGAGTCAAACTCATTGACCCATGTTTCATGAGTAGTGGTTCATAAGAACCCATATCTCATGATAGTGAATGGTCCACTTAGCACTTATTACATCTAGGTGATGCTCACAGAGCTGAAGCATTGGGCCTTCCTGGGAGGTCACCATCCTAGTATTGCTCTAGCTCAAGCATGCTTAACCACATAGTTTCCTCAAAGGTTAAGCCCACTTATCTTGCAACACCATTTGGAAAACCTTCAACAAGTGTTGTGTCTTATAAACCATTCATTATAGATCCCCTTTAGCTCATCAATTGATAAGTAGGAGGTATTTTCTCCAACGCTTCAAATTGTGATATTGCTATTAGGATTCAACTATATAGTTTTACGAGTCAAACTCATTGACCCATGTTTCATGAGTAGTGGTTCATAAGAACCCATCTCTCATGATAGTGAATGGTCCACTTAGAACTCATTTCATCTAGGTGATGCTCATAGAGGTGAAGCACTGGGCCTTCCCGAGAGGTCACCCATCCCAGTATTGCTCTAGCTCAAGCATGCTTAACCACAGAGTTTCCCCAAAGGTTAAGCCCACTTAGCTTGCAATCCCATTTGTATAACCTTCAACAAGTGTTGTGCCTTATGAAACAGTTATTATAGAGCCCCTTTAGCTCATCAATTGTTAAGTAGGAGGTATTTTCTATAGAGCTTCAAATTGTGATATTGCTATCAGGATTCAATTGTGTAGTTTTACGAGTCAAACTCATTGACCCATGTTTCATGGGTAGTGTTTCATAAGAACCCATCTCTCATGATAGTGAATGGTCCACTTAGCACCCATTTAATCTAGGTGATGCTCACAAAGGTGAAGCACTGTGCCTTCTTGGGAGGTCACCCATCCTAGTATTTCTCTACCTTAAACACGCGTAACCACAAAGTTTCCCCAAAGGTTAAGCCCAATTAGCTCGCAATACCATTTGCAAAACCTTCAACAAGTGTTGTGCCTTATGAGCCATTCACTATAGAGCCCCTTTAGCTCATTAATTGATAAGTATTGGTTCATAAGAACCCATCTCTCATGATAGTGAATGGTCCACTTAGAACTCATTACATCTAGGTGATGCTCACAGAGGTGAAGCACTAGTCCTTCCCGAGAGGTCACCCATCCCAATATTGCTTGACCTCAAGCGCACTTAACCATGGAGTTTCCCTGAAGGTTGTGCTTCACCTCTTTGAGCATCACCTAGAAGCAATGAGTGCTAAGTGGACTATTCATTAACATGAGAAATGGGTTCATATGAACCACTACTTAGGGTCAATGAGTTTGACTCGTAAAAATACATAGTTGAATCCTAATAGCAATATTACAATTTGACATTGCTGAAAATACATCCTAATTATCAATTGATGAGCTAAATGGGCTCTATAATGAATGGTTCATAACGCACAACACTTGCTGAAGGTTTTGAAAATAGGGTTGCAAGCTAAGTGGGTCTAATCGTTGGGAAAATTCTGTTGTTAAGCACTTGAGCACTGGGATAGGTGACCTCCCAGAAAGGCCCAATGCTTCACTTTTGTGAGCATCACCTAGATGCAATGAGTGCTAAGTGGACCATTCACTATCATGAGAGATGGGTTCTTATGAACCACTACTCATGAAACATGGGTCAATGAGTTTGACTCATAAAACTACTTAGTTGAATTATGATAGCAATATCACAATTTGACATGTTGCAGTAAATAACTCCTACTTATCAATTGATGAGCTAAAGGGGCTCTATAATGAATGGTGCATAAGGCACAACACTTATTGAAGGTTCTACAAATGGGGTTGCAATCTATGTGGGCTTAACCTTTGGGGAAACTTCGTGGTTAAGCACACTTGAGCTAGAGCAATACTGGGATGGGTGACCTCCCGGGAAGGCCCAATGCTTCACCTCTATGAGCATCACCTAGATTCAATGAGTGTTAAGTGAACCATTAATTATCATGAGAGATGGTTTATAATGAACCACTACTCATGAAACATGGTTCAATGAGTTTGACTTGTTAAACTACACAATTGAATCTTGATAGCAATATCACAATTTGACACGCTACGGAAAATACCTCCTACTTATCAATTGATGAGCTAAAGTAGCTCTACAATGAATGGTTTATAAGGCATGACACTTGTTAAATTTTTTTCAAATGGGGTTGCAAGATAAGTGGGCTTAACCTTTGGGGAAACTTTGTGGTTCAGCGCACTTGGGCTAGAGCAATACTAGGATGGGTGACCTCCCATGAAGGCCCAGTGCTTCACCTCTGTCAACATAACCTAGATGAAATGAGTGCTAAGTGGATCATTCACTATCATGAGAGATGGGTTCTTATGAAACACTACTCATGAAACATGGGTCAATGAGTTTGACTCATAAAACTACACAGTTGAATCTTGATAGCAATATCACAATTTGACACTTTGTCAAAAATACCTCCTACCTATCAATTGATGAGCTAAAGGGAATCTATAATGAATGGTTCATAAGGCACAACACTTTCTAAAGGTTTTGAAAATTGGGTTGTGTTGTGCATGTTTTGCACACACACCCCGCCATAAGCAGGGACCCCCTTTTTTTCGCTCTTGATAAGTTGCTTTGCTCCTGTCTTGTTTTATGTGCCCCATATCCAAGCCCAAATTGGTCATGTGCCATCAAATGATCAAATTCCCCTACCCAAATTCACCTACTTGGGGTATTCAAATCCGCGAAGAAATAAAGTCCCCCATCCCCTTTCCGCCTTTTGTCTTGTTTTGGCTGTTTCAGAAACATCCGTGGACCCCCGTCACTCCCGTTTCCTCATTTTTGACTTTGGCGGCAACCTTTTTTGGATCAAGGATGTGTTTGAAGTGCGTAAATGAACTACCAAGGTTTCATCAAAGTTTGGTTAAGTTTTGATGGTTTCGGAGCTTCATCCCCCTTTTGCTGTTTTGGAACATTCGACGGCCACCTCCCTTCCGGCCTCCGGAGCCCGGCCCCTCCGTGGTCGTTTCCGGGGCTCCGCCTCTCTGTGGCCATTTTGAACATCCGACGGCCACCTCCCTTCTGACCTCTGGAGCCCGACCCCTCCGTGGCCGTTTCCGGGGCTCCACCTCTCCATGGCCATTTTGAACATCTGGCGGCCACCTCCCTTCCGGCCTCCGGAGCCTGGCCCCTCCATGACCGTTTTGAACATCCGACGGCCACCTCCCTTCCGGCCTCTGGAGCCCGGCCCCTCCGTCGCTGTTTCCGGGGCTCCGCCTCTTTGTGGTCGTTTTGAACATCCTGCAGCCACCTCCCTTCCGGCCTCCGGAGCCCGGCCCCTCCGTGGCTGTTTTTGGGGCTCCGCCTCTCCGTGGTCGTTTTTCTCACCTTCCCTCAGGCTCCCCCTTGCGAGCTCCGCCTCGATTTTAGCCACCCCTTGAGCAGGCCGACCGGGTGGCGTTTGAACATCAGCCACCCACCTCCCTTCGACTCAGGACCACAGCCCCTCCGCGGGAGTTTTTAAACCTCCTTTCCTCAGATCCAACCCCTCCATCTGTCTCTTCTTGGTTGTTTTGAACATCCAGGCTTGCCTCCTTCGGCTATTTTGAACATCCAGAGAGCATCCCTTCTCTGGCTATTTTGAACATCGGGCAGTTTGAACGTAAAGTCGCCTCCTTCCTGTTTTTGAACATCAGGGAGCCTGCCTTCTTCATTTGTTTTGGCTTCCGTCCGCTGTCTGCCTTCTGGCTTTCTTTCTCCGTCTTTCCGCCCTCTGGCCCTCACACCCTTGAAGTACGCATTAATGTTTATGGCCCAAATGAGCTCCAAATATGAATATCAAGATATTTTGATGATGCATGGATAGATCTTAGAGGGAATTTGTAGGTTTGACTGACATTTTCCTTAACTCATGTATAAATGCACTTACGACACTTTGTGTTTGCAGGAGTCAAGAAGCCTTCCGTAGGTCTATCGAAGAGGCCCATTGAGGGAGTTGTCCTACCTTTTTCCAGATGATGATGATTTCTAAGGAGCTTTCTGCCTGAATCAGGGGCCACTAATCCATTGATGCCAATTGTCAACGGGCTCGTTTGATCAAAGGAAAAACACTGCAAGCACATCAAGTAAAAGACAATTTTCAGGCAATTTCAGCTACAGTGAAAAGGGAAATCAGCTAAATGATGAAATTGCTACAGTGATTGGCACTAGATGACAAAACAGAGAAAAGACAAGGAATGTATTTTAAATTGCTAGATAATGGAGGGTAGGTGAAACCCTATTGTAAATCAAATCTGGGCCATTCAATGTAACTAAATCCTAGCCATTCATTTGGGCTTTGAAAAACTATAAATAGGGGATTGCCCCTCATTTGTAAGGGTTGGATAGTTGTTGTAAAAAACATTTTGTAGTAATAGAAGACAACATTGCATGAGTTTATGGATGTTCTCTTTGATTTTTCTCATCTTGCATCCATGGTTCTACTTCCATGTTAGTTTTAGTATTAGTTTCTTAAATGGTTGTCATGATGGTATTGTTGTTATAGTATTTGATCAGCTTCCAGCCCATACTTTTAGCACTTGTTGATGACAAGCTGTTGTGCAAAGTTAGCCTGGGCTTCTTTATTCCATTGCTGCAACTTCGTTCGATTGCATGTTCATGATGTGCATGTGCAATTTGAAAATCAGCAGACCTTAGGAGATTGCACTAGTTTTGTGTAGCTGTAGGTTTCTCTTGGTCAAGCAAAAACTTAATTTAGGAAGCATGTCTACTTTAGCAGCCACCATTGTTACTGTTCATTCATAGCTTAGGATTAGAATAGCTTTCTTAACCCTTCTCCTTTTGTTGTTTCTTTTAATCCTTGGTTAGAGTAAGATCTAAAGTATCACCATGAAACCAAATCAGATGAACTTGATGAGTTTCAGCTTGCTGTTTTGAGTGGACAGCCACTGTTCATTCACTTCCAACACTTTGAAACTGTATTTGTAAACCCAACTTCCCATGCTTTGTAACTCATCCGTAAGACCGCCTTGTGATTCCAGCAAATCACATCAAACAACTGAGATATTCCAAGCACTGTCAAGACCTGATATTAGAGACCTTGGGATAGTGTTCTGCAATCTGATTGTGGAAGATTGTCTTTCAAGAGAGGTCGTGCATCTATGCATTACCTGTGTTGAGAAGTGTATAAAAAACACATCAATAGAACTAGCGCTAGAAGGAGGGCTTGACATGTTGATGCTACAAAGCTGAAAGTTGGAAATCGAAGAGAGCACTTTCAAGAAGAAATCTGAGATAGGGAGATCTCTTTCAATGCTAAAAATTAAAAAAAATTGAAGGCAAAAGAAGCTGAGTCAAAATGGAGCAGCATGCACAAATTGACATCACTCAGCTTCATGCAAATTTGAACAAGAGACTAAAGAAGCCATTGCAACAATTTGCATTGGCGGATAGATGTTGGATCCATTGCACTCGTAGGCACAACAAGTTGGGGTGTCTGACTTTTTTGAACAGAATTGAAAAGGTGTTGCAAGGAGAAATCCCCTTCTGGGAAATCTATCTACCCTTGGCCCCCAAAGACCCACAGGAAGAATTGCAAACCATAGCAGCCAACAAATTTAAGGAGCTGATCTAGGAACATTTGAGCAGCAACGATGGACCAAGATTGGAGGAAGTACTAATGGCAAGTTGGTGTAGATTTCACAATGCACCACATTTAGAATTTATGTGTCCATCATGTGACAACATCATTTCTCAAGCCAAGGGTTGTTTGGACAAGTTGGAGCAGCCAACTCTTAATGAGGAGAAGTTATCCAATGAGGCAGAAGAGTTGTCAACATCCGGAGGACAGCAAAATAAAGATGAACCAAGAAATTTGACACAAGTTGGTGTTGGGACAGCAGACATAGAAAATGAAAACCAAGAGGGGGGAGCTGAAAGTCTTGGGACAGCAAGGTGCATTGATGAAAATTTAATTGCAACCAGTTTAGTAGGTTTTCTCTCCATTGAAGAAGAGCAGTCCTCCACTCAAGAAGAGGAACAAACGGCAATTGAGGATGAATTAATAGAATTTGCAGCAACATATGCTAGGACAGCCAACACAAATGCTGAAAATCAAGAAGAGGAGGCTGAAAGCCTTGGGGCAGCAGAAGGAGATGATCAAAGCATAAGAAAAATCAGGTCAGAAGACCTCTCCTTCATAAACGACAGTGATCGAGAATCTGAAAATGCAGATTTGGGGGAGTCGGAACAACCACTTGCCATGGCTATCTACCATCAAGCTTCTTTTTTGAATGATGATGAGGACCCAGTAGCAGAAAGATATGACCAACTCATCTCCAGATTAGCCAGGGATTGGTCAGAGCTAAAATACCAAGTGGATTTGGTGGTGCTACTATTACCAAATTGGTACAGACTTCATGATTCATCACATTCATAGTTCACATGTGAACTAGGCCAAGAAGCCATCAAACAAGTCAAAGAACAAGCAAGACAGCCAAGTGCCCGACCTCCTCTACTTGCTGCTCAGATCGAAGTAGAAGACCAAGAGCCTAAGTCAAGTGATGGCTCAGTTGAAGGTGGACCTCAAGAGGAAGTTGGGGTAGCAATAGAAGGACAATAGTACAATCTCAGACTTCCAAGCGATGAAGTAGATCAAGCGGGAACGTTGTCCACCAGTCACCAAGAAGTTCTTCCTCTTGAAGAGCAGTTGTGTACCATAGACGATGGGATTTTTAGCGAGTCTTCAGAGGGAAATTGTGCACTACGGGGTATGCTCATGCCGAGGAAGAGCACATCCTAGAAAATGGTAGCGATGAATACATACTCCTTGAGCCCCCAAACGGTGATGCACTAGAGTTTCCAGATTGGGAGAGGAGCTCCTTCTCCATTTACAGCGATATTGAGCATGAGGAAACGAGTGAAAATCATGATGAGATGCATGAACATCAAAAAGAAGAAGACAAAGGCGGAGGTGCTAAGATAGTTGCTAACAAAGATGAAGCACTCGATTGACTACAAGATGCAACTTGGAGTCCTTCCGCCATGATCGCTATTGATCCTCCTTCGTATTCAGATGGCTCCAATAGGATAGATTCGCATATGTCATCATCCCATGACACTAAACATCATGAAAATAAGGCTGACACCTGGGAAAGGAGATGGGACAACATGCTGCCCCTTGAAGATAGCAATCAAGAAGAGGTTTGGGCAATGGAAACCCAGGCAGATGAGGTGTACTTCCTCGAGGAACAACCAATGGAGGTTGTGGATCCCATTGGTAGATTGGAAGAGCTGTTTGCTACCCCGTCCTCCCAGCCTTATGCTAGCTTAATGTCTGAAGTGTTGCACCCTCCACTGCACCCACCCAAGGCTACCAATGCAACGGTCAAGGATGTTATGCTTGCTCTCGACTGTCCAACGCTACCACCTCCGTGTGATGACATCCAGGTTTTATCCTTCCTTGCCCCTATCATTTCTCATAACTGCACTTATTATTTTGATTATGGGAACAAGGGAAAACGAACATGTTTGTGGATTAACCATGGGTTCAACGAGCCTCATCAATTGCTGATTTTTCATGATGACGTGGTTGAACTTGAGTGTTGCAACATTGAATTTCTTTTTTCAGAATATAAAGATAAATTTGCATGGTTAAGAACGACAACAATCGCCTGTTTGCTTATGCATGCACTGCGAAATCCAATGAGTGTTAATGTCAACTCGCCTTTCCTGAACATAATGCTTTGTAAATATCTTTGTACATAGCATGTTTTGAGTAATATAGGTTTCATGTAAATACTCTATTTTCCTGTTTTCCTTAGGTTAGTTGGTGTGTGTGTAGGTTGCTCGCTTTGTAGGTTGTTTGCTTTTGTTCGCTTTCGCTTTGTTGCTGCTTTGCTCGGGGTCCCTTTGATTTTAGTTGGGCACATCTGTGCGCACAACAACCATACTTATTGCCTGGGGTTGTTTTACGTATTTCTTTGTCAAACTCTAATCAAGTCTTTAGAGTGGATGGTGAAGGTCTTCTGTTAGTGTCAAGTGATCTGAGTGTTTGATTCAAAGAGGATAAGTTGTTGGCTTAGTCTGACTCTGATGTATTTTGAAATCTTATAGCTCTTACACATCTTAAGAATTCGACGGTCACTATAGGGCCTTTTGTGAAGTCTAGTTAAGTGAAAAATATAAAATTCTGCTCTAGCGCCACTGTGATTCTCAGCCCTGAGCGCGAGTTTCAATGCTTGCGGGTTGAAATAAAAGAGTTGAAAAGAGAAGAAATAAATAAAGAAAACATTGAAAATTAAAAGAAAGAGAAAAATTAACTTTTCGGGGGTATCCAAGCAACTCTACCAGGGCTATGGACGCCCGGCTGGCAGTAGAGAAATGTTCGGGAGAATCACAATGACAACCTCGTCGGGGCTATAGATGCCTGACTGGCAGCGAGGCAATGTCTCAGATGCTTTTGGAGTTAGAATAAACTACGTAGCTTAACTTGACAGAGCTTGGGTTCCTGTAGCAACTGAAGGATGAGAATTAATGCAATTGCACACACTTGGATTTTCAACATACTAAAGGTTGGGTTGGCTAATAGTTTTGATCATTTGGTTGGACGTCTGGATTGTTTTCCCTAGCGTGAAGGTCAGAACCAAAGATTTTGGGTTCGTGATTCTAGTTTGTCATCAAAATGCTCTGGAGCATTTCCCCAGTGAGTCACCATTTGTTGTGCATGTTTTGCACACACGATGCGCCATAAGCAGGGACCCCCTTTTTTTTTGCTCTTGATAGGTTACTTTGCTCCTGTCTTGTTTTGTGTGCCCCATATCCAAGCCCAAATTGGTCATGTGCCATCAAACGATCAAATTCCCCTACCCAAATTCACTACTTGGGGTATTCAAATCCACAGAGAAATAAAGTCCTCCATCCCCTTTCCGCCTTTTGTCTTGTTTTGGCTGTTTTGGAAACATCCGTGGACTCCCGTCGCTCCCGTTTCCTCATTTTTGACTTTGGGGGCAACATTTTTTGGATCAGGGATGTGTTTGAAGTGTGTAAATAAAGCTGCCAAGGTTTCGTCAAAGTTTGGTTAAGTTTTGATGGTTTCGGAGCTTCGTCCCCCTTTTGCTGTTTTGGAACATCCGGCGGCCACCTCCCTTCCGGCCTCTGGAGCCCGGCCCCTCCGTGGCCGTTTCCGGGGCTCCGCCTCTCTGTGGCCATTTTGAACATCCGACGACCACCTCCCTTCCGACCTTCGGAGCTCGGCCCCTCCTTGGTCGTTTCCGGGGCTCCACCTCTCCGTGGCCATTTTGAACATCCGGCGGCCACCTCCCTTCTGGCCTCCGGAACCCGGCCCCTCCGTGACCGTTTCTGGGGCTCCGCCTCTCCGTGGTTGTTTTGAACATCCGACAGCCACCTCCCTTCCCTTCCCCCCCCGTGGCTGTTTCCTCTAGAGCTCCGAGCCATGGCTATTTCTGGGGCTCTGCCTCTCCATGGCCGTTTTGAACATCCGACGGCCACCTCCCTTCGCCTCTAGAGGGCCCTTCGTGGCCGTTTTCGGGGCTCCGCCTCTCCGTGGCCATTTTGAACATCCGGCGGCCACCTCCCTTCCGGCTTCCGGAGTCCGGCCCCTCCGTGGCCGTTTCCGGGAGTCCGTCCCTCCTTGGATTTTTTGAACATCCAAGAGCCCGCCTCCTTCCCAGTTGTTTTGAACATCCGGGAGCCTCCCTTCTTCCTGGCTGTTTTGAACATCCGGGAGCCTGCCTCCTTCCCAGCTGTTTTGAACATCTGGGAACCTCCCTTCTTCCTAGTTGTTTTGAACATCTAGGAGCATGCCTCCTTCCCGGTTGTTTAGAACATCCAGGAGCCTCCCTTCTTCCTGGTTGTTTTGAACATCCAGGAGTCTGCCTCCTTCCCGACTGTTTTGGCGTCCGTCTGCTGTCTGCCTTCTGGCTTTCTTCCACCATCTTTCCGCCCTCTGGTGCTCGCACCCTTGAAGCACGCATTAATGTTTATGGGCCAAATGAGCTCCAAATATGAATATCAAGATATTTTGATGATGCATGGATAGATCTAACATGAAATTTGTAGGTTTGACTGACATTTTCCTTAACTCATGTATAAATGCACTTACGACACTTCGTGTTTGCAGGAGTCAAGAAGCCTTCCGTAGGTCTATCGAAGAGGCCCATTGAGGGAGTTGTCCTACCTTTTTCCAAATGATGATGATTTCTAAGGAGCTTTCTGCCTGAATCAGGGGCCATTAATCCATTGATTCCAATCGTCAATGGGCTCGTTTGATCAAAGGAAAAACAATGCAAGCACATCAAGTAAAAGACAATTTTCAGGCAGTTTCAGCTACAGTGAAAAGGGAAATTAGCTAAATGATGAAATTGCTACAGTGACTAGCACTAGATGACAAAACAGAGAAAAGACAAGAAATGTATTTTAAATTGCTAGATAATGGAGGGTAGGTGAAACCCTATTGTAAATCAAATCTGATCCATTCGATGTAATTGAATCCTAGCCATTCATTTGGGCTTTGGAAAACTATAAATAGGGGCTTGCCCCTCATTTGTAAGGGTTGGATAGTTGTTGTAAAAAGCATTTTGTAGCAATAGAAGACAACATTACATGAGTTTATGGATGTTCTCTTTGATTTTTCTCATCTTGCATCCATGGTTCTACTTCCATGTTAGTTTTAGTATTAGTTTCTTGAATGGTTGTCATGATGGTGTTGTTATAGTATTTGATGAGCTTCCAGCCCATACTTTTAGCACTTGTTGATGACAAGCTGCTGTACAAAGTTAGCCTGGGCTTCTTTATTCCATTGCTGCAACTTAGTTCGATTGCATGTTCATGATGTGCATGTGCAATTTGAAAATCAGCAGACCTTAGGAGATTGCACTGGTTTTGTGTAGTTGTAGGTTTCTCTTGGTCAAGCAAAAACTTAATTTAGGAAGCATGTCTACTTTAGCAGCCACCATTGTTACTGTTCATTCGTAGCTTAGGATTAGAATAGCTTTCTTAACCCTTCTCCTTTTGCTGTTTTTTTTAATCCTTGGTTAGAGTAGGATCTAAAGTATCACCATGAAGCCAAATCATATGAACTTGATGAGTTTCAACTTGCTGTTTTGAGTGGACAGCCACTGTTCATTCACTTCCAGCACTTTGAAACTGCATTTGTAAACCCAACTTCCCATGCTTTGTAACTCATCCGTAAGACCGCCTTGTGATTCCAGCAAATCACATCAAACAATTGAGATATTCCAAGCACTGTCAAGACCTGACATTAGAGACCTTGGGATAGTGTTCTGCAATCTGATTGTGGAAGATTGTCTTTCAAGAGAGGTAGTGCATCTACGCATTACTTGTGTTGAGAAGTGCATAAAAAACACATCAACAGGTTGCAAGCTAAGTGGACTTAACCTTCAGGGAAACTCTATGGTTAAGCGTGCTTGAGCTAGAGCAATATTGGGATAGGTGACCTCCTAGGAAGGCCCAATGCTTCACCTTTGTGAGCATAACCTAGATGCAATGAGTTCTAAGTGGAATATTCACTATCATGATAGATGGATTCCTATGAACCACTACTCATGAAATATGGTTCAATGAGTTTGACTCGTAAAACTACACAGTTGAATCCTGATAGCAATTTCACAATTTGACACGCTACATAAAATACCTCCTACTTATCGATTGACAAGATAAAGGGGCTCTATAATGAATGGTTCATAAGGTAAAATACTTGTTGAAGGTTTTGCAAATGGGGTTGGAAGCTAAGTGGGCTTAAACTTTAGGGAGACTCCCTATTAAGCGTGCTTGAGCTGGAGCAATATTGGGATTGGTGACCTCCCAAGAAGGCCCAATGCTTCACCTCAGTGAACATCACCTAGATGCAATGAGTTCTAAGTGGACCATTCACTATCATGTAAGATGGGTTCTTATGAACCACTACTCATGAAACATTGGTCAATGAGTTTGACTCATAAAACTACACAACTGGATCTTGATAGCAATATCACAATTTGACACGCTTTGGAAAATACCTCCTACTTATCAATTGATGAGCTAAACGGGCTCTATAATGAATGGTTCATAAGGCACAACACTTTCTAAAGGTTTTTCAAATAGGGTTGCAAGCGAAGTGGGTTTAACCTTGGAGGAAACTCTATTGTTAAGCATGCTTGAGCTAGAGCAATATTGGGATGGGTGACCTCCTGGGAAGGCCTAGTGCTTCACCTCTATGAGCATCACCTAGATGCAATGAGTGCTTAGTGGACCAATCACTATCATGAGAGATGGGTTCTTATGAACCACTACTCATGTAACATGGATCAATGAGTTTGACTTGAAAAACTACACTGTTGAATCCTGATAGCAATATCACAATTTGACACGCTGTGGAAAATACACCTAAGGAAAAACACCTATGAAGGTTTTGCAAATGGGGTTGCAAGATAAGTGGGCTTAACCTTCAACGAAACTTCATGGTTAAGTGCGCTTGAGTTTGAGCAATATTGGGATGGGTGACCTCTCGGGAAGGCCCAGTGCTTCACCTCTGTTAGCATCACCTAGATGCAATGAGTGCTAAGTGGACCATTCACTATCATGAGACATGGGTTCTTATGAACCACTACTCATGAAACATGGATCAATGAGTTTTACTCATAAAACTACACAATTGAATCTTGATAGCAAAATCACAAGTTAAGATTGTTAAGCAAAGGTTAGTTGAAGCTAATGATAGACAAAAAATCTATTTTGATGCTAAGAGAGTTCCTTGTAATTTTTCCTTAGGTGACAAAATATTGTTGAGATTGAAACCTCACAATAGCTCCATTAAATTTGGAAAGTCTTCCATGTTAGCCCTGTGATATGTTGGACCTTTTGAGATTCTAGAGGAAGTAAGTCCCATAGCTTATCAGATCATGTTGCCACTAGCTCTTTCTAGAATGCATAACATCTTCCATGTGTCTTACCTTAGAAAGTATATACTCGAAGATAATCATGTGATTTATTGGACTGCTTTATAGGTATGGGACCCCAAAGTAGTAACTCTCAAGCTCGCCAAGGTGTTAGAAAAAAGTTTCACTTGCGTCACAAATAAATCTTGTAATGCAAAATCCAATGGGACTAGTATGCAGAATACTCAACTACATGGGAGGACTATACTAAAATTCAACAAAAGTTTCCTCATATTCTTAATACTTTTGAGAATGCTTGAAACAATGTGTTGTTTATTGTTATGTTTTATATTGCTACCTAAAGTCATTGGAGACGATGATTCACAAGGGGGGAGTATGTTACACCCCAATTATGTAATTACTATTTACTATTACTACATAGGGTAAATATGAATGTAATGTGAATTATGGAGATGAAAAAATTGTGCTTGCACTTTGTTATCAATGTGTTATATGTGAATGCTATCTCACTTGATGTTATCTCATGAAAAGTATTGCATATATAAGAATGGATGGTTATTGAATTACTATTCTAGCTTTGGATATTTTTTATGTATACTGCATATGTTGTGAACAATTAGTTGTCATACGCACGTGTTAGTGGATGCAGGTATATGTTCCATACCTCTAAGCGGAGAGGAAGTATCACTCAGGAGAAGATCTGGGTCGGGTAACCGATAAAAGTAAACTACCTGAGCATACACACACCACATTAGAATGATTGAGTTGAGTCAGTTTGTGGGAAGATGGTATGTCATCCTTAGTTGATATGTCTACATTGCAAGAGTCTTATTTACTACTACATGCATTATTGGGTGATGTTTATCTGTTTGATCTTTTGGTATCTTATAGTATTACAATTATATGTATAAGTGGGATGCACATAGAGTGTGTATATATATGCACATACATGTCAATGGGATCTAACAACATGTATATGCACATGTATAGATGTACCACATGCAAATACTTATCAATATGATTGTAATTGTGAATGGATATTGTAGACATCTAAATTTGGACACTTAATTTATCCAAATTTATCACTTTTCATCTAAACATCCTCTTATTCGAGTTAATTAAGTAATATTACTATTATTTAATTAATATCTTTAATTCTACAAATCCTTAAGGTATTTAATTAATAATTAAATACTTTACTCTTTTAATCCTCCTTTCATCAAATAAATTAAATAAATAATACATTTATTTAATTCCTCACATGTCATTTTCATGCAAATATAATTTAAGATTAGTTCCCTTTCATGCAAATAGGATTTATTTCATGCAAGTAGAATAGATTGTCAAGCAAGTTTTCTATGTTCTCTCTTGCATACAGCCATGGACACCGCCTTGGATTGATAAATTAAATGATGAGGATTACAATGACCCCATCATCCTCCAACCTGCATAACAAATATATTCCCTTTTCAAATCTAAATTCTTCCCTCCACATGAATAATATCTCCAATATATTTCCTAAAATTTAAGGGTGTTGAATCCTCATGGTTTATGGACCCTTGATTAAATCTTTGATCCATGCCTTCATGGATTATTGACCCTTGATCAATCCATTGATACACACTCTCACCATTAATTAAATTTCATCCATTTATTAGCATTTTGAATCCTCACTATTGATCAATATTTCAAAAGCCTATAAATACCAAGCCTTTTTCTTAAAAAAGGGATTCACAACCATTATTGCACCCTTACTCTCTTGAATTGGGTACTCACCCTTGAGCAATATGAGAACTTTTTGAATCATATTTGAACACATCAACCAAGAATATTTTGTAACAACATGGATTAGGCCCAAATTGAGCAATCCACATCCATTTTGAGACTAATTCCCCAATGGGATTGCAAGGTTGCAGCATTTATTAGGCTCATTTGCATGAATTTCATTCTAATTGTTTTGGAATTGAACCTTTCTTAGTGTTGTTTAATAAATTTCATTGAATATGGCTCTAGTTGATCAATATCTTTCTTGAATTTAGTTTATCTGTTTCTATTTCATTGTTAATTAATCATTTTAGTTCACCATATGACAAAAATAAAAGAAATGATAAATATGTTTGAGGATGGGAAGCCCCCTCCCTTGGTTTAGTGGTTACTAGGTATGTAGTGTTTGAATTTCTACTTTGTGTTAATGAAAATACTTTCATGGAACATTAGAGGGTTGAACAACCCTTTCAAAAAGCATCTCTTAAAGAGTTGTATAGTTGAAAATAAGGTGGGCATTCTCTTGATTTAGGAAACTAAAATGGTGGTCAACTTTTTCTCTTATTGTTAAAAACATTTGGCCTTTTGTTGAGTTTTATGTTTGTTTGGTTAAAGGTGCTTCAATGGGCCTTGTCATCCTTTGAAATGATGTAGATTCATGGGGACCAAAGGACAATATTGTAAGAACAGTCTCATGGTTTCTTTTGTTGACTTATCTTACTCCATTAAGTGGAATATTATGAATATTTATGCTCCTAACACTAAACCTGCTAGAAAATAGTTGTGGGATCATATTTTTGGTGTGGTGAAAGTTAAGCATGAATAAAAGTGGTTTCTTGGAGGAGAATTTAATACTCCTTTATTTCCCTCAAAAATTTAGGAGGGTTCAAAGACTACTTTGAATGTATGGTTGATTTTACTAATGTTCTTTCTTCTATTCGTTTGATTGATATTGACCTCCAAGGGTCTACTTTCATGTGGTCTAATATAAGGTAGTGTAACAATCTACTACAGGTCAGTGTAGACAAGTTTCTTATTTCAAATGTGTTAGTGTGAAAAGGGTACTTTATCTAACTAGTTCATTTCTTATCTAGTTCTCCACTAAAGTCCTCTTCACACTAAATTAATTTTACATAGGGATATGGTGATTGAGCCTTTAATGAAATGAGTTGTCAAACCTCATAGGATGACAACACTTGTCATAATTTGGTTGCATCTATCTCTCCCCTTGGCCTATGTAACCAAGGCATTTCCTTTGAAATCTCAATTCTCAAGATGAATATAGCTTTGCATTCTTGAGAGGAATAAAGTTTATTCCTTCTCATATTTTTGGTTTTTTTTTCCTTTAGTCATTAGTATCTTGGGGTAGGCTAGTTAGCAAATCTCATGTGGTATCAAAGCCAAATTTGAGTTGTGTTTTAGCAATTTTATAGGAAATCTGAAAGTGTAGAGTTTTTTTTTTCAAAAACTAAGTATGCTCTTCTCTTGCATCCTTGGATGATCTAGAGAATAAGAAAAGTGTGAAGAAAACATTAGTTCTTGGGGGTTTCATGCATTGACTTGCCAATGGAAGGTTTTCTGAAGCTTCTTAGAGAGATTTTGAGCTCACCATTGAGTCTAGAGCAGTTGAGATGGTTAGATCTACCTTTTATTTTGCCTGAAATAGACACTAGAGGCCAAATCTACAACAATTTGAAGCAGAAAGTTCATTGCCAGATCCAACAAGGAGCCATCATTTCAAAGCATTTTGGGTCAAATCAAATATTGTTAAAAAGTTTGAAATTTTTAAAAAACAAAAAAAATTAAAAAATCAAATATTGCAA
The DNA here is from genome assembly GCA_007258455.2 of Sequoia sempervirens. Classification (NCBI taxonomy): domain Eukaryota; kingdom Viridiplantae; phylum Streptophyta; class Pinopsida; order Cupressales; family Cupressaceae; genus Sequoia; species Sequoia sempervirens. The sequence continues at coordinate 542,653,887 of VDFB02000015.1, forward strand.
GTACAAGGTACCTGCCTATGCAAGACCTATACCTACAGGGGACCTACTTGGCAGTCATCCCATTAAAAGGCTTTGGCACTTTTCTTAATTAAATTTATAAATTCTTTTTTTATATGCAAAAAATCAAAACTCCTCCCTAAAAAATCATGCCACCATGCTTCGTGTTGCTCATCACTTCAGCCTTTTGGCTTTATAATTTTTTTAATATTTTAAAAAATATTAATAAATATAAACTTTTTAAAAAAGTTTGCCACATTTAATTCAATTTATTTATGTGGATGGAATTAATTTGGTTAAATTTTTTAAAATATTTTTTAATATTTTTTATGTTAAAAAATATATTGGAAATTTCGCCGACATTTTTTAGGTTTTTAATTTAATGTTAAAAAATAATAATTTTTTAAATCCTTCGACACATTGCCAACACCGCTAAATTTAGTGGGTTTCTAAATCTAGTGGTTCATTATTTTTATTTAGCAGGTTACTAAATTTGGCAGAGGTGTAAACTACTTGGAGGACATCTATATTTGGTGGACCACTAACTTTTTTGGCAGTTCTGCTAAATTTGGCAGACTTTTTTTTGAAGATTTTTTTACCTCCTCTCCATTGCTCAGTTGAACTTTGAAAGCTCATAACTCAGATTCTAGAGCTTCAAATTCAGTGTAATTTTTTTTTTGTTTGGGCTAATTTTGCATGCTCTATGCATTGGTGAAGACAGTTTTAGATTTTGGTGCATAATTTTTTTAGAAATTGTTGATTCTCAGAGAGAACACCTCACTGTTCTCATTTTGCAAACTTCAATGCTACATAACTTTTGCATACAACCTCAAATCAAGTTGATTCTTGTTTTGAAAGTGCATTATTTTTTGTGTACTTTGCATTGATGCTTTTTATTTCATATGAAATTGTAATGAATATATAGTTTTAGTACATGCTCATTTCTTGAGGATTTGTAAAAGCATTGAAATCCAAAAATATGTAACTACATTGAACATAAAGTGTCAAAATATTTTTTTTTCTGGGGGGGTTTTTTGATTAAGTAAAGAAGAGTGAGTCTCTTGTTGTCTTTGTGCTTGAACATCTCATACTTTGTGCTTTGTTTTTCATTCACTATGTATACATTTAAGTTTCTATTGCTCACACCCTACAACTACAACACATGGCATCAAAATGCATGAAATTCCTTAATGCAACTAGGATATACACCTTATGTTGAGAAGAAGGTAACTAAACCCACAAATAACAAGGAAAAACTAGTCTGGATGTTTGAACATACAAAAGCTCTTGGTTGTCTACGGAGTTTAGTTTTTCTTGATATAATGTTTCAGATTGAAGAATGTAAAGATTCACATGAAGCATGGGAAAAATTAAAAAAATTATCTATGGTACAACTGATGAAGTTCATAGTTATCAAATTGACAATGAAGTAATAAGTCTCGATCCAAAGTCTTTTGATAACATCCAGGATTATGTAACAAAGTTCAATGACCTTAGAGAATAATGTAAATCATGTGGCTTAGAAAAGAAAGACATTCAACTTGTCTATCACACTCTAAACAAATGTGGACCTAAATTTGCATCTTTTGTTTCTAGCTTTCACACTCATATGTTGATAATGGAATCTACATTCACTACACCTTCTTTTGCATCATTTTCTAAAATGTTGATGCAAGCTTCTTTCAATGGTTCTTCTTAAGCCTTCACACTCAAAAGCTTTGATGGATGGTCAACCAAAGGGTTAGAAAGTGTAGATACCTAAATTTAATCACTTCCATATGATTAAATTTGTTGCGTTCACGCCTATCACATTAATATTAATTTATTAAATTAATATTACACCCTTTGTCCCATAAAGTATTTAATTTAATAATTAATACTTTGTCTTTTACTTTATTCCTCTCTAAATTAAATAAATACACTAATTTATTTAATTTAGTCACTTATCCTCCTTTTGATTTAAAAATCAATTTAAAATTTCTCACTTTCTCTCTCCTTGTCACATCCTCCAACATTTGCCACTTGCCTCTAATCTTCTGTTAATTAGCCTAATCCAATATTTGCACAACCTTAACCAAAATCATTAACTATATTTAGCACCTCTTTTTTGGTCAATTCTTCCATTTTTCCTTTTTAATGATAACCCTCTCTCCTATGTGAATTTTTAATTCACATTTATTTTCTCTAGACTCCCCTCCTTTAAATGTGAATTTTTAATTCACATTCCATTCTCCCAAGGCTTCTAGAACCTTGGACTTGTCACAATCTCCACATGTGACCAAGTCCCACCTTTTTGGAACCCACCTTTTATCCTCTAGATTATCCTATGAATGTGAATTTTTAATTCACATTTATCCTCCCAACCACCTTTCCTTTTCCCATGTAGATTTTTGAGGAATTCTAAAATTCCTCAAAAGTCCCTTTCACTCCCACTTGGGGACAAGAAATCCCTTTTTGTGGAAATCCTCTCATCCCCCAAGGTGCATGTCCTTTTCCACCTCATGTACCTTTTGACAACTCATCTCCACCTCATATCCTCTTGTCCACTTCACCCTCCACATGTCAAGATGTGAGGGCTTGTGGGTTCTCAACCCACCATAGCCCTTCATCTTGGCCTTGTTGGAGCAATCTTGACCGTTGAATTCTCTAGAGAATTCAAGATCCTCTATAAATACCCCCTCCTCAAGGGCATTTACACAACACTTTAGATTTGAGCACCCTTATGCTGTTATTTTGCAACACTTTTCACTTCCATACCTACATGCTGTCCATTTGAATCCTCAAGCATTTGCAATCAACTAATCATCTTTGCTAGTCATCTTGCCTATAGAATCTTGCATTTTAGTCATTCAATCTACCATCTAAGGAGCACACAAGCTATTCAAATCGAAGGCTAATCAAGGAGCAACTAACAATAAGGAAGGTGATATTGTCCTATTTCGTTTATCTATTTCCTTTCTTATTCTAACTCTCTTTTGGCTAATCTTGAGGTGTCCTTGGTGTTTTGTCTTTTACATTTCTTAGTTAGATTCACACATT
>VDFB02000015.1:542657022-542778303 GCA_007258455.2 Sequoia sempervirens
GATGTAATTGAATCCTAGCCATTCATTTGGGCTTTGGAAAACTATAAATAGGGGCTTGCCCCTCATTTGTAAGGGTTGGAGAGTTGTTGTAAAAAGCATTTTGTAGCAATAGAAGACAACATTGCATGAGTTTATGGATGTTCTCTTTGATTTTTCTCATCTTGCATGCATGGTTCTACTTCCATGTTAATTTTAGTATTTTTTTCTTGAATGGCTGTCATGATGGTGTTCCTGTTATAGTATTTGATGAGCTTCCAGCCCATACTTTTAGCACTTGTTGATGACAAGTTGTTGTGCAAAGTTAGCCTAGGCTTCTTTATTCCATTGCTGCAACTTAGTTCGATTGCATGTTCATGATGTGCATGTGTAATTTGAAAATCAGCAGACCTTAGAAAATTGCACTGGTTTTGTGTAGATGTAGGTTTCTCTTGGTCAAGCAAAAACTCAGTTTAGGAAGCTTGTCTACTTTAGCAGCCACCATTGTTACTGTTCATTCGTAGCTTAGGATTAGAATAGATTTCTTAACCCTTCTCCTTTTGCTGTTTCTTTTAATCCTTGGTTAGAGTAGGATCTAAAGTATCACCATGAAGCCAAATCAGATGAACTTGATGAGTTTTAGCTTGTTGTTTTGAGTGGATAGCCACTGTTCATTCACTTCTAGCACTTTGAAACTGCATTTGCAAACCCAACTTCCCATGCTTTGTAACTCATCCGTAAGACCGCCTTGTGATTCCAGCAAATCACATCAAACAACTGAGATATTCTAAGCACTGTCAAGACCTGACATTAGAGACTTTGGGATAGTGTTCTGCAATATGATTGTGGAATATTGTCTTTCAAGAGAGGTAGTGCATCTATGCATTACCTGTGTTGAGAAGTGCATAAAAAACACATCAACAGAACTGGCACTAGAAGGAGGGCTTGACATGTTAAGGCTACAAAGATGAAAGTTGGAAATCGAAGAGAGCACTTTCAAGAAGAAATCTGAGATAGGGAGATTTCTTTCAATGCTAAAAATCAAAAAATTTTGAAGGCAAAAGAAGCTGAGTCAAAATGGAGCAGTGTGCACAAATTGACATCACTTAGCTGCATGCAAATTTGAACAAGAGACTAAAGAATCCATTGCAGCAATTTGCATTGGCAGATAGATGTCGGATCCATTGCACTCGCAGGCACAACGAGTTGGGGTGTCTAACTTTTTTGAACATAATTGAAAAGGTCTTGCAAGGAGAAATCCCCTTCTGGGAAATCTATCTGCCCTTGGCCCCCGAAGACCCATAGGAAGAATTGCAAACCATGGAGGCCAACGCATTTAAGGAGCTGATCCAAGAACATTTGAGCAGCAAGGATGGACCAAGATTGGAGGAAGTACTAATGGCAAGTTGGTGTAGATTTCACAATGCACCACATTCAGAATTTATGTGTCCATCATGTGACAACATCATTTCTCAAGCCAAGGGTTGTTTGGACAAGTTGGAGTAGCCAAATCTCAATGAGGAGAAGTTATCCAATGAGGCAAAAGAGTTGTCAACATCCGGAGGACATCAAAATAAAGATGAACGAAGAAATTTGACACAAGTTGGTGTTGGGACAACAGACATAGAAAATGAAAACCAAGAGGGAGGAGCTGAAAGTCTTGGGACAACAAGGTGCATTGATGAAAATCTAATTGTAACCAGTTTAGTAGACCTTTTCCCTCCATTGAAGAAGAGCAGTCCTCCACTCAAGAAGAGGAACAAACGACAATTGAGGATGAATTAACGGAATTTGCAGCAGCATATGCTAGGACAACCAACACAAATGCTGAAAATCAAGAAGAAGAGGAGGCTAAAAGCCTTGGGGCAGCAGAAGGAGATGATCAATGCATAAGCAAAATCAGGTCAGAAGACGTCTCCTTCATAAACGACAGTGATCGAGAATCTGAAAATGCAAATTTGGGGGAGTGGGAACAACCACTCGCCATGGCTGTCTACCATCAAGCTTCTTTTTCAAATGATGATGAGGACCCAGTAGCAGAAAAATATGACCAACTCATCTCCAGATTAGCCAGGGATTGGTCAGAGCTAAAATACCAAGTGGATTTGGAGGTGCTACTATTACCAAATTGGTGCAGACTTCATGATTCATCACATTTGGAGTTCACATGTGAACTAGGCCAAGAAGCCATCAAACAAGTCAAAAAACAAGCAAGGCAGCCAAGTGCCCGACCTCCTCTACTTGCTGCTCAGATCAAAGTAGAAGACCAAGAGCCTGAGTCAAGTGATGGCTCAGTTGAAGGTGGACCTCAAGAGGATGTTGGGGTAGCAATAGAAGAACATCAATACAGTCTCGGACTTCCAAGCGATGAAGTAGATCAAGCGGGAACGCTGTCCACCAGTCACCAAGAAGTTCTTCCTCTTGAAGAGTAGTTGTGTACCATGGACGATGGAATTTTTAGCGAGTCTTCAGAGGGAAATTGTGCAGTAGACTTTGGTCCCCTTGATGAGGTTTCATCAATTGATGACTTCTTTCCATTGGGAGCTGCACTATGGAGGTATGCTCATGTCGAGGAAGAGCACATCCCAGAAAACAGCAGCAATGAATACATACTCCTTGAGCCCCCGAACGGTGATGCACTAGAGTTTTCAGATTGGGAGAGGAGCTCCTTCTCCATTTACAATGATAGTGAGCACGAGGAAACGAGTGAACGTCATGATGAGATGCATGAAAATCAAAAAGAAGACAAAGGCGGAGGTGCTAAGATAGTTGCTAACAGAGATGAAGCACTCGACCGACTACAAGATGCAACTTGGAGTCCCTCCGCCATGATCGTTGTTGATCCTCCTCTGTATTTAGATGGCTCCAATAGGATAGATTTGCATAGGTCATCATCCCATGACACTGAACATCATGAAAATAAGGCTGACACTTGGGAAAGGAGATGGGACAGCATGCTGGCCCTTGAAGATAGCAATCAAGAAGAGGTTTGGGCAACGAAAACCCAGGCAGATGAGGTGTACTTCCTCAAGGAACAACCAGTGGAGGTTGTGGATCCCATTGGTAGATTGGAAGAGATGTTTGCTACCCCGTCCTCCTAGCCTTATGCTAGCTTAATGTCTAAAGTGTTGCACCCTCCACTGCGCCCGCCCGAGGCTGCCAATGCAACGATCAATGATGTTATGCTTGCTCTCAACTGTCCAACGCTGCCACCTCCGTGTGATGACATCCAGGTTTTATCCTTCCTTGCCCCTATCATTTCTCATAACTGCACTTATTATTTTGATTATGGGAACAAGAGAAAACGAACATGTTTGTGGATTAACCATGGGTTCAACGAGCCTCCTCAATTGCTGATTTTTCATGATGACGTGGTTGAACTTGAGTGCTGCAACATTGAATTTATTTTTTCAGAATATAAAGATAAATTTGCATGGTTAAGAACAACAACAATCGCCTATTTGCTTGTGCATGCATTGCGAAATCCAATGAGTGTTAATGTCAACTCGCCTTTCCTGAACATAATGCTTTGTAAATATCTTTGTACATAGCCTGTTTTGAGTAATATAGGTTTCCTGTAAATACTCTGTTTTCCTGCTTTCCTTAGGTTAGTTGGTGTGTGTGTAGGTTGCTCGCTTTGTAGGTTGTTTGCTTTCATTTTCTTTCGCTTTGTTGATGCTTTGCTCAAGGTCCCTTTGCTTTTAGTTGGGCACATTTGTGCGCACAACAACCATACTTATTACCTGAGGTTGTTTTACGTATTTCTTTGTCAAACTCTAATCAAGTCTTTAGAGTGGATGGTGAAGGTCTTCTGTTAGTGTCAAGTGATCTAGGTGTTTGATTCAAAGAGGATAAATTGTTGGCTTAGTCTGACTCTAATGTATTCTGAAATCTTATAGCTCTTACACATCTTAAGAATTCGACGGTCACTATAGGGCCTTTTGTGAAGTCTAGTTAAGTGAAAAATCTAAAATTCTGCTCCAGCGCCACTGTGATTCTCAGCCCTAAGCGCGAGTTTCAATGCTTGCAGGTTGAAATAAAAGAGCTAAAAAGAGAAAAGAAAGAAATAAAGAAAACATTGAAAATTAAAAGAAAGAGAAAATTCAACTTTTCGAGGGTATCTGAGCAACTCTACCGGGGCTATGGACGTCCGGCTGGCAGTAGAGCAATGTTCGGGAGAATCATAGTAACAACCTTGTCGGGGCTATGGACGCCTGACTGGCAGCGAGGCAATGTCCCAGATGCTTTTGGAGTTAGAATAAACTACGTAGCTTAATTTGACCTAGCTTGGGTTCCTGTAGCAACTGAAGGATGAGAATTAATGCAATTGCACACACTTGGATTTTCAACATACTGAAGGTTGGGTTGGCTAATGGTTTTGATCCTTTGGTTGGGCGTCTGGTTTGTTTACCCTAGCGTGAAGGTCGGAACCAGAGATTCTGGGTTCGTGATTCCAATTTATCATCAAAATGCTCTGGAGCATTTCCCCAGCGAGTCGCCATTTGTTGTGCATGTTTTGCACACACGCCCTGCCATAAGCAGAGACCCCATTTTTTTCACTCTTGATAGGTTGCTTTGCTCCTGTCTTGTTTTGTGTGCCCCATATCCAAGCCCAAATTGGTCATGTGCCATCAAACGATCAAATTCCCCTACCAAAATTCACCTACTTGGAGTATTCAAATCCGCGGAGAAATAAAGTCCCCCATCCCCTTTTCGCTTGTTGTCTTGTTTTGGCTATTTCAGAAACATCTGTGGACCCCCATCGCTCCCGTTTCCTCATTTTTGACCTTGGGGGCAACTTTTTTTGGATCAGGGATGTGTTTGAATTGCGTAAATGAACTGCCAAGGTTTCATCAAAGTTTGGTTAAGTTTTGATGGTTTCGGAGCTTCATCCCCCTTTTGTTGTTTTGGAACATCCGGTGGCCACCTCCCTTTCGACCTCTGGAGCCCAGCCCCTCTGTGGTCGTTTCCGGGGCTCTGCCTCTCTGTGGCCGTTTTGAATATCCAGTGGCCACCTTCCTTCCGACCTTCGGAGCCCAGCCCCTCTGTAGCCGTTTCCGGGGCTTCGCCTCTCTGTGGCCATTTTGAACATCTGACGGCCACCTCTCTTCTGGCCTCCGGAGCCTAGCCCCTCCGTGGCTGTTTCCGGGGCTCCGCCTCTCCATGGCCGTTTTGAACATCTGGCAGCCACCTCCCTTCCGGCCTCCAGAGCCCAGCCCCTCTGTGGCCGTTTTCGGGGCTCCGCCTCTCCGTGGCTGTTTTGAACATCTGACAGCCACCTCCCTTCCGGCCTCCAGAGCCCGGCCCCTCCATGGCCATTTTCAGGGCTCCGCCTCTCCATGGCCATTTTGAACATTCGGCGGCCACCTCCCTTCCAGCCTCCGGAGCCCAGCCCCTCCGTGGCTGTTTCCGGGGCTCCGCAGCTGTTTCTGGGGCTCCGCCTCTCCGGGTCATTTTCAACATCCGGCGGCCACCTCCCTTTCGGCCTCCGGAGCCCGGCCCCTCCATGGCCGTTTCTGGTTCACTTATCCGTGGCTATTTCTGAACATCCGGCATTTCCACTCTTCCCTCTTTCCGTTTCCAGAAATAGTCTCCAGGTTATTTCGGTGAGTCCGGCCCTTCCTTATGGAATATCCGAGCTCCGGCCTTCCTTTGAACATCCGAGCCTTCCCTTTCTTCTTGCCAGCGAACATCCGGAGTCCGGCCTCTTTCCCCGGGCTGCTTTGAATATCCGAGCTCTCCTTTCTTCCTCGTTGTTTTGAACATCCGGGAGTCACTCTTCCCTTCTTTGAACCATCCGGCTTCCCCGGCCGTTTTGAACATCTAGGAGCCTACCTCCTTCCCGGTTGTTTTGGCTTCCGTCCACCGTCTGCCTTCTGGCTTTTTTTCGCCATCTTTCTGCCCTCTGGCACTCGCACCCTTGAAGCACGCATTAATGTTTATGGGCCAAATGAGCTTCAAATATGAATATCAAGATATTTTGATGATGCATAGATAGATCTAACAGGGAATTTGTAGGTTTGACTGAAATTTTCCTCAACTCATGTATAAATGCACTTACGACACTTCATGTTTGCAGGAGTCAAGAAGCCTTCCGTAGGTCTATCGAAGAGGCCCATTAAGGGAGTTGTCCTACCTTTTTCTAGATGATGATGATTTCTAAGGAGCTTTCTGCCCGAATCAGGGGCCACTAATCCATTGATGTCAATCGTCGACGGGCTCATTTGATCAAAGGAAGAACACTGCAAGCACATCAAGGAAAAGATAATTTTCAGGCAGTTTCAGCTATAGTGAAAAGGGAAATCAGCTAAATGACGAAATTGCTACAGTGATTGGCACTAGATGACAAAACAGAGAAAAGACAAGAAATGTATTTTAAATTGCTAGATAATGGAGGGTAGGTGAAACCCTATTGTAAATCAAATCTGGGCCATTCGATGTAATTGAATCCTAGCCATTCATTTGGGCTTTGGAAAACTATAAATAGGGGCTTGCCCCTCATTTGTAAGGGTTGGAGAGTTGTTGTAAAAAGCATTTTGTAGCAATAGAAGACAACATTGCATGAGTTTATGGATGTTCTCTTTGATTTTGCTCATCTTGCATGCATGATTCTACTTCCATGTTAGTTTTAGTATTATTTTCTTGAATGGTTGTCATGATGGTGTTGCTGTTATAGTATTTGATGAGCTTCCAGCCCATACTTTTAGAACTTGTTGATGACAAGCTGCTGTGCAAAGTTAGCCTGGGATTCTTTATTCCATTGCTGCAACTTAGTTCGATTGCATGTTCATGATGTGCATGTGCAATTTGAAAATCAGCAGACCTTAGGAGATTGCACTGGTTTTGTGTAGCTGTAGGTTTCTCTTGGTCAAGCAAAAACTTAGTTTAGGAAGCCTATCTACTTTAGCAGCCACCATTGTTACTGTTCATTCGTAGCTTAGGATTAGAATAGCTTTCTTAACCCTTCTCCTTTTGCTGTTTCTTTTAATCCTTGGTTAGATTAGGATCTAAAGCATCACCATGAAGCCAAATCAGATGAACTTGATGAGTTTCAGCTTGCTATTTTGAGTGGATAGCCACTATTCATTCACTTCTAGCACTTTGAAACTACATTTGCAAACCCAAGTTCCCATGCTTTGTAACTCATCTGTAAGACCGCCTTGTGATTCCAGCAAATCACATCAAACAACTGAGATATTCCAAGCACTGTCAAGACCTGACATTAGAGACCTTGGGATAGTGTTCTGCAATCTGATTGTGGAAGATTGTCTTTCAAGAGAGGTAGTGCATCTACGCATTACTTGTGTTGAGAAGTGCATAAAAAACACATCAACAGGTTGCAAGCTAAGTGGACTTAACCTTCAGGGAAACTCTATGGTTAAGCGTGCTTGAGCTAGAGCAATATTGGGATAGGTGACCTCCTAGGAAGGCCCAATGCTTCACCTTTGTGAGCATAACCTAGATGCAATGAGTTCTAAGTGGAATATTCACTATCATGATAGATGGATTCCTATGAACCACTACTCATGAAATATGGTTCAATGAGTTTGACTCGTAAAACTACATAGTTGAATCTTGATAGCAATTTCACAATTTGACACGCTACATAAAATACCTCCTACTTATCTATTGACAAGATAAAGGGGCTCTATAATGAATGGTTCATAAGGTAAAATACTTGCTGAAGGTTTTGCAAATGGGGTTGCAAGCTAAGTGGGCTTAAACTTCAGGGAAACTCCCTATTAAGCGTGCTTGAGCTGGAGCAATATTGGGATTGGTGACCTCCCAGGAAGGCCCAATGCTTCACCTCAGTGAACATCACCTAGATGCAATGAGTTCTAAGTGTACCATTCACTATCATGTAAGATGGGTTCTTATGAACCACTACTCATGAAACATTGGTCAATGAGTTTGACTCATAAAACTACACAACTGGATCTTGATAGCAATATCACAATTTGACACTTTATGGAAAATACCTCCTACTTATCAATTGATGAGCTAAACGAGCTCTATAATGAATGGTTCATAAGGCACAACACTTTCTAAAGGTTTTTCAAATAGGGTTGCAAGCTAAGTGGGTTTAACCTTGGAGGAAACTCTATTGTTAAGCATGCTTGAGCTAGAGCAATATTGGGATGGGTGACCTCCTAGGAAGGCCTAGTGCTTCACCTCTATGAGCATCACCTAGATGCAATGAGTGCTTAGTGTACCAATCACTATCATGAGAGATGGGTTCTTATGAACCACTACTCATGTAACATGGGTCAATGAGTTTGACTCGTAAAACTACACTGTTGAATCCTGATAGCAATATCACAATTTGACACGCTGTGGAAAATACCTCCTACTTATCAATTGATGAACAAAGGGCCTCTATAATGAATGGTTCATAAGGAAAAACACCTATGAAGGTTTTGCAAATGGGGTTGCAAGATAAGTGGGCTTAACCTTCAAGGAAACTTCATGGTTAAGCACGCTTGAGTTGGAGCAATATTGGGATGGGTGACCTCTCAGGAAGGCCCAATGCTTCACCTCGTTAGCATCACCTAGATGCAATGAGTGCTAAGTAGACCATTCACTATCATGAGACATGGGTTCTTATGAACCACTACTCATGAAACATGGATCAATAAATTTTACTCATAAAACTACACAATTGAATCCTGATAGAAAAATCACAAGTTAAGATTGTTAAGCAAAGGTTAGCTGAAGCTAATGACAGACAAAAAATCTATTTTGATGCTAAGAGAGTTCCTTGTAATTTTTCCTTAGGTGACAAAATATTGTTGAGATTGAAACCTCACAATAGATCCATTAAATTTGGAAAGTCTTCTATGTTAGCCCTGTGATATGTTGGGCCTTTTGAGATTCTAGAGGAAGTAAGTCCCATAGCTTATCAGATCATGTTGCCACTAGCTCTTTCCAGAATGCATAACATCTTCCATGTGTCTTACCTTAGAAAGTATATACCCGAAGATAATCATGTGATTTATTGGACTGCTTTACAGGTATGGGACCCCAAAGTAGTAACTCTCGAGCTCGCCAAGGTGTTAGGAAAACGTAAGTTTCACTTGCGTAACAAATAAATCTTGTAATGCAAAATCCAATGGGACTAGTATGCAAAATACTCAGCTACATGGGAGGACTATACTAAAATTCAACAAAAGTTTCCTCATATTCTTAATACTTTTGAGAATGCTTGAAACAATGTGTTGTTTATTGTTATTTTTTATATTGCTACCTAAAGTCATTGGAAACGATGATTCACAAGGGGGGAGTATGTTACACCCTAGTTATGTAATTACTATTTACTATTACTACATAGGGTAAATATGAATGTAATGTGAATTATGGAGATGAAAAAATTGTGCTTGCACTTTGTTATCAATGTGTTATATGTGAATGCTATCTCACCTGATGTTATCTCATGAAAAGTATTGCATATATATGAATGGATGGTTATTGAATTACTATTCTAGCTTTGGATATTTTTTATGTATACTGCATATGTTGTGAACAATTAGTTGTCGTACGCATGTGTTAGTGGATGCAGGTATATGTTCCATACCTCCAGGCAGAGGGGAAGTATCACTCAGGAGAAGATTTGGGTCGGGTAACCGGTAAAAGTAAACTACCTAAGCATACACACACCACATTACAATGATTGAGTTGAGTCAATTTGTTGGAAGATGGTAAGTCATCCTTAGTTGATATGTCTACATTGCAAGAGTCTTGTTTACTACTACATGCATTATTGGGTGATGTTTATCTGTTTGATCTTTTGGTATCTTATAGTATTACGATTATATGTATAAGTGGGATGTACATAGAGTGTGTATATATATGCACATACATGTCAATGGTATCTAACAACATGTATATGCACATGTATAGATGTACCACATGCAAATACTTATCAATATGATTGTAATTGTGAATGGATATATGTGAATCAAATGTGAACATATATATATATGTGTGTGTGTGCGTGTGTGTGTGTATAGTATATACACGTATCCATATGTATATATTTATCAATATGTGTGTACGTTGGTGAATGGACATGCCCATACAGATGCATCAATATAGATATACCTACATATATGTGTACATAGAGGCATATACTTATATACATATATATTTATGCATACATTTGATATATTGTGTTTATTAAGTGTAAATACTATCTTTCGTGTACTTATTTATATATATCGAATGTGTACTTACATTGATGGCTTATGATATATATATATATATATATATATATATATATATGTAAATATATATTAACATACACACACACACACACACAGATATATATATAAATATAGGATGATAATTAAATATATATATGTATATGTTACATTATATATATATATATATATATATATTTAACATATTTAATATTGTTTGAGATTGACTATCATTTACCATGATAGAAGCTGATGTATAAAGGCTGATTATTAGAGGTTGACTTTGAGTTGCTTATTACTATGTTTATTGAAGCCAAGTTTTATTCATATTGTCGCGATTTATGGAGCACATATATTTCATTTAAAGCTTTCCGCCTTATGTCGATGCAAGACATAGACTTAGTTGATGCCTATGGTGAAGATTATCTTTGGCTAAGTAAACGTAAACTACCATGTTCAATACATATGTTGAAACATGAGAAAAGCCGACAACTTTGTCAATAAGAGAGTAAATACCTGAATCAACTCATTCCCAGATTGAAGTTGATGAATGTTAAGTGTTGCAAATTGGTAATTGACTATTTCTTACTACATAGAAACCATGCCAACATGAGATGAGAGTGGAAGCTTTTTCACCCCATTTGGAAACCTATTTTTTGTAGATGTCTTTTGATAGAGAATAATTCAAATTCTCCATGCGCAGATTTGAATAAGTCTTTGATTGTTGTCAATATTGCAAGTCAATCTGTAGATGATTTTGTTGAGTATGAACTTGTTTAGCTACCACCTTTTTGTTGTGATTTATGTATTGCTTTGCATGGTGTTTTCTATCCATTTTCATGCCTAAAATATAGGCTGAGAAGTTACCTTGAAGCTATATAAATAGTAGTGTTTTCTCACTTGAGAGGATGCATCATTAGCATTCTTCTTGTAAGTCTTTATGTTGCATTATTTCCTACTCTATTTTTATTTGTGTGAGAGAGAGAAATAGTTCACAATTTTATTTGTGAGAGAGTTGTTGCTTGAGAGAAGTAAACTATCAACTTGAGGGTTAGAGTTCATTGTGATGTTCTAGAGAAGTTGTTATCAAGCTTGTTGTTGTTGGAAAGGGTTGCATTGCTGTCAATTATTTGGAGAAGTGATACAAGGCATGAGGATCTTCTTCTTTGTTATTTTACTTATGAATGATGTGTTCTCCATGTATGCTTGAATTGTCTTTTCCAGTATGTGCATTTAGAGAAATTAGAATGTCTTGGAAAAGGGAATTGAATATTTTATGTTGTTTTTATGGTGTGCTTGCAAGTTCTCCATAATAGGAGATTGGTGTTTATCATAGGTATTGGATACTAGTTATGATTGAACATAAGTGGCACATGTGTTACACCTAGCTAAGCTATTGGATTAACTAGAATATCTTGTGTTTACTCCTAGTATTGTTTATCCAGTATGGGAGGGAGCTTGTGTACTTGCTTGTTAAGTAGGTTTATTCCAAGTAGGTTAAAATGGTGATAGGTTGTCTCTGGGATGATAGAATATCTATTGAAGGAAATAACTATGCGTAGTTTAAGATGGCCTTAAGTAAAATTGGCCCCGAGTAGTGTATATGATAGATGACCTTCATTCAAAGTAATGAATGAGAACACTTTGGCCAAAGTAGTGGGAATGTCCGAGACTCCACTATAGGTAGTGAGATTGTCAAGAATCCACTGTTAGTTCACCGTGATCCAGTATTACATGCTAGTTCAAGATTGTGGGATTACAAGTTGTAATTGGTTTTCATTATCGGTTACTCTACCAATCCATTTTTCGAAGAGAAGGGCCATCTATCGAATGATAGATGTGTGAGGAACCACATTAAGACTCTAAGGTTAGAAGAAAAGCACTTAAGTGATGCTTCTCCTCCATAGCAGGTGACAAAAGAACCAAGATTTCAAAGGAAGGATCTTGGACCATCTTACAACTATTTGTTCCAAAGCTCATTAGACTATGTATGTAAATTTATGAATTCTTGTATTGTTGTAACTTATGAATTTGTTGTTAGGAAATGGAAACCATATTGTATATGATATGCATCATTATTCATAAATTCTCAATAAAGAAAAGAATTTTTTTTATTGCAACGGCTTGTTACTTATTTTATTTACCCAAGAGGTAAAAACTTAGAAAATTTTACTTCATTAAAGGGTTAGTGTGTTACACCATGCATGCATCCAACTTATATAAGGTGCCAACTGGAACACCTTTAGCCAACACCATAGCTTCTCTCATCATATTACATATTCCACTAGAGAAAACAACTTGCACTACCACATCATTTAGTTTACTCACAGAAATAAAGTTTCATGTTGAACCTAAGATATGAAAGACACCATCAATCCCCTTCACTCTTCCATCAAGGAATATAATTTTGACTCTTCATAGCCAATGATCTTTAGGTGAGGGTCATCACTTAAATACACCTTCCCATCATCGTACTCCTCATACTTTGAAAACCAACCTCTATGAGAGTTCATGTGGAAAGAAGCACCCTATTCTATCAACCACACATCTTCTAATTCATGGTTTGTTGATCCAATAGGATCCAAAAGACTGAAAATTTCACAATCTCAAAATCTGATAAAACTGGCATCATCACATAGAGCTCATTGACACGATCCTGACACAACTTGAATCGCATCAAAAGGAGACCATACACTCAAGATATGCTCAATTAAATTTGGGTCAAAATAAGGGTACCAGACATAGGATGCAAGGTCAAAAAATTGATCATTCCAAAATTGGTCAAAAATGATGTCAAATCGAAGAGCTCAACAAGATGATTCTAATTCCACTCATTTCATGTCAAACGGAGCTCATACACTGAAGATACAGCCGATCAAAGTTGAGGGTTAACTATGCTAGCTTGGCAGTACTATGATGACGTTAGCATGATGTCAACATGCTGACATGGACAAACGTACAATGACATGGACCAATTGGACGCTAACATGTGGCATCTATATGATGAATTGGTATCTAAGTCAATAGTGAGGTGGTAGCACAGTTGACATGAGGTGGCCAAATCAGGTTTTGACATGTGTCTCCATTCGGTGAATTAGAATATGCCATGTGGCCCAGTGAGATGGTGCCACATGGAACCATGGCTGAGCTCCTCTGGAAATCATTTTGTTCTATTATTCGCGCCTACCACTGTGTCATGTTTTTCACTTTAACTCATATAGGCTCTAAGTCTTATTTGAAGAAGATAAAGGAAAAATTGGGGGGGTCGATGGTTTGAACCACTGACCTCCCCCTTACCACTCATCGCTACTACCATTGTGCCCGTGCTTGCTTTGGAGAAATCATTGGAGGCAACGTTATTTAAACTGATATAAAGAATGGTGGAGAATGAATGGAGGGATCAAGTAAACCAAGCCCCTCTAAAATAAAGTATTTAATTCCTCCAAATCTCAATTTCATAATATTAAAAAGGGCTTAAATTAATATTTAAAAGGATTTAATAATATTTATAAAATCAAATAAGGTGATTTCATAAAAATAAGGGGTAAATGAGCTATATTTTCAAGATTTCTAATCTCAAAATGGAGATAAAGCAAATATTTGCAAAATATCATTGTAATCCCTTATTAGAAAATGAAGATGCATAAAAGGGGGGATTTTTGCTCTTTGGAGAAAATCATTTTTCTTGTGGGAGAGGAATTTAGGCATATTGGGAGGAGAGTTTGAAGACTAATGTTTTCACAAAGGCACTTGAAATTTGTAATCGTTTAAGCATAATTGGATGTGAGTAAAGGAAAATAGTGTCTTTAGGTATTGAGAGAGATTGTGAAGAAACTGTAATGTAGGTCTAAAGCTTAGATGGTGTATAGAAGCAATTAAAGCTTTCCATCATTAATGAAGTAGTTCATCATTGAGAAGAGGACCCAAAGATGTAGCCTGAACATATGGGTGAACTCCATTGTCAAATTTCTCATTGTTTTTCTCTATTTTTTCTATGTTTCCTTCCAATATTTTAATTTCTTCTTTGAGCTCTTATTTAGATATTTAAGTATTTAGTTAATGTTTTCATTAATTTGTAAACTCAATTATGTAATCTCAATGGTTAAATAAACATAACCATGCAATTTTGTTTGTGATTGGGATAAATCTATAATTAGTATTAAGTGCAAGATATTTTGAAAACCTTTAATTACAGATCAAGTTTGGTATCAGATCAATTTAACAGAAAAAAAATTGCTAGTGAATGTTAACCGGGTTGAAATCAAAGCAAGGAGAAGGTGTACTTGAGGAGATTAATCCAAAAATAAAATCAAGGCGAGTTACTCGAAGACAAACCATGGAACAACCAAAAGAAGGAAAATATCCCAATCCTAAAATCTTTGAGAATGAAGAACAATTTTGCAAAGCATTACTAGACTTGAAGATAATGGTGGAAGAGTTGTACACGAAAAAGAAGAAGGAGAAAGGTCAATCCTCTTCAAAAGATGGAAAAGCTAAAGGAGTAGGAGGAGGTGGCGACCATCCTAAATATTTGTCTTCACCTTCTTCATCTTCTTCCTCTACTTCATCTTCAAAGAAGAAACAACCTGTGCAACCTGAATCTAATGCTCCTTTGTTAAAGCTTGATGTTACATTTGAATTGCCAAATTATAATGGAGAACTAGATGTAGAGAAACTTGATACTTGGATAAAGTAGATTGAAGTTTATTGTAGGATTCAGAATTTTACTAATGATATTTCCAAAATCCAATTAGCCACTCTTTGCCTAGGAGGCACAACCTTAATCTGGTGGGAAAGTAAAACTCAAGAAGACCTTAGTCAATATGGTAAAATTATTCCTTCTTGGTTTGAGTTTACAACTGCACATAGGAAACAATTTTATCCATTAGGTCACACGCAACAAGAAGTAATGAATTAGCAATCATTAAGGCAAGAAAAAGGAAAAAGTCTATAGGAATATACACTTGAATTTATGAAAAGAGCTTTAATTTTGGGCATTCTATTATACACGCAAGAAACTTTGTTAAAGTATATAGGTGGATTACATGAAAATTTGAGGCATACAATACTTATGTTCAATCCAACTAACCTTGAAAAAGTTAGTGTGCAAGCCATTCATCTTCAAACAAGCACAAAGAATAGTTTATTAATGAAATTTGGTAAGCATAAAGAATACAAGGGAAGAAGGAAATGCAGTGGACAACTTCTATGAAGAAAGAGGAGGAAAATATTCATTGATCACACTGCAAAAAGAAAGGGTATGAAGATGAAAAATGTTAGAAATTGCATCCTAATTAGAAACCAAAGTGGTTCAAGGATCGAAAGGGTAAGAAAAATACTGCACCTATCATGCAGGACCTTAGATCAAGTTTTGAGGATGAAACCAAGATAATGGCTATGGGTATAAAAGGTATCATTCTTGTTGCTAGTAATAGTTCCCATGCTTCTTCTTTAAAGTGTAATGAGATCCCTATTGAAAGTAAAAGGAACAAATTGTTTCATATAAGGACTATTACAAAACAAAATAAAATTGATACACTCATAGATAGTGGATCACAAGTGAACTTAATCTTTGAATAAGTTGTTAAGCAATTGGGATTAAAAACAACACCTCATCCAAAACCATATGCATTGGGTTGGGTGCATGATAATGCTCGATTACATGTGTCAAGAAAATGTAAACTCCAATTTACAATCATATCCAAGTTTGTAGATGAGGTAGAGGTGTAATTCCACTTGACATCTGTGGGATGGCTTTGGGAAGTTATTACTTGTATGACAAAAATACCATTTTCTATAGGGAACATAACATGTATCATTTGTTTAAGGATGGAATTAAATTCATTATGAAATCTCATCACATGAAGAATGATAAATTTGTTGTAAACACAGGGCATTTGAAAATGGTTGTAAATGCAAGCAAGACATCAACCCTCATGTTTGTAACAACTAGTGCTATTAAGCATGGAAATGAAACAATTTCTAATCCTAATAAGGTTTCATAGACAACACAGTGTGAAGATCAGTTGCAAGCACATTCAAGCCTTCAACCTAAGGTGGTAAAAGAGGGTTTGAATGACTCATTTTCTAATGATTTTCCTATTCAAGAGTTCCAACATGTTGATACTTTTTCTTTCACATTAGTTTATTCAGTGTTGTTTCTTGTCATTCTACTAGTTAGTTCTATATGGCTGGTGTGAGTCAAATGATTAGAATTCTGGCAGGGTGGATAGATGATACTAGGCAAGTGAGGCAATAACACCCTTACTTAAATTTTATGTAAAAATAGACTTTTGGTGGTCCAAAAGTTTCTTAATCAAGAGGAATGATCTAGGAGGATCCAAAAGACCAAAAATTTCATAGTCTCAGAATTTGACAAAACTGGCATCATCAAATAGAGCTCCTCAACATGATCCTAATGCAACTTGAATCACATTAAAAGGAGATCGTACACTCAAAATATGCTTAGTCAAAGTTAGGTCAAAATAGGGGTACCAGAGGCTAGATGCAAGGTCAAAAATTTGATCATTTTGAAATTGGTCAAAAATGGTGTCAAATCAAAGAGCTTGACAAGACGGTTTCAATACTACTCATTTAGTATCAAACAAAGCTCTTACGTTGAAGATATGGTCGGTCAAAGTTGAGGGTTGACTATACTATCTTGGTAGTACTATGATGACATCAGCATGATGTCAACATGTTGGCTTGGACAGTCATACAATGACATGGACCAATCAAACACTGACATGTGGCATCTATACAATGACTTGGCATCTAAATAAACAATGAGGTGGTAGCACAGTCAACATGAGGTGGCCCAATTAGGTTTTGACATGTGTCTTAATTTGGTGAATTAGAAGATGCCACATGGCCCAATGAGATGGTTCCACATGGCACCATGGCTGAGCTCCTCCAACAATCAGTGTATTCTATTTGATAAAAAATGTATGGTTGGGGGTCGAACCCCCAACCTACCTTCCACCACTATTTGTGCCTACCACTGCACCATGTATTTCACTTTAACTCATATAGGCTCCAAGTTTTATTTGAAGAAGATAAAGGTGAAATTGGGGGGGGAAATGATTTGAACCACTGACCTCCCCCTTACCACTCATCACTCCTACCATTGCACACGTGTGCTTTGGACAAATCACCAAAGGCAATTTTATTTAAACCGATATAAAGAATGGTGGAGAATGAAAGGAGGGGTCGAGTAAACCAAGCCCCTCTAAAATAAAGTATTTAAGTCCTCCAAATCCCAATTTCATAATATTAAGAAGGGCTTAAATTAATATCTAAGAGAATTTTATAAGATTTATAAAATCAAATAAGGTGATTTCATAAAAATAAGGGGTACATAAGCTATATTTTCAAGATTTGTAATCTTGAAATGGAGATATAGCAAATATTTTCAAAATATCATTGTAACCCCTTTTATAAAATGAAGATGCATAAAAGGGGGGATTTTTCCTCTTTGTAGAAAATCATTTTTCTTTTGGGAGAGGAATTTAGGCATATTCGGAGAAAAGTTTGAAGACTAGTGTTTTCACAAAGGCACTTGAAATTTGTAATTCTTTAAGCGTAATTGGATGTGAGTAAAGGAAGATACTATCTTTAGGTGTTGAGAGAGATTGAGAAGAAACTGTAATGAAGGTCTAAAGCTTAGATGGTGTACAGAAGCAGTTGTCATCATTAATTAATAAAGTGGTTCCTCATTGAGAAGTGGACCCGAAGACGTAGCCCGACCATATGGGTGAACTCCGTTATCAAATTTCTCATTGTCTCTCTCTATTTTTTCTTTGTTTCCTTCCAACATTTTAATTTCTTCTTTCAGCTCTTATTTATGATATTTAAGTAATCAGATAATGTTTTCATTAATTTGTGAACTCAATTATGTAATATAAATGGTTAAATAAACATAACCATGCAATTGTGTTTGCGATCGGGATAAATTTGTAATTAGGATTAAGTGCAAGATATTTTGCAAACCTTTAATTACAAATCAGTTGCCAAGCTATGACAAACGCATAAGTGCATCATCTTGAGAGGATTTTTTAGAGTCAAAATCAGAGAAAGTCTTCTTGCCTTTCTTCTTCTCTTTCTTGCACTCTTTTCTGATATGACCAATTTTATCATAGTTCCAACACTTTACCTTGGACTTTCCAAGAGACTTAGATATCCCTAGATATTTCAACTTTGATTTCTTGTCCTTTTTCTTGCATTTCTCCTTTGATCTACCATGAATAGAACTGGCCTCCTTAGCCATCTCAGAAGATTTTCTCCACATCTCTTCAGATAACAATGAAGACCACCTTATCCATCTTGAAACTAGTGGTTGTGCTTCCAATATTGAATACCAGGTGTTCCCACGAGTTTGGAAATGAACACAACAAGAGCATGCAACAATCATGTCCATCGATCTTATCTCCAACAGAACCCAATTGAGCTATCAACATATTGAATGCGTTGAAATGATCTACTGCAAATCCTCCATCTTTCGTCTTCAAAGAGTATAATTTCTTTCTTAGGAACAACTTCTTTATTAGGGACTTATCTTGATAAATGTCTCCAAGTTTCTTCCAAAGGTATTTTACAGTTTTCTCTTCATGGAAATTTAGGAGGACAAAATCAAACAAATAGACAGATTAGACCCTTGGCTTTCCTATCCATTAGATCCCAATCTACCTAGATTTTTGTAGTTGGTTTAGTTTTAGATATTGTAGCCCACAAATATTTGACTATGATCATATCCTCCATTTTCATTTCCTAAATTTCAAAGTTTCCACCATTAAACACTCTATCTCAATTCTTCAGGATATGCTTGCCATATTTTTCCTGCAACAAGGTCACAAAATACCCTTCTACAAAACTCCCACTAAAATAAAGATCATCTTAAAAAACCCTTCAAACCCAACAACAAAATCAAATGTGTCCATGCTCTAATACCAACTGAAAGGAATTTGGGTAAGAGGAAGCAACTTACTACACTAATCTAAGTAGGGGAGAGTTACAAAATTTATTTTTAAAGTTTTATAGTTACAAATTTAGAAGATGCACATACATATCAAAACAGATAAACAACAATGCAAACCATAAGATAGTTTTATGTTGAAAAACCTTTTGAGAAAAAACCACACTCCAAATCATGCAGCTCAAATATATTATCAACAACAATAGAATAGCTACAATACATTGTCAGAGCAATGCTCAAGATTCTACACACTACAACAAAAATCTAGATAAATTTTGGTAGCATAACGACATGTAAGCTTCTTCAAACATGTAACTCACAAAAATAACTAAGTATACAAGTATTTATAATGTTGCAACATGAAGAAAGACACCAAAAAAATTCCAAAACCAATTCTCACAACCAAGTTGTGAACATGAGCCTATTCTAACATTATGTCATAGTCAAGACTCATTATTTAGGAAATCTTCCAAAATCAGCACTTGCATCCACCAAATTAGCCACCACTTGACATGCAAAGAACCACTACACATGTAACTACCACATGCAAACTTAGGTTCCCCCATGAATGTTATAATAGTGTGAATTGGAAACCATCATACATGACTTTTATAGTTTTCATATCCCGTCATAGTAGTTTGTCATAATCTATCATAAATTATCATAGCAAGTGTCATAGTTTGTCATAGTGCATGACATAGCAACTTATGACAAATGCCACCAATCTAGCCTAGAATATAGGTCTTCTGAATTGGATGCCTACCTCCACAATTGCGTCTTACAACAATTACATGTCACTTTACATGTAGAATGCCACATCATTGGCAAGTCCCACAAAGTGACAACAATTTAGGTAGGATAATAAACATTATAAAAAAATAAAAGCATGACATAATTAATAATTAAATGCTAGGAATCAGGGTTGGGGCCCTAGCTTGGTTGGCTAAATCTTTCCTGTAGCAGGAAGTTGGTCACAAGTTCTAGTCTCCCCCACCCCCATGGTACCGGAGGGCATGTCGCACCAGTGCCACCGGTCACATTAAAAATTTTACCAGGCGCACTATAGTTTATAGGGGGTCGTGCTACCTGATTCCTGCAGTTTAAAAAATAAATTAAATGCTAGGAATCTAAGGTTAAGGAACCCTAATCCCAACAAGATATGCCACACAATATCCTAAAGTGAAATTTTATCATCAAGTAGCTTCTCATACCGGCTTTCAATACACCTGAATCCGAATTTATGTTTGAAATTGTTGGTCCTAGTTCTCTGTGGCATCATGACATTTTCACCTACCTCCACAATGGAATATTTACATTTGACCTTACCCCTAACCTATGAAAAACAATTATTTGAAGAGCATCACAATTCATCCTTATGGGTAACACCCTTTAATGAAGAAGTCTCAAAGGAGTGTCGTTACGATGTATTAACCAAGAGGAAGCTTCGACTACCTTGAAAGAGGTACAAAAAGGCATCTTTGGGTCACATTTGAGTGGTGTAACCTTAACTAAGAAGTTGTTGAGAATAAGATATTATTGGCCAACCATGGAGTAAGAAGCTAATTAGTTTGAGAAGAAATGTTTACAATGTCAGTAACATGCGTACCTCATCCATGCACCAGATCAAGAGCTTAGGGCCATCACCACACCATGGCCTTTTTCATAGTGGGGGCTTGATCTCATTGGGAAAATCACACCTACCTCCTCAAATGGCCATAAATTCATAATCATAGCCACTAAGTAATTTATTAAGTGGATTGAGGCCATACATATGGCCTACATAACTAGAAATCAAGTATCCAAGTACACTGGGCTAAACTATCTCATTTTCCACTATGGTGTTCCACATGCCATTATCACAAATAATGGAACACCATTTAAAAACTAGGATATACATGATCTATGTAACCGATTCAATATCCAACATCACTTCTCTAGCCCCTACTACCCCCAAGGAAATGACCAACTAAAGCTTCTAATAAAACCATTATCAAAATCCTTAAAAAAGATAGTTAATGATGTTGGTTAGGATTGGCACATATAATTAAATCTCACCCTTTGGCCTTATCCACCTAGCATTAGAACACCTACTAGTGCTACACTATAAATTCCTTGGTTTAAGAAACTAATGCCATATTTCCTATTAAGGTCGAGCTCTCATCATTAAGGGTTTCATAGCAACATCTAATCATAGATGAAGAATACATGATATCAAGGTTAAAGAAACTTGAGTTGCTAGATGAGCATCATTTAGAAGCCATTAATCATATCCATGCCTATCAGAATAGGCTTCAAAGAAGTTACAACAAGAAAATAAAGGTTCAATGCTTCGAAGTAGGGGATCTCATCTTAAAGAAAAATTAAAAGAATATATTAGATCAAGATAGCAAGGGAAAGTTTGAGCCAAACTAGTTAAGGCATTTTGTCATCACAAGTTATGGTTTAGGAGCATATCAATTAGCCACACATGAAAGGGAACCCTTGCAAGAACCCATCAATAGCAACCATCTCAAAAGGTTCTATACCTAGCCTGTGAGGGGCATTCTAAAATATTAAAAAAAAAAAAAAAGTAGAAAAAAATCATCCTCTAGTGAAAATCACTTTGGTGGCACTTTGGGAAAGTACCTTGATGAAAACCCACCAAACATGTTCCTTGTGTAAATACACCTCATCTACTATCTATAATAGACTCTTTCACTTATCATTCACTCATAGTAAAACCAATCACTCATCCATTTCATCCATCTTCCATATATTTATCCTTTCATTCCTCCATCCACATCCTTATCATAGATTGGTATTTTATGAGTACCTATCCCCATTAGCTACTACTTGGAACTGTTGTGCATGTTTTGCACACACGCCCCGCTGTAGGCAGGGACCCCCTTTTTTTTTCGCTCCTGACAGACTACTTTGCTCCTGTCTTGTTTTGCATGCCCCATTTCCAAGCCCAAATTGGTCATGTGCCTTCAAATGATCAAATCCCCTACCCAAATTCACCTACTTGGGGTATTCAAATCTGCGAAGAAATGAGGTCCATTGTCCCCTTTTTTGCCTTTTGCCTTGTTTTTGTTGTTTTGGAAACATCTGTGGACCCCTGTCGCTCTCGTTTCCGCAATTTTGACTTTGGGGACAACTTTTTGGTGGATTTGGGATGTATTCCTAGTGCTTAAATGAACTGCCAAGGTTTCGTCAAATTTTTGTTAAGTTTCGATGGTTTCAGAACTTTCCCTCTGGAATTCCCTTCCTCCTTGGCTATTTGGAAACATCCGTGGACCCCCATTGCTCTTGTTTCCACAAATTTGACTTTGGGGCCAACTTTTTGGTGGATTTGGGATGTGTTCCTAGTACTTAAATGAACTGCCAAGGTTTCATCAACCTTCCGTTAAGTTTCGATGGTTTTGGAACTTTCCTTCTGGAATTCCCTTCCTCAGCTGTTTGGAAACATCTGTGGACCCCTGTCGCTCCGTTTCCACATTTTTGACTTTGGGGTCACCCTTTTTTGGATCTGGGATGTGTTTGATGTGCTTAAATGAACTGCCAAGGTTTCATCAAATTTTGGTTAAGTCTCAGTGGTTTCAGAGCTTCGTCCCCCTTTTGTTGTTTTGGAATATCCGGTGGCCACCTCCCTTTTGGCCTCCAGAACCCGGGTCCTCTGTGGCCATTTCCAAAAGTATGTCCCCCTTTGGCCGTTTTGAACATCTGGTAGCCATCTCCTTCCCGGCCTCGGGAACCCAGGCCCTCCATGGCCGTTTCCTGGAGTCTGTCCCTCCTTGGTTGTTTTGAACATCCGAGAGCCTCCCTCCTTCCTAGCTGTTTTGAACATCCGAGAGCCTGCCTCCTTCCTAGCTATTTTGAACATCCAGGAGCTCGCCTCCTTCCCGGTTGTTTTGAACATCCGAGGGCCTGCCTTCTTCCCGACTGTTTTGGCTTCCGTCCACTGTCTGCCTTCTGGCTTTCCTTCGCCGTATTTCTGCCCTCTGGCGCTCGCACCCTTGAAGCATGTATTAATGTTTATGGCCCAAATGAGATCCAAATATGAATATCAAGATCTTTTGATGATGCATAGATAGATCTAACAAGGAATTTGTAGGTTTGACTGACATTTTCCTTAACTCGCGTATAAATGCACTTACAAAACTTCGTGTTTGCAGGAGTCAAGAAGCCTTCTGCAGGTCTATCAAAGAGGCCCATTGAGGGAGTTGTCCTACCTTTTTCCAGATGATGATGATTTCTAAGGAGTTTTCCACCCGAATCAGGGGCCACCAATCCATTGATGCAAGTCATCGACCGACCTGTTTGATCCAATCAAAAATGTTGCAAGTCCATCAGATGGAGGGCAGCCTTCAAACAGTCTTTGCTACAGTGAAAAGGGAAATCAGCTACAAGACAAATCTGCTACAACACCTAAGCACTAGATGAAAAAAATAGAGAAAAGACAAGGAATGTATTTTAAAATTGTTGGATAATGAAGGGTAGGTGAAACCTTAATGTAATAAAATCTGGACCATTCATTGCAAATTGATCCTAGCCATTCATTTGGGCTTTGGAAAACTATAAATAGGGGTTTTCCCCTCATTTATAAGGGTTGGAGAATTGATGTAAAGACATTCTGCAGCAATAGAAAGCAACATTGCATGATTCATGGGTGTTCCTTTTGAGTTTTCTTTTTATGTATGCATGGTTCACCTTCCATGTTAGTTTTAGTGTTAGTTTCTTGAATGGGAGTGGTGATGGTGTTTGTTGTTTCAGTATTTGATGAACTTCCAGCTCATGCTTTTTGTGGTTCATTGATGATGAATCACTTTGCAAAGCTAGTCTGAGCCTCTTTCCTTTATTGCTGCAATTTAGTTCGATTGCATGTACATGGTGTGTGTATGTGATGTGAAAATTTGCAGTCCTTAGAAGATTGCACTGGTTTTGTGCACCTATAGGTTTCTCTTGGCCAAGCAAAACCCAGTTTAGGAAGCCTGTCTACTTTAGCAGCCACCATTGTTACTGTTCATTCGTAGCTTAGGATTAGAATAGATTTCTTAACCCTTCTCCTTTTGCTATTTATTTTAATCCTTGGTTAGAGTAGGACCCAAAGCATCACTATGAAGCTAAATCAGACGAGCTTGATGAGTTTCAACTTGTTGTTTTGGGTGGACAGCCACTGTTCATTCACTTTCAGCACTTTGAAACTGCATTTGCAAACCCAACTTCCATGCTTTGTAACTCATTTGTAAGACCACCTTGTGATTCCAGCAAATCATATAAAACAACTGAGATATTCCAAGCACTGTCAAGACCTGACATTAGAGACCTTGGGATAGTGTTCTGCAATCTAATTGTCGAAGATTGTCTTTCAAGAGAGGTAGTGCACCTACGCATTACCTGTGTTGAAAAGTGCATAAAAAACACATCAACAGAACTAGCGCTAGAGGGAGGGCATGACATGTTGAGGCTACAAAGTTGAAAGTTGGCACTTCGAAAAGAGCACTTTCAAAGAAGAAATCTGAGATAGGGAGATCTCTTTTAATGCTAAAAATCAGAAAATTTTGAAGGCAAGTAGAAGCTGAGTCAAAATGGAGCAGTATGCACAAATTGACATCACTCAACTGCATGCAGATTTGAACAAGAGACTGAAGAAGCCATTGCAACAATCTACATTGGCGGATAGATGTCAGATCCATTGCACTCACAGACACAATGAGCTGGGATGTCTGAATTTTTTGAGCAGAATTGAAAAGGTCTTGCAAGGAGAAATCCCTTTCTGAGAAATCTATATGCCTTTAGCCCTTGCAAACGCAGAGGAAGAGTTGACAACCATAGCAGCCAAGGCATTCAAGGAGCTGATCTTGGAACATTTGAGCAGCAAGGATGGACCAAGATTGGAGGAAGTACTAATGGCAAGTTGGTGTGGATTTCGCAATGCACCACATTCAGAATTTACGTGCCCATCATGTGACAACATCATCGCTCAAGCCAAGGGTTGTTCAAACAAGTTGGAGCAACCAACTCTTAATGAGGAGAAGTCATCCCATGAGGTAGAAGAGCTCTCAACATTTGTAGGACAACACCTTGAGGATAAACCAACTAGTTGGACACAAGTTGGTGTTGGGACAGTAGACATAGAAAATGAAAACCAAGGGGGAGAAGCTGAAAGTCTTGGGACAGCAAAGTGCATTGATGAAAATCTAATTGTAACTAGTTTAGTAGACTTTCCCTCCATGAAGAGTTGTCCTCCACTCAAGAAGAGGAACGAACGGAAATTGAAGATGAATTAACAGAATTTGTAGCAGCATATGCTAGGACAGCCAACACAGATGCTGAAAATCAAGAAGAAGAGGAGGCTGAAAGCCTTGGGGCAGTAGAAGGAGATGGTCAAAGGATAAGAAAAATCAGGTCAAAAGACCTCTCCTTCATAAACAACATTGATCAAGAATCTAAAAATGAAAGTTTGGAGGAGTGGGAGAAACCACTCACCACAGCTGTTCGCCATCCAACTTCTCTCCCAAGTGATGATGAGGACCCGATCATGGAGAGATATGACCAACTAGTCTCCAGATTAGCCAAGGATTGGTCGGAGCTGAAATACCAAGTCG
Organism: Sequoia sempervirens; assembly: GCA_007258455.2. Classification (NCBI taxonomy): domain Eukaryota; kingdom Viridiplantae; phylum Streptophyta; class Pinopsida; order Cupressales; family Cupressaceae; genus Sequoia; species Sequoia sempervirens. The sequence continues at coordinate 542,682,753 of VDFB02000015.1, forward strand.
ATTTGGAGGTGTTACTATTGCAAAATTGGTGCAGGCTTCATGATTCATCACACTCAGAGCTCACATGGGAACTATGCCAAGAAGTCATCAAGCAAGTCAAAGAACAAGCAAGGCAGCCAAGTACCCGACCTCCTCTACTTGCTGCCCATATCGAAAAAGAAGACCAAAAGTCTGAATCAAGTGATGGCTCAGTTGAAGGTGGACCTCAAAAGGATGTTGAGGAAGCAATAGAAGGACAGTAATACAGTCTCAGACTTCCGAGCAATGAAGTAGATCAAGTGGGAATGCTGTCCACCAGTCACCAAGAAGTTCTTCCTCTTGAAGAGTAGTTGTGTACAATGGACGATGGACTTTTTGGCGAGTCTTCAGAGGGAAATTGTGCAGTAGACTTTGGTCCCCTTGATGAGGTGCCATCAATTGATGACTTCTTTCCATTGGGAACTGTACTACGGAGGTATGCTCATGTCGAGGAAGAGCACATCCTAGAAGACGGTAGCAATGAATACATACTCCTTGAGCCCCCGAACAGTGATGCAATAGAGTTTCCAAATTGGGAGAGGAGCTCCTTCTCCATTTACAGCGATAGTGAGCAAGAGGAAACGAGTGAACGTCATGATGAGATGCATGAACAACAAAAAGAAGAAGACAAAGGCATAGGTGCTGAGATAGCTGCTAACAGAGATGAAGCACTTGACCAACTACGAAATGCAACTTGGATCCTTTCCGCCATGATCATTGTTGATCCTCCCTCATATTCAAATGGCTACAATAGGATAGATTCGCATATGTCATCATCCCATGACACTAAACATCACGAAAATAAGGTTGACACCTGGGAAAGGAGATGGGACAACATGCTGCCCCTTGAAGACAACAATCAAGAAGAGGTTTTGGCAACAGAAACCCACGCAGATGAGGTGTACTTCCTTGAGGAACAACTAGTGGAGGTTGTGGGTCCCATTAGTAGATTGGAAGAGCTATTTTCTGCCCCATCCTCCCAGCCTTATGCCAGCTTAATGTCTGAAGTGTTGCACCCTCCAGCGCACCTGCCCGAGGCTGCCAATGCAACGATCAAGGATGTTATGCTTGCTCTCGACTGTCCAATGCTGCCACATCCGTGTGATGACATCCAGGTTCTATCATTACTTGCCCCTATTATTTCTCATAACTACACTTATTATTTTGATTATGGGAATGAGGGAAAACGAACATGTTTATGGATTAACCATGGGTTCAACGAGCCTCTTCAATTGCTGATTTTTCATGATGACGTGATTGAACTTGAGTACTGCAATGTTGAATTTCTTTTTTCAGAATATAAAAATAAATTTGCATGGTTAAGAACGATAACGATTTCCTATTTGCTCATGCATGCATTACAAAATCCAATGAATGTTAATGTTGGTTTGTCATGCCTGAACATAGTGCTTTGTAAATATCTTTATACATAGCTCATTTTTGAGTAGTATAGGTTTCCTATAAATACTCCACTTTCCTGCTTTCCTTAGGTTAGTTGGTTTGATGTAGGTTGTTTGCTTTTTGTTTGCTTTTATTTTGTTGTTGCTTTACTCGGGGTCCGTCTGCTTTTAGCTAGACACATCTATGCGCACAACAACCATACTTATCGCCTGGGGTTGTTCTATGTATTTCTTTGTCAAACTCTAATCAAGTCTTCAGAGTGGATGGTGAAGGTCTTTTGTTAGTGTCAAGTGATCTAGGTGTTTGATTCAAAGAGGATAAGTTGTTGGTTTAGTCTGATTATGACGTATTCTGAAATCTTATAGCTCTTACACATCTTAAGAATTCGACAGTCACTATAGAGCCTTTTGTGAAGTCTAGTTAAGTGAAAAATCTAAAATTTTGCTCTAGCGCCACTATGATTCTAAGCCCTGAGTGCGAGCTTCAATGCTTGCGGGTTGAAATAAAAGAGCTAAAAAGAGAAGAAAAAAAGAAAGAAAGAAAACATTGAAAATTAAAAGAAAGAGAGAATTCAACTTTTCAGGGGTATCCGAGCAACTCTACCGGGGCTATGGATGCGGCTGTGATAGAGCAATGTTGGAGAATCACGGCGACAACCTTCGGCTATGGACTGACTAGCAGCGAGGCAATGTCAGGATGCTTTGGAGTTAGAATAAATCTATGTAGCTTAACTTGATGGAGCTTGGGTTTGTATAGCCACCGAAGAATGAGAATTAATGCAATTGCACACACTTGGATTTTCAGCATACTGAAGGTTGGGTTGGCTAATGGTTTTGATCCTTTAGTTAATACGTCGTTTTACCCTAAGCGTGAAGTTCCGAACCCGGAGATTGGATTCATGATTCCGGTTTGTCATCAAAATGCGGAGCATTTCCCAGCGAGTCGCCATTTATTTGTGCATGTTTTGCACACCGCATGCCGTGGCAGGGACCTCCCTTTTGCTCGGCGGTACGCTGCTCCTGTCTTGTTTTGCGTGCCCCATTTCCAAACCGATTGGTCATGTTCCTTCAAACGATCAAATCCCCTACCCAAATTCACGTACTTGGGGTATTCAAATCTGCAGAGAAATGAGGTCCACTGTCCCCTTTTTTTTCCTTTTGTCTTATTTTTGCTGTTTTGGAAACTTCTGTGGACCCCTGTCGCTCCCGTTTCCATAATTTTGACTTTGTGGCCAAATTTTTGGTGGATTTGGGATGTGTTCCTAGTGCTTAAATGAACTGCCAAGGTTTTGTCAACCTTCCGTTAAGTTTCGATGGTTTCGGAACTTTCCCTCCGGAATTCCCTTCCTCCTTAGCTGTTTGGAAACATCCATGGACCCCCATCGCTCCCGTTTCCATAATTTTGACTTTGGGGCCAAATTTTTGGTGGATTTGGGATGTGTTCCTAGTACTTAAATGAACTGCCAAGCTTTCGTCAACCTTCCGTTAAGTTTCGATGGTTTCGGAACTTTCCTTCTAGAATTCCCTTCCTCGGTTGTTTGGAAACATCTGTGGACCCCCGTCGCTCTGTTTCCACAGTTTTTTACTTTGGGGTCACCCTTTTTTGGATCTGGGATGTGTTTGATGTGCTTAAATGAACTGCCAAGGTTTCGTCAAAGTTTGGTTAAGTTTCGGTGGTTTCAGAGCTTTGTACCCCTTTTGTTGTTTTGGAACATCCGGTGGCCACCTCCCTTCCGACCTCCGAAACTCGGGTCCTCCGTGGCCGTTTCCGGAAGTCTGTCCCCCTTTGGCCATTTTGAACATTCGGCGGCCATCTCCTTCCCGGCCTCGGGAACCCGGGCCCTCCGTGGCCGTTTCCGGGAGTCCGTCCCTCCTTGGTTGTTTTGAACATCCGGAGCCTGCCTCCTTCCTGGCTATTTTGAACATTCGGGAGCCTACCTCCTTCCCGACTATTTTGAACATCCGGGGCCCGCCTTCTTCCTGGCTGTTTTGGCTTCCGTTCGCTATCTGCCTTCTGGCTTTCCTTCGTTGTCTTTCTGCCCTCTGGCGCTCGCACCCTTGAAGCATGCATTAATGTTTATGGCCCAAATGAGCTCCAAATATGAATATCAAGATCTTTTGATGATGCATAGATGGATCTAACAAGGAATTTGTAGGTTTGACTGAATTTTTCCTTAACTCGCGTATAAATGCACTTACGACACTTCATGTTTGCAGGAGTCAAGAAGCCTTCCACAGGTTTATCAGAGAGGCCCATTGAGGGAGTTGTCCTACCTTTTTCCAGATGATGATTTCTAAGGAGCTTTCTGCCCAAATCAGGGGCCACCAATCCATTGATGCAAGTCATCAACCGACCTATTTGATCCAATCAAAAATGTTGCAAGTCCACCAGATGGAGGGCAACCTTCAAACAGTCTCTACTATAGTAAAAAGAGAAATTAGCTACAAGACAAATCTGCTACAGCACCTGAGCACTAGATGACAAAACAGAGAAAAGACAAGGAATGTATTTTAAAATTGTTGGATAGTGAGGGGTAGGTGAAACCCTAATGTAATCAAATCTAGACCATTCATTGCAAATTGATCCTAGCCATTCATTTGGGCTTTGGAAAACTATAAATAGGGGTTTGCCCCTCATTTGTAAGGGTTGGAGAATTGATGTAAAGACATTCTGCAACAATAGAAAGCAACATTGCATGATTTATGGGTGTTCCTTTTGAGTTTGCTCTTTATGTATGCATGGTTCACCTTCCATGTTAGTTTTAGTGTTAGTTTCTTGAATGGGAGTGGTGATGGTGTTTGTTGTTTTAGTATTTGATGAACTTCAGCTCATGCTTTTTTGTAGTTCATTGATGATGAATCACTTTGCAAAGCTAGTCTGAGCCTCTTTCCTTTATTGCTGCAACTTAGTTCAATTACATGTACATGGTGTGTGTATGTGATGTGAAAATTTGCAGTCCTTAGAAGATTGCACTGGTTTTGTGCACCTATAGGTTTCTCTTGGCCAAGCAAAACCCAGTTTAGGAAGCCTGTCTACTTTAGCAGCCACCATTGTTACTGTTCATTCGTAGCTTAGGATTAGAATAGATTTCTTAACCCTTCTCCTTTTGCTATTTATTTTAATCCTTGGTTAGAGTAGGACCCAAAGCATCACTATGAAGCTAAATCAGACGAGCTTGATGAGTTTCAACTTGTTGTTTTGGGTGGACAGCCACTGTTCATTCACTTTCAGCACTTTGAAACTGCATTTGCAAACCCAACTTCCATGTTTTGTAACTCATCTGTAAGACCGCCTTGTGATTCCAGAAAATCACATAAAACAACTGAGATATTCCAAGCATTGTCAAGACCTGACATTAGAGACCTTGGGATAGTGTTCTGCAATCTGATTGTGGAAGATTGTCTTTCAAGAGAGGTAGTGCACCTACGCATTACCTGTGTTGAAAAGTGCATAAAAAACACATCAACAGGAACTCTCCTAAGGTCAATTTGTCCTACCTAAATCAAGGTAGTATAACACATTAGAATGGGGACATATTCTTATACCTATGTTGATGAATTGAATTCTTGTATATTCCCTTAAGGTTATTTTTTGAAAATCCAAAAACATCCATGATAATATTTCTATCCCGGTATCATGACATAGAACAAAAATAATATATATAAATACCATCCCACATCTACAAATCGCCAGCATACATCTCATAGCATACATCCTACATAAGCATTCCATTGTTAGATTTCCAGAAATCTGTTGCTAGACAAAAATACTTCCACACAAGAGAGATTGATGGCGAGAATGCTTGCTATCAATATGCAAGATTAATTCACGATTAATTGATACAAATGTACAAGATGAGGCTTGCTTATAAAAGGCAAGCATGCAACAACTAAATCTTATCTTGAGCAAAAAGATAGCTCGATAAGATAAAGATGAGATCCTATAACTTAGGAATTAAAGATTGCCTAAGTAAACTTATGAAGATGTAATTAAATAGTTAATTACACCAACACCCCCCCATAAGTGCAACTTAGGGAGGAGAAAATAATGCAAACTACCATGGGTCCCGGCAACTAGGCCATGTTAGGTACCCATTTACAGATGCAAATGAAATGCAATCTCTCATAAAGCAGAGAAAAGGGGAAAACCCAGTGGGAAAAAACCCCTCTCCAAAAGAGAGAAAACAAGAAAAAAGGCATGACAAATGTAAATATGATGTATGGAGGACTCAATGATACCCCCCAAGGACTACATCCATCATGAATATACAATAAATTACCCCCCCATAAGAGGGAAGTAATGAGATAAGATATCCCCTACATGCTGAAGAAGCTCCAAAGCCAATGAAGAATGCCTGAAAACAAAAGATGACCCAATGTCTGCAAGCAACACATCTCCCCTTAGGAAGAAACAAATCCATAAGCTGATGAAGAAGCCACTCCATATCCAACTGAAAAGAGGAAGAATGAACGCTCAACATGTATGCCTCTGAAAACTGAGTAGGAGCCTCCAAGCTTGAATGAGCCACAACATAATCATGGTCAAACTCAACCAAGAAACATGACAAATCAAGTGATGGAGGAGACTCGTGAGTATAAATCTCCAAAGACAAAGAAGATGGAATAACAGTTGTGCTAAAACTGTCATCAAAGAGGAGAGAGATCCCCTCAAGTGTGTCCTCCAAATCTGTAATATGAGACTCTAGGAACAAGGTAGAAATCCCTGTCAAATAATCATCCCACAAAGCAAGATCTGAAAAACTATGGTTATCCTGCTGAGTAGAAGCAACAATGGCTGAAGAAGCAGGAGGTGGAGGTGTAGGAAGCTCAGCACTAGTCTCTAAAATACCAAGGTGTAGATGACCAAACTTTTCCTCACTAGTATGGGTCACACTCAATGGAGTGTGTGATGCAGTCAAAGGAACATTATCAGGTTCTGAAGCAAAATGTGAAAAAGAATATACTCGAGATGAATGATCAACCATCCCGATTGCAACAATATCCCTAGTCTCCAAGTCCCTAATATACACCCTATCAGGAGTGAACTCAACTATTTTACCTTGACCCCCATGAGTAATTTGATAAATAGAAAGGAGATTAGTGGTCAAAGAAGGAACACAAAGAACATCATTGAAAGTGCCTTCCCCAATACCAATAGAACCCTTCCCACTTACCTTCATGAATGTATTGTTACCCATCAGAATGTGAGGTGAATTACAAGGCTCAAAAGAAGAGAACATTTCCTGTGAAGATGCCATATGATGAGATGCCCCTGAATCAAGAAGCCATCCTTGAGAATTAGGACTTGTAGAGGCCAAGAGTGCATGCCCTTTCATGTTATGTAGCCCAGAAGTGGATGTTGTGTTCTCTGACTGTGATGATGATGGAGCTGCCGATTGTGATGATGAAGAAGTAGAAGACACTGATGAGGGCAGCTGAATGTTATTCTTTTGAAGAAGGTGGGTGAGTTCATCAATCTTCTTATTATAACATCTATGCTCATCATGTCCTAACCTTTTGCAATATGCACATTTGGACTTCTTCTTTTTTGATGATTCCTCTTTTGAAGAGGATGAGGACTCAGGAGTGCCATGTGAAGGAGAAACTTTACCTTGCTCATTTGACTTGGTTTCCTTTTTGTGCTTCTTTCCTTTGCCACTTGAAGCCTTTTGTATCATTCGCAATAAGAGCTTGAGATGTTGAAGACTTCAATGTACCCATGTGCATCAACTTTGCTTGTTCCCTTGTGAGTTGTGCAGCAAATTCATCAAGAGAAGGCATTTTATATGTATCACCAAGGAGCATCCATTGTAGCATAGAAAGTAGAGACAAACACAGAATATGAAGAACCAAGCTTAGCAAGAATAGAAAGTATCATTTGTTCATCCTCTTTAACAACCCCACATTTTGATAACTGCAATCTGAGAGAGTTGAGTTTAGAGAAAAAGTCTTGGATACTGTCAAAATCTGAAGGATTAAGACCCATCAGTTCATTTTCCAACTTAAATTTCCTTAGCTTGTCCGGCTTACCAAAGAGACTCTCCAAAGTAGTCCAAACTTCATGAGGATGTGTGCAAGATGCAACATGATATCTAAGATCTGGAGAAATTGATAGAAGAAGATTACCAAGAGCTTCATCCCTTCTATCAAACCATTTTCTTTTCTCTTTTGCTCCTGTGGTTCTGGATCTTGACCAAATGTGATTCGTTGCAACTTTGATTTTAACAATAACAACTCCATTTGAGATTTCCACTCATGATAGTTATATGGAGTTAGAAGTACAATTTTTGGAAAATCCATGATACAATGAGATATTACAAGAGGATAACAACAAATTTCCCTCACAATACAAGAAATCAACCCCTTTGTCCCAACAAGATTTGCACTTTTTTTTTTTTGCAAATTTACAATAATGAATCCCAAACTATCAAATCAGCTACAAACTGAAATTATGAAAATCTGGAAACAAATCTGCAAAAAATGCATGACTAGATCTGGAGTACTCCTGAATACTTTTCCGATGCCACAAATTTGGAGAAAATCGGAGATCGGAGCACAAAGATATGAACTCGGAGGTGAAAAACAAAGATCTGGCTTCAACCTGTAAAAAGAGGCACAAAACTACAAAATCTCTACAAAATATCTGCACCACTGAAAAAATCAGATCTCCACCTTTCCGACGATATTTCGTTTGAAAAAATTCGCCTCCGTTAGCCAAAGTTATGGAAAAATGAAAAAAATGCCTATAAATAGACACCTGGGGCAATTACAAGGCTAAAACGGGTCAAAATTCGGGCACCTGGGCGCTAGCCTTAGGTCACCAATGTGACCGCCGGTATTACAAATGCAAAAAATAAAATACCGCCATTGAATGGGGCCGAGTGGCCGACCTTTTGCAAATAAATAAGGTTTACAAAAAATTTCAATAGCCTAGATAAACAAATGCATTTATCTTGCACCATACCCGAGATGTGTACTATAATCTGACGCGCAGGACAGACGAAGGATGATTAAGGGACAACGATCGGGCCACCACTATGGAGATGATTGTATCCGTTGTCAGATTTGAAGCCAATAAAAGTTCCAGATGACACCAAATCTAATAGCAACGAGTACCCCTGTACGCCGATGTGCCAATAGTGCAGAAGAACCACGGACAGTGGATGTCAACAACCAAAAAATTTGATGCGACCGGTGTACCCCTGCGATGTCAGATCTGATAGATCCAACGGAGACTGTGACTTCGATCTATGAAGTACTCCTTGATGGCAGATATGGATATGCCGCTGACCACGCACTGACCAATAGGGCCGATGGAAACCTCCTATCTGCCGATCGATGAAGCTATGACCAGCTCCAACATGAAGTACGCTGGTGAACCCTTGTCAGGTAGATGCATGCGGACAGAACCCTGATCCAAGTCAAACTACGGAAGAACCCATGGCTTGGTTCTAATGAGACCACTGGGAATGTGATGTACCCGCCGGATGATGTACTTCAACTGGCGATGAAGGACGGGATCAACACCGATGGCAGAATGAATGATCGGTCAATGTGGTGGTTAGAATATCCAATCTGACCACGCTCTGCAGATTTTTGTACAATGACCAGCGAAAAATATTCCACAATATATGCCACTCAGATTTTAATAGAAACCCTAAGATAACATTGTTGCCCGAATACAATAATTTTGCCCCAAAAATATCAAAAGCAAATCGCAGAAAATATTTACACAAAATATTTTTTTGCGAAAAATAGAAAAATCGTACCGCTTGGGACGCTGCTCCAGCAAAAAAATTTTGCCTCAAAAACAACTTTACCTAATATAGGCGAATTTACAGTCAAAATTCGTCTGCGGAGCTTTCTGGACTCAACCGTGAGGTTATTGAAACCCCAATCTGCACCTAGCAAAATCTTCAAGCCAGAATGAAACCCTCAGATCTGGGAAGGAGCCCGCAACCCTGGAAGCTCTGATACCATGTTAGATTTCCAGAAATCTGTTGCTAGACAAAAATACTTCCACACAAGAGAGATTGATGGCGAGAATGCTTGCTATCAATATGCAAGATTAATTCACGATTAATTGATACAAATGTACAAGATGAGGCTTGCTTATAAAAGGCAAGCATGCAACAACTAAATCTTATCTTGAGCAAAAAGATAGCTCGATAAGATAAAGATGAGATCCTATAACTTAGGAATTAAAGATTGCCTAAGTAAACTTATGAAGATGTAATTAAATAGTTAATTACACCAACATCCATGTCATATGGAAAATACATAAAAATAAATTATCCATATAATCCATAACATAACATTTCATCCATCTTGCATCCACAAATCATTAGTTGCATACATATACACATGCATTCACGTCATATCATAAGCATAATAAAGGAAATCATCCATCATGGGAGTATATAATATCTCATAATGCATGCATCCATACATCCATAATGCATCCATAAGAATAACATTTATCATATATAAAGATCATAAAGCATGCAATAAGACAACATCATATATATAAATGCACACATCTTGATTTTGCTTACTAACACCATTTTCTCTCATAATTCACTTAATTCATCCATATTATTAAATAATGTCCAATCATTTAGTTAAATTCACCTTTTTCTCCAATTAATTGATTTTTTTAATTTTATTTGATTAATTCATCACTTTCATGCAAATTTTCTCCCCTTTTGATTAAATAATGTTAAATTATTTAACTAAATGTCATTATCTCTCTTTGATTAAATAATTCAAATAATTATTTAATTAAAGTTCTTAATTCTTCCAACTTGGGCAATTAAATGATTTTTCTAAATTGTTTAATTAGCTAATTATCCCTCTAATCCTCTAAGAAGACCATAAATTGTCTCATATATTATCAAAGAAAATCATATATTTATTCCTAATGCATTAGTGTTAAAGTGGATTTGAGTAATGATTGAAAGTTCTTTAGCTTGTTTAAAGTAAAATATAAAATAAATGTTTGATTTATTTTTAGTAATTAAATGTGATCCAAATTTCCTCTAATATGTCTCTATGAAGTGTTTAAGATGATATAATGCAGATAAATGAGTTAAATAACTCATGGGAAGAAGAAGCTTCATAGACACTTGCAGCAAAGAGCTCTTGACACTTGAATTAGTTAACTCCTGAAAGCTTTAGAAGGATTTGAAGAAGTAATGAGAAGATATAGAAGACTCCCAGCACACTCCTATATTCATGCAAAATCATGGAGCATCAATCATTCCTAAATTAATGGGATGAGTATTTGTTTCATGTTGAGTTCAAAGATCTCTTACAGTTATTAAATTTCATGATTCCTTCTTCCATGAAAGATAACTCAAGTTACACATCACTAAAATATTGTTGCATGATTATATCATGTTATTCATATTAAATATCAATGATTTTGGCAAGCAAAGTGAAGAATAATTCCTTCATTCACATGGAGAACTAAAGTCTTCATAAAAATCAAGCGTTTAGAAATTATCAAAAATGTAGTCTCAGTAAAATAGCGATATCTCCCTCGTTTTTCAATGAAATTCAAAAATTAAAAATGATCTATAAAATATATTTGAAGATATAAAAACCTTTTTGATAATTTGATGTGATTTGTAGCAGGGAAGGAGCAATATGCATCAGAAAATGACTAAGACAAAAGTGGCGTGATGGAGGACAACAACTTCAATTTTCTTGAAGTTTTATAAACAACCCCTCAAAAGTAGGATCTTGGATCCACATTCTTAGTGGATTGATATAGAATATGAATTTTATAAATACAATGTAATCATTTGAAAAATGGAGGGGATTAGAAAGACTTGTTTCAGCCTAAGGAAATATGATAGATCTAGTTTCATTTACCAACAATGTAATTCCAAATTTCTAGATTAAATTTGAATCCAAGAAAGCTTGTCATTTCCAACAAGTGTGAAGTAGTTTAATCTTTTTAATTCATGCAATTGTTCCTTATATTAGTTCCATTTCTTGCAAATATAATTTAAGATTAGTTCCCTTTCATGCAAATAGGATTTATTTCATGCAAGTAGAATAGATTGTCAAGCAAGTTTTCTATGTTCTCTCTTGCATACAGCCATGGACACTGCCTTGGATTGATAAATTAAATGATGAGGATTACAATGACTCCATCATCCTCCAACCTGCATAACAAATATATTCCCTTTTCAAATTTAAATTCTTCCCTCCACATGAATAATATCTCCAATATATTTCCTAAAATTTAAGGGTGTTGAATCCTCATGGTTTATGGACCCTTGATTAAATCTTTGATCCATGCCTTCATGGATTATTGATCCTTGATCCATCCATTGATACACACTCTCACCATTAATTAAATTTCATCCATTTATTAGCATTTTGAATCCTCACTATTGATGAATATTTCAAAAGCCTATAAATACCAAGCCTTTTTCTTAAAAAAGGGATTCACAACCATTATTGCACCCTTACTCTCTTGAATTGGGTACTCACCCTTGAGCAATATGAGAATTTTTTCAATCATATTTGAACACATCAACCAAGAATATTTTGTAACAACATGGATTAGGCCCAAATTGAGCAATCCACATCCATTTTGAGACTAATTCCCCAATGGGATTGCAAGGTTGCAGCATTTATTAGGCTCATTTGCATGAATTTTATTCTAATTGTTTTGGAATTGAACCTTTCTTAGTGTTGTTTAATAAATTTCATTGAATATGGCTCTAGTTGATCAATATCTTTCTTGAATTTAGTTTATCTGTTTCTATTTCATTGTTAATTAATCATTTTAGTTCACCATATGACAAAAATAAAAGAAATGATAAATATGTTTGAGGATGGGAAGCCCCCTCCCTTGGTTTAGTGGGTACTAGGTATGTAGTGTTTGAATTTATACTTTGTGTTAATGAAAATACTTTCATGGAACATTAGAGGGTTGAACAACCCTTTCAAAAAGCATCTCTTAAAGAGTTGTATAGTTGAAAATAAGGTGGGAATTCTCTTGATTTAGGAAACTAAAATGGTGGTCAACTTTTTCTCTTAGTGTTAAAAACATTTGGCCTTTTGTTGAGTTTTATGTTTGTTTGGTTAAAGGTGCTTCAATGGGCCTTTTCATCCTTTGAAATGATGTAGATTCATGGGGACCAAAGGACAATATTGTAAGAGCAGTCTCATGGTTTCTTTTGTTGACTTATCTTACTCCATTAAGTGCAATATTATGAATATTTATGCTCCTAACACTAAACCTGCTAGAAAATAGTTGTGGGATCATATTTTTGCTGTGGTGAAAGTTAAGCATGAATAAAAGTGGTTTCTTGGAGGAGACTTTAATACTCCTTTATTTACCTCAAAAAATTAGGAGGGTTCAAAGACTACTTTGAATGTATGGTTGATTTTACTAATGTTCTTTCTTCTATTCGTTTGATTGATATTGACCTCCAAGGGTCTACTTTCATGTGGTCTAATATAAGGTAGTGTAATAATCTACTACAGCTCAATGTAGACAAGTTTCTTATTTCAAATGTGCTAGTGTGAAAAGGGTACTTTATCTAACTAGTTCATTTCTTATCTAGTTCTCCACTAAAGTCCTCTTCACACTAAATTAATTTTACATAGGGATAAGGTGATTGAGCCTTTAATGAAATGAGTTGTCAAACCTCATAGGATGACAACACTTGTCATAATCTAGTTGCATCTATCTATACCCTCGACCTATGTAACCAAGGCATTTCCTTTGAAATCTCAATTCTCAAGATGAATATAGCTTTGCATTCTTGAGAGGAATAAAGTTTATTCCTTCACATATTTTTGGTTTTTTTTTTCCTTTAGTCATTAGTATCTTGGGGTAGGCTAGTTAGCAAATCTCATGTGGTATCAAAGCCAAATTTGAGTTGTGGTTTAGCAATTCTTTAGGAAATTTGAAAGTGTAGAGTTTTTTTTTTCAAAAACTAAGTATGCTCTTCTCTTGCATCCTTGGATGATCTAGAGAATAAGAAAAGTGTGAAGAAAACATTAGCTCTTGGGGGTTTCATGCATTGACTTGCCAATGGAAGGTTTTTTGAAGCTTCTTGGAGAGATTTTGAGCTCACCATTGAGTCTAGAGCAGTTGAGACGGTTAGATCTACCCTTTATTTTGCCTGAAATAGACACTAGAGGCCAAATCTACAACAATTTGAAGCAGGAGGTTCATTGCCAGATCCAACAAGGAGCCATCATTTCAAAGCATTTTGGGTCAAATCAAATATTGTTAAAAAGTTTGAAATTTTTAAAAAACAGAAAAAATTAAAAAATCAAATATTGCAAGTACAAGGTACCTGCCTATGCAAGACCTATACCTACAGGGGATCTACTTGGCAGTCATCCCATTAAAAGGCTTTGGCCTTTTCTTAATTAAATTTATAAATTCTTTTTTTATATGCAGAAAATCAAAACTCCTCCCTAAAAAATCATGCCACCGTGCTTCATGTTGCTCATCACTTCAGCCTTTGGGCTTTATAATTTTTTTAATATTTTAAAAAATATTAATAAATATAAACTTTTTAAAAAAGTTTGCCACATTTAATTCAATTTAATTATGTGGATGGAATTAATTTGGTTAAATTTTTTAAAAGATTTTTTTAATATTTTTTATGTTAAAAAATATATTGGAAATTTCGTCGACATTTTTTTAGGTTTTTAATTTAATGTTAAAAAATAATAATTTTTTAAATCCTTCGACACATTGCCAACACCACTAAATTTAGTGGGTTTCTAAATCTAGTGGTTCATTATTTTTATTTAGCAGGTTACTAAATTTGGCAGAGGTGTAAACTACTTGGAGGACATCTATATTTGGTGGACCACTAACTTTTTTTGGCAGTTCTGCTAAATTTGGCAGACTTTTTTTTGAAGATTTTTTTACCTCTTCTCCATTGCTCAGTTGAACTTTGAACGCTCATAACTCAGATTCTAGAGCTTCAAATTCAGTGTAATTTTTTTTTTTTTTTGGGCTAATTTTGAGTGCTCTATGCATTGGTGAAGACAGTTTTAGATTTTGGCGCATAATTTTTTTAGAAATTATTGATTCTCAGACAGAACACCTCACTGTTCTCATTTTGCAAACTTCAATGCTACATAACTTTTGAATACAACCTCAAATCAAGTTGATTCTTGTTTTGAAAGTGCATTATTTTTTGTGTACTTTGCATTGATGCTTTTTATTTCATATGAAATTGTAATGAATATATACTTTTAGTACATGCTCATTTCTTGAGGATTTGTAAAAGCATTGAAATCCAAAAATATGTAACTACATTGAACATAAAGTGTCAAAATCTTTTTTTTCTGGGGGGGTTTTTTGATTAAGTAAAGAAGAGTGGATCTCTTGTTGTCTTTGTGCTTGAACATCTCTCATACTTTGTGCTTTGTTTTTCATTCACTATGTATACATTTAAGTTTCTATTGCTCACACCCTACAACTACAACACATGGCATCAAAATGCATGAAATTCCTTAATGCAACTAGGATATACACCTTATGTTGAGAAGAAGGTAACTAAACCCACAAATAATAAGGAAAAACTACTCTTGATGTTTGAACATACAAAAGCTCTTGGTTGTCTACGGAGTTTATTTTTTCTTGATATAATGTTTCAGATTGAAGAATGTAAAGATTCACATGAAGCATGGGAAAAATTAAAAAAATTATCTATGGTACAACTGATGAAGTTCATAGTTATCAAATTAACAATGAAGTAATAAGTCTCGATCCAAAGTCTTTTGATAACATCCAGGATTATGTAACAAATTTCAATGACCTTAGAGAATAATGTAAATTATGTGGCTTAGAAAAGAAAGACATTCAACTTGTCTATCACACTCTAAACAAATGTGGACCTAAATTTGCATCTTTTGTTTCTAGCTTTCACACTCATATGTTGATAATGGAATCTACATTCACTACACCTTCTTTTGCATCATTTTCTAAAATGTTGATGCAAGCTTCTTTCAATGGTTCTTCTTAAGCCTTCACACTCAAAAGCTTTGATGGATGGTCAACCAAAGGGTTAGAAAGAATCAAGGAAACCTGGCAACAACAAAAAAGTAGTTCAAGAAGAAGTCACAAAGAGATCAAGCACAATCATTTTCAACAACAAAAGTTTACTCCAACTCCTCTTCAAAGGGGACTTTTCAAAAGAAGGAAAGACCAACTTATAGCTATTGCAAGAAACCTAGCCATGAGGAACATTATTGTTGTAAGAAGCAAATCAATGAATTAAAGCATCTCCTTAAAAAAAACAACATTAATTTCCCTTCTACCGCTCAACAAGCCTCTACTTCAAAATAAAGTAAAGGGAAAGCAACTACACTTGTTTCTATTGTTGATTCTTCAAAAGAGTGGATTCTTGACTCAGATGCATCACATCACATGGGTTCTAAATTAAAGAACATTTTTCTTTGTTGGAGTCTTGTTTTGTGCCCCACATTATCATCAGGGATGATTCTCCAATGGATGTAATTAGGAAGGGTTCAATTGATACTGGAAAGGGTACATTTGAGGATGTCCTCTATGTACTTGATCTGTCAACCAACCTTCTCTCCATCTACCAAATCACTTAGAATGATAGAAAAGTTGAATTCACTCCAGATTCTATCAACATCTGAAATTTTGAAGATAATGCACTCCTTGTAGTTGGTAAGGCCAATCATGAGTCTCGCTTATATGCTTTCTCTCATTTTTTATATGATCCACATTCCACTGCATTTCTCGCCCATTCAAATTTTGTGAGAAAACTATGGCATGTGTGGTTTGGTCATCTCAACTACTGCTATCTTCAGGAACTTAGCAAACAAAATATGGTCACAAGTCTTCCTCAAATCAATTTTTATGATGGTGTATGTTCAATTTGTACCTTGGGAAAACATCTTAAGGACAAGTTCAACAAAGGGAATGCTTGAAGGGCTTCAGAAGTCCTTGAATTGGTTCATAGTGACTTGGTGGGTCCTTTTCCATCATTATCTTTTAGTAAGGCTCATTTTTTTCTCACCTTCATTGATGACTATTCTAGATATACATGGGTCTACTTTCTTTGACACAAAGTAGAATTATTTAATAGATTTCAAGAGTTTAAGGCTCGTGGTGAAAAGAAATCTGGAAAGTGTGTCAAAATTCTTCACACTGATAATGGTAGATAATATGTGAACCATCAATTTGAGAAATTTTATGCTCTTGAAGGGATTTATTTTCAACATACGGTTACCTACACGGCACAAAAAATGGTGTAGTTGATAGGAAAAATAAATCCCTAAAATACATGGCTAGTTGCATGATCCACGCTCACTTCCTTGCACTTACGAATTGGGCCAAAGCTATCAACTATGCTTCTCACATCCAAAATAGAGTTCCACATAAGGAATTAAAGGGAATCACTCCCTTCAAAGCTTGGTGTGGTAGGAAACTTGTTGTGTGGCAATTTAGATTTTTTAGCTCCCTAGCATGAGCACATATTCCTTAAAAGAAGTGCAAGGCCTTGGAACCTTAGAGTCGACCTTGCATCTTTGTTGGTTACCCTAATAATGTCAAAGGATATTGGCTAATAGATCCTACAACACATGAGCTCTTCATTGAGTGGAGTGTGCATTTTGATGAAAGGTCTTCTAGCTCATCCTTTTCTCTTCCTTCTTCCATAGTGGATTTAGAGGATTCTAACATCGAGGATTTTCCTCAAGCTTCCTCTAGTCATTGAGTTGATCGTGAGATTTCCTCTTCCTGTTTAGAGAGTTCAGAATCTCCTCCTCCATCCCCTACCATGCCTCATTGAGCTTGTCAAACACTTGATTTTGTAGGAAATATTGTTAGGGATCCTTCAAATACTAGGGCTCGATCACAAAATCATGACACTCCACATTCCTACATCACCATAGCTTCAAATCCACAATCATTTCGTAAAGCTTCTAGTATTGCTAAATGGGATTTTGCAATGGAGGAAGAGTACAACTCTTTAATGAAGAATAAAATATGGGATCTTATTCCACTTTCTTAGGGAAGAAAATTGGTTCAATGTAAGTGGATCTATCAAACCAAATTTGCAATGGATGGCTCAGTTGGAAAGTATAAAGCATGACTTGTTGCCAAAGGTTTCTCTCAAGTACCAGGTATTGACTACACTGAGACCTTTGCCCTTGTTGCCAAAATGAACTCCATTCACTTGACACTTTCTATCTTTGTAGCTCATGGTTGGGTTGTACATCAAATGGATGTGAAGAGTGCATTTCTTCATGGAGATCTACATGAAGAAATTTAAATGGAGCAAACACAAGGATTCATTCAAGATTATTCACTAGTTTTTAAACTAAGGAAGTCTCTCTATGGACTCAAATAGGCTCCATGAGCTTGGTATGCCAAAATGGACTCATTTCTTCTCTCCATTGGGTTCTCCAAATGCCACTTAGATCTGAATGTCTACATCTTGTGGCAGGAGGATGCTCTTCTCTTCTTGGCTCTCTATGTTGATGACTTGATTGCCATTAGGAGCACTTCATCCATCATCTTCATTGTCAAGACTTCTTTGTGTGACAAATTTTCCATGACTGACTTGGTTCCCTTACACTATTTTCTCGGGATCGAGATCACTCAGACGTCTTTCATAATCTCTCTTACAAAATCCAAGTATGCTCTTGATCTTTTGTCATGTTTTCAAATGGTTGATTGTAAGCCTGCACTGACTCCCTTTCTATCTAGAGTTGAGCTTGAGGAAAAATGTTCCACACTACTAGTTGATGCTACTTTGTATTGTCAATTTTTTAGTAGCCTCATCTAATTGACCCACACTCGCCCCAAAATTTCCTTTGTGATTGGCATTGTTTCACGCTTCATGATGGAACCACATGAGCTTCATTAGAAAGCTACCAAATGCATCTTGCACTACATCTAGGGCACTCATTGATATGGGATTCACTATGTAGCACGCACAAGTTCATACTTACTTGGATACATGGATTTTGATTGGGTCGGTGATAGTGATGATTGTAAGTCCACCTATGGCTACAATTTTCAGTATGTTTTTGGTCCCATTTGTTGGCAGAGCAAGAAGCAGCATGCAATTGCTCTTTGTTCAATTGAGGCTAAGTATCAAGGGCTATCAATGCTGCAACTAAGGCTATTTGGCTTCAAAATATCCTCATTGAACTTAATATCACCTTTTAGAAGTCATCAATCATCTATTATGACAACCAAAGTGTCATCCAGATCTCAAAGAACCCAGTCCATTATCAACAAACCAAAAACATATACATTTTCTTCGGGAGCTTATTCATGAGCAATTCATTAACTTGTGATATTGTCCTACAATAGATCATGTTGTAGATATATTCACCAAACCCTTCACCAAGAGAAAGTATGTTCATCTTCGGTCTCTCTTGGGGCTGAGGGAAATCTCTTATGAGGGGGTCACTTAGACCTTCGTCATTCACTCTCATGGGAGGGAGTTTTTTCCCACTAGGTTTTATCCTTCTTTCATCATTGCAAGGTTATTATGTACATGGGTACCTCATCAAGCCTAGTAGTTGGGACCCATATTTTCATCTTTCCAATATATACTTCTCCCTAAGTTGCACTTAAGGGGGGTGTTAGTGTGAAAAGAGTACTTTATCTAACTAGTTCATTTCTTAGCTAGTTCTCCACTAAATTCCTCTTCACACTAGCTTAAATTTATATAGGGATAAGGTGGTTGAGCCTTTAATGACATGAGTTGTCACACCTCATAGGATGACAACACTTGTCATAATTTTGTTGCATATATCTCTCCCCTTGGCCTATATAACGAAGGCATTTCCTTTGTAATCTCAATTCTCAAGCTAAATATAGCTTTGCATTCTTGAGAGGAATATAGTTTATTCCTTCTCATATTTTTGGTTTTTCTCTCCTTCAATCATTAGTATCTTGGGGTAGGATAGTTATCAAATCTCATAAAATGGATGGAAACTTTTACCTAGAGTCTCTATGTCTACCCTACCAAGGACGGATTCAAATCATAATGCTATTTTTCTACAATTGGACGATGTCATGTCAAAAGTCCCTTACCCATGCAAGTATGAAAGTATGTGGGCCTCTCATCATTAGTTTATAAATATTATGGGAAAATGGTGAAATAACCCTTGTACATTTGGTACCCCTATTCTTCGATTTTCCAAAAAGTTGAAGATTGTCATTTAGAGAAAGTCAAAGGATGGAATAAGTTGTGTTTTGGAAATATCTTTCAAATAAAATAAAAAGATAAAATATCTTAAGTAAGTTCAAGAAAATATGGAGAAAGGTATGATTTATATGGATACTTGTGGAAAACAAAGATATTTTGAGTATCGAGTGGTACAGCCTTGTGAAAAATGAGATCTTCTAGAAACAAAAATCAAGATTTTAGTGGCTTGGCAAATGAGATAGAAATACAAAGTTTTTTCATTAGTCCAATTTAAAGCATGGGAGTAAAAACACCATTAGAACTTTGAGCCTTCAAAATGGGGCTACTCTCATGGAGGAAGAAGATATTGTAGATGCTTTTTTTCATGCTTTAAGGAAACACTAGCATATTCCAATCAGGATATGTCGAGCTTGGAGGAGATTTTAGATGCCATTCCTTAAATCTTGAATGATCAAGACATTGATGACATTGGGAAGGATATGAATTTGTAAGAGGTTAAATATTCTAATTTTCCTTTGGTGCTTACAAATCCCTCAAGCTAGATGGGTTCCCTCTCTCCTTTCAATATTTCTGGGAGATTATCTTGGAGGATCTCCTTATGGATGCGAGAGATTTTTGCATAATGGGAAAATTGTTAGGATAGCTAAACTCCACTTTTATTGCATTTGTTCCTAAGAAAATGGAGGCCTCTTCTATGTTAGACTTCAGGCCTATTAGTTTATGCAACACATTCTACAAGATCTTTAAATTGATTGTTAATAAACTTAAACTTGAAGGTTGATATTTACTAACCAAAAAGGGTTTGTTTTGGATAGACAAATTTTTATGTTATTTTGTCTACTAATGAATATATACATTATATCCAAAGTATAATAAAAGACCTGGTATTGTGCTTAAATTGGATATATCTTAGGACTATGATAGAGTGTCTTGGTCCTTTTTATTCATTGTCCTATAAAATTTTGATTTTAAAGGAAGGATCTTGAAACTTATTAAAACTTGTGTTACCAATACTAAATGCTTAGTGTTAGTTAATGGGGTTCCAAAGGGGTTCTTCTCCGATGATAGGGGACTTAGAAAAGGTGATTCAATGTCTCCTTATATGTTTGTATTATAGTGGTTGAAGTCTTGGGAAGAACACTTCAAGAGTTGATCAATGATGGTTTGTTGAAAGAGATTAAAGTTTCTTCCTCTCTACCTCCCACTTTACATCAACAATTTGTAGATTATACTATCCTCTTCGGAGTTGCCTCTTCTATGGAAGCTAATTATTAGAAAACTCTATTGTATGATTATGCTATATTGTCTAGCTAGTATATCAATTACAATAAAGCATGATCTACTTATTGATCCGCC
Source organism: Sequoia sempervirens (assembly GCA_007258455.2). Classification (NCBI taxonomy): domain Eukaryota; kingdom Viridiplantae; phylum Streptophyta; class Pinopsida; order Cupressales; family Cupressaceae; genus Sequoia; species Sequoia sempervirens. Next base: position 542,703,715 of record VDFB02000015.1, read on the forward strand.
TCTTAGAGATAGAATAATGAGAATTTTTGGCTATCAAATTATGAAACTTCCTACTAATTATTTGGGGCTTCCTTTATCTACTAAGAATCTTCCAAAAAATATTTGATTTGCATAGTGGAAAGGATGCAAAAAAAATGGTTGAATGGAAAGTAAAATCATTGAGCCAAGATACAAGATTGCAATTATTGAAAGCTTCTCTCCAAAATATCCAGATCTACTATCTTTGTTTAAAATTACATCTTACAGGGTGGATAAAATAGAGTAGATTCAAAAGAAATTATTGTGGTCTGGCATTGAGGAAAAAACTAGGATTTCCCTTGTTAGATGGGAAAAGTTTTTTAACTCTGAAAAGAAAGGTGGGTTGGGAATCAAAAGATTGCAATGGTTTAGTAAATCCCTTCTTGTTAAAATGTGTTGGAACTTCATTTAAAGCAATAAATATTGGGGAATTATCATTAAAGCTAAATATTTGAATGATTTGGGTATTGTTGCTTCTTCTCTTCCTTTGGTATTCCCTAGGGTTCTGTTGTTTGGAACAACCTACCTTAAGTCAAAAAAAAAATTAAGAAAGGTTTATTTTGGAGAGTGGGAGACATGAAAAATAATTTTTGGAATGACCATTGGCTTTATGGTCTAACTTTTTATTCTCATCAAAATTTTGATCAAATTAAAGAAATGTTTGTTAGACAAAATGGTGAAAAGCTCCATAGATATATTGATTATAATGGTAAAAAACCTAAGTGGAAGAATTTTGGGGAGCAAATTGTTAGAAGAAGAATTCTAAGAAGTGGAACGCAGAAAAGGTAGCATGAATACATTGAGTAGTTAAGGCAGATAATTGGAGAATGATAGTTTTTCTCCTTGAATCATAAAGATGAATGTTTCTAGGTTAGGAATCCATTTAGCTCCTTCTCTATCATGTTAGCTTACTCTCTTATGGTTAACATGAATGAGGATCATTCTTTTAATTGGAATATGGTTTGGAACAATAGATTACTTCCTAAGGTTAGTTTTTTTTGGTGGGAAGCTATGCACAAAAAAAATATTTCTATTGACAATTTAAATCAAAGAGATTTCAAATGGTTGATAGATGTACTCTGTGTTACAAGGAGAAGAAAACTGTAGAACACATCTTCTTCCACTTTTATTTCTTAAAAGAACTTTGAACTAAGGTGTTGCATAACCTTTTCTTTGATTGGATTTTTTCTAAGTCCGTAAGAGACTTTGTTACCTCTTGGCTTGGGAGTTTCTCTTTCTCTCATAAAGTGATTCTTGAATTTTGGAAGAAGATTCCTACTTTTGTCTCTTGGGGTATATGGAAAGAAATAAAAATACTTTCAAATAAATTTCAAGAAACAAAAAATATGTCTTCTAAAGTATTCAACATAAACCTAAAGGATCATATTAATTATTTAAAATTTGGTTATGCTAATAAGCTTTCTTCTTATATTGAACTTGGGATTAAGAGAATTGGGGAGTTACTCGGGATCTTACTAAGATCAATTGTGGAAATTACTTTTAAGGAAGTGTTAAATAGAAACCACCTAATAAGGGTTAGATAAACTTGAATTTGATGGTTTCTCAAAAGGAAATATAGGTGATGTTGTAGTTAGAGGAGTTATAAGAGATTAGCAAGGATTCCTGATCAAGAGGGGTATGGTAAAAATATTGTTCAAAAAACCAATAATGAGGTAGAAGCTACTGCTATCTAGTGGGGATTAACAAGAAGCAAGAAGAAGGGTTATCATAATGTAGAGATTGTTCAAGAGATTTAAATATGATTATTCAAATCTTGAAAGGTAATTTGTTATCTCCTTGGAAGATAAGAAACATGATGGATGACTACAAACCAATGATTATGGTGCTCTCTAAAATAAAAATTTATCATATTTATAGAGAAGGAAACTTGGTTGTTGATGTTGTTTCTAACAAAGGGTTTTATTTTCATGATTGGAAATATTGGATTTACTTCAATCTCCCACACAAATTTAAAGATACAATGTCCAACAAAAGACAAAATTTAAATGAGTCCAAGTAAGCCAATTATTTTTTTATCTTGTTTTGGGTTGAAGGGTGATGTGGCCTTCAGCTAGAAAGATTGTCAAATATTGTATGAGGTGGAAAGTAAAATTGCTACAATGGACCATTTTCCAAATGAAGAAATGAAGGGTAAAATATCTTATCTTACGATTGTGATCTTATTCATATTATCCAAATGCTTGTTTTGGATTTTGTTAATTATTTCCCCCATGTGTGAGGTTAAGTCTCAAGGTATAAGTGTGAAAGGAAATAATAAGAATTATTTTATGAGTGAATGAGGGAGAATTAATGATGGGAATGGTACTTTCGATGAGACAATCCATGAAAATGGGTGTTTGTTGGGACATCATAGAGCTAACTTTTATAAGGAAAGGTGGCATCCCTTCAATATTGTTTTGATTAGGGGTAAAAAATGGGTTTTGAAGGGGCTCAGAACCCTTTACAAAAGACAATAGCTAAAACTCAAGATAACAACAATAAGCATAAATAAGCCCAACAACAGTAAGCTGCTAAATAAGATAACTCACATACCACTAGCAGCCCAACAACAACCACAAATAGATAATCAAGACATCATAGGCTACAAAAGACACACAAGGATGGGGCCAAAGCCCAGATACAACCTATTTTTATTTTGAACCAGAAACCCCACCCAAGTTTTGACTATAAAAAACCACCATAGCAGCAATCAACCATCTGCTCATAAACAACAGACCATACCATAACAAAAGAAAAGGAATTTTAATGGTAAAAACCACCATTAAACCCAACCTCCTAATCAAAAACACTAGCACACAAGAGGAGAGACACCCCTTGAAGCTCCTAAGCGCACTAAAAACCAACTCCAAATCCACCTCAAGAGGACTGAGCTCCCCTCTATAGGATAGGATACTATGAAAACCCAAAAAACCAAGAGCACACCTCTTCAACAACCTTGGCCTCCACCTCAATAGGAGCACCACCAGAGGAAACCAGAAAAGAAAACAACCATCCACATCCAACACACCCACCTCCAACTCAATAAGAAGTGACTCATGACCATCAAGATTTATCTTTGTCTCAATATAAGACATAGTGCACAGGAAATGGAAGAGATTCAAAGCTCTAGAAAAATGGGGAGCCACACCATCCTTTGGTTGAGCATGTAGGAGCTCCAAGAGAGAGATCGCACCCAAACCAGCAGGAAACTCCAAGGGAGCAAGAGGGAAAGGCTTTCCACTCCACCAGCTCCCAACAGGCACCACTAAAACACCATCAAACAAAAACAAACTCTAAGAGCCTTGCAACACAAGCATGTGCCACACCTCCAACAGTGAAGGCTTATCCTGAACATCCAACGAAGCCAAGCAGATCCTTCTCTTAGCAGGAGAAAGAAAGGGCTTCTCCAAGCCAAGAGAAGATCCACCCCTTCCAATCTCAGCACCAAAAGCCTTAAGAGGAGAAAAGCCTCCTCCCAACACACCATGAGAAACATCAACCACACCCAACCAAACAAAAGGAAGACCCAAAAATAGAGAGCTCCTCCAAGAGAGGACCTAGGACCAAGAACAAACGATAACCCCCTTTGAGAAAGATAGCCAAGTCAACCACAAAGGGTACCCAAAAGCTCTGAACCCAAGAAGAACCAGAGTAGCACAAGAGGCCAAAGAGACCCTACTTCCAGTAGTCACCACCGAGACTTCATCTTCAGAAACACATTCCTCAATAGCAAAGAAACCCCACAAAAGGTATCCAAAATATCTCAAAGAGAGCCCGAGAAACAAAAAGAGGCTATGGTCAAACAAACCAATAATCTCAAAAGAGAGACCATCCCTTCCCAACACCGCACCAAGAAGCACAAACATGCACTGCTCAGAAGAACTGCCATGACCACAACAACGCCAAATCAACAAGATAAGGCAAGCCCACCAGAGAAGCGCAACAAAATACACTCCAAGATAGGAGCCCATCACCGAAGGGAAGAGAACCACGAGCCAGAGAGGAAAGGCCTGGGCCATAAGGAAAACACTAACAACAAAATGCCAGCCACCAAAAGCAACACTAACGGCTCCAAAAGCGATCCCCAACCAACACAACCAAGAGAAGAGCGAAGACACACAACTGGCTCCAAATGGGAAGAATGCATCTCCCAAGGCATCCAAGAGAAAGACCCCAAAAAAAGCCAGAGCCTCCAACAAAAACCCCAGATGAAAGGCAGCCAAAAAACAAAGAGCTCTCAAAGCATCTTCGCCATCTCCAATGTCACCAACCTTAGAGGAGTATCTATTCCCACCCATCTGCTCCATTCGAACAAAGAACAGGCTCCTCCTGCTCCAACTTGCAGCACCCAAAGAACAAGATGCCAGAAGCCAGCGAATAGCACCATCTACATCATCATCCTCCCCACTCCCACCCTCCTCAGAAATCAAACCCCCACTCCCACTTGAATAGCCACTCCCGCTCATCACCTCTTTTTTTGGTAAACCAATGTTATTCCTTGTGATTTGATTCAATATAATTTTTAAATTTGTCTCTTGTAATAGAAGGGATTCTAGGATTATTTATTATGGGATTGATAAGAATAGTATAATGAGGAAAATGATGGGGGGGGCTCGTAAAAGAACTTAGTCATAATTGTATAAGGATTTGATGCAAAATATCGAGCTCTGGGAGCTATTTGAAAAAGGGGGTTGCTCACATTTCTTCAAGGCTATGAAAGGGAACACTAATAAATTAACCTCTAAATTTGTCAATTCCTAGGATCAAGGGTTTGTATCTATCAGGGAGTATGATTCTAGTTCATGAAAGAATTAATCACCAAAGCCACTATTATAAAGTGTGAAGGAGAGCATATTCAAAAAAAGATTAGTAACAATTATGACAAATTCATCAATGCCTTCTTTGAGAAAGGGGAATAGATGGTGAAATTCCATAATGGATACAATAGAGAAAATTACCAACATCATGGGGATTAGTATGTCTACATATAACAAATATTTTACTTTGGAAGGGAGATTTCATACTATTCACGATTAGCACTTTCTAATTTTAAACCATATTCAACATGGCTTAAGATAAATCCCCCTTTTTATCTACTTTCCTCTCTTGAAAAATATATTGTGGATGGGGCATGTCCTCTACACCAAGGCTTAATTATGGCCCTCTATAAATCTGGCCTCTTTTTTATTTTGAAGAAAAACCCAATTCTTAAGAAAATCAATGTTAAGATGCAAGAGATTGAACCACCTCCTCCTCTTGCAAACGTTGTGAAAGGAAGCATTAGCTCAAGTACGAGGTCTAGGTGGAAAAAGGCCATTAAAAGAAAGGAGTTGTTTTATGGGCTAGATTTGATAATTTTAACCTTACTCTACTAGAGGACCTTCTTATCATTTTCTCTGATAAAACGAAAGGGTTTGTCAAAATTGGTTGCAAAAATTCCTCACAGTCCTTTGGTAAAAATTGTATTGAAATTGATTGCTTGAAAACCCTAGATGCCACCCCATCAAAAGGAAAGCCCCTCCTCCAATCAAATCTAAAAAAGGAAAAAAATGAAAGTCAACTATATTATGGAAGATGGGAGACCCATCAATATTTCAAATGTCTAAGGTGAGTTGCATGTTAATAAGGTGAGTTGCATGTTAATCTGAACCTAGAGTAGAACATCTCATTGTATGTTGGGGATCATAGATCCACCAGGTTTTCCAAAGTGCTTATTGTGGGTACCTCTTAGACTACTAAAGGGAAAATTTTCATTTCTTTCTTGTATAAGGATGAGGACAACTACACGGATGAGGATTTTCTCCCTAATTTTGAGGATATCTTTGAGGATGATATCCATAGTATGGATTGGGAGGAGTACCTATAGATTGGGGTTGAGGAAGAGCAATGTGGGGATGTTGAGGTAGATCTTGGTGATGATGTTGAAGAGTAGTTTTATGAAGAAGAAAAGGAGGACACTGAACCTAAAGGCGAAGAAGATGATGATGAAGAAGGAAACAAGGATGATGAAGATGGAAACCCAAAGGAGGATGAAGAGGTAATTTTTTTTATTTGGGTAAATAAAAAGATGTTGTCGACAAGGGTGACAGAGATGACATAATAGAAAGTGAGGACTCTCCTAGTTCTGTAAGATCTCAACTAGAGACTTTACAAACAAAAGTCAAGGAAATGGAGAGTAAGATGAAATCTAGCAATGACATAATCCATAGAATGGAATCAACCATTTGAAATCTTACTTCTATTACTCAAGACATAATGTTGGAATTTATAATGGGCATTGTCTCCTAAAATTCAAAAATCAATAAATAAAGAAAGAATCAAGGAAAAGACAAAGGCCCTCAATTGGATAAAGCCAAAAATATAAAAGGGAAAAGGTCTAGGTCAAAGAATATTGGGAGGAGTCACTTGAATCTTTGTAGGAGAACTAGAACAGGTAATCAAATATTGTGCTTGGGTCCCAGGTGTTTTTTCCTTTAGTTATTGTTGGTGAATAGTTTCATTTCTTTTGGTTTTCTAGTTTTTAGTTGTTTTAGTTTTGGAAAGCTTGCATGTCTTGTTGTTATTTTGGTGGCATGGATGCCTTTTCTAAAGTTTTTGTTTAAGTTATTTTTTTTCTAAACTCTAAGGTCAAGGCCTTTTTTCCCTACTAATCTAATCAAAAACATAATATTGTCATATTTTTCCCAAAATTAATAATTTGGTCACTTTCTTATCTCCCAATTTGTTGCACTCACCTTTTATCAATATACACACATACTTCAATACATTTAGCTTGATTATCTATTTCTTATGGCTATCCATGCATTTACTCCCAAAAAAATCACGTATGCCTTGATTTTAGGACTTCTTTGTTCCAAGACAATTTTATAGGTACAAGATCAATTTTAGGCCCATGAAAATTACCCAGGTTAAAACTTAAATATTCATATTCAATTCTAAAGTTTCTATCCCTTTTTTGTTAGTCATTTTGAGTCATATAATCACATGCTTATGTGATTCATTTTTATTTCCTCACATTTAGATGTATTCTATCACATTTATTTACCATCATATTTCATTTAATCATTCATATTAAAGGAGCACACTAGGATTATTTCCATTGGAGCACTAAAATGAATCTTAGAGCATTTAAATTACCAAGGCTTGTTTTATTTGACCATTTATACAACTTAAATAATGAGGGTTGACTTAGGAGAACATGTCCCCTTATGATATTCTAAGAAATCATCTAAAGATATTCATAAGTATTGCTAGTTCAGATAGTAGAGAAAATACAAGTGGACTTGATGAAACAAGAATCAAGATTGCACACTAATCTAGATCATTTCTAGATTCAAAGGTCTAACCCATTTCTACAAAAGTGTCTCAACCCTACAAACTTGATAAGTATTGCTAGTTTAGATAGTAGAGAAAATACAAGTGGACTTGATGAAACAAGAATCAAGATTGCGCACTAATCTAGATCATTTCTAGATTCAAAGGTCTAATCCATTTCTACAAAAGTGTCTCAACCCTACAAACTTGACCCTTCGAAGTGCAAGCTAACTATTTAGATGATTATTTTCTTCATGTCTAAACACTATAATAAATCTTAAATATTATTAAAAATACACAAATCCTAAATTTAATATTAATAAGGGAAAATATTTCACCCACCATGAAAACTCTTAGCATATCTTTTAGAATGTAGATTTTTTGCTCGAAATATATACGTAATGTCATGATTGTATAGGTGTTTGTGTATCATGAATGCCACCAATTCCTAGGTCATGTTTGTTGAGTTGTCCCCCGATAGTTATCAATGTTTGAATTATGGGAAAAACTTAAATCTAGGGTCAATACCATGAACCTCATGGTGTACTAGAAAATGCTATGATTCTTTCAATTTATAGGTCATGATTATGTGGCTAAAGGATACCATTGAGGGATAGATCATTTCAATTGCAATAATCCTTGGAGTAACAATTGATGATTGTAAAGGAAATAATTAAATATATAGGATAAATGATTGTATATCTGATTATATAATAAATAAAAATATAATAATAAAAGACATTGTTTATCTTGAAATTAGAAAAAGGAGTTGAAAATAATTTTGCATTTTTCTTTGTAAGTCTTGTTAATTGAGTAAATAATTTGGTAGAAAATTTGAAGGCACATGTTGAATGTTTAAATGGCTGATAAAAATGTGATTATGATTATGCTAAGTTGTTGAAACTAAATACAATAAAGTGTTGGCTTTAGCTAGTGCAAGAATTAAGATTCTTGCATTTGAGATGTGAGGGTCAATGTGGCTAATATACCTAGCGCAAAAGATGATATAGTGACTACTAGGGGATCCTTTGTGATGGAAGACACTACAAAGTTGTGAGATCCAATAATAATTAAAATGAACTAGGAATGATATTGTTTTATATAAATATCCTAAGTGAACAATTCAAATATTTCAAAGCAATAGTCAATAAATAATGACTAGTACATAATTGTCTTATAATCACAATTAATTTTGAAATTAGACAATGTTCATGAAAATTACACCTTTAACCCTCAAAAATATACTTAAGACACCCACACAAAATAACACAAAATAAAAATTAATAATATGAAATACACTTGTAATCCTTAAAATTATAAATTTATCAAAAACCTTCTCTTTCATAATTAATTTAATTTTAATTAACACACTAATATAAATTCAAGTACTATATTAACATTTGAAAATGAATTAAGAATAATTATAAAATTAAAATTAAAAAAATTAAAATTTTCATAAATACATAAAAAATAAAAAATTATCAACTACAAAGTTCTTAAAATAATTTTCCGAAAAGATAATGATAATATAAATAAATTTAAAAAAGAAAACAGTAATTAGCCTTTATAAGAACAATAAGCTCCTATACTTTCCCTTCCTAGTCTAAAATACATTCATTACACATTACATGATTTTCACATTCATTGCATTGATAATGATCTACAGCGTTTTTGGAGCATATGGTGCAGCTACGAGATCCATAGCGTAAAGATATTGGAAGCATAAGATGCTGAGGATGATGTTTGGAATGAATTATCCCGTCTTTCCTTTGCCCCTCCAAAAATTGGACACCTTCAGTCGGCAGCTTTGAGTCATTCTCAACACACTGCAAGACTGCCTCTACCACCTCCTTTCCTCCCCCACTCACCATCTCCCCCTTCTCATCCACCACTATTACTTGTATCTTCCATTCCATATGACTCCCACTCTCTGCACTAATAATGCACTAATAATACCACACACCAGTTTTCTCACGTGTACTATCTTTTCGTCACTCCCCATTCTTGTTAAATCGTCATACAAATACTTCATGTGCTCCCAAAATCTGTATGCTTCCATTTGTGAGATGCTGGGTGTTGGAGAAGAGAGATTCAGAGAGATTTGCGGGATTTGTAATTATCTATATCTTGAGCTATTTATGGAGAGTGCATGAATTGTGGGATTTATCTTAATCTGTGCCTGCCTAATTAAAGGCTGTTGTAACTCTTTATATGTAGATTCGTTGTAATCTCCAGATACACAATGAATAATAATCCCTCTCTCTCTCTTCTCCCGTGGACGTAGGCTACGGCCGAACCACATACCATTTGATTGTCTGTATGTTCTTTTAATAGCTTCTTCACTGGGAATGGTGCTCTTCTTCTTCATCTTCATTTCCTCCCCATCTTTGTAAGAACATCTTTTATGCCAAATATAATAGAGTTGAAAATGACTTTTCAACTTTGTGAGAGCATCCTCTAACTCAGCAGCGAACTCCAACATCTGATCTGCTAAGCCTACGAATACCATCATTTTTTCTCCACAGGGCGAACCCCCCTCCACCTGGCCGTTTCAGGAGAACAAGAAAAAACAGAAACAAAATTAAGTGTTCAACGTGTACGCTTTCAATGGAATCTGCGCAACTACTGAGCGGATTAGATAAATAAATACTTAAACCGCTTAACGTCACCTTTGTTACCTTTGTTTGAGAGAAGGGTAAGTTTTGAAGAACAAATTGCTTGCAGTTAAACGCCATCTCCCATTCTGATATTCTGAGTTCTTCTTCACGACCCTCGGAAAATGGAAATGCCTCCATTCCCCACCTTTCGATCATCTGCCATGCATTCTTGTTGGAGATTCTTCCTTTGCCATCCACCACCATCACTCTCGCACGCGACCACGGGAAATTTAGTAAAGTAAAGAAGTGTTCTAATGACTGTTTAATCAACTATGGATTAGGGACCACAGGCCATGGGGCATCTGCAGCAACTCTTTCGAACTTGGCCCTTTCTCTCTCATCACACAGTCCAATCCATACCACTTCTACGAGATCTTGATGGCTGCCTTGCATCTTCGTATACATGTCATTCAACGCTGAATAGCTTGGAATCATGTGCATCATTGGGCTTGTATGGAGAAGTAATATCACTTTTCCTTGTAAATCAAGGATCTTCACATACAATTTTTTGTCGAAATTTTAGGTAGTGACACCGATTTGCATAAACCTTTTGATTCTTAATAAAAGTTAGATTTTGAGAAACCAAAAAACATTGAAATACCTGCTGATTTTTCTTGAGGAGGAAATCTGTTTGCAGGACTGCTCTTAGGATTTCAACATTGCTCCCCCTCGGAGCATTTACGAGAAAAGCCGAATCATTTAATATATACGAGACATCTTCCCATACGAACGGACATTTTATTCCTTTTACTTCTAAACCATCTCTGCTTCTGAAAACAGAGGTACCTCTTCCATAGATTTCGGGGAAAGTAGCAGACACCTTATCAAAGAAGAAGTCGGTCTTTGAGCTTGAAGGTGTATAAGCCACGATTCTATCTGTCACCTCAGATGGTAGTGCACTGAAATGTCTACCGGCATATATGATTGACAACGCTCTTGAGTTCAGTTCTAGTTGTTGCATACTTTTTTCAATTAAGTTGCCATCTATTTGAGAGCGACTAGACTTTTGAGTATTGAGGGTATCATCAGTTCTAATAATGAAGATGAGAGCGGAGGGTGGTGGAAGAGAGGATGAATAGAAGGGGCGTTCATGAATGTCAATCAGTAGACCTTCTTCGTCAAATATCTTTGGTATCATTACCTTCAACAACAAAGCATTCCGTCCCCGCCGTGTTTCCTGCATTGCAAGACAAGCAACGGGAAGATCAAATCTTTCGTTCACTGCAAATGAAATACATTAGATTTATTAGCTATAATTAAGAATCAACTGGAGATTCAGATAAATCACCACTCTTTACCTGTTGGTTGATGCTGCTGAAGTGCTTCTTGGATAAGACTATTCTTAGTTTTTTATTTATAAATAAATCAGAGTGTTTTAGAGAAATCAGTTTGCTCCAAATGGCATTTATTTTTGGGATTGCTTTATAGTTTGCCAGCATGCATTCAGTTTCTGCGTTAGCGCTCCTTTATCAGTTTGATTTGCTGTTTCTAGAGTTTCAAGTATGCCTTCTAATTTTTTTTAATGAAATAAAGCAGACGGCTTTTCTCTCCTATTTTTGGAGTTACCTTGTGACTCTATAAAATGGTTAATATTAAATATAACTCAGATGAACAGTTAAAAAGTTAATTTTAAAAAATAATAATAATATTTAATGAAATGTAATATTATTAAATAATATTTAAGTAGAGTGTTATAAAAGATTCATTCATAATCTGTGTTATTCTTCACTCTTCAAATTTTTTGAAGAATTTCAGAGAGAGCGGGAGAGAGCAGGACATTAGGAAATGTCCTTTAGCCATCCTCCAACTGAGGAAATGCAGAAATGTTCTAGAAGGCATCCCTAAAATTGGGGATGGCAGGAAATGTACAACATTAGGAGATGTCCTCTAGCCATCTTCCAACTTAAGAAATGCAGAAATGTTCTAGAAGGCATCCATAAAATTGGGGATAGCAGGAAATGTACAGGGGTGTTTGGCCATCTCCAAGCTAGCTGTTTTTTATAATATTTTAAAAAAAATAATTTATAATATTAAATAAGGACTGTTGGATATTTCATAATAGCTTTATAACAACAGTACAACATGGCAAGCATTATAACAGCAGCAATAAATATATCATGATTCAGATGTATAATTAAAATTAATGATATAAGCTATATAACAGTTATCACTAACAGCAATAATTTGAATTTCTGATTTTATTGTTCAAAAAATTTGATATGGTATTAGAGTCAATCATCATTGTCAGTTACAAAAGAGATTAATGATGCATTTGCCATAGTCTAATACAATGTGATATTGTGTGAACACTGTATCATGTGAGAAGTATAAACAAACAATTTTGTCAGTTACAAAAGAGATTAATGATGCATTTACCATGGTCTAATACAGTGTGATATTGTGTGAACACTGTATCATATGAGAAGTATAAACAAACAATTTTTTTTAGAATATGGCATGGAGCTTCTACAAACTATCATCCAACACCATTTTAACATTGTTATCTTATATTACTGCTGCCATACTGTAGAAACTTGACTCTTTATATATATTTAAAATTTTATTATATATTGTCATCCCTGACGTCCCCAAAAAAACACCCCCATACTGCCATCTCCGAAACGTGTCCCCTGTTGTCATGGCATCCCCATCCCGGAAACGCCAAAGAGAGCTCATAAAGAGAATATTCAAAATTAATACAGTATTTTCTGCATATGCTGATTGTAAAATTTTGCTGAATGACGTAACAGGTTTGTTGTATAGCATTACAGCTCTATTGTAAGTAATTGTTTAGTATTTATTTCCTATGGTTTAAGCTTGTATTTATTATCCTGAATATTATGTGCTGATTCTACTATTAAATTAGTTTTTACCTGGATTAAAAGAACAATGAATTCATTTTAAAATCTTCATTACCTCCCAAGAGGAGTCTGTTAGCACCACAAAATGCCAATCTTCTTTCTCCCTTTGCACTTCTACCCACCGTTGGATCATCTTTTCACTTCGTGAAATATTTAGGCGCCACAAGCTCTGAACAGACCCCACATTGTCCATCCATTGTTCACCCAGGCTCTCACAATTTGACAGATCTAATTCTATTATTGATGTCAGGCAATGAAAATTACTAGAAAGCTCCTCCAACTTAGAGCACATTGATAAATCCAAAACTTTTCAAGCGTCCAAGCTGACCGAAACAATCAGGAAGTTTGGACAGGCTTTTGCATCTGGACAATTTCAAAACTTCTAATGCCCCAAGGCATCCAAAGTCGCTGCACAATTCCTGTATACTATCACAACCTGATAATTCTAACCTTTCCAAACAGCCAAGTTTTCCAAAACCTTGAGGTAGCCCTGATAAGCTCTTGCATCCACACATCCTTAATCCTCTTAAACTTGCCAAGCAATGAAAGTCATCGCACAATTCTTGCAAACTTTCACATTCATCTAAGACTAATTCTTCTAGGCAACTGAGTCGACCGAAGCCGATGGGAAGCACCTTTAAGCTCCTGCACCGCTCCAATGACAGACTTGTCAACGTTGTGAATTTGCAAATTTCTTCTGGCAGATCGATCAAACTTGAACACCCAGAAAATGATATTCTACTCTTCCAGAAAGACAACTCGCAAACCCTGTGTGGAAGACTAGTCAACTTACTACAACCCCTAACATCTATAAATTTTAAGGATGGTAGGTTTTCAAGCCCTTCTGGTAGCTGAAGGAGATTAGAGCAATTGGATAAGTTCAATAACTGTAATGATGATAGCTTCTTGAAATCGCATGGGAGCTCTTGCAAACTTTTGCAACCACTCAAACCAAGCACAGAAAGGGAGCATAGTTCTCCAAATCCTTCTTTTAACCGCATTAGGTCATCACAGCTGCCTAGATACAACTCTTGTAGTGATCGGAGCTTCCTAAATGTCCATGGTAGTTCCTTCAGACCTTGTATTTTTGACAATCTCAGCTTCTGCAGACTATACACCTTCACAAAATTTGACACTTCTTTGATATTAAATCCTCTCAAGTCCAAATGTTTCAATTTAATAAGATGCCCAAATTCTATAGCTGCATGTAAATTGGCCCCATCATTTCGCTCACTCCTATTAAGTTTGAGTACTTGTAGACTACAGAAATTCTGCAACGAAAGAGAGAGAGCTAATGAACAACATTAAAAAGAAAGACACCACCATTTTTGAACTTTTTTTTAATCTTTGCAAAAAAAAAAAGGTGAGAAGAGATGGCAACTTGCCTCGGGCAGACTCCAAGTTTCATTCTCCTTGAAAGAAAAGTCTATGAAGCTTAAGTTATCAAGCTTCAATATATCAATAGCAAAATTTGGCACCCATTCAGCTTGTAGGAACCTCAGCTCATCAAATCTGTTACTGCATTGTCCGCTAACAATTGTGTTGTTTCCCATAGCAAATACTCGGAGAGACCAGCTCATAGCGTCTAATACTTTTGCAGATACATGAAAAGGCTTGTAGTTGTCTTTTAGCCAAACTCCTTTTATTTGGTCGAGATGCTGTATATTCAAAACAAAAAAGGAAAGAAAGAAAACTTATGAATCTTAATGTAGTTTACCAATCTGACTGAAAATTATAAAATTTCAATCTTTAAATATTTCAATAGAAATCTTCATACCTGTTGTGACCTAATTCACACCTCACCCCATTGCAAATGGGGACCCTAGTAGTTTGTTTTTTAGGGTTTTGTCTTTGCATCTCGGTTTTGTCTAATCTTCGGTGGGGTTTAGGGTTTTGAAATTTTGAACGGTCACCCGAGTAAAGTAAGAGAAATTGAGCCTAGATCACCGTGCAAACGTCATCATCATGCTTCGAGAACCCAAGAGACAAGGATCGACTGTTGTTTTGGTCAATTCCGACATCTCCTACTTTTTGGGGATTGCACCTCCGGACCCCCTATTTTTTAGGACCTACTTTTTTGGCACTTTTGAGCAATTCTGAGATCCCTATTTTTTAGGGGCTATTTTTAGAAAGTTGCTATTTTTGGAAAGTTTCTATTTTTTGTCAGGGTTTCTATTTTTGGAGGGTCTCGAATTTCGAAAATCCACTCAGAAGTTCGAAAAACTCAACAAAACTCTCAGAAAATCGATTTGAAAATTTTATGAATTCATGGTGAAAATTCTAAAAAACGTTAAAAATCTGGAAAAATCATTGGAAAAATCACAGAAAAATGGTGAATAATCTAAAAAATCAGTCAACAAATCAAAGAGAATAGTGAGAAATCTGAGAAATTCATGAATAAATCTGAGAAATTCATGGAGGAGACTGAAATTCATGATCAATTTGCCTAAGTATGGAGTCCAACCAGCATAGAGAAGGAAGAAGTTAATGTCAAAAGAGCTTCAGCCAGAAAAGATGGCAAGGATATAAGCCAAGTCCGCCCAACAATGGCAGGGATGAATGCAAAGTCCGCCCTTGAACAAAAGTTGAGATGGCAAGACATGAGACTAAGTCCGCCCTTGAATGGCATGAAGGTATGGCAAGTCGGCCTTGGAAAAAATGAAAGGATGGCATGGCAATAGGTGAAGTCCGCCCAGCCTTGGACAAAATGAAATTGCATAAACTATGAGCAAGTCCGCCCTTGAATGGCAAGGAGATAGATGAAGTCCGCTCCAAGATGGCAAGGAAATTAGGCAAGTCCGCCCTTGGACAAAACATTGAGTGGCATGAAAATTGATGAAGTCCACTTCAAGATGGTAAGTAGATGAGTGAAGTTCGCCCTTTGCCAAAATGTGAAGTGGCATGGAAACAAGTGAAGTCCGCCCTTAGCCAAAAAGGTGAAGCGGCTAAAGCATAGCCAAGGAAAAAATTAAATGGCTTGGACTAAGGCTAAGTCCGCCTTGAGAGAAGAATGAATGGCATGAAATCAAGTGGAAATTCGCCATACTTGGAGAAGTAAGAAAAAATTTACAATTTTGCCTAAGTATGGACTTTGGAAAATAAAAAAAATGCTTGGCCTTGAGAAAATCCGCCATACTTGGAGAAATATTTTTCTAAGTCTAAAACATCTTGCCAAATGGCTTAGGAAGATGGAAAGAAAATTATGGCGAAATAAAATGGACGGAAAGAAAATTATGGCAAAGAAAATTGGAAGAAAGAGATTTATCCAAGGCAATGGCAAGGAAAATTTTGGAAAATTAAATATTGCCTTAGATAAAAAATAATAAATGCCATAAGACGAAGGGGTTGGAAATGACACATAAAATAATTATTTTAATTATTTTAATTTTCAACACCCCAAAGAGATAAGCTTTGAAAATCAAAATTGGAAAAAGACAAGAAAGAACTTTACTGAACTAGCGTTGGATTTGGAAACTTTCCCAGAGATCGTCGTTGAAGATAAAACTTGCCATTCAGACGCTGAGTGCAAGCCAAGTTCAGACTCAATTTAATGGAAACAATTGAAATTTGCTAAATGGGTCAAT
The DNA here is from genome assembly GCA_007258455.2 of Sequoia sempervirens. Taxonomy (NCBI): domain Eukaryota; kingdom Viridiplantae; phylum Streptophyta; class Pinopsida; order Cupressales; family Cupressaceae; genus Sequoia; species Sequoia sempervirens. Next base: position 542,720,149 of record VDFB02000015.1, read on the forward strand.
TTTCTCATCTTTAAAATTGAATTCACTTCTCATTTTTACAATCATTCAATTTTCGAAAGAAAAGTGTGAGAAGAAAGTTTGTCTAAGGCACGAAAGTTGAGAAAGGTCTGAAGCAAGAGAAGCAAATTTGTACCAGCTGGCACTATGATTGTGATTGTTTCATTTGTCCAGAAGAGCCAGGCAGATTTCTTTTTTCCACTTCATTTTGGCACAAACAACTTCGTTAATTCTTTTATTTCCAGCATAATTCTTCACGAAGTTTGATTTGACAACTAGCTGGAATATTTTTCGAGTAATTTAAATTTTGAATTCTAATTATTCTCTTTGTTTCTTCTTGCAGATTTATTTTCAAGAGAGTAAAAATGAAGTTTGCCAGCAAAGGTGTGCAGCTGCAGTCAAAGATTAAATCCAAATGGGAGCATATCGTGGACACCAACCTTGGCCACGTTGACTTCGACGATTTCAGAGAAAGAATGTACGAAAGTGATAGACATTTGCCTACGCCGATTGCAAGAAGAATGATGCGCAACGGAATTGTTCATGCAATTGGATTTCCGCCAGCAAAAGAGTGTCCAGAACTTATGGAGGAATGTGCATTGCATTATAATGCACCAGAGAGACAGATAGAAGCTCTTGACGGAAGAGTCCTTCCATACTTGTCCGAGCCAACCATTCAAGAAAATTTTGGAATTCCGGTTTACAACAGGACATCCTACCGAACCAAAGAAGATGCACTCAGACTTTACAAAGATCAGCAAGACCTTTGTGCATCAAATATAAACAAGACTTGGTTGTTGAAGCCCAGACCTACTGTAGGGAAGATGCCGAAAAAGTTGGTCAAAACACATTTCAAAGAAGAATATGGCAACATCGTCTTGCTGTTGAATATAATAGTAGGCAATCCTCATGGTGCGCCTTTCGAAAATTGGATGTATTATTTCGTTGGTGAAATAATTTCCAGAGTCAAGATGTTTAACTGGTCTAGAATGATCAGTGACAGCCTCCATGAGCAGCTGATCAACTTAGAGCAAACCAAGACTTTCCATATGAGCTCTTACGTGATATATTTGCTTGCTAGAACTTACAAGTATGTTGGCCTAGTTTGCAAGGGTGTAGTCGGCAACGACGAAGGACAGTTTAAGGCCTATGATTGTTATCCACAACTGCAGCTGAAGGAGAAGTCACATTTCAGACGAGCTCATGACGCCTTCCTGATGTACATCACTCGACTTCTCCAAGGTGGAACACATCAAAGACTCACTTGTGAGGCCAAGAGTCTGATTGGCCAATATGGATCGTGGTTCATCCAATATCCCAAGTTTACTTACATCAGGATCCAAGGATTCTTAGGAAATCCTTATAGACTGCCCATTTATCCAACCAACAAAATGGTTTTGTTGGAAGTCCTAAGGCAATTGGAGGCATATCAGAATATCCAAAGGCCAAAACAGAGAGCAGCTGTCACTTTTCCATTTTTCATCGGTAATATGGAAGAATCCTGTCCAATGGCGCAAGCAGCAGAAAGTGCTCGACTGGAGATCCAAAAATACCCGTTCATATCATACAAGTCCAGGAATAACTTTGATCCACTCCATCACATTGGAACTGTGGACGGAGAAAAATACAAGCACAGGATAGACTTAGAAGATTTTTGGGCTAATGCGGCTGACGAATATGATGTAAGGAAAAGGTTGTGGTCGAGATTGCCGCTAAGTATGATAAGGGCAATAGAACTTTTCAAGGTACCTGATCAATTGGAGGATGACGGAGTTCATGTACAGCCAGGCTTCAATGAAAGCAAGCCACTTCCTCCTGTAAGGTGGTCTGAGCCTGAGATGGGTGACTTGGCGACATTAATGCGGCTTGTATTCAAATATTCTCAATGGTGGATAGATCAAAGAGTGCAAGTTTTGCGGCAGAGAAATGTGTAATTCACGTATGAATTGATGGGTGATACAAAGTGATGTTCCTCAAATGCTGGTGCATCAGACGCCCCCAACTTGAGAAAGAGGAAAGAAATTGATGAATCTACAAAGCAGGACAAGAATAAAATAATAGATAAAGGGCCTGCTCGAAAGAAGCACAAATCCAGACCCCTTCAGTCGGCCACTTCTAGGAATATAGATGAGATATTAGCCATGGATGAAGAGTCTTGGGAACATGTTAGAATTCCTTCTCCAGTCAGAGATGCAGAACCAGTGCAATCAGAAGATTATGCTCAGCCTTCCCCTACAGGCACAAAAATTCTGGAATCAGACAATGACACAGACATCATGGATGGAGAATTCGAAGAGGGAATGATTTTCGCCCTCAAGGGAATCCAAGAAAACCAATCCGTGCAAGAAATTTATGATGCACCAGGAATTTCGGATATGCCAGAAGTACAAGCCGTGCAAGAAGTTCAAGAAATGCAAGGTGTCCAGGATCAACAGGAAGATGGAATTGAACAGTCAACCATCCCGGATTGGCTAAAAGAAAGATTAAAGAGAAAGGCGCCAATAGAGGTTCCTGAAGAATATGATGCCACAGATTTCTTGGCCAGGCTAGAGCACGCTGCCACAAGAAAGAAAGCCAAGAAATTTTCTGCCATACAAAGGGATGAGGCTGGTAATCGCACAGTGCAAGTTGTCGTGCCTATAGTCGATAAATTCCAAGATGAAATTGCTCCGAATGAATATGCCATCACGACCATTGATATGGGTCTGACGACAAAAGGATAGGAAGTTGAGGACTTGGACAATTTCGTTGCCACCATCAAGTCTAGGCTGGAAAGGGAAGTGGCAAAGAAAAGAGAGTATAAGAAAGAGATTGAGCATCTAAAAGATTATATCCAACATCTAACTAGGCCACTCAATCAAGGTGACCAGGCAGCACTTCCACCTCCAAATTCTTCACAGGAACTGGTTGCAAATTTTGAAGAAGAGTTGACTACGGCAAGAGAAGCTAAAGACTAGATGGCTGAAAAGAAGGAAGAAGCAATGGAATTCGCGAAGAAGCTAGCATATGTGTATGAGCAAACTTCCTTCTTGTTGGCATGGGTTACAGACTTAGCGGAATCATGGGATGGTCTCAAAGATATTCAGAATAAGATTATCCCATGTATTCGAGAATTAAAAGGCATCTTGAAGCAAAAATTTATTGATGACAGGATTATCGAAGCTGGAGTTGCATATGATTTCAATGGCTGGTACTATGCTCTGATTTCACGAAGAGAAGTCCTGGAAAGGGTAAAGCAAGATAGCGCCAAAGCTAAAGAGCAGGCGAAGGAGATTCAAACTAAGATTTACCAAATGGCTGTAGATATGCTTGATAGAGACATTGTCCGAAAGAAACACTTGCGGCCAAAAAATTTAAAAGAACAAGTTCAAAGGATTTTCTCCACCATCTTTGGGCCAATCATGAAAGAAAATTTTACTAAGGCATTCAGCTTCATGACCGTCAGAGATGCTTTCTTGCTACATGAACCAAAATGGACAATCACTTTTACAGAATGTGCTGAGAATTTGGACTTGCTGGAATACAACGTTAATGCTCTGCCGGACATTACCATGGAGGAAGTCAGCCTGATCGTGTCCAGATTCACCGAACGTGCTGCTTTGCAAGCGGATAAGGATGCAACTCCAGATGCCTGAAGTTCTCTCCAGTTAACTAATGGATAATTAGGAAACCCTAATTAGGGTTTGGTTATGTTTGATCCTGGCCGTTGATCTCATTTCAATCTTGGCCACTCATTGTAATTTGGAATGCTATATAAACCCCCCCCCCTTCTCTCTCATTTTCATTAGAGAAGGTTAGATTGGAGGAGATCAAATTAGAAAAGATTAGAGGATAAATAGAGCTTAGAAGAGATTGTAGAGAATAAGAGAGAGGTTTTTATGAGATTGTTGTGAAAACACTATTTTGATAATAAAGTTCATATTGCATGAGGTGCTTTGAATCCTTTGATTGTCAAATGGTTGCATGGTTTCATATTTCTCTTTCTCGTCCAATAGATTTGAATTAGAATTTAGATGTATGTTAAAAGAATGACAGATTGATAGCAAGGGTTAACGAAACTTAGCTCATACTTTCTTTGAGTGGATGCTTTTCATTCAATGTGTAAAGTTAGACTGAGCTTTATTGTGGATGCTTCAACGTTTACTTCAAATAATGTTGTTCCATTGATGGCATTGTTCGTGGTGAAGAAATTTTAAGCACAAATCCCAAAAGATTGCACTTGCTTTGTGTAGTTGACGTGTCTTCGTGGCGAAACAAAGTATTGTTTATTTGGTTTCACTTAATCCTTGTCTCTTGATTTTGTAGAAATAGCATAGGACTCCTAAACCCTTGCCTTTTTTCACTTTTTTTTATAAAGTAAGAAAATCCCAAAATGATACTGCATTCATGTCTTCGCTTTCCTGAGTAACCTACCAGAGTTAAATCCCAATTGTGCCCCCAGCAAATCACATCAAACCACAGAGCTTATCCACATTCATCTTAAACATTGGAATTACCATATGATCTTACTTGCAGTCTTAGCATATGAGGTAGTTTTTCAAGAGGGGATATAGCGTCTTTGACACTTTATTCTAGAATGTTTGGTGTGTCACAAAACACGCATCAACATTGAATTGGCGCTAGAAGGAGGGCCGGTGAGAACAACTGAGTAGTGGAATTCCTGGTCCTATCAAATTTTGCTATCTGTGGAGATAATCTTAGAGACTTTTAACCCTCCTCCCCGCGCTCAACATTGAATTGGCGCTAGGAGGGCCTTAATAACCAACAATAGTAAGTTACTCTCAAAGTGAGCATGATGCAGTATGGTATTACCACATGAATTTCCTTTTGATGTACCCATCGAACAACCAGATCAACCATCAACAGACATTATTGATCAGTTGTACACACTAGCTTGGAAGTCACAGGTAGATCGGGCTGAATTTAGACAGACAAGTCGTGTCCTTGCTAGAGAAGAAGAAAAAGGAAAGAGGTTCGAAGAAGCAATCAAGAAAGATTTGATAAGGCAAAAGATTGATCGTCTGAAGCAAACATTTGATGAGATAGAACAATCATTCGCCGCAGGTTCATCTTCCAATTCAAGTTTGGCTGATAGAATGAAGAATGGGACTCCCAGCCAACGTTCCTAATCCAGACTAGGATCCCCAGCCAGTATTACAGCCAAACTTGGGTTTTCACGACGAGCAGGAAGACGTTATCACAGAATTGTTCAGCCTTGTGTGGCAAGTGAGAAGAAGTGCTCCTGATTGGTTGCGTATGCGATTTATCCTTGAAGAGGACGAAGAAAGAGCACGACGGATTGAGTTCAATATTTGGAGGGACCTCCTTGTTGAAAGATTTGAAGCACTTCAACAAGAGAAAAATCGTCAAGCCAACCAACAAGTAAATCAACAAGTTGCACAACAAGCAAACCAAGTAGCTCCTGCACTAGTAGTTCCTGCACCACCTCGACAAGCTTGAACGAGAATACACTGGATCGAATTCGTTCTTTCTCAGCAGAGAAGTTTTGAAGAGTCACTAGATCCACTCCTAATTCTTTTAAAGAATTTGTAGAGCTATCTCCCCACAGAAATAGGCAGAGAAAAGCATCGCAGGAGGCATCATCAAGTGCAGAAGTACCTTTTGGTCTCTTCCAAAACTCGCCAAGTACCACACAACTAGATTGTCAACAAGTTCCAGTGGTTGGACAGCCAGTTCCACCAGTCCAACCAGTCCAAGTGAATCAACCGAACGCTCCAATGGTGTGGCGTCCAACTAATGCATCACCTATGACGTTTGCCGTTTATCATGATTTGCCCAAGAATCCGGAACATTTTTGTTCCAAGTTCCATAGTGGTGACCTGAACCACACTACAAATGAGCATATTAAGCTTTTTGAAGATCTTCTTCAAAACAGAGATATTCAAGAAGAAGATGTTGCCTGTAGATTGTTTCCTTACACGTTTGACGAGGAAGCTTCTTACTGGTATATCCATTTGCCAGCTAATTCCATTCGCACTTGGCAACAAATGAAGACCGCTTTCTTAGAAAAGTTCAAGCCACTCATTTCTCCATCTGATTTGTATAGGCAATTTGTGGAAATCAGAAGACAAGAACATGAGCCGATTAGCACATTCAATAACAGATTCCACAAAGTGTACACTAGGCTAAGGGATCCTTATTTGCTAGACAATGCAGCAGCATTGCCAATTTATTATGAAGCCTTGGATCGTCTCACCGCCATGTTTGTGAAGTCAACAAATCCGCTCCCAGTGGATTTGAAGGAAGCATATGCTACAACAATTACGGCCAGCACTGGTCTTGGAGTAGGTTTGGCCCCAGGTCCACTCCATTAATTAGGAAATGCAGCATCCCAGAATCAAATTCAGGATATCAATCGAGCGTTGGCTCATCAGACACCCATGATGAATCCAATCCCGACTGCAAGTAATCAAATGATTCTCCATCCAGGGATGCTCGTGTCTCAAATGCCACCAACACAGCCAATATACCTTAAGAATGTGACAACTTCAACACAAACTCAAGAAGAGAAGGATGGAATGAAAGAATTAATTGAACAAGTCAAGAAGCTATCAACTGAAGTGACATACTTAAAGGGTCAGACCAACCAAATACAGAGTTTTCAAAAGAGTTATCAGCCACCTCAAGGAAATTACCAAGGTCAAGGCCATTCCGGATATCATAGAGACACTCAGAATTATCAAAAGGACACTCAAAATTATCAACAAAATAGTCAAGGTTTCCAGAACAACAATCCAGGCTTCCAAAGGAAGACTTGGAACACTGGACCTAATAATGGTAATGAGTCGTCACCTTTAGATAATCCTCCTACTGACAATCGTCCTGCAGATAAGGTATTCCTAGCTGAAGCAGCATTATCAGGATGGTGCAGACTGCACAACACAGATCAGCATTCCAAGTTACACTGTCGTGAGTTCCAAATAGTCGTAGATATTTTCAAAAACGAAAGGAGAAATTCAGAAGATCCTCCGGTAACCGGATATGAATTAGTTCCTGCACCAAGATATGATCAGGCCCTCATAATTGAGAGTGTCCAGTATCCACCCCAAGAATACCCACAGTATCAATACAATCAAAGATTTCCACCAGCGTCAGCTAATGGACCAGTGGAGATGCCACCCACCATCTACTAATACACAGTTGCTGAGGGACCTGTAGAAGACACGACCAATTATTACTTCCCGCCATTGAATAATAGCGTATTGGTCAAAGGTATAAAAGAAGTTCAAGCATTCCAGCAGACAGGCAATAATCCACCAAAAGTTTACTATCGAAAAAATCAAGAGCCTTTGACCTCGTCAGTTCCTCCACAAAACTTCCAAATGCAAGCAATAACCCGCCTCTTCCGAGGGATGCGCCACAATACAAACAAGGAGATACTGCTAGTAGTAATGCTAGTAATCCTACCCCTCCTAAGGACGAATTGAAAAGACTAAGTCAATATGTTACGAAGGAAGTGAAGAAAATCAAGGTGAGTGTGTCATCACTCGAACTAATGAAAGTACCAGAGATAAGGAACACATTCCTTGATAGCTTGAAGGACACAACACAAGATTCAGCCAACACCTTTGAGAAGGCTGCCAATTCCACAAACAATGTAAACATTGTCCAAAATGAACAGTTCCAATCTACTCAAGAAGGATATCGGAGTTCCAAAGGAACTCAAGGTATGTATGAAGTAAAAGAAGGCATAGAGATGTCAGGACAGAAGATAGCTAGAACTGAGCAATTGTGTCTAAGTTCAAAAGATAACAACATGGAGAATCCGGCAAAAGAGGTGAAAGCTCCACAGATTGAGAAAAATACTAAGGTTAAAGCCAAGGAGATGGAAGCAGGCGGACGCAAGGGAAGCCCCGTGATATTTTATCAAGGAAAAGATGAGCCAGCTCCTTTCCTTGTCTCGCTTCGGATTTTCAACAAACTTCTGCACAATTGTCTAATTGATTCAGGAGCATCCAGCAACGTAATGCCTCTAGCAATTTGCCGCAGATTGGGTTTGACGCCCACAAGAACAAACAAGAAAGTGACACAATTGGATAAGACAGAAGTCCCAGTCGTAGGAGAATTCAACAACATCCATATGCAATTATCAATCGATCCAAGGATTCAACAGTTCATCGGCATTTCTGTAGTTGATATTCCCGATGGATACGACATGGTTTTAGGAAGAGACTGGACTTGCAGATTGAATGGCTACTTCGCCACTGACTTTTCACATATGTGGTTGCCTTGGAAGGGTATTCCCAACCAAATCATAATTGAAAGTACACCAAGACTTAGACTAATGATCACAGAGAACGGAGAAAACAATGAAATTTTGTTTTGTGAAACAGATTTGGGCCAATACATACCACAGGCACCAGAGGTTTTGATGCTGCAATGCTCGAATAATTATAAAGATTCACCAAAAATTGCAGATTCAACAGAAGTACCTATGGAGAGTGATGAAGAGCTATCACCAGACGAAGGTGAAAGCATGTTCGAGAATTTAAGAAGATTTGTGCTCAGAAGTACGAGACAAGAAAGAGAATTGGGAAGTCATGCTTTTGTGCAAGACTTGTTACTACCCAACTGGTGCCGGATTCATAACGCTTTTCATTCCGAATTCTCTTGCGCCATGTGGAAAATGGCCTTGGATCAAGTACGCGCAAGAACTTCCCAAGTTTCAGAAGATGAATGTTTTAATTTGACAATGCAAGTTGAAGAAAGAGATCTCTCATCAGAAGAAGAAATGATTCAGGATGTAAACCAGTTTCAGGGAGATCATTCTGTTCCAGAAATCCACAGTAAAGGAAGTCTCAATCCTAAACAGATGCAAGATCAGGAACAAGTTTGGACCTTGAGGTTCGATGGCTCAAAATCCAAGAAGGGCAATGGAGATGGCTATGAGTTGATCAGTCCATCTAGCGAAACCTACCTAGCTGCCATGAGGTTGCAGTTTCCCTGCACCAACAATGTAACTGAATATGAATCATTAGTTCACGGATTGCTCCACGCAATTAGCAAGAAGGTCAAAGTGCTACATGTCTATGGTGACTCTAAAGTTGTCAGGCAATTAAGGAAGAAGTATGCTTGCCATGACAAGAGACTGAGAGGATACAAAAACCGTGTTTGGGATTTTATTGAAAGTTTTGATGCTTTCAACATCAAATCAGTGTATCGTTCCCAAAACAAAGTGGCAAATTCCTTAGCACAATCAACAAGTTCCTTAGAGCTGCTTGAGATGGATGCAGTGAAGAAATTTACAGTGGAAATCACTTCGACACCATTAGTCCTAGATAACATTACAAATTTCCAAGTGTTTGATGATGACAAGCACATCCTAGATTTCTTGACAAATTCAGATGTTTTCTTCACTCAAGTCATTGATGAAAAGGAAGACCGAGGGGAAACTGAATTTGACACCGAAGGCATAATGAACTTAAAGACCAATAACATTCCCAAAGGAATGATACAACTAGAAAGGATCTTTGACCAAGATCAGATCAATGCCATCAAATACCAAAGAAGTGAAGGAGCTCAACACAAAGCCGTCAACCTTGGAATGCAAGAAGAAGTGAGAAATGTTCTCATTGGCAAAGTATGCACACATGAAGAAAAAGAACAGATAATCAAAACCCTGAGACAATTCAAAGACATTATTGCCTGGAGCTGCAAGGGTCTGAAAACATATGATACTTCAATTATTACACACGCTATCCCCCTCAAAGCTGGCAGTAAACCATTCAGGCAACGCCAAAGGCCCGTGAACCCCCTGCTAGAGCCACTCATTTTCCAAGAAGTAAAGAAGTTACTTTCAGCAGGCATTATCTTTCCAATACGCCACTCAATGTGGGTCACCAATTTGGTACCCGTCCGCAAAAAGAACGAAGAGATAAGATTGTGTGTAGACTTCCGAAATCTTAACAAGGCCTCGGAAAAAGATAATTATCCACTGCCCTCATTAGATGAAGTCATTCAAATCGTAAACGGATCCCAGATGATTTCATTCCTCGATGGATATTCTGGCTACAACCAAGTGCTCGTGGAACCTGAAGACAGGCTTAAAACGACATTTACAACAAAGTGGGGTACATTTGCTTACAAAAGGATGCCATTTGGTCTGTTCAATGCCGGAGCCACCTTTCAAAGGGCTATGGATATTGCTTCCAAAGATCTCATAGGGAAATGCATCATTGTCTACATGGATGACCTTACGGTGTTTTCAAAGAAAAGAGAAAGTCATGTCAAAGATTTGATAAGAATATTTGAAAGATGCAGAAAATACGGAATATCCTTGAACCCGAAGAAATGTGTTTTCGGGGTAACCAAAGGAAAACTACTTGGCCATGTAATAACAGAAAAGGGTATTCTTATAGACCTCGATCGAGTAGAGGCTATTTCCAGAATTGGTTTTCCTTCAAGTCAAAAGGAATTGAAATCTTTCTTCAGAAAGATTAACTTAGTGAGAAAATTCATAACTGGACTTGCTGAGATAGTCAGGCCCCTGAATGAAATGCTCAAAAAGGATGCAAAGATATAGTGGACGGAGCCGGCGAGAAAAGCTTTTGAAGAGATTAAACAGGCCATAGTTGACGCTCCTGTCTTGGTTAGTCCTGATTATACCAAGCCTTTTCATCTCTATTCTTTTGCATCAGAGCATACATGCGCCGCAATGTTAACACAAAGGACTGATGAAAAGGATGAACATCCTATTGCTTTTATGAGTGCACCTTTCAAGGATGCAGAGCTGAAATACCTGAACGTTGAGAAGCAAGCATATGCTTTGGTCAAAGCAATAAAGAAATTTCGACACTACGTATTGAGAAGCAAAGTTTTTGCTATAGTCCCAGATGTGACTATCTAAACCCTTCTGATGCAAAATGAGCTAGGAGAGAGAAGAGGCAAGTGGGTTACAATTATCCAGGAGTATGATGTCGAGATTCAGCGAATGAAGATTGTCCGCGGCCAAGCTTTGACGCAAACTATTGCCACAGGACCTGAATTAGTACAACAGGTGTATGAACTACAAGAGGTATCTCCCGATGAATGGTATGACAATATCGTCTACTTTATTCTCAATCACAAATGCCCAAACCATTTAAATCTAGTGCAAAAGAGGGCTTTACGAATGAAAAGCCAAAGATACATGCTGCAAGGAGCAGTGTTATACAGGAGAAATCATGAAGGAGTTTTTCTAACGTGCTTGGGAAAAGAAGAAGCTAAACGGACAATGGAACATTTTCATTCTAGATTTGGAACAGGTCATGGAGGAGCTCTGGAAATAGCGCACCAAGTTTTGATGGCCGGCTATTATTGGCTACAGTCAAAAAAGAATTGGGGGTTGGGTACGTTTTAGATACGGCAATACAAAAAACATATAAAAATCAGAAATATATACATATTTGCAGCAGTAATTAAGTTCAGAATACACCTTGGTGTGAATGCAACTTGCTTAGGAGGAGGTTTCCATCTAGCATCAGGCCTAGCTTGATGGCATGTTTTTTTAAGTGTCCAGTATCAGAGCAGCCTCAACATCTAAAAGTGATCCCTTCATGATCCAAAAGATTATTCCACTTACTGTCACCAACCTTTAGACCAAAATTTTCTGGCAACTGTTTGGATGTATCTAATTCCACCAAAATGTGAACAAATATTAATTGGAAGAATAACTCAATACTCTAGGTCTTGGAATAAATTTCCAAATGGAGTTAACAATGGAGGCTAGGTTGGAAGAACTCCATAGTTGCAAAGGGAGACTCATAAGACACACCCAAGCAAGAAAAGTTGAAAAGGATTATGTGATAGTGTTTAACTTCGGGTACCATGGTTTAATACACAAATGGGCTCTATCCCAGGACCATGGTGTAAGGTCGCTTGCTAAATCTGATTCAAAGTTCACCTCTTCCTCCAAGTTTAAGGATAAATATTTTATCACACAGTTGTATACTTTGAGTTTGAATGGTACCTTTGTTTGCACCAGTATTTGTTTCAAATTTGAATGTTTGTGAACTGAGATGTTTTGGTTTCTTTTTCTGCAGATTTGTTGCAAAGTGAAACTCATACACATATAGACATTGAAAATAAATATGACAAATAGTCGAAACAGAACAATGTTGACATTAATCACAGGGCATTTCATTCATATGCTTTGCTAATAAATATAGAAGTTTATTTAGATAAACGTGATGCAAACTGTGAAGTAAACAACTCAGATCTGATCTTTATTTGCTCACTGGTAATATTCTGTCATAACAGCAATATGTCAGGTAATTATTTAATTATTTAGAAGTCAATTATTAGTCAAAAAAATAATTAAAAAATGCAAAAAATGTTGGATTCATCATGGATTCTTCTTGGCGTATCTTGGTCGAATCCACAGTGTCGAATTGAATCCAAGACGAATCCATAGACCAGATTTCGTACCCTGCCCGAATTTGTATCATACCGTACCCGAATTGCGAATCTAGTATGAATCAAATCGTATCAGAGGCTAGGAGTGGCGAATCAGTAACTTAGAATAATTTTAAACAAAATGGGCATGCAATGTATGCACTCTACTAAACAGTCAAAGTAGCATGCTTTGTGTTGTCTGTGGGTCAAAGAGGCACGATGACAAAATTAAGGAACTATATCGTGGAAGAAAAGAGAAACAGAAAAAAAAAAAAAAAAATCTAGGTAGATCTCAAAGAGTTAATTTAGCTGATTTTTCAGTGAGCAAGAGCAATCAAAATTCATCTGGTGGTAGTGTGTGGGGAAATGGTGGTGGGAAAAGACTCCTATCTATGGTCCAAAAAAGTCATGTTTTGAAATGATGGTATTGAATGAAGAAATATTAAAACACATAACCCATTGAAACATATAAACTTAGAAAATATTCAATCAATCATATAAACACATAAAGAATGTTCATTGTGCTGCTGCACCAAAAAATTTTCATTGCTTCATCAAATTCATTACATCATACCTCTTTTATAGAGGAGTTTACAAGATAATTCTGGAAACATACTAAATCAATTCTTTCACTACATGGAAACTGAAACTTCCTAAATACTTCCTACATGCACATTTCATGCAAACACTTTCTACTGCTGTATACCTAATTAACTATAGAATATATGGGAGAAATTAGAAATTTCCTTCCAACACTCCCCCTTAAATTCGACCATAAATTCCTTTCAGCTCTCCAACAAAGTCTTCAGACTCACTCATTTTGTTTACTTTTATAATTAATTCAAACCATCTTCAAAATCTTCTTACTATCAACTCTCACCAATTCTTTCCAACTGTTGCGACAATCCATCAAACTTTGATCTTCAAATTTTCAAAACTTCAAATTGGAAAATCCTCTCACTATCATGGCGTCTTACAAGACCAACAAGTCTCTTTTGATTGCTATCTTCTTTTCCATATGAACATTTGTATTTGAACAATTTTTTTAACATACCTGTAAATTTTTGTCAATTTGGACCATAATTCCATCCACAATTTATTTTCATGCAACATGTCGAAAATTCACTTTTACACTTCCTTTGCCAACACTTTTTTTTTGAATGATTTTTCAAACCACAAAATTTGCACGAATGTAGATCCCAACATGTATCTTTTATATGACCTTCCCTATTACAATGGGAACACTGAATACAATGCATTTCTGGAACAAATATGCTTGATCCTGTAAAATTTCCTTTACCTGTAGTATATTTGAGACCTTCATATTTTGGTCTCATAACCGCCTCAATCAACTCTTTTCTTCCTTGTGTATTCTTTCCTAATCCTTGTCCTTTGTAACCCATTCTTTTCATAATTTTAAAACCAACATTTTCCTCATTATGATTAACATGATTTCCAGATTCAAACACTTCATCATCTTTACATTTTTCTTCTATACACTCCTCATCAAAATCAATATTAGCCATATCACACAAACTACTTGATTTAGCAACTGAACCATACAAATTCACTGTATCACAAGCAACATCACTTATCAATGGCTTTGTCTTTAAACATTTATTTTCTTTTTTCGACTTTGATAATTCTTCTTTCAGTAAACAATTTTCTTCTTCTAACAATTTTAACTTTTCTTCAAAATCTTCTTTCATTTTCTTAACCTCATCAAACAATTTTAATTTTTCTTGTAATTCTTCATTCCTTTTCTTAATCTCATCAAGCAACTTTAGTTTTTCTTCTAGCTCTTTATTCTTCTCCTCAACTTACCACAAATCTTTCAAAAGTTCACTATTTTCTTTCTTAAAAAAATCTCTCTCACAAATTATATTTTCATTTTCTTTTAAAACTCTTTTACCAATTTTACCCATTGAATCAAATTATTTAAACTCACCTTGTATACTTTCACCTTGATTCTGTTACAGCAATTTCTCTGTTGGGCAGCCTACTACTCCTTGCTTGCAATGTTGAAATTTGTAATAAAACTTAACCATGTTGCAATCTATTTTCTGCGACCTATACTTCTTCGACTTGCTTTTAAACCATCAGTTAATTGACAACTTTAACAGATTTGTATGCATTTCTTTCAATTTCAAACTTTTCTAACCTTCCTTCAAATAACATTTATTATGAACCTTACCTTTGAAAAAAGCTACTCAACAAAAACTACAATCAACCTTTTAATAACTATGATTTGCACAAATGTTGCGATCTATTTCTCATTTAAATTAGTACATTGTCAGCCTTTACTCACTGATGCAATCTTGTCTGATGGAAGAATTTTTACACAGCGGCATACTCTTCTTCCTAATTTCTGCGGCCTCCTTTCATGAGCAGCGATATACTTTCTACACTTTCTGGCAGCAACAAACAAAGCAGCGATATATTTTCTACACTTTCTGGCAGCAACAAACAAAGCAGCGATATACTTTCTACACTTTTTGGCAGGAACAAACAAAGCAACGATCTCCTTAATGGTTATCTTTACTTATGCGAACAATGACTGGCAACCAAAATCGGTTTATAACCTTGCTCTGATGTGCTCGTCACCCAAGATCTTCAACTTGCTATGATACCACTTTGATGGTATTGAATGAAGAAATATTAAAATAACATAACACATTGAAACATATGAACACACAGATTGTTCATTGTGCTGTTGCACCAAAAAGTTTTCATTGCTTTATCAAATTCATTACATCATACCTCTTTTATAGAGGAGTTTACAAGATAATTCTGGAAACATACTAAATCAATTCTTTCACTACATGAAAACTGAAATTTTCTAAATACTTCCTACATGCACATTTCATGCAAACACTTTCTACTGTAGAATATATAAGAGAAATTAGAAATTTCCTTCCAATGCGAAAAGTTAAATCCATCAGAAGCTAAATCACGTTTATTTAAGCTGAAGTATCATGCATCATTTGCATGGATTAGATTAGATTGCAGACTGTAGAGATAAGGATAAGATTGCAACTAGTAGATTAGATTAGATTACAGCTAGTAGAAATAAGGATAAGATAGAATCAGATCATAATTCGTTCAGTCGGTGTGGAAGAAATTGTAAGTCAATATCTGTTTCAACTGTTCGGAGTTTATTTTCAGACGTGAGACATACTGAATCCCTGTGGGCTGCATGCCCACGATATATAGCCTATCAGCTAATAAAGTTTAAATGACTGATTTGCAAAATTCATGAGAAGAATTTAAGAATCTTTAAATAAAACTTTATATTATGAAAAATTAACTACTTACATAGTCATAGAGAGACCACTAATGATTAGATAATTTTTAAAGTTTTAGTGAAATCTTTACCATTGAAATAGAACTTCTTGTTATTGTGATAGCTGGAAGCAAGGGTATGACAACATTAATTAGATTATATTATGAAAAGGAAAAAACTTAAAAATTAAAATTGAAAAAATAGACAATATCACTAAAATATAGGGGATGTTAAATTATTCAATAGATAGAAAGAAAAGTCAAAAAAATTGTAAATATAAAAATTAAAAAAATTTATATATAATGTCAATCTTATAAATGGTTTAATCATATTGAGAAGCACTATTAAGATCAAGCAAAGGTCGAATTCCACCCACCATGAAAGAGCTTCAAATCTAAAAAATCTAAAATATTCTCTTGTCAAATGACTGACAAGACTAAAAATGACGTTTGATTCTGTGATTTTTATTTTTTATTTTTCTAGTGATATAACAGGAAATAAAAATTTATTTGTGAAAGATTAATGAAACAGAAAGAGACATGTCCTCAAGAATTTTTAGAATCCTTTCACTCGAGACATCCTAGAAATGAGGGATCACATCCCTAACTGATCCTCAAAATCCCACTATGCTTAGTAAATGTTGTCTGGAAAAAGAAGGAGAAAAAATTCATCGCCCTCGTTGAAAAATTAAAAATAATGACTACCACCATCATCTTGCAAATGACTGCACATTCACAAGCTTTAATGATGTCTCGTCCTCTACATAAATAACGTTGTAACGCTATTTCATACCCTTTTTTGTCTAGTGATGAGCTTTCTAAGTGAAGAGGACATGGTTAGGCACTTGCTCAAGCCTACATCCAAATTTTTTTTAACATGAAACAAAACTTAAAGGTGACCATGCAGGAATATACTAAGGAGATTCGAGTATACAAACATTGGAGGAATACTTTCCTTGGATCTTTTGGCCTCATTTGGCACATAAATGTCATCGAAGGACTTGTTAGCAAATCTTTCAATGAATTCAAAGAAATAGTGAATAAGAATGGAAGGGACTTGGGTGGACAAAAGCTAGAGCACATGAAAAATATGAACAATGCCATCTACTTTTTATTGTTGGAATTTTGCCATCGAGAATAGAGAGATATGAAGAACAAAAAAAAAGTTGAAGATCACATTGTTGTTTGACATGGAGAATTGTGATGATTGTAATTAATCTTGTCTATGTTGATTTTATTTATGTTTCTTCACGATGGAGGTATAATAGTGTTATATAAAAATAGAATTAAAAAAAAATACTTATAATTAATTTGTTTCGAATGAATTAAAAATAAAAATAAGATTGAATCATCCTAGACGATCCTTTGTTCTCCTTTCCTTTCT
This sequence comes from Sequoia sempervirens, assembly GCA_007258455.2. Classification (NCBI taxonomy): domain Eukaryota; kingdom Viridiplantae; phylum Streptophyta; class Pinopsida; order Cupressales; family Cupressaceae; genus Sequoia; species Sequoia sempervirens. Next base: position 542,737,205 of record VDFB02000015.1, read on the forward strand.
ATTGTTGCTCTATCAAATATTAATAAATGTATCAAAGATTGACCGAGGCATTTTCAAATGAATTCAAAAGTTTATTAAAATAGTGATTGACTTGTAATTTGATTGTGGTCATCCCACAACAAGCAAATTCGGACATAAAAATAATAGGAAATCACAATAGACAGTCACAATGAAATATCAAACAATAAACAAAAAAAAAACAAAATCCACAAAGAATGTCTAGGGTCAACTTTAGGAAATGCATCTAAATTCCTAGCCAAACCAAAAAATTACAAGCCAAAGTAAAAATATTCAAACCTGTGACTCAACCTATAACTACACATGATTTCAAAAAAAATATCATATTAATTTTAACACAAAATAAAAAAATGATAAAACATAAATTATTATTTATTCAAAAAATCATGAAGTTCAACAATTCATATTTTTTTGCAATTTGTGCTAATATGTATAAAAGTGTCTTAGACAATACATGCTTTCTTTTCCATTTTAATTTTTAGCAACAAAGGATTTAATAGCATAAGGTTTCCATAGTCTATGATCAATTAGTGCTAAGATTTTTGGATTGTAACTATGTGAACATTTTTCACATCAACGTTTTAGATCATACTCCATGATCCAGCATTAGGATGCTGAGCAAAGAGAGAAAGAAAGTGAAATAATAAAAACAGACTTGGATAGATAAACAGAAGGGTTAGGGAAGGAAAGAAAGAAAAGATCAAGAGAAGACCTACACAAAACCCAATGAGTCTAATTAAAGAATAAAAATATTTAAATAAAATTAAAGCACAATAACTATAATAATAAAAATTAGCCACAAAATGAAAAAAATTAAAAAAGGCTAATATGATAAGATTCACTACAAAATAATAAACAATCTTAATGTTAATAATATAATCTAATAATTTATTATACTATTAAAATCTATCTAAGATAAATAGATCAAGGAAAATGAAAGTTTATTGGACCACACTAACATGAACAAGATAAAAGAAGAAAAACATAATCTTATATGCATAAAGACCTATAAAATTATAAAGATATAAAGAATTGGTAATTCAAAAGAAGAATGCAAACCACATTAAATTAATGAGTAATTGAAAATGATAAATAAATGAAAATTATAAATAATTATAAGATAAGATGAATATGAAAGAAGATAAAGATTAAATTAGCTTAATTTCATATTAAATTATAAATATGAAATTCTATAGATTTTAAAAGTTATAAAGAAATATAGAAAATTGAACTAAAAGGTAATACCATATAAATTTGAAAGAATATGGATAATATGACAAATTGATAATTAATATAATAGCATGAATTCTTACAATACAATAACTTAATAATAAAAATATATATATATAATATATAATATTAAAAAAAAATTAAAAAAAACCAAGAATTAATGATAGGTAAGAAATTAAAATTAAAGAATTACAAAGAAATGATTTGAACATAATAATAAAGACTAAAAGACTAATAAAGAGATTAAATTTAAAGAAATATAATAAGGAATAGAAACAAGATACACCAAGTTTGAATTATATTCAAGATTAAGAAGTTCAAATGTGAAGAAAGAAAAGAAAATGAACACAAATACTAAAATATATAATTGTATATAATATGATTAAAAAATATGATTCTCTTTAAATGGACACAAACAATAAAATGAATAATTGCAAATTTAATAAAATGAAAAATGAGAAAAAATAAAAATGAAATGCTTTGAGAAGGAAATAAAACAATAAATTAATATAAATAAGACTATTATAAAAGTGAAAATAAAATTGATAAAAAATAAACAAGAGGAACAAAAGAAAAATTAACTTAATTGAACTATTGGAATGAAGAAATCAACAAAATAAAATAAAACTCATAGGACGACGACCAAAAAAGGTAAAGGAAAGAGGCATGGCCCCATAGCCACATTATCTATAAGAAATATGTATTCAACTTGATTACAAATTCACTCTTAAATATCTAGTTTGTACCATACCGAATTCTTTAAACTTATGATGTCATACATCAAAGAGCAGATCTATCAAATGCAACTAAAGATAAAATTCTACAAGGTACCCTCACGTGTCGCGTGATCAAAGGTCTTATTAAGCTCATCTCAAAAATAAGACTAAAGAAACCATTATTGGTTGTTTTCCTATCACCTTGCTCAACACTTCCTATTTAAATCATAATCAAAGTCATTACTTTTTACAATAAATCAATGGTCTAATCCATTGTTTGGATAGAAAATTACCTTTGTTGGAGGAAGTTTCATCTTGAACAACCTCATTATGGTGTGGAAAAATACTTAATGGTCCCAATGAACTTCCCAAGATGACATTCCCATTAAAAATGGATTTTTACAAGGCCTATAACCATATTCATTGCTTCATCCTTAAAATTGTCCACTAGCTTAGATTTAGAAGTCTTGCTCTCTCGTATCCAAATGTTGTTTGCTGATGTCAATGCTTGCCTTGTTACAAATGGTTCCCTTATAACCTTTCTTTCTTATTCAACACTCCATCTGTCAAGGTTACCCTTGCTCCCTTCTTTTATGCTCTTGCTATCAATGAGTTGTAGCTACCTTTTTGTCTAAGCCAAATACTTAGGTTGGTCTCAGGCATCTCCCTAACTAGAAAATCATTTATGCTTTGATTCCACCTTTGTTGATTACAACCTCCAATTCCTTAATAGTAGTGTAGATGAAGTGGCCAATGCTACATTTTAGTATTATCTAATATTGTATTACATTAAGATCTAAACTTTCTACACAACTAGAAAAATAATTCATGATAAGATCTTCCTCTCTCCATGGATTTCTACTAAATGGACACATATCAAGCATAAGTTATTTTGTTGATGCCTAGGAATTCCATTAAACTTGAGATATCTCTTAGCAACATGTGGAAATGGTTAATCAATTGGTTCAAACATAAAATCATTTGTTTTTCTAATAAGTTTCTCTCCTTTGTTGGAAAATTTTTAGAAGCCCACAAAATCTTTCTAGTCTCTCATGTGTATTTCTCCTCCATCTAGATGTCATCCAACACATGGTATATGATGAACTCAATCAATTAAGTAGGAAACATATAAATGGGATGGTCATAAAACTATAAACACTTCATGCATTCATTTTCTTTAACACAAGATGAAATTTAGATTGGAAATCCATAATCCTAGACTTGGGATAATTTATCTCATCTCCAACTAGATCATTAGATCTAGCTATGCAACAAGATGTGCCTTGGAAAAAAATGTTAAGACATAAGATGGCTTCAATTTCTATAAAGGGTAAGTGGTACATGGTCAATTAGTAAGATAATCTTCTTCTTGTACCCTTCTTTAACATTAGGGATTCCTCACATGTTTTAAGTATGTGGAAGGCCTCTTAATCAATCTCCAAGTTTCTAGATTTACAAGATTTTTCTCTTAGGCACAACTCAACTTCTTTACTTCCTCCATTTGGTGGAACAAATTGATTTATAGTAACAATCGACTTTTGGCTCCATCTCCACCTCTATGTGCACTAACTATTTTGTAGAGATGTCTCCACTTTCAATGATCCATGTGACTAATCAATCCTGAGATGGAACTAATGGGATCACCTTCATGTCTAGTTGAACATCTCCTCCCATAAAAAAAAGGTGATCACTTTCATCATGCCCATTGTCCCTCTCAAGTTAAGTATCAAACTCTATATCACAACCTATGTTACACGGGGATGCGTCCCCTACCCCAGAAGGGGTCGTCCCCATCCCTAACCATCCCTGGGATGAGGGGGACACAAAGGGGACGTCCCCTTGTTGTCCCCGAACTAGGCAAATCAATAGGAAACGGCCAAAAATGTCCCCGTCCGTTTGGGGATGTCCCATCGTCCCTAGGACGGCTGGGGGACGTTGGGGACGTCCCTTGCCATCTAGCCATCCCCAAACGGATGGACACTTCAACAACAAAAATAACATAAAAAAACTAATGCTTTTATGGTTCTTTGATGCAGATTTGCATATATTTTGTGTATGTTACAATATATTTTTTGTGTTTATCTGTTTGTATCAGATTTGCATATATTTTGTGTGTATGGTACTGTATATTTTTTGTGCATGTTATTGTATTCCTTGTGTGTCTTCAATGTGTGAGTAGCTTTCTACCCTGCTTTTCTATCCAAAAGCCATTGTAGTACTTTGAAGAATGTTATAGGCCTAAGAAATTTGAGGTTTCCCCACTACATGCCTGTTTGTTGGACCTATTTTGGATTAAATACCTGTGCACTTTTAGTTACCAATGTTAGGAAGCATACTTCTCGATCAATCTTCAAGGTAATTTGTTTTGTGTGTCAAGAGTAGTTTGAATAATTGAGAAGCATCAGCATCCAATGCTAAAAAGTTATGTACTCTACCTAAGAGATTTGCACTATCTGGGTTTTCTTGTTTATGTTACTTTTGAGCCATGGTTTTATTGATGTTTGAGATTGTTGTTATAATGCTTTATTGACATTTATTATGTTGTTATACTACTGCTCTCGTGATTTATTTACATATTGATATTGTTGTTATCAATTATTGACATATCTCTCTCTAATATATATATCCTAGAAATGTGTCCCTTGTCGTCCCACCGTCCCCGTCCCTGAAACGCCGTGGAACATAGATCACAACCCTTTACAACATCCTCAAAGACTAACATTGGCTTTTCTCTCAACCCTCCTTTCCCATCGAACAAATCTACTTGAAACCTAGATTTGTAGCTTTTCTCCTAGTTCCTCATTTTAATGTCAAATGAACTTATCACTTTAGTAATACCTTAATGATCCAAGTTGAGTTCACACCATTGACACTCCAAAGCTAATGTAATAATTTTTTAAAACTATTGATATTCAATAATACTCTTTTTTAAATTGGAGGATTTCAAACATCCTACAATACTATTTTTGTAATAGTAACATTAGGTATATCAATTCTCACTTCCTTCGATTTATAACTAAAATAAACATCCATTCCATTAAATTCACATTGAATATTGATCATACCCTCATCCCTTAAAAACATCATACCTTTACACAACAAAATTTAATCTGAAATAAACTCATTATAAAAGAGTATATACTGGTCCATTTTTTAAAATATCCAAAATAATAGTGACTAACCCCATGTTCCCATGCGGCTGCTTAAACTTGTTTTCTTGCTTAAATTTAAGCAATTAAGTGTTCTCATGCAATATATATATATATATACCGGAAAAGGATAATTTGAAATCTTTCCCTATTTTAATGGAGTGGCTATTGTTTAGGAATTCAAAATAAGCTGTGAAAAAAAGGGGGGTTGAAAATAAGCAGCAACTATATATTGCTAAAAATGTCACCTCACTCCACAATTTTTTTTCCCTCTTTTTTAATATTTACTTTTGATTTTTTTTCCGATTTTTTAGTGCACAAATTATTATAATTACTACAAATATAAATTATAAATGACTGCTAAATAATAAAAAAGAAAGATTAAATACATGGGACCACTAGCTCCACAAATAATTCTTAAATAAATTGAACAATAACTGCTAACCAAAATAAACTAAACAACGACATAGAGACCTAGAATATGTTTAAATTAAAAATAAAACTAATCCGTAATATGAGTACTTGTGCTTATTTTAGAAGAAAGGATAATAAATTTCTAAGATCGTGCAGATATTTTTTAGATGGCTGTCCATATAATCATCGGTACAATAACTTAATAAGATTTCACATCAATCAAGATGTTGCTTTCCCGGTAACTTTGAACAAATATTTATAACGAGGACCAAGGATAAAAAATGCTATGCAAACCTTTGAACTTGCATAATTTGAATGCCTACCTTCGTAGAAGTTTCCTTTTCTTCTGTACGCAACATAAGATTGCCCCATCCACAATTAGTTGTATAGACTCCTTCATTTTGTCCTGCATCTCTTCCTTAAAATGAGGAAAACGCTGAAGCTGCAGTATCAGTTTGGCCAAATCGTTCATGGATTTCAGAAGTTTTAAGCACTCCTCCTTGTTTTGCTTTATTTTGTCCAGCGTTTCAATAACTGCAGCCACCAGTAAAAATCCTACTCCAACCCAATGAACATTTTCAAGGGCATTTAACACTGATATGGCTGTACCATGTTTATCGCCGGTGGACTTTGTTATCTGCACAACGTATAACACATTAATTTTAGAACAAATAAGGTGGAACACCTGCAGAGAAAAACTATTCCCGCCAAACAATTTTCTGTACAACTTTTCCGTGCATAATTGTGCCCTACAAAATTACTCTTCATTTAGCTCACGAAAATAGACGAAGAAAGAATAGAGATGCTTGTAAAGTTGCACCTGATCGGAAATTAGCCTGACATTTTCTGACACTTCTTCTGAGAAATCAGCAACGTCGGATGCAGAGGGTAGCCCAGCTCTCACGGAATCCACCTTATCTGAAATAGGCCTAGCTGTTTGTTTTCCCTGCAACTAACACCTCATTAAAGAAGGCTTGAATCGAGTTTCCAAATGATGTCAGTAATCGTTATAGTAACTATAACCTCTTAAATGGTATATCGGTATATCAGATTTGGAATAAAAAAACTGGGCTTTTTTTATGTCACTTAAAAGCTTGTAACTATTGTTCCGGTTTGTGGGTAGTTACGACAATCACAGAAGGATTCATTATGTACACAAAGTTTAAAAGTGGTCATTTCAAAGTGGTGTCCATACATATTCTCTGTTGTCCCATAACCATTCACTTTGACAATCACAAAAGTTGTGCAATCGATCCAATAATATTTGGGTATAAAACAAACAATTATTACTACATATAAATATTTTAGTGAACTTTTAATTAACAGATGTCAATGAACATAGACAGTAACTGGAAACTTTCCCCAATAAATACAGAGTTTAAACAAACCTGAAAAAACAAAAATGTTCGTACCTTGTTTGTGTAAAGATAGAGAAGACTGTCAATCTTAGTGACTAATAGTGGGAGATAGTCTGGCGTGCTTGTATCAGTGCTGAGAATCTGATCTATCCACTGAGCAGCTGTAACAGAGGATGTTGGCGAAGACATTGTTATAGATGTGAAAAAATGTGTTGAAAAATGCGGGATATGAAAGAAAGAAATGCTGAGGGTATAAAGTGTACGCCCGTCTATCTGAGAGCAACAATTTGAAAGTTAGAGAACACCTTATGTATGCACCTTTGAAAATCACTATTATCCTTGGCTGTTAAAATAGAATTCCTTATTTTCCGAGCTGCTTCCACGAAAGTCCTGAAAGTGTTCGGTCGTTGGAAAAATGGGGATGATAAAAAATAAACACTGGTTCTACAGTTAAGCGGTAAGCCTCTTTTTCCTGGCAGTATTTTACTTTCTCAGCACATGCCCTGCGCCCGAGAGTAATAAGTAATAAGTACGAAAAGAGCCAGGTTAATTAATTATTATTACTTATGGGCATACGCAATACGGCAGGACACTTCCTCGCGGACCCCATATACTCTTTTAGATGTACGGAGCGCGTACTGCCTATGTGTAATCGAAGTAAACGGTAGTTGAAAATTTAGACATCTCTAATGGAGAATACAGCACGCTGGATAATCAAAGTAAATGGTAGTTAATGAAAATTTAGACATCTATTAAGGAGTATACAGCACGCTGGATAATCAAAGTAAATGGTAGTTAATGAAAATTTAGACATCTATTAAGGAGTATACAGCACGCTAGATAGACATGTTGTTCTTGTAATCATTATAGGAAGAGGGGTCTATAGTGGAGCTGGCGATCTCCGAGGGTTTATGAGGAGTGTCGTGTGGATCAAAAAAAAATTTAAAAAATATAATCATTTAAAAATTTTGATGGTTGATTTAAAAAAATTAATTTTATTTATAGGGATGAAATTTACTATGAGTACATGTCTAATTGGTTCAATGTGTTCAATAGTTGTTTGCTTAGATGGTTGACCAATCATGGATCAAGTACACCACCGGAGATTGCATGGCACACTACTAGTACTAGATCCCGGTGTCATGTGGCGAGCAAACAATTTCCCATCCACAATGACCACTTGCTCACATTTATTGTGTGTTGCATGTTCTTGTCCTTCCGACCAGCCACATTAAGTACACATCCCTTCCCATTTACTCGACTCTGATGGTGTGCAATTTTGAGGCATCATATCTCGCTCACCCACATCCCATTTCCTACACATCTTCTTGATTGTTCAATAGGATAGGCACCAATACATGTTTGGCTCCACTCTATCAAGGTTTCGATAGGCACCAATACATGTTCACCATCGCTTTGTGTTCCTTGCAATGCTTGACGATGGTGTGTTCTTGGTTCCTCCACTTCTTCACAAAGATTCTCTCCACTAAGGTGAAGACATCCATTGTTTGCTTCTTCATTCAATGGTCTCATATTATTTTATATTGGAAATTTTCTATGACTTCTTTAATGCTTCCTCCTCTAACCCTTTTTTAAGTTTCCCATGCAAGATTGGATTGGCTTTTGTTGTTAGGTTTACCGAGACCTCATTGAGTGGTTTTCAATGTGGAGGTGAGGTTATATTACTTCACTAAGGCAACACTATATGACCATCTATTGTGGTTGCTTCTATTATTTACAAAAAATTTCATGTTTGTTCACCTTGACTCTTTATTTTGTAACTTGAAGGTTCTATTGTTTAGTGGGTACATCTTTAATGATTTTTTATATGGTTTATGTGGTTTATGGTATCTTGAAGGTTATGTTGTTTTATGGGTGCTTCTTTAATGTGATTGTTTTTATGGTTTTTGTGGTTTACAGTACCTTGAAGGTTCTTTTGTTTTATGGGCGCTTTTTTTATGAATATTCTTCAACATTGTCTACCTTGAAGTTGAAGTGTGTTAAAGGGTGTTAATGAACATTACCATAATTTGTGTTCATAAAAACATTAACTTTTATAGGGATTTAGAATATTCTATTTGTGCACCATTATGACTTATTGTTCTAGTTATTAATTTACGTTTACAATTCTTTGAATGAGTTATGGAAATGGGATTTGAAAGGTTTATTTTTGGTTGATAATATTTTGAATTTGTTACTTTCATGCAAATTGGAAATGAGTTTTCAAACATTTATTGTTTGCAAATGAGGTTATTGTTATGGTTTACTTCTTCTTTATTTGTTTTCATTTTTAGGGTTTATAATTGTTAATCTAATAGTTAAGGGTCTTTGTCATTAGGGTTTACAATAGTTTTTATTAGGGTTTAATACTACAAGTTCATTTAACATTGTTAAAATTTCCAAGCCTAATTGCCATCCAACACATTGTTGAAGATTGAATATAACCTATATTTTTCCCTAAGATACAAAGAAGCTCTAGGAGGGTGAGGAGGTGGATATGGAATATGTATAAGACAAATTTGATGAGCCAAAGTCTTCCCATTGTAGTCAATCACCAATGTACCCCCTCTGTGAAGTTTACCTATAATTGATATGGTTGTCAAAATTCATATTGTTCTCAAGGTTTTTGAGTGTGTGGATGGTCTTAAGAAAGGTTGGGTCTAAAAAATCTAAAAGTTTGAAGTCCATGGTTTCAAATCAGCCTTAGGCATCTTTGTAACATAACTTTGCAATTGCACCTTTAAACATTGCTACAAAAGAGATATTGTTACTTATATATGTCCTTGGATAGCTTTAGCCTATGTGGATACAATATGATATGTGTATTTGTCTAATTGGTCTAGTGTGTTCAATAGTTTGCCCATTTCAAATATTTCCTAGTCAAATTATAAAATCAAGTATCTTTTGGCACCTTGCTGTTAGTGAATTGATTAGTGCACTCATCCATGACAACTAAAATGGGTTCTTATAGGGTATGTGATAGAATGAACTTTTAAATATTTTAGAAAAACCATGTAATAAATTTTAAGTATTAATGTTATAGGTCATAATTCATTATCAATTACTACAGTTATTTTATTTATTCTCACGTCATCCTAATCATGAATCATGGATTGTGACAAAATATTGATGCTAGAAATACATTACATAATTTTATTAAAGGTTGATTTTGTGTAGAGTTCTATATTTGTATACTTACAATTCATAAACATCAAAAAGTTTAACTTTACTATATGTACACAATATAAACTATGTTTTTTGAAGGATATTGATAGTAGTGGTAGCTTGGACACTAGGAATATATAATGGTGGTGGAGGTGTTTACATAAATTAAAAAATTTGTTGTTTTGAGGAAGATGGTTTGAAATAAATTATTTGAATTATGTAGTAACATTCTTTCAAACCTTTGAACCTTCAACATGTTTTCCTTTCCACAACATTGGTTGTGAGTCTTCCTCCTTTGATACTTTTACTTGAGGAGGGATTTACAGTCAAGAATAAGCTAAACAATATTATCCTTACGAAGAATTGTAACTAATTCATGGCATATCCTTTAAAGTAAAAATGAAAAAAAATCATCTAATGTTTGATTTTATAATCAATTGTGATATATGTAATCAAGAACTTAGTTTTGGTCATTAATTGTTATTGTAAACAACCTTATTGAATAATTGAAAACTTAACAAAAAAACACAAGGATTAGATATATTTATATAAATTATTCTTAACTGAATTCTTGATATTGAAAGATTGATTCTCTTAACTTTACTTGTCATAACTATTGTGAATCATTAAATTCTAATTAATATAATGGTTAAAGTTTCATGCCTTGATAGTCTTGTAATTAGGGACTGATTTTCTTGTTTATGACTTAAGTATTGTTCAGGTTGAAAACATTATAAAAAATTATTGTTGCATTGTTAAGATTTTTAGACTAAGGCTATTTTGTGCTTTGATATGATTTAATTTATTTTAAATCAATAACATTGTTGTGCATATTTCTACGTGCATGGATTTGATTCTAGAAAATTTTATAGGTGTTGTTATGAAGTTAGGTGGTAATAAAGCTTGAATTTTATTTCATAGACTTAATGTAAAGTGGGCATTATTTCATTGTAGTGATGTAAAGTGGGTACAATATTCTTGTTGCATTATATATAATGCTTTAGGTTAGGTAGGCTTTGTATATGTACTTAGTAGTATGCATAATTGAGTACATATACAAAGCCTATCTAACCTCAAGCATTATATATATCATAATCACTATAAGAGAGGAGCCAGTAGTTGTGCACCCTAACTTTGTACTTCTCAAAATCCTATGTGGAAATTTCAAATCACTCCAAATTTTTTACAGTAGCTTACTTGGCAAGTCCCCTACTTATAACTTTTGTTTTAGGGTCACATTATCAAATATGATGCCACATCAACATGCTTTTTGTCAAGGTGTCCAAAAAGGTCCAAAACAAACATGCTACCAATACTTGTGCATCCACATCATGGGTAGGTGAGTGTTGATGTGGCATCACATGATTGGTTGCTTTTTAGATCAAAGGAATACATTTTGTTCAAGTTAGGGTAGTCATGTCACAACTATTGGACATTATATAAACAACTACTGTCACAACTATTGGGCATCATATAAACAACTACTATCTCAACTATTGAAACATGCTCAAGTACTGGGTCCTCTCCCCTATAATAGGAACAATAAATTGCACAAATAATGCAAACATGGACATACATAAACTCACATAATACTTGACATGATGTTTGGATCTTGAATTGCTACAATAAAGCTCTGAAATGTTGCTTTTGACTTGCTTGATAATGCTCTTGACAATAATTCTTGCTCATAAATTTTCCTTAATGCTTGTTAGATTTCAAATGATGCAATAACTAGGCATTTATAGGCATTTATTCTACTTTCCCATAAATTAAATCGTAATAGCTGACATTTGCAATTTGAATTTTGAATGTTAAAATGACGACACCAACATATTCAAATTTGTATCTCGGCAAAATAAGGGGACTAGAATGTCTAAGGGCATCATAGTCCTAACCCTATTTTCCAAGACTTAGGGTGTCAAGGGCAAAACATTAAATTAATGCATTTGTTCAATGTTTGTCATTTGTTGAAAAACAATAAAAATGGGCTATAAAAGGCATAATTTAGGAAATTAGGGACTTAATTAGGCTCAATAATTTAGGGGGAGCAAAACATAGTGTGAAATTGTCAAGAGTGGCAATTTATGACCCTACAATATATTCACAACTTTATGTTGTATAGGTGCATTCTTGAGGATCGTATTTTGGTACATCAAAAGATTTTCCCATATTCCCAACTTTTATTTTTTTTCTATAATTCATTTGCTTAACACAAATTTTATATTTTCTACAATATATACATTTAAAAAGATGAACCATGCCTTTATGATATAAGTCCACTACTCATTTCAATGTGTAGGGATCAAGGAAATAAACAAGAACTAAATAAAATTGTCAAGTATAATTAAAATAATAATAATTATGATCAAATGTATAATATAAACATTTTTCAAATGTATAATAAATATTATATATATTTCAAAAATTGTATTTCATAATAATTATATATACAAATAAAATTTAGTAATTTTCTACCAATATATTGCACCTCCTAACACTAAGTGCTAATTAGTTTCTATATAAAACAAAAAAAAAGCCTAATTTAAAAAAAAAGGAAAACTACCATAATCAAGCATCAAGTCAAGTCAAAACAAGATTAGAATTTTTGGATTGAATTTAACAACCTAAACTTTTAATTCTATACAAGACAAGCCCACATTTTAGAAAGGAAGGCGACCATAGTCAAGCATCAAGTCAAGTCTATCTAGGGGCCAAATTTAAACAGTGAGAAAATAATGTTCACCTTATGCCTAAGGCTAAAAATTAAAGGGCGGCGGACAGGTAAACGTCAACGCCACGTATCGGTCGCATGCCATGCTTTCACGGCATTGTCGTATCTGCATTCGTCTGTAACTCGAGCTCCGGTAATAAGTTCCAATTTGTATGGGGTGGCATGCATTTCATTTGGCAAAGACTTTGACTGTTATTATCGTACCTGCATTCATTACCCCTACCTAGGTATCCCAGTCCAAAGTCGAAATGACAGAGAAGGGTAAGGGATGGGCCCTTAATCATCCATTTCCACTTGTCAACATCTGTATCATGCTACGGCTGGTTCAGGTTATTAAGACCTTTTGAATTTGCTATTTTGAACAAGCCAAAAACAAATCCTCCAAAACAAAGTATCCTTGAAAATAATGAACAGGTCCTTTACGCTAACAGATCTTCCTTGGCTTCATGACTCAGATCTCAACCATGCGGAGGTAAGGGCCTAAAATTTAATTATAGTAGGGTAACTTTTTATTTATTTTTAAATAGTTAATTTTTTTAAAAAAAATTTCTGACCTCTTAAATATAAAGGTGTTGTAGAAATTGTTGAGGATATTTATATTAAATAATAAATCTATCAAAAATCTAATGTATATGTGGAAAGGTGTTACTGATGATTCAAGTCTTGGTTAGATTTGATGAGTTGAAAGTTTGCAACAAATTGAAACTTTAACATCTACAACGAACATGTCACCATGCACAAAGCAAAAGATCATTTAGAGAAGACATGGAGAACAGTGGAAGACAATTTTGTGAGGTTTTGCTACAACAATGAGAGAGCCTCAATATATTCTCGCGCTATTTTGTGGAAAGTGCCCTAGCAGAGTGTCACACCAACTTCAATCCTTCATTTATTGTGCTCAACAAACAACAAGCAAAGGTTAACGAAACCTTTTTTTGACAAACCGAACCGTGAGCTTATCATGTCCATGAAGAAGAAAGCTCAAGAGAAACCTTATTTGCACCCAGAAGAATTTGAATGTCCCCCTCTCTCCAATGTGATGGGAAATGGATCAAATTCAGTCCAAACCCCAATTTTAGCTCTGCCTAAGGCAAATGCAAACACGGTGGAAGAAATTCCTGCATAGTCTTTAGAGAGTAACCATAGTCGATGCCCACAAACCTCTTCATCCTTCAACATTGGTTTTATGAAGACAAATTTCCAAAATGTGTCTAAGGAAGAGGTGAATAGCAATTAAATTCTCATACAAAAAAGGAATGCCTAGCATATGTCCCTAGACTCAAGAAGCTACCAATGAAAGTAAGATCCTTGAATGCTTTCTCCCTAATGAGGTTTTAGATGTGATTGATGACTATAAGAAAAGAACATTCATTTTATTTTTCCTTCGAGGAGTCCCTTCTTAGCAAGATTTTTATAAATGGGCAAAAACACATTGGGAAAACAATAGTTGGATGATAGAATCTATCAGAGGGCTAGGAAAGGGTTACATTTCATGCATTCTCTTCTCAGCTAAACATGCACTAGCTACCTTACATTATGGTTCTTGGACAATATGTGAACAAATTTGTTATCTACAAGCATGGGATTTTGACTTCCACCCTGAAGGCACCTCTAAGTCTTAATACCCAATGTGGGTAGAGTTCCCCTTTTTGAATTTGGCTTTTCAATCATTCCTCAAAGACATAACAGCCCAATTAGGAAGAGTTTTATGTTGCAAAAATAATACTAATAAGTACTCAAGTCTCCATGTTCACCCCTAGGGCCTGCATTGAAGTTGAATTAAACCAAACTTTTCCTAATACCCTATAACTTAATGCTCCATGTTTTTTTTTCAACCCATTTCTTACATAAACAAACCTAATGCTTGTTTTTACTACTACAAAGAAGGGAATTTAATCAGATGTTTCCCTATTCGTAAACCCAAGAAAAATTCCACCCCTTCTTCACTAACCCCTTCATCATTTTCTTCTCCTCTCATAGCTCAAATTCACCACTCTTGTGATGTCTCCCCTCATGGCAATGTTTCCCCTTCTCCCTTCCTCCATTCAACCATCACCAACCCTTTCCCCCTCTCAATCAAGGCCCTCCACCATTGCTTCAAATTGTCATCCCTCTCCTGTGGCAAATATTATACATAATCTTCCTCATTCTTCTTTACAAGTTCACATTCAAATAAACCTTCATCTTACAAGGAGGCCATCCTCGAGGAAGGATGGAGGATGATTAAAAAAAGAAAGGAAACCTTGAATTTGTAATTGAATGACCAAAGCCATGGGAACCTATTGCTCCTAGAGCCAGATCTCCCTCACTAGGTCCTCTTAGATAGAGTTCTAGATCCCCTAGTGAGTGTTAGAATTGTGAAACAAGCACAAAACCACGAGCCACAGGATCAAACACAAAAAAATACACCTTCCACGCAAGAGATCTGCAAACAAATGTATGCAATTAACTTCAACAAGAAAAAGTTACAGAAGAGAGAAAACTTTCAAGAAGATATGAAAGCTACAGATATTCTCCTGTTTATAATTACAATGAGATCAAATCCTTATGAAAGGAGATCAAGAAACCCTAAAAAGGAAAACCCTAGTGTGCACACTTAATAATTAATAAATAATTAATTATTAATATGCCTAAGTTTAGCTTAAGTAACTAAAGTGATAAGTGACTTAATTAATTAATCAATATGATTAAATTAATTAAGTAAAACAACTTATTACTCTAACACCCCCCCTTAAGATGAACTTAGGAAGTAGCTAAAACACTAAGAAAAAGATGCATGAAAGCAAAGATGGGTCCCGACAAACAAGGCCAAGTAAGGTACCCATGTACAAACAAAAGATCTCTATAAAGAGGAGAAATAGAGAAAACCTCATGGGAAAAACTCTACTCCAAGAAGAGATCAAAGGTGATTGAAGGACTGAAAAGCACAAAACCATGTTAGAATTGTGAAACAAGCACAAAACCCGAGCCACAGGATCAAACACAAACAAATACACCTTCCACGCAAGAGATCTACAAACAAATGTATGCAATTAACTTCAACAAGAAAAAGTTACAGAAGAGAGAAAACTTTCAAGAAGATATGAAAGCTACAAATATTCTCCCGTTTATAATTACAATGAGATCAAATCCTTATGAAAGGAGATCAAGAAACCCTAAAAAGGAAAACCCTAGTGTGCACACTTAATAATTAATAAATAATTAATTATTAATATGCCTAAGTTCAGCTTAAGTAACTAAAGTGATAAGTGACTTAATTAATTAACCAATATGATTAAATTAATTAAGTAAAACAACTTATTACTCTAACACCCCCTTAAGATGAACTTAGGAAGTAGCTAAAACACTAAGAAAAAGATGCATGAAAGCAAAGATGAGTCCCAGCAAACAAGGCCAAGTAAGGTACCCATGTACAAACAAAAGATCTCTATAAAGAGGAGAAATAGAGAAAACCTCATGGGAAAAACTCTACTCCAAGAAGAGATCAAAGGTGATTGAAGGACTGAAAAGCCTCCAAATCAAGGAAATGTCCTGAAAAAGAAGAACATGAAGAACATCACAGAAGCATGAAGAAGCTGCAAACTCTGTCAAAAGATGACTGCTATGGTGTCGAAGAACCTCCTCTGAAGATATGATGATCAGGATCAAGAAGACAATAATCAATAGTCTGAAGAACACTAATCAACTGAGAATGGAAGATTCCTTCCAAGGCGAAACCAAGGAAGCATTAACACCAATAGTAGAAACCCCCCCATAATGCTGAGAAGGGAGAGGCATGACAGGTACACTGAAACTGAATGCCAAAAAATAGTGCATGAAGAGGAACCAAGAGCATCTGAAAGTGCACAAAAAAGCACTTGCAACTGAAAAAGTGGTGTGCAAAACAAACCACAAATACATGAGGCTGGAATCATATGGATCCATTGTTGTCGTGGAGGGACACTCACCGGACAAGGATGTGATGGCAAAGCAAAGACAATACACAACCCCCCATGGCACTTTATAATATAGTGTGAGTACAAAATATGGCACAAAGTGATGTGCAAGAAACCCAATACTACACATACAATGCTGAGGCACTTTATCTCAGTGCATTTACAAAAGAGAAATACATGCAAAGTGAGCCCATAATGTCTACAATGTCCAAATAGGGCAACATGCTGAAAATACAATTCTTTTACAGAAAAAGAGGAAACTGGTAGCACCATGATGAAGTACACGAAAAAACATGCAGTTTCAAAAAAAATGGCACCCAAAAATGTGTCCGGATGCAGAAGATATGGCCCGTCAAAGTCTCCAAAACGAGAACTGAACAGCTACAGCATTGATAAAATAGAATTCTGGAAAAAACCAGAATTCAAAACTAGAAAATACTTGCACCACTGCGAAGAGCACGAAATTCCACCCCATTTCAAAAAAAAATTGCACTAAAAAAGCCCACCGTATGGCCGAGATATGGCCTCTGGAATATTGGGTGCAAATTTGAAAAACCCAACGAAGAGGGGCTGAGTGGGCAAAAAGAAAAAATCCGCCAAATTTAGGAAAAACACCTCCAGATCTGGAGGTCCGCCAATTTTAGTGATGCTGAAAAAACTTCTCCAATTACAGTGCATTATTTTGCATAAAAAGAAAAATTACCAGACTTTGATTTTTGTTTAAAAAAAATCATAAAAAATTACATACTTATATATATTTTTAAAAAAATATATATGAAAAAAACATTGATTGATTTTATTTTTTTTAAATCATAAAAAAAACAGGCCGCCGGTGACTTTTGAAAGCCACGCCGATGACTTTGAAAGTCACCGATGGTGAAAGCCACCGTCGTGGCTTCAAAGCAGCCGACCGATGACATGAATGGGCCCGGACCTGCAGCAGTACCCTGCGAGTACCATTAATGAAGCTGCAGGTGGGCCCGCAGGGTAAGGTACCCTACGGGTACCCAAAAAAAAATTTTACTGCGATTTTTTCAATATATTTTTTTGAAATTGATTTTTTTAAAAAAAATTTGCAAAAAAATCAAACAATTTTTTTTACCTTGAACTGCGTGGACGGCGAATAGGGCCGTACGGGAAATTTTTTTTTCCTCAGAAATCAATTGCTCGGATTTTGACGTTTTCACAATCAATCTTAGGGTTTTTGGCCGCTGCGGACGCAATGGCGATGTCTGTTTGGGCTGAAAATGCTCCGAAAATTCAAGCACCCCCTGGATCTGACAAAAAAACATTTTTCTTCAAACCTTCACAGATCTGACAAACGAAAGCCAAATTTGACGAAACAAAGGTCGATCTGGACTATTCTGGTAGCTCTGGATTCAATGGAGAGGTCTGATTCATGCCAAAATGCTTCTAAAAACTTCCTCCTCCAAATTTTGCAAAGAAAGCAAAGGGGATTCAGATCTGAAACCTGCAACCCTTGTTGAAGAAGAAAACCTCATAAATCGAGAAGGGGTTCGTTGAATCCATGCTCTGATACCATGTTAGAATTGTGAAACAAGCACAAAACCACGAGCCACAAGATCAAACACAAACAAATACACCTTCCACGCAAGAGATCTGCAAACAAATGTATGCAATTAACTTCAACAAGAAAAAGTTACAAAAGAGAGAAAACTTTCAAGAAGATATGGAAGCTACAGATATTCTCCCGTTTATAATTACAATGAGATCAAATCCTTATGAAAGGAGATCAAGAAACCCTAAAAAGGAAAACCCTAGTGTGCACACTTAATAATTAATAATTAATTAATTATTAATATGCCTAAGTTTAACTTAAGTAACTAAAGTGATAAGTGACTTAATTAATTAACCAATATGATTAAATTAATTAAGTAAAACAACTTATTACTCTAACAGTGAGGACCTCTCTAGGACATTAATTCCACTCCAACAACAAGACTGCTTATGGGAGAATCAATTCAAAGTTCTGGATTTAGAGGTTATGGATTCTCTGCCCCAAATTCAGTGAAGTTTTATGTCATGCCATGGAATGTTAGGGGTTTATCTATCACCTCAAGAAAATTCCATGCTAAGAAAGCTTTGCAAATCCATAAGCCAAATGTAATTTTCTTGCAAGAAGTTAAAATTGTAGAAACTCGCCTCCAACTTTCTCTTCAATCCTTATGGAGGGATGGTTGGTTTAAAACCACTCTTCAGAGTGACGAAAGTGGGGATGAATTGTTATGAATTACACCTTGGTTAAGCCAAGTTTATCATTTCTGAAAGAGTAGATCCCAATGATAATTATGTGTGATGCTTAATGTTACTCCAAGGAAGATCCATTGCTTTTTACTTCATTTATTCTCGCAATGATTCCCCATCTCAAATCACACTTTAGGGATAGATGGTTAATGACCTCCCCACATCTGAATGGGTTTGGGGAGGTGATTTCAACTAGAAGTTGGTTTAGCCCTCGTAAAATTTCCCAAAAGGAATTTGATGCCTGGATCCTAACAAGGAATACTATGGGAGTTTTAGAACCCATTGTAGACAAAAGAGATTCTCATTTCCACCATTGCTTCACATGGTCTAACTCAAGAGAGGGTGATTTAAAGAAACTTAGTCATCTTGATAGATTTTACCTTTTTGATTCTCTTTCCATTGTCCCTTCTTCACATAACACACTTATTAAAGTTGATGCTACTATCTCTCTTTTAGACCAACTCCCAATTTTTTTGATCTAACAACTTTCTTCTTGTCCTTTCCAACCCACTAAACTACCCTTCAAGCTCAACACATCTCACCTTAACCATCCAAATTTACTTGCTTGTCTTATCTCCATTTGGAATGAAGCCCCTAGACCTCAACAAAAAACTGGTTGGTTACAGTGGTGGAATGAAGCTATTAGATCCATTGCACCACTTTCCTAAGATCTTATATGAAAATAATGGCTAGAATGGAAAAAACATTAAGATACCAATTGCAAAAAGTTAGAATTCTTTTAAATTCAACACCAACTAATATCTCTCTTCAACATGTTGTGGTTGTTGTTGAAACTAAACTTAGAATATTTGAATTTTATTGAGGTCGAGGAGATCTCAATTAAGGGCCATGCTTCATTGGATGAAAGGAGACAAAGGAACAAAGTTATTTTTCAGTTATCTCAAACAAAAATATTCTCAAGAAAGAATAATGCATGTATATGATCAAGAGGGGTATAAACATGACAATCTAGATGATATCAAATCTATCTTTTTTTAGCATTAGATCAATAGTCATTTATGGATCCCACTAAAGGTGATCAAATTCAAGATGTTATTAAAGATATGGTTGGAAATTGTATTCCCAATAAGATTGATCTTGAACAAAAAACCTACTTAGACCACTTGCTCACCCTTAAAGAGTTCGATGATGCCTTGAAGGATATAGCTAACTCAAAAAGTCCTAGTATTCAATGGCTTACCTGCACAATTTTATAAAAAAATGTGGTCATTCATTAGGGAGGACTTCTATTGGGTCTATTAAGAAGCCTTATCACAAGGATCCCTAGGCTTCTCCAAGAATAAAGGGTTGATTAAATTAATTCCTAAAGGAAAAAATGACAACAATATTTTAGGGTGGAGACTGATTACTCTTCTTAACATATCCTGCAATATTATAGTCAAAGCTATTGCTAAAATAAATAATCATACAATGCCAAAAAATGTAAGGCCCAAGGAAACTAGTTTTATTGGGGAATATTCATACTAGATAACTTGATGCTAGCTTGGGAAACTGTGGAATGGGCTCAACAAACTGGACAAAATTGTCTCCTCATCAAATTGGATTTTGACAAAGCTTATGATAGGATTAGGTGGCAGCCATATTAAAATGCTTAAATGGTTAGGTTTTGATCCCAAGCTCATTGCTCGCATAAAGCTCCTCTTTGTTAATGTTAATGCTTTCCTAGTTATTAATGGGTCAATCTCTCAAACCTTTCCTCTTCAAAAATTAGTAAGGAAAGGCTACCTCTTAGCTCCATTCCTCCATGTCCTCACTACTAATGCTCTTGTATACCTTTTAAATCATGCAAACAAGTTGAACCTCATACATGGTATTTCTCTACCTGGTGATGAAGTTGCTCTTAATTATCATTTTGTGGATCAATGGTGATATCTTATTATTCATTCAAAACTCTCAAGAAGAGCTCGACAACATCCTCAAATTCTTTGACCTCTTTTGTTTAGCTATTAGCTCCCAACTATATCTTAATAAAACTAAATTTTGGATGATTTCATTTGATCATCCACCTCCTTGGATACCCCCAAAATGGAAATTCAATGATCATGGTGTTATTTCAAGATACCTTGGCATCCCCTTTGGGGTAGGAGTTTCATTATATGAAATATGGAAATGGTTCATCCACAAATTAAAAAGCAAGCTTGAACTGTCGTCAAATAAATTTCTCTCTATGGATGAATGCATTTAAATTACAAACAAAATCCTCATAGCTAGTCATGTTTACATTTCATCATGTTGGATTCCTTCAAAAATTAACTATAATAAACTAACTCAATTTATTAGAGGGTTTCTTTGGGGAAAATGGAATAATACAAAAGGTCATCTAGTTGCTTCATGGTTGTATTGTATTCAACGAAAAAATAAAGGGGGTTTAGGGGTGATCGATCCCCTTACATACAAGATCTATCTCACAACCAAACAGATTATTAGATCTTTTCATGGAGAAGCCCCATGGAAGTCTCTTATTAGACATAAAATAGCTACAACTAATGCCAATAATTCTTAAAAAGAGATTAGGTAGAAAGATAAAATCCTTATGGAAAATTAATTTAAACCTCAAGCTTCTAGACCATTTTTAAGCATGTGGAAAGCATGAAAATAGTGTCTCTTCTTCTTGAATGGAAAGGACAAGACTGTACATTCATGGGATGAGTTTTTTGCTTCATCTATTTGGTGGAATAGATTTATTTGTTTGCATGAGAAGCCAATTTCTATTAATTCTCATTTACATAACAAGATCTTATGCAAAAGAGGCATCATAGAATTTAGGGACATTTGGGAGTTCTCATCATAACTTGGAAAAATGACTTGCAACTCAAACTTGATTTCAATCTATCTAGTGCTCCAATCACTGACATCCACAAGGTGCATAATTTTGTCCCTCTAGATCTTCAATTGAAACTTTCTACTCCCATTTCATACAATATTTTTAAAGATTGGAGGTGGCTTCCAGGTTTTAACACAAAAATTTTCCCTCTGAAGTTAATCTACCATAAGCTTCTTCCACCAATCTAAATGCAACCAAGGTTAAATTTCTAATTGAGAGTGAATTCGTCTGAATCCAAGTGGTTTAGTTTGAGTCTCATTGTTTAAAAATCCAAAGTTGATGCTAAAGCACATTTTATAGCATGGAATATTATCCACTATAAAATTACTGTGGGAGAACGCCTCACCTTTCTCCCTACCTACTCCTGCGAATGTCATTTTTGTCACAAGTTAGAAACCATTAAACATGATTTCTAGATGTGCAAGTATGCCTAAAAAATTTGGCAAACAACTTTGGCCTTTATCCCTTCTATATTTAACAAAAAATTAAGATGGAAATCAACACTGTTAGGGATACATTATTCACAAAATATGGTTTCATAATCTTTTCATCAATGTATCGTATTGTATGTTTGGAGGCTTTGAGATAAAGCAGTTTTCTCTAATACCTTCTCGCCTATGAAAGTAATTATGGATGTTTTATTCTCCAACATGATCTCACTAGTAGAATTTGGCAAATAAATGACTAGGTGACTACAAATTTTAGTCATAACCACTAAAAATGACTAAATTCTACTCATTTTTTGCAACTCAACTATAAATGAGAAAATAAATGACTAATTTGGTCGTTGACTAAAAAATTATTTAGTTGTAGAAATAAAAATGACTAAATAGTTTGTCATCAAATACAAATTAGACAAAAAATAAAAAAATTAATTCGCCCAATTATTAGCATGATGTATTGGCGCAATTATTTATGTTCATTGCATACCTTGCTTCATTTGTTCATTGCAAACCTCGCTTCATTCATTCATTGTAGACCTCACTTCATTTGTTAGCCTAGTACTGAGGCATTTTGATCAGTTATAGTAGCTACTTGCATGGGCGATAAATATTTGGAGAGGATTCAAAGACTTCTAAAAAGGCAGGCAAGGAATTTGGAGTTTGTTGCAATGAATTTGAATTCATTGAGGCCCTCTTTAGTGAATTCAAATTTGGGGACATTGTCTACAGGGAATTCAAAGCTAATTTGAAACCCTCATTACATTAAACACAAATTCAAAACGATTATTAAAATTTATTGTTCTTAATAATGTTCTTTAAATACAATCTTGCCACTGTTCTACTTCACAATGTGTTCAAGCTAAATATAATAAAATTTGGGTGTTAGTGCCAAAATAGAATTTCCTCAAGCAATTTTGATACATTTTCAATGCAAGCACAAAATATCCTTGTGCAAAGTAAACATGTCCTATATTTACCCACACATCAGGCATCTGAACAAAGATGTTTCCTACAACAACTTCTTGTACCTATGTAAAGATTTCCTTTGCAATATCAAATTGACCCCTTTCAGCTAGCACAATGGCTGCCCCATTTGCAACATAAACATTTATTGGTCTTTGTGCCAACACTTTACAATGGTTGCCCCATTTGTAGCATAAGCATTTTCACTGTAAGCACAAGTTGTCCTTGTGCAAAGTAAACATGTGCTAGATTTACCCACACATTAGGCATCTGAACAAAGATGTTTCCTACAACAGCTTCTTGTACCTGTGTAAAAATTTCCTTTGCAATATCAAATTGACCCCCTTCAACTAGCATAATGGCCACCCCATTTACAACATAAATATTTCGTGGTCTCTATGCCAACACTTAAGTGGCCCCTTTTATGACGTTAATATCCTCTCGAGTTATTATTATACTCCTATTTTCCAAAGGAAAAATCCCTAAGGCCCATGGGAAATGAATGATGAGCATTTGAGTTTCAATTTGGTTTCATAATACATAAAATAAAAATATATGAATTAATTTATTTTCAATTATAGGTTCTTTTAATCTAGAATTTGATAGAAAGATAAAGCATAATACATTAAAGGACAAAAAAAAATGTTCCTAAATAAAGACTAAAATAGGTTGCCCATAAAAAACAAGAAAGTGGAAAAATAAAAAGATAACACACATATGATTCATTTGAGGTTTTTGATAATATATTATTTAACTATTTCAAATGGATTTGGAAGGGACAAAGCATATTTGATTTACTAAAATTTTGGTAGCTTATCCATCATCATTATATGTATCATCTTCTCTTGGAATCTATTTCTACAATGCACCAAGCCTAGAATTGATTGGGGATGCACTTAAGGTGGATAAAAAATCATCAAATGCTTTATGTATGCATGGAAACATGGAATTGAAAATAGTGACTGGCTTAAAGCAAAAGAAACAATTAAATGCTTCATAATTTGTTTTAATTGTTTCTTTTGCTTTAAGCCAGACATATGTTTTTAGTTCCATGTTGCCAAGCATACATAAAGCATTTGATGAGTTTTTATCCACGTTAAGTGCATTGCCAATAAATTCTAGGCTTAGTTGGATCTCATTCTAAGCCTGAGCCATGGCTGCAAGATGTAGATATGCATCCACATAATCAAGAAACTTGAACAATTTTAGCCAATATAAAAGATTTACTTTTTCAGTATCATGTAGTTGTTCAAACAACCTAGCAAGATTAAATAGTGTTGTAACTTTATCCCATGGTAACTCAAGTGAAACAACACCTTCTTCTAGTCAATGGAATAATTCCATATCCTTAAAGTGCACAAAAAAATTGCAAAATTGGCACTAGGGCTTTATTTATGATTTCAACCCAAATGCCATTTACTAATGCCTCCATAAAAGTTTGTTGAACCAACTCTAGTTCATCATGCTCAAAATGAAGTACCCATTAAAAATTCAATGGGTACTTCTTCTTTGCTCTTCTTTAGAAGATACTTTGTTGTCTTAGAGAATCTAAGGCTGCACTAGGGTCTGTCAATATTAATAACTCTCCCATCTTGATAAATGCATGGGCATCACATGGATCTATGCGAGTTTCCTTTTTTAAAATTTCCAAAGCCTTCTCTACATGCCCTTGGTGAGCATATATATGGCCTACAACTTTTAAGTTCTTACAATTCTCAAGGTGGACCTCCAGAACCTTTTCAAAATTTGAGAGAGAACTCTTCAGATCTCCCAACTTCAATTGAACTTTTCCACACAATCATGTGGCCTCTGGCTCTCCTTGACTGATGCCATGTAGTAGTAGCCAGTGGTGTCATAATCACCTTTGTTGTGATAATATCGTGCAAGATTATGAAATGAATGAGATTTCATGAGAGGGTGGTCAGTTGAAACAAGAGCTTTCTCAGTCAATTGTTCCACAAGAAAATGTTGCCTTGTGAAGAAAACATGGTTTGCTAAATGACTCAATGCCATTGCACAATAAGGGTATAATTGAAAGGCTCTACGCATATTTTCCATTCCTTCATGAACACTACCTTTTTCACTAACTATGATAATTATATAATTAAAAAATGCACAAAATTGACCACAAATATTTTTCCCCATTTTAAACAACAAAATTGACAAAAAAATGCACATTTAAAACCTGCAAATAAAATCATGTTGATTTTCGCGCCAAAAAAACCATGAGACCATAGCTTGTTGCTTACAATTATGCTTTGATATATTTTTTCCAAGCATCCATAGCTTGTTTGAAATCACCTATTTTAGGCTTTTAGCCATAGCAACAAGGCAGTGAATTGTTTGATAAAATTCTTTGGTAGACATGTATGAAAAATGTGGTAGCATAGACAAGGCAATGAACTTTAGAAAAAATACCTCAAAGAAATGTGGTCTCATGGTGATGGAATTCCATGACGAATGCTATGACAAGTGAAATTTTGTTATGGATTGTCATGGCATTTCATCACCATGAGACCACATTTCTTTGAGGCATTTTTTCAACCAGTTCACCGCCTTGTCTATCCACAACAAAAACATTTGAAAGGAAACTTACCTTTGTACTTACCAGTACCCTTTTTCATCCTTCTCACAAAGTCATCTTCCACATCATCAAGATCCTCCTGATTTGATTCTTTAATCTTCTCCGGTTTTCCAACTTTAAAAATAGTCTCAACTTTTGCACCATTATTTGTACCAAATTCCCTCATTTCAAATGCAATTAGAGAACCATACAATTGATCTCTAGTATATTGATCTAGATTTTTAAATTCCTCAAAAGTATAAAATTTATGATTGTAAGCTTTAGGACGGGTTCTAAGGATTTTATTTACCACTTTTGATTCTTTGACTTTTCCACCAAGACCCTTGATGGAACTGACCACTTACTCTACCCTCTACATGTAGCTTGTAATGTTTTCATCCTCAGACATTTGCAAGTTCTCAAATGTGATCTTCAAATTTTGCATCTTGGCTTGTTTAACCTTATCATCTCTTTGATAAATGTTTTCCAAGTTTTGTCTACATTTCTTTAGCAGTTTTGAAATTCATAAATTTCACTAATTCAAAATTTGTGAGACTACTTAGGAGAGCATACCTTTCTTTCCTATTGCTTTGATAGGCCATGATTTTAGCTTCAGTGCTTAGACCATTCGTAGGTATAGTATATCCATTCTAAACTAATTTCCAGACATCATATCCCAGATAACTTAAAAATCCTTTCATCCTTGTTTTCTAGAATGCATAGTTTGTTATGTCAAACATAGGGATCTCCTTCGTGTGTGCCATCCTATATCTTAAGCGGTTAAGATTTTCTCCAAGGAACCTTGTTCTAATACCAATGTGTGATGGAACAAACTATGCAAATAATAGAAACTAAAACAACTTAACACCATACACAAGAGAACACCAGATTTATGTGGAAAACCCAAGAAGGGAAAATCCCTGATAAGGATTAGCTCACAATATAAGAAATATTAACACCGAATACAATAGGTCTCACTACCCAAAGAAAGAAAGGCTCACTAATAGAATAGAGAAGAAGATAAAGAAGAATGTTATACAGAGAAATCCATCTCAATACAACAAGGAAATCCACTACAACATCACCAACACCTTCGTAGCTTGATTGAAGAATTATAGACACCTTCTGCTCACTCCATCCAATAATATAACACATGAAAGCTTGCACTGCACTTCTTAATTTTGCACTCTACAACTCTACAATTTGCATCATTCACATCTCTCTTGTCTATCTCATCATCCATCAACAAATCAACTCTTATTTATACCATCCTCAACCTTGAAACCCTTCTCCAAGGTTGACCATGCACATCAAATGTGCATATACAAATTAGGTTGGTGCCAAGACACTTCTGTGATGGATACAAGTGAAAGCGAACCACATCACACCTTATTTGGGGCCCAAATCAACAACACTCAACCACACACTTCTATAAACAATAGTTATCCACCACAATTAGTGTAAACACCAGGTCAATTGTTACCTGTGGAAACACCATTAAGCTTTTAAGTACATGCTTCCTTAAATACAAAGATGACTTACAAATCACACACCATGCTTAAACATGATCTAGAATACTCCTTAAGCACTCTAAAATCCAACAAAATCTTTCACAACAACTTCCACCTAAAGAATATGCACACTTAGTACACTTAGACAATTTTGTCATACACCGTTACTTGAGAAATTGACTTCTAAAGTACCAAACCTCAAACCATCTCAACTAAAGAAAGATACCAACACTATCAACACTCCTTCAGATCTACAGGACTTGAAACATAATTGGAGAGAAATGTGGAGCAAAAAAATTTCTCCTAGACACCTTTGCAACACACAATTCACACACTATTGAATACCACTTCTTCTGTATAATGACCCATCACACCAAAACCTAGATATAACACCTCTGAGCATATCTCACCAACATATTTGAAACAAACAAGAAAATCTTCAACCTAGAGGAAATGCAGAGTAACATAAAAACACATCCCTACAACACAAAACACCACTGCAACATACTATTTACTCTTTTTATTAATTTTTCTCAAAAGCATTTGGAAACCAAGCACCATAGACACATCCTCATCATCTTTGGTAGTCTCTCAATACAACTAAATCAACTAAAACATAACAACTAAACCATATATCCATAGATACAATCTTATCAAAGCAACACTAGAGGTTGATACCAGGAGCTTTATTAATGACAACGTAATGCAATTGATCAAATCATGGATAACATCAACTGCTCACACTCTCACCCAACAATAGACATCAATGGCAACACAAGCTTGTTGACATCAATGACAACATTCACTGCTCATACTTGGAACAACATCATAATCTCACTTCTGCCATGGCATGTTGGGGTAGGACTATATTAAATTTTATTTTTATTTTTCTTTGGAACAATATTACTTTGAACATTGTCTCAAAGACAGGAAAAATGTAGACACTCAAAATTGTCCTAAGCTTGCAATGCTATTTTTTGACTATTTTTTTTGTCTAGTCCTAATTTTGTCTAACCTTATTCCTCATAAACCTAACTTTCTTCTAAACCTAATCCTATTCTTCTTCACATCATAATAATTAAATTTAATTATGATTAATTTTCCTCTCATCATTTTATCAATTATATAATTATTTTTAATTATTTAACCCTTTATCTAATTTCATCTATGATTAAATAAATATTTTTATTTGTTTAATCATTTTAACCTTAAAGTTCCTCTATAATTAATTAAATTGTTCAATTTAATTAATTATCCACGTGTATTCGAAAATAAATATATTTTATTTATTTTCTTTTTGAGAATTTCTCTAACTCTTACATCTCCATAATTTTCTCCAATCTTCTTCCACCATAATTTTCTCAATTTAATTCTTACATCTCCATAATTTTCTCCAATCAATTTTTGACTAATTTTCGACTAATTTATACTTGGAAAATGAGCAACTTTCTCATTAAGGTTGTCTCATTCATTTTTTATTCAATCTTGTTTGTTCATTACAATAACTTCTTCTATAAATTTAATCTTCAATCTCTTTATTCTTTAACCACAGTCTTTAAACTTTTACCAAAACTATCATCATGAGTCTATTGATTGGTGTACACAAAAAACTGAGAGCAACACTTCAAATCTTATGAAGAAAAAAGGAGAAGAGCACTAGAGGTCAAGTAATGATGACATAAAATGTATAATTTATTTTGTTTGTTTACATTCAATTTGGTATATGCCAATTTATGCTCTATTGTTGGAATGAGATTTTAAAGCTTATTTCTAACAACTTGTGGTTGATATGTGTGATTTAAGCTTCCAAACCTTATTTCTTGGTCTACAATATATATGCATGTACAACTCAAAAATTTTGTAGACAACTACATATATAAATTTATTCAAATAGAAATTTATATACACATAAACAAAGTTAAATGTAGGTATACATAGCTATATGTAGAACTATACATTTGTATGTGTGTGTATAGTTGTATAGAGAACACAAATTTGCCATTTAGATGGCATTGTTGTTTAAAAGGATGTAGAACCAGGTGATGGCTTCACAATTGGGAACATATGAGAGATTAATGTAGGAAAATATAAAACTATGTTTAAAACAGTTGAAGGATTTTTTCAATTGTAAAACCTATTATCTAAGAGATGCACATGGTGAGTTTAATTTTTTCTTAGAGCATTATGAGTGAAAAGACAGTGGACTACCTTGTGAAATGGATATGTAGAGAATTTTCTTATTATTGATTCAATGTTTTTTGATAAATAAATGCATTGAATGAGAGATGTTGAATTTGAATTTGAATTATTAGTATAAAATAATACTACTACCATTAAATTTGAATTTGAAAATTGTATATAAAATCTAAAATATTTGTTGTGAATTGTGATGTTGATTTGTTTTCAAATATTGGTGAGAGGGCCTTACACCATTAAATATTCGAACAAGTGTCTTTATTAATTATATGTCAAGTGCATGTAGGAGAAAGTATGAGAGCATGTTCCCTTGACAACCCATACAAATGACAAAGACTTGTATGGTTGATAGCTTAGTGACCATTAAATGATCATGAGGATGTTATATGTCAAGTGCATGTAGGAGAAAGTATGGGAGCATGTTCCCTTGACAACCCATACAAATGACAAAGACTTGTATGGTTGATAGCTTAGTGACCATTAAATGATCATGAGGATGTTTCATTGGAAATTATTTAGCATTTGCCATTTTCAAAAGGTTGCACAACTCTAATTAATATTCAATGGTTATCTACACATGTACAAGTGGATGAGTGATGATACAAATGGAATATTTTACTAGGCTTTTAATTTTCATATTGGTTATTGTACAGAAATTGATTGGGAGGTTGGGCAACGACTATCTAGCCCCTAAAATGCATCGGAGCATGGAGGTCATCCTATACATTATAACCCATCATAATTGAACTTCATTGTTTCCCTTGGGTCTTAACTCATGGTCAAACATAAGTTGATCTTTAAGTTTGTTTGGATAGCCACTGTCGTCTTGTCCCTATCTTATAGTCTTACAACTCCCTGTAAAAGATTTTGTTCCCTCATGCAATAAACTCTTCAAATTTAATCAAATTGTCCTTTTATTTTAACTATAAAGTCATTTATTTTATCTACATTGAATAAAATAGATGAACATTTACTAATAATTTAGAAAAAATATTTTAAATTTTTTATTTTCAACTAATATAAAGTAGGATGTTCTATAACTTTCATAATACACATGTCGGACTTATCCTCCGTTGGAAGTCATGCAAGCGTACCACGAGAATGACAGCAGGCTATGCGAAAAAAGGCTACGAAGGAGACTTTCATAGGTAGGTATATGGACTGGACTTCTTTAATAGTCGGCACCTGCGTCCAAAACAAGACCTGTCCCTTCAGCGCCGGGCCCACCATTTACTTATCGACGATTCTGATTGCAACACGTGTCTGATGGTTCATCATTTCCCTCTCTTTCCACCGACCAAACACTTTGAGGCCTTTCCCGGACTTTCGTGGAAGTAGGTTTGAAAATGACAAGGACTTCCATTTGTCACAGCCAAGCTTAAAAAACGAGTGGTCATGATTGCGGATTAGTAGTTAATTATTTATTTTATTTAATAAAAATATTATTGGAGATTAGGTTTATGAATGAATGAATGAAAGATTTTAATGACGTCCACGAGACTAAACAGTCTATGAGACCGAGAAGTTATTGTATTTTTAAGGCAGCGGCTATCCAGGCCCATGAATGCACGGGAGCATGGATGTGCGCTTGATGTTGGATAGCATACCATAACTAACACCACTGACAGCCTCCTATTTTTGATTTTCGAGCACATCATACCTTTCGTACAGTAGGCAAATAATCATGTATAAATATTTCCAAATATAATACTTTGGAAGGGTTTCGCTGGTTTTAGGAATAGTATATTTTGGAGATTAACTAATATTACACGTAGTGTTTTTAACATTATATAAAGGTTATTTAAATTTGATTTTTATAATATGTTTTTTTAATATTGTTTTTTTTATATATATAAAATAAAAGAATATTTTTATGTTTACTACTTTTTTGAAAATAATTTAAATTATTTGATGGTTTTAAATTATTTAAATTGTATTTAAATTTAATTTTTTAATTATTTTTATAATTTTGATTTGAATGTATATTTGTATTTATAGTTAATAATATTATTTTAAAAATGTTAATATTATTTTAAATTATTTGTATGTCTATTATAAATTTATATTTTTTTAAATATTTTTTTAATATTTAACAATCTTTTAAAGGAGACTTATTATTTGAATTGTGATTGTATTTAATTTATTAATTATTTTTATAATTTTGATTTGAATTATGTTTGTATTTATAATTAACAACATTATTTTAAAAAATATTAGTAATGTCTTTAAATTATTTGTATTTGTATGTTTACTATAAATTTATATTCTTCTTTAAATAATTTTTATGTTTGACAAATCTTTTAAAAGTGCCTTAAAAATAATTTTTATAATTTTCAAGTTAAATTGTATTTAATGTCTATCTTTTTATATAATGTATTTATATGTTGACTAAAATATTACAATGTTTAATAAAAAATCATTTAAATTTAGTCTTTACTAAATTGTTTCCATGAACCTTAAGGTTTTCTGTCATTCAATGATTTACTCTTTACAATTTTTTCCAAAGAGGGTGTATACTTCTTCAAAAATTCAAATTTTTTTAAAAATATAACATAACAACATAGGTACTTGCCATTAGTTTTTCTTATACTACAAATATTTTTAACGAAATTCTAAAGGAATGGGCATAGTTTCTTCTACCTTCTTTATATTATGGGTATTTTTTTTCCTTTGATTTTTTCATATCACAAATATTTTCAACAAAATTCTACACAAATGGGGGCATGATTTCCTCTAACTTTCTTTATATTGTGGGCATTTCTATACATATAATTTTTATTATACTAAAAATGTTTTCAACAAAATTCTAGAGAAATGGATATAGTTTCTTTTACCTTTGTTTATATTGTGTATACTTCCAAAAAAAGAAACAATTTTTAAGTATCAATACTCTAGCTCCATATTTCTTCTTCAAAAAAACAAAGGAAGTTAAATCATCAAAAGATGAATTTTTATTTTAATGTGAAGCATGGAGTCTATAAGATAAGTTAGATTTAAAAGAGTATTCAATTTGTATAAAATGTTCTATTGAGATAGTATGAGGTTAAGGTTATCACTCTCAAGGATTGCTACTTTAAGCTAGAGTAATCGAGATTGGAAACCATTTTCACAATTTAAACAAGGGTTGTAAAGACTAAGTTTACATCAATTTAAAAATTATTAAACATATAAATAATTTAAATAAAGATACATGAAGGCTTAAAAAACTAAAATAATAACTTAAAACTTGTAATGTAAGCACTCAAAAGTAAATTAAAATAGTTTATAGAACCAATTTTATGTCATGTTTAAAAATTATTAAAAGTAGAAAGCAATGTAATATGTGACTAAATTTAAATTATTTTTCAAAAGTTATTAAACATTTAAATAATCAATTAAGAATGTAATATTTTAGTCAACATATAAATAAATTATATAAAAAGATAGACATTAAATACAATTTGAATTGAAAATTATAAAAAGTATTTTTAAGTCACTTTTAAAAGATTTCTCAAACATAAAAATTATTTAAGGAAGAATATAAATTTATAGTAAACATACAAATACAAATAATTTAAAGGTATTATTAATATTTTTTAAAATAATACTATTAATTATAAATGCAAACACAATTCAAATCAAAATTATATAAAAAAATATTAAATATAAAAATAATTAAAAAATTAAATACAAGCATAATTCAAATAATAAGTCTCCTTTAAAAGATTGTTAAATATAAAAAAAGTATTCAAAGAAAAATATAAATTTGTAATAGACATACAAATAATTTAAAGATAATATTAACATTTTTAAAACAATATATATTTTTTTGATAATTTAATTGCTGGGTAGGGCTAGCACCCATTTTATTAACACCAAATTAGAGTAGAAATTACAGAAACATAGCTCCTATCCCAGCTGCGTGATATCGAGCTATTATAGACCAATGCTTCACGGCATTGTCGATTCCATCACACACAAATGTGAGTTCCCATTTATGAAATATATACTCCTAATCCAACACCAGCAGAGTGAAGTTGGAGTCCCCAACAAAACCTGATTATCATATCTGCAAAACACCTCAATATAGCCCCAATCAATGGAATTTAAGCCCGATTTGAACCTGACTAAGCTCGACCAGAGCATTACTACGCCTTCCTAAATTAATAAATCATAAAACCACCACAAGAGCCACCTTATCTACTAAGCCTGTGATCTATCCCTACCCGCCCTCAATTCCTGCTGCCGCCTTCTTTGCTATCCCATTCGCCACAGTATTGCCTTCCCGATAGATATGACTAATCCAAAACTCCAAAAAGGTACTGATAAGCTTTGAAATGGGACCTAGCCATCTCTTCGGTAACCAATTGGGTGTGAAGTTGGATCTGATCACATTGACTGTGATGAGTGAATCACCCTCGAGATGTAATTTAGCCACACCCATAGCTTTCCCCATCTCCAACCCACAAAATGTAGCCCTAAACTCAGCCTCATTATTTGAAGCCTGTCCAATGAATTTTACTTTCTGAGCAATCACTTCACCTTTCGAATTCCTAGCAACACATCCGATCCAGGCTGCTAAGCCCGGGTTACCCCAAGAAGCCCCATTGAAGTTAATTTTGATCCACCCATCCTCCGGTTTTTGCCATACTGTTTTCCTTCTTAATTCAGCCTTTTGTACTAAGCTCTGAGAACCAACCACTGCGGGTATATACAATCCTTGAAACTTATTAGTTAGCTCAATATCCCTATTAGTGAAGATATTTTTTGAGAATGGACTTCTTCTAGCAGCTGCATTGACTAACTCCACAATTGATCCTTCTATTTTCTTCACCAGTAGCTCCCTGGCCATAGCTTGATCCTTAAAGATTCTTCGGTTCCTTTCTTTCCATAATTCCCAACAAACCATGGACGACAAAATCTGCTAGATACTGCTGAAGACACCGTTTACCTTCTTCCTTGGCCAGGCACACAACCAGTCATACAGGCCTTGGGGAAAAGGGGTTTGGTAGCTGAGTTGTCCAATAATGGATTTCCAACAATATTCAGAATAAGGACATGATAGTAGAAGGTGATTCACAGTTTCCAACTGCTGCTTGCAAAGAATGCATCTATTAGGTCCCCTGAAGCCCATCATCTCCAGCCTATCCTAAGTTAGAATTTTGCTTTGGACTGCAAGTCAAGAGAACACCCCTGCTTTTGGCAATACATCCTTCCCCCAAAAAAGAGATATTGGCCAGCAATGGTTTGATACTGCATTTTCCTTTAACTTATACCCTAACTTAACCTTATATTCCCCATCTGCAGATGCACACCATCTTATAATGTCCTCGCTGTCCATATCAAGAATAATTCTCTCCTTTAGAATTGCTTTTAAAGCATTCTTTTGCTCTATCGGGGCATTGATAACACTGAGATCCTTCCATTCCCACTTGCTCATCCCATTTATTATAACTCTATTACCATAATTGCATACTTTGGACCCTCAAATTCTGATTGTTTCTTCCCTTATCTCATTCATTTGCGGTTTGACACATAATTTCGAGTACCCATCCCAGGAGTCATACCAAAAGGAGGCCCTCAGCCCATTATGTACCTCCCATGTAATGTGTTTAGTTATAATACTTCTGCTCTCACAAATAAAATTCCATATTGCAGATCCTCTTAGCAGGTTCATGATTTTCATTATACTGACAGGATCATCTGAATCAAGATATTTCTTTCTTAATAATCTAACCCATTTTTGGTTTCCTTTATACATCATCCACACCAATTTCGCCCCCATTGCTAAATTCATGATTTTCATTTGTCTAATGCCAGCCCCACTCGCCTAATGTGGCCTACAAATCTTGTCCCATGCTAGCAAAGGAACCTTGTTAGTATCATTCGGTCCATTCCAAAAGAACTTCTACATAATTTGATTGAGTTGGTCATCAATGCTGGTTGGCAGCTTCAAACACGCCATTGAGTAAACTGGTATTGCTACCAGCACTACCTTAATCATCAATAATCTCCCAGCTGATGTAAGCCACCTTCCCTTCCATAATTCCATCTTCTTCTTACAGCTGTCGACAAGTTTATCTCAAAAACTCTTCTTATTCGCCCCAGTGAATAGTGGCATCCCAAGAAACCTCCCAGGAAGACATGCAACTTTTACACCCAAGATTCTGGTAAGATCCTTTTGTAACCTTAGCTGCACATTGAGGAAGTACACCTCTGACTTTCTCCAATTTATAACCTGCCCTGAGGCCTTACTATACTCATCAAAAAGGCTCCTAATTTTCCTTGCCTCTGTTCTTGACGCTTGCCCAAAAAAAAATGGTGTTGTCTACAAACTGTTGGTGAGTGCTTGACTCCACCCTAGGGGTGACTTCAATCCCTTTCCATGAGCCATCCAACCTTGCCTAACAAATACTCCTACCTAATGCCTCCGCCATAATGATGAACAAGAAGGGGGATAATGGATCCCCCTGTCTAATTCCACGAGAGGAATTAAAGAAGCCCTGAGCCACCCCATTGACCAAAACAAAAAATTTTGGAGAGCCAATGCAACACATAATCCAATCCACCAACTTCCTATTAAAACCAAACCTAATCAACATCTCAGCCATAAATTGTCTATCCACACGATCGTATGCTTTTAGGATATCCAATTTTAATATCATACTTGGTATTCTTGTTTTTTTGGCTGTATGAATGGTCTCATGTGCAACTATTATGCCTTCCACAATGGACCTCCTTGGAATAAAGCCGCTCTGCTCCTCAGATATTACCTTATTAATCACCAATTTCATCCTGTTTGCTATTATTTTTGTAATAATTTTATAGAGGGTGTTACATAAAGAAATTGGTCTGTAGTCCCCCATATTTTTGGCCTCCTTTTTCTTGGGAATGAGTGCAATGAAGGTGTGGTTGATTGCCCCCAATATTGTAGTCTTTCTTCTTGACTCCTCCACAGCCTTGAGCAAGTCTTCCTTAATTATCTCCCAAAATTTTTGAAAAAAAAAAGCCGGGAAGCCATCTGGCCCTGGTGCATTGTCTGGTCCCAGCTGAAACGTGGATTTCTTTACCTCTTCTAAGCTAATTGGCTTAATCAGTTCCCTGTTATCAACCTCTGATATAATACTTGGGATCTTATTCAGAAAAGCATTCCTCTCTGCCCTTTGTTGCTGGTCGTCTTGGGTAAAAAGAGTTTTGAAGCACCTTACCGCTTCCTGACTAATCTCATCCCCATTCCAAATGATTGAACCATCCTCCCTCTCAAGTTCACCAAGTCTATTTCTACTTCTGTTGACTAAAGTTGTATTATGAAAGTATTTTGTATTTCTATCGCCTTCACGTAACCACAATTCCCTTGATTACTGTCTCCAATGACATTCTAATCTGGCCATAATTTCTGCTTGCTTAGCTTTCAGTTCTTTCTCTTTCATATATTCTTCCATCCCCATACCTTTCTCTATTATTCTTTCATTGACTTTCCTAATCTCCATCTCTATCTTATCACTTTCTTCAAAAATATTCTTAAAATGCTCCTTATTCCATAGCCGTAGTTTGGTTTTGATGTAGGACAGCTTGTTATGGAAAGTAAACAAATGGGATTGCCTTCCCACCTTACATTCTTCCCACCATTGTGAAATTAACTCATGCAGACTAGGATCTCGAATCCACATTTTTTCAAATCGAAAAGGAGAGCCTCCTTTGAAATCGTCTTGTGTAAATGTCAGCTGGATTGGGAAGTGATCTGATCCACTGAAGGCTAATATTGAGGTTTCTATCAGGTTTGTTGTTTGGTTCCAATCCCCAAATAACAAAAATCTGTCCAACTTTTCAGCAATCCCAAAGTGGCCTGGCCTTCTATTGGTCCATGTGAAAACACCTTTTTTGCTTGAACTTCCCTTAACGCATTACCATCCACAAAGTCCTGGAAGTCCTTTTGTACCCTGGCTAAGTTTCTCAATCCTCCTTGCTTTTCTGTATTATTCAGTGTGGCATTGAAATCCCCACCTATCAAGACCCGCTCATCTTTTAACTATTTTAAAGTGGCTGTTAACATCTCCCAAGTGTCTCTTTTTGCAGCTGTGGCAACTGGCCCATAAACATTAATCATTTTCATGTCATAGTTACAATGTAAATATCTCACCGATAACAGCAACCAATTCCGATTAGCCAAAATGAGAGTGTAGCCTGCCTTGTCAGGATTCCAAATTACGCCTAATCCTCCAGAGGCTCCTTATGCTTCCACAAATACACCTTCCCAAACCCTCCAAAAACTCATCCTATTTTCCTGTTCCTCCCTGCTCCACTTTGTTTCTTGTACAAAAACTATATCCGGTTTGCTAGTGTCTATCTGACACCTAAAAAGATGCCACTTGCTAGGGGCATTTAGGCCCCTAGCATTCTAGCTTATGACCCTCATGGCTCCTCGAGAAGGGGTAGCTCCTTCCCATTTCGTAAAATTGTTTGGCTCAATTTAGTTTTTCCTCTGGCATGTCCCGCTAAAGCTAGTTTTTCTTTGTTGGATTTGCAACCTTTTTGTTTAGCATACCTCATTCTGGGGGTTTTTTGTTCTGACTGTATCTGTTCTATTCCTCTTTCATCCACTATGCCAACTTGAGAATCCTCATAGATCTCATCCATATCTGAATCGAAATCTTGACTCCCCCACTTCTGATTTTCCTTGGTCTCTTCTTCTTCCATCCCGACTAAATCTGGGTTCCCTCCAAACTCCTCAACTACTGAGTCCATTTGTTTCTCCCCATCCCCATCTGCTGTCATACTCAACCCCTGAATATCTGTTGCCTGTAGGAAACCATCCAATTTTTTCCTTACATTCCAAGAAATGGTTATCTTGTCTAATGGGGCACATTGACCGATTTGGAACCCTTCCGGTGTCTCTTCAGAAGGCATATTCCAATAGAGACAAACCTTCTCCTCAGCTTCCCTACTTACTATTCCCGTGGGCCATATAGAATCTGCCAATTCTTTTTCCATATCAGTTAATGGAAGACCCATTGGGACGTTGTCATTTTTGGCTGTGCGCGAATCCCCCACTACTTCATACATATTAATTCCATTGGCTACAACCCATGATGAGCAATTCTCCTTGCCATGATCCGCCGATTTGCATCTAGGGCATATTATCATCTTATCCTCCCTCACAATTTCCTGCCTCCACAATCCTCCCTCCGATTCCAGTTCTATTTCTGTTGGGAGCGCCAACCCTTGCGGGACTGCGACACATAGTCTAAAATATGTGCCACACACATTATCATCCTGGACATTGTCTAAATATTTGAACTTCCCCAAATTTCTTCCAATTACCTTAAGCGTATTTTCTGCCCAATATTCTGAGGGGAGATTGTATAATCGTATCCAAGTGAAACTTTCCTCAATTTCAAGCTTCCCAGAGTCAAAATTAGGGCTCCAATAAAAAAAATGCATTTGCGATCCTTCCATGAAATAAGGCCCCGAGTTTCTAATCTTATTTTTATCCTCTTGTGTAGGAAATGTAACCAAATAAAGGTTGTATTGCAGGGCCCTGACCACAATTTTATTTCCCAATTTTTCCTTGCACCAGTTTTTGATATCATTTTGTTTCTTTGGATAACCTCCACCCAACTTCATAAACAGACCTATATCCTTAAGTAAATCCCTAGTTTCGTTAATTGAATCAATCTTCAAAGAAACTGTAAGTTTAGGTTTATTCGGGGACAAACTAGTCGCTGTGTCACCATTCTTTGAAGCGCCCTTTTCCTCCATCGCCACTCTTTTACCACTATCATGATTCAGATCTTTTGTTTGCCTTCCCTCACTCAACTCCACTCGGCGCCACTGCCTTGCAGCGTTTCTGTGCGGACTTGGCACTTTCCTGAACCATCCAGACTTCCTATCTCAAAAATTGCTCCGCTTTGAGAGGTTTCCACCCCCCTCGCTCCCCCCCAATTTTTACTAGGAGAATCAAATCGATAAGGGTAGATCCATGGAGGCAACTGTCTACCATATTCCTTCGTTTGAACATTGTCATACATCATCCATCTAGGGCTAGGAATGTCCCTTGCCCATTGGTTTGGCTTGATCCAATCCTCCTACTGTCTTCCATTGTATAGAGGATGACATTTATCTACCCATTGCCTATTCTCCAACACCCACTATGGTCTGCTAACACTATTCTGATCTCGTGTTCCAGGTTTACCATACGCACTCCACTCATTATTATCCTTCTCCCTGAAGGTCTCCATTGGTTCCATGCTTTCCATTTCATCACCCCACCATTGCTGACTCCAGGTTCCTCGCTCCTCTTGCCTGTCCCACTGGCCATCACCTCTTGATCTCTGCGTTTCAATCCTTTGTAGTTCGCTCCTCTGCCCTGCACGCCTCACTCCACGCTCCACCATTCCCGCATTCATAAATCTTATTATACTTAAAATAATATTGTTAACTATAAATAGAAATATACATTCAAATCAAAATTGTAAAAATAATATTAAATATAAAGAAATTAAAAAATTAAATTTAAATACAATTTAAATAATTTAAAACCATCAAATAATTTAAATTATTTTCAAAAATTAATAAACATAAAAATATTCTTTTATTTTATATATATATAAAACAATATAAAAAAACATATGATAAAAATTAAATTTAAATGACCTTTAAATAATGTTAAAAACACTACGTTTAATATTTGGTAATCTCCAAAATATACTATTCCTAAAACCAGCCAAACCCTTCCAAAATATTATATTTGGAAATATTTATACATGATTATTTGCCTGCTATACAAAAGGTATGATTGCTCGAAAATAAAAAATAGTAGGCTATCAGTGGTGTCATTATGGTATGCTATCCAACATCAAGCGACACATCCATGCCTCGGTGCATTCCTAGGGCTATATAGCCATTGCCTATTTTTAAGGGATGAAGTTAATGTAAATGTGATAGAATTGAGATACTCTAGATCTTAGTTATAGTTGTAAAAATAATATTATAAGATGTTTCAATTTTTTTAATATTAATAATCAAGAGAGTTTTAGTAAGTATCAATAGTTTTAGAATAGTATTATATTGGTTTTGGAGTGTCAATGGTTGTGATCTTAGCTTTAATCTAGAAGGTATTACTTAAACAAGAAGTCCATTTGATATGAAGATAAGGAACCAAAAGAAACATAGGAAGATATTGTAAGTAGATTTGTTTAGTTTGGAAAAGGAGTGGTGAGAGGGAAACCAATATCAATCTTTGAGGATGTTGCAAGGGGTTGGGGTAGAAAGTTTGATACTTAGATTGGAGGGACAATGGGCATGATGAAATCAAT
The DNA here is from genome assembly GCA_007258455.2 of Sequoia sempervirens. Taxonomy (NCBI): domain Eukaryota; kingdom Viridiplantae; phylum Streptophyta; class Pinopsida; order Cupressales; family Cupressaceae; genus Sequoia; species Sequoia sempervirens. The sequence continues at coordinate 542,778,001 of VDFB02000015.1, forward strand.
CACCTATTTGTCACAAGAGGAGAGGTCAAATTATGCATGAAGGTGACCTTGAATGAGTTCCGTGAAAGGGTTAAGTAGTCACGTAGATTATTAAAAGTGTAGGCACCTCTATGAAATTGTCAGTGCACATAGTATTGGGAGAAAGATAAACATTGATTGTCAGTTTGAATCAATTTGTTCAACCAAATGGATGAAGTAGAAAAATTGAGCTTGTGCCTAAAAGAAAAAGTCTTTCAAATTTAGAAACTTGGATATTGATTCCCAACCCTTGTATATACTAAAAAAATGAGTGGAAGCCTTGAC
>VDFB02000015.1:542778403-542789600 GCA_007258455.2 Sequoia sempervirens
GGATTTGGGCATGAGGTGAATTGAGATTTCGAAAAGGAATTTGATGAGGGTTTGGAGGTGCATTATCATTTCCCAAAAATTAAATAAATTTACATCAAAAAACATTAAATCTGCTTATTTAATAACAAATTCACACAAAAAAAATAATAAAAACTTACTCCTTTGACCTCCCTGACGTTGTGGAGGCATTTTGATGAAGATTTAGCAAAGAAATGGAGTGGTTTGAGCCTTCTTATAATGCGAGCGTGCTTCTAAGAGTTTGCAGGCTGTGAACGCAATAGGAAACACCAAAGAATACAATGAAATGAAGTTGCTTTTTTTTGTTTATAAAAAACTAAAATGTGCTCATGTTATAATGTGTGTAATGCCCAAAACATTACAACCAAAACACAGCTAGGAAAAAGACACAACTTCCAAAATTTTGACCACAAACATAAAACCAACAAATATAGGTTTGCTTTCAAGCAAGTATGGGGGAACCTAAGGGGCCAGACCTAGTCCTTAGGGGCTCATCTCTGATGGCCTTACATACGTGATGCATAGAGGAATCGTAGTTCGACACTTTGAGCTTTCACATAAATCGGGTTGGTCAATAACGATATTTAACATATAGGTTCAACTCACCACTGATATCACAATTTAGTTTAGTAAATACATCGATTTCTCAATAGTTAATTAAATACAAAGAACAAACAACCAGGTTAACCTATGAGGGCTCCTCCCACTATTTAATACTTTTCAAGCAACTATGTAATAAAAGCATTGAGGTACAAGATTATATAGCACCTAGTAGTTAAGTCAAATATTTATCATAGACCATCTAATTTGATATAGAAGATATATGCAATACATCAAAACTTATTTATCAAGAATAACCATGTCATCGTGTCCTTGATATGTTTAGTTATTAAACCTATAAAAATGATTTGAATACTATATCATCTAAATGGACCATAATTGAACTTAATGAAATAATTCCTAACATATAACAATTTATAACTCAAAATAACAACTTGATTAAACCAATTATTAGTGACTTCACATAAAACAAGCATACCAAACTTTCAAATGATTCTAATTTCGACTTTAACTCCTTTTGATCAATTGATAGCAACTTGATCATTATAATGAGAAAATTAATTAAATAAAAAAATATTTAAGATAACAACTCCGATGCATAAGGGGTTGGCAATCCTCCGAAATAGATATTTCACCAATCTTCATCACTCTTAATTTGCATAGTAAATTTTCCTACCTATGAATTTATAACTGTATTTAATGCTATCTAGAATGTATAATTTTGCATAAGACAATTTTGTTTCATCTTTTGATATCACAGTTCACAGGTATTGAAAGATTAAACATGAACCACTATTGTTTTCTTTGTCATACAGGTCTGATTTAGAATATGCCACAATATTTATACATGCAGGAAAATGATTTATTTTGCTCAGATCTCTTAACTATTAATATAATGATATCAATGAGGTTGATAACCGATATATACAAAATATGTCCAGGCAAACATTATTTACTAAGATTTAAAGCCCTCAACTATAACATAACTGATACAATATTGTCTAACATGTTTGGGATCTTATTTTGTGGGTTGCAATTTCTTCTACAGGCTGTAATGACCATGGTTGATCACATGGAAATTATGAGAAGAGGAATACACATTTGTAGGTCTAGCACGAGGTAAGACAGGCTGTGAAAATAAAGACATGAGCATTGCAATTTAAGGATGATAAAATACAAGTTGAGGATAAGTTTACAATGCCTAAGCATATTAAAAAGTAGCAAATACCAAACAAAAATCTGGATCGATATGGTTTGGTCCTTTGGATGCAAATATTTTATCTGAACAAGAATAAATTGACATACATAACAACATAATTAAATATTTTTCTTCAAATTATTTGTCATGAGATTCGGTGGTTTATCTATGACAGATTTTATTCTAAAATAATTCTGTTGTTATTTGTTAAAAGAAGGCATTGATTCTGATTACAAGGTTAAAGCTAAAGTGCATAAGTAACTCCCTTAATTGATTAATCTGACAGATACCACCATCTGTAACAGAGTTGGAGATTATTACATATGTCAGAGGAACAAATTGAACATGGACGTTTAGGTTATCTTCTACTTTGGACTAGCCTAGTTCCTAGATATCTTTGTTGGTCCTTGCCATCTACATTTGTTTTGCAGCTTGTCAAAATTTAATCCAATAATAAGGTCTCTTGAGATACAACCATGTAATATCTTAATTATAGAAGGTGATCTAAGAACTGGTAATGTGTGAGGATCGCGCAAGAATATTTATGTACTGATGGCACCATAATATATTTATATGTTCTTGGATATTTATTGTTTTCCTCAGATCTCTAAAGAATGATCTTTCCATACACTATGAACAATAAGATGGAGGAGAGTTAATGTTGGAACCAGAGAGATGGATTGGAGATTTAAACATACCTGATCAATTATTTTTGAAGAACTCAGGTTGGTCAACTCGATTAGATCACTATCGCCCAATTCACCACTTAGTTGCTCCACTCAATCTGAGAATAGTTCAGAAACAACGTTATGATCTTTTCCCCTCTTTGCAAATACCTATGTTTCCTCCAAGAATCTCCTTTTTAACATTTTTGAAGAACTCACCTGTTTAGATTTTTCTCTCCTTCCTTCCTTGGCGTCCCCTATACAATGCATATAAAGGGTGCACAAATACTCGTCATTGCCTCCCCTCAACTCGTTGGCAATTTGCTTCAATTTCTATCTCCAGATGAGTGGGAGTTAACCCACACTCTTGAATCAAACCCCCTTTGAATACCTAGTCCTGTGATGTTTTCTCCTCGATCATATTTTAGTGAAAACAAACTATGTTAGAGAAAACAAATACAAAAATGGATGGAATGCACCTAGAACTTGACTGATCTAATGTCAAAAATGGACTCAGGAGACAAAGAAAATGGTACCCTATGATTTTTAGCTCAATTCGAGAACTTTGATTTTTTTGGACACCTGTGCTGAGTGGGTGCCTACACAGGTTGGGCACTCCAGCAGTATTAGATGGGTGCAGCTAACCTTTAATGGCTACAGTGTATTTATTCATCTTCAATCTCTAATGCCTATTTTGCTTACAAAATGTGCATATTTGCCACCGAGTCCAACAAAACTTAAGCTGAATGTAAGGGACAAGGGAAAAAAGAGTGTTGTAAAGCAGACTGCCTGTCAGTCCCTTATTTGGTCTATTTCAACCTCCACAAAGCACAATAGGGAAGATTTTTGAGTGTATACAGGCCGAAGTGGTAAATTATTGCTTTTGTGCAGAATAAAGTGATCACAAGATAAAAATCTAGGGGATAGCTACAAGAAGTGGTGTGGTGTGTGATTGTGATGAAACTCAAATGGATGAAGGTGATCACAAAAGGAATGTAGAAAAGTGAGGTTAATGGGAAGAGTTGCAGATTTGAGGGGAGCAGCTAAGACAAGGCTCTTTGGGAAATAGTCTCAATGGAGGAAAGCAAAATAGGGATCCATTGTTTCCAAATGGGTAAAGGAGAGGGTGAAACAATGCAAAGATGAATGTAGAAAGAATTTAAACAAAATTCATAGCTAAGATATGGTGATGGAGTCCCTAAACTTGTGGATTTCAGGTGCATTCTTGCTGCCCCGCTTTCTCCAATGGAGTCCTCAATTTTCCTATACTGGAGAAGAGAAGTTGTATTAAGTTTTGCTAGTGTAAAAAATGAGCCTATACTAAGTTTTTAGGAAAGTTGTTGAAAATGTGAAGGTTTAGGGCATGAATGGCTGGTTTAAAATCATTTTTTTAAAATTTAAACTTCGACACTAGCACCCATTTGGCATAGGTGTCTAGATAGTACCACTAGGTGAATGGAAGTGTCCTTGAGGGATCGAAGGTTCAAATTTAAGGGATTGACAGATAAGAGATTTCTGAGGCTTGTGCTTGCATTGTCCTTTGGTGATCAAGAAAAAGATGAGAATCAGATGAAATGGTCCTAAAAATGCAGTAGAGGATTGAACATTAAAATGAATTGCAGTACACAAGGTGGATATTGCAAACTAGGCAATTTTTGACCTTACAATTACCTAACTTAGTCAATGTTAAGGCAAATTTCCCTTTGGTAGAGATCTCTTCTACTGAACTCAACACACCATCATCACAAGGTTCACAAGCTCCTCTCTCATCATCAATGATATCTATAGCCACAATCATTCCTCGCCCCTGTGCAGTCCCAATGGCTTCAATCTTGGCTTGAATGGCTCTCAATGTGTTAATCAGATTGTTATCATGTAGTGCTCTCGCATTTATGTCATTTCTCCTACCACGTTTGTACATCATTTTCACTTTGGGACCACCTGCAAATGACACACAAATTTCTTGCTAGTGTGGAGCACAACTCACCTCTTTCAAGACTCAAAACTCGTGCTCTAATACTAATTGATGCACTATCAATAACAGGTCAAATGAACAAGTACTTAACAAGCATGCAAAGTAAACAGCAAAAAGATTACACAAAAAGGGTCAGAGAATTATTGCCATGATTATCAAAAAAATGATGCTATTCACTTATAGTTATAGCACGTATTAACATAGATGTACAAAATATTCTTTCAACATGAATTCAGTAGCATAATTCCCCAAGTGTCAATACCCTTACGGCCAACATATGAACAAATAGCCTATCTTCAATATGAACTGTCAATGCCAAACTCTAGTACTGATCTCATTCCAGAATCTAGTACCAACCCTTTGTCTTCCAATCTGTTGCATATATATAGGCTCAAGGAAACATGACCCATTCACCCAATATAGTTACCAAGGTGGAAACACATAAACATGCCCACGATGATTCACCTTCCAAAGGAACTAATTAAACTTCCTATGCATCATTTGAATTAAATAGCCAACAGATGCCAGCATCACAACAATTTACGTAGTACACTGCCAACAAATCGGCAAGGGTGTACAGGAACAAGATTGCACAGAACCATCAATTGCACACAAGGGCTTAGGATCAAACTACACCCTCAAGAGGAAGTGTGCATAAACAAATTGTATAGGTAAGCAAAAGACTTCTAAGCATGACCTCTGAAGTCAATGCACATAGACAAATCACACTGAAAGTCTTTGTAACCGAATCAACAGATGCAAGCAAAACACAAAAACACAATATACAAAGAAATGCACCAGCAAGAACCTTGCATGCCAAACATATTTTGAGCAATGCAAGATTGCACGATCCCTAAGATTCTCCCACATCACTACTGCATAGGCAATCAACAAGATTTGTTTCAAAAACTAAAAAATCTCTTTCTCTATCATTTCCTATTGGAAACGTTTTTTGCAAGATCCCAAAAGAAAGGGGACATTAAGTAAGGCTCTGAGTATTGGCTGAGTTTCTTTCAAATTACTTTGTATCGATTTTATTGCTATTATAATAGAGCAAATCAGCTGGTCTAAAAATGTTCTACATAAATATACCAAGTTGTTTCCTACAATTTATTTTATTACTGTTCTCAAAGTGGAAATCAACTGCTTTAAATTTATTCTACATAAATATAACAATTGTTTCTACAAATTATTAACAGCAAAAGAAAAATATTCTATTTGCTGCTCAACAACTGCGTGATAAGAGACATATTCTGCAAGATCTCGAATCCATAACTGTTCGTTTCAAACAGTTTGCAGCACAAACATGATTACAAATCTGATGTGATTGTTTATTTAGGGATTTGTTTGGGGAATTCTCATCAAGTTCCCTATAAGCATTAACTTTAGAAAGACTAACACCTGCAGCTTCAACCTTCCATATTTACAAGATAGAAATGTACAGTTAACGTATGCTGCTTCTACAGCCTGTAGTAAAAGGTAGAGACACCAATTAGGTGCACGGGACGCCCCTTGTTGAAGACGACAAGGGGATTTCTATTTTCTTCCCTTGTAAATTGCTCAGATTTAGCACCCTAGATTTCCATATACTGACCAAGATTGGGATTTAACCGGATCGTTAACAATTGTCTCAGTCAAGCTTGTATCTCCATTCATTCATTCCCTGACATGAAGAGAGGGCAAATTACGCGGCCACAGAGCTGGCATGACAAAAGGAGGCAATGTAACAAAAGGTAACGCATCTACCCTGCCATATGTGAAGCGAAATTTATGCTGTAAAAATGCTCTTATGAACAAAGTGCAATCTACAATGTCAAATCGCCCAGTATGCGTGAATGCTATGGTCATCAGAGCAGAAACCCTGGTCTTAAGAGTAGCATCATTCCGTCTTGGCCAGTAACGTAGTCATATAACATTTATTCTTAAATTATTTTGCCAGAGAGAGAGAGAGAGAGAGAGAGAGAATATAGATCTAGAGGGCATTGCAGAATAAGCAATATACCACTCCCCTGACCTCAAAGAGGCGATTGGCCTCGATATGTTGCATTACACACTCTGCAATACTTCAACCACTTCAATTTGTGGAATATAAACTTGTATAAGCTGAAAGAGTATTAACACATTTACAAAATAATTAAAAAAGCCGTGGGGTACAAAGAGAATTTTACCCTTGAAATTGAAAACCGTAATTATACGAAACCCTTGTAAGCGTGGCCCTCCATTTTTCAACAGTCTCGCTCTCCACTGCGAGTGAGACGATGTTTGTCCAAAGCTTTAGAGTTAACTTCTCCGTTCTTTCGCAGATCGCGAGACACTACGCGGGTTCTGCGTACTTGTTTGAAAAAATGACAATATGAAGGAAAGCCATGGCAGTGGCTTATGAATTGCAACAGGAAAGGGCTGCCCGTGTTGCTGTATTTTGCAGGCGAGAAACACTTGGGAGTTTTTTTCGTTAGAGAGAGACATTGTCGAAGAAGACCGTGCCCCAGCTTCCCTTCATATTGCCATTTTTTCAAAAAGAACGTAGAATTGTCTGTTTGGAATTTGGTCACACCAGCATTAATTTCCCATACCGACATGGGTGTTCGTTTGTGATTGGAATTGGAGATATTATTGGAATCAGAATCCCGGGTTAAGGACTAATCCATGGTAGGGGAACAAACAGAGTCGAGTCGAGCCTACCTTGAAGCGAATCGGATCAAGTCGATCTGTGATTTGAGATCGGAATTAGTTGTGGGTGAGACGAGCCACTTTGGGCAGGGGGAAGAGCAGCGGGTGCCGTTGGCCGGGTATCGGAGGAGGGTGGAGGGAGTAAGGCGAGGGCAAGAAAGCTACCGCCCTCTCTCAATCGAGTCCCCCCATTTATAGCTGGGACGTCGCACCAACAGTTCTAATTAGGTCAGGTCCTTCAGTTCGAAGCTTTCCTTCTGTTCATGGTCTCGCCGGAACCTCACCCCATCTAGAGATAGGGATAGATCTCCAGAGCCTACTCATGCCTCCGTATCCATAAGCCTGGAGGTAGAGGGCCTTTGTATATTTGTGCCCTCGATTCACTAGGATATATGGTCGGCGAAAGAATTAAGTTAAATTTTTTTTTAGGATAACAAATTTGTCAATACTAATAATGTAATGAAATCTTATGAGAGATGAAATTTGAATTATTTTGAAAAATTTATGCTTTAAAGTTAAAATGAAATAATCTAATTTAAGAAAGTTAATTTTTTTTAGATGTTAATGAAAAAGAAAATTAAAGTTTTAAATATTATGCAAGTTAATTATTATATTTGAACACAACTACATTTTACTATACATCGATTAAAGATATTAAATTTTTTACAAATAGACAAAAAAATATATTTGTTGTTCTTTCTTAAATATTAATTTTCTTATTGTTAATTTTTAAAATATTTTATGAATTTTCATGATTTCTCATTGTTATGTCTTTATAATTAATAGATGTAAATTAGCTCTAAGAATTAAAAAATTGTACTTTATCCTCATCTTCAACATGATTTTTTATAAGTAATAATTTGAAATTCAAATGAAAACAAATGTAAAGCACTAGATTCATGTTTCAAACCATTACAAACCTCTAGATAGAGCTCACCAAAAAAATGTAATCAACACAATAACATCAAAAACCAAATTCAAATGTTACCAAAGCCTCCATTGTTGAAAGATTTGCTCCAATGATTATTGGTATGTGAATGCTCCTTTACTTGAAGATTACCAAATTTGATAGGATGAACTTAGCTTAAAGTCAAGATTTATGGATAATGAAATGAGTGACAAGGTGCTTTAATTTATTTTTGGAAGAGGCAAAGGATGGTTGTGATTTGATAGTGAGATCAATGATGGAGAATAATTGAGAGGAGTTCCTTAGAATCAAGGATGGAATGGAAGGTTGAGATAAATGTTGGAAAGTGGCGGGCTATGATGCACTTACTAATTTTGGCAAGTGGTAGTAACCATGAGGGATATAACCATGTGCATCTAGGAGGCAAATATTCTTGGGTTTGGTGGAGATAATATTGCAACCATAAGGACATGTGTTCTTATGTCTCCTTTATTCTTGGAATAGGTTGAGGGAATATAGTATTATTATTTAATTATTTTAGCCATGTATAAGGTGGAAAATGAGTGTAAAATGATAATTATTTATTTATTCATGTGAGGTGAGATGGAAAATCAATTGTGGAACATTAGGTGAAGAGGATTGGATGTAGGTGATGGGTTTGGTCGATTAGGGCTAGGTACACTAGGGAAATTTTTAGGTGTCTACAATATAATTAAAAAAGATTAGAATTAGTATGCAATAAAACCTAAAGGATGCATTAGTATTAATTTATATATTCAATAAAACCTAATAGGTGGGAACTAATAATATTATTGTTTTTAAACAAAATATATAATAAATTATGTTTAAAATATATTATTCATAGAAATTAAAAGAAAGCATAGACTTATTTATTCTTTGTGTTAAACGTGTTGTTAAATGTATTGAACCACTTATTGAATGTATTTGAATATGTAATGTTCGCTTATTATCACAATTGCATTGTGTTATGTATAATACAAATACTAGATACATAAAAGTTGATCAAAACATTTAAAAGAATGAAGATAAATGAATAGAATGGTCATTCCTTATAAGAGACTATATGAATAAATCATATTATAATTAGTTGTGTGAACACAATATCACATTAGTGATATATTTTACATAATTAAAATTATGCAGACATAATTGAAAATAAATAATTCAAGGTTACAACTTGCAAATTGGTGCAAGACCATTATAAGACATTGAAATTGATAATTTGGCATCACAACATCATGAATACAATGTGAACAATGAAACTACAACAAGATTATATTAATTTCTTAGATGAAAATATTTGGTGTGTGTGTATGTTTTTGTAACTAAGCTACATTCCTAGTTACATTATTTTGACATGATCATGGTAGGTCTTATTTTTTATTAATGTAGGTAAAAGAGTGACAACGTGATTCTACTGAAGGAAATGCATACAATCATTCAATATATAGCTTGTGATTATAATTATCCAAATTGAATAGTGATTATACTTAAATATTTTTCTTTACACTTTTCTACTTTTCTTTGCAAGACATAGTTGATATATTCCTTAATATCTAATATTTTTCTACAAAATTGTTTAATTCTTTCATAACTAATTTAATTTTGTGTTAGGGATCATACTTGCATATTATATTAGAGAACTAATGTTTTTTTCTAACATTGTGACATCACTCAATAACACTACAATTTGAAGAGATAATTTTGAGGAATCATTTTAAGTATAACTTCTGCTAAGTGAGATTATTAGCTAGCATCAATACTTGTGCTCTATTTAACTCCCACTAAGAGCACCAATATTACTCATTAATATTCCAAAAATCTCCCAAATAAAATAAGCCCTTCATTGCCACTCTTTACCTTGAAAGAGTGACAAAGATGATCCTTTCCACAAGCAATCCCTAAAAAAATCACATTAAAATATTATTCATATATGCTAATTTAATATTATGATATGATTTGGTCCCTACTTTCCTTCTACCTAAAAAGAGCAATAAGGGAAGATATTTTTGTGAGGGGACAAAGAGACAATGCAAGCTCCCATTCTTCATATTCAATAAACTATACCAAAATTTCATTTTATGATTTAGTATAACAATACCAAACAAGCTATTAGTAAATAGAGATATAAATATTTGTGCCTATTTATATCTTTACACCAAAAGCATACAAATATTGATGATGGCAATTCCTACACTAGCATGCAAAGTTATAATATTGTCAATATCTAATATACATAAAAAAATATAATATAATCTTGATCCAACTCATCAAAATATGTAATTACTTGGGCTTACGTGTGTCCATGATGAGGTCATCAATATATTTACTTGTAGAAAGAGCATTCATAGAACTTATGTTCACTAATAGTCAAGATCTCATTATTCATACTAATGTCCATGTTAGAGTTTGTTATAAACAACAAATCTACCCAAGACCTTAATGCTTATAATTTAATCTTAAAACGAGGAAAATGAATAAATAATTTATATATTCAATAGTATGGAGATAAGTTACAAAGAGTAACATACAAATATCATGGGGGCCTCTTGAATGCATGAATAAAGGGGATGGCATGTTGAGTTATGAATTAACTCTCAATAACCCCCAATCAAGAGGTGAGTTAACTCATTCTAACTGAGATAGAGGTGGCCTTGATTAAACAAAGGTAGCACCCAACTACCATCAATCAATTAATGAGGTAGTGACCTAGTACTTGTGTACCTTGATTCACAGTGTAAAATGTCATTATTAGATTCTTAGATAAGGAAAATTAGTTATCCATGATATCCTAAGAAATTATTAGATAGGTGAAATATCACACTTATGATAGAAAAATATCCAAGGTGAAGTAAATATTACACCAAAACTCCCATGAGTGCAACTTAGGAGAATGGTAATCGCATGGATCTGTGACATAACTTTGGCTCTTAAGATGCCACTTTTTTCTAAAATCAGCAAAATCTGATTTGCACGAGAAATTGAAGATAGTTACGCTCAAAATTTCAAGATGCAGCAAGAACAAAAGTTGAAGTGATATGAATCTAGTTTCTAAGCTACTAATTTTTTTTGAAATAATGAAGATTAAGGGTCTCAAAAAGGGGGGGAAAACAAGTCCTTTTTTATCAAAAAAATAGCATAGCGCCTGAGGGCTTCCCCCTTTTTGATCAATTTTTTTTTAG
>VDFB02000015.1:542789700-542882435 GCA_007258455.2 Sequoia sempervirens
TCAAATATTTATCTTTGGAGACTCTACTTAAATTGTTTTTTTTAGGATATGGCATGGTTTTATTATAAGATGGGTAAATCAATGGTGTACACCATGTTCTTGATATTTTTAAAAGTCTTCTATCCATCTATCAATTTTTTGATTCTCATAATATTAAATTAATGGATTTATCACCCCATGATGTGGTCATCCAAGATTTGTACAATTTTTTATGTTTTGTTTAACTATTTATGAGGCATCATATTTGCCACTTAATGCTTATCAATTTTCCATGCATGCTCAAGCTCATCCTTATGTTACTATGTATATATGATCCTTATCATTAATTGCATGTTCATACCATTTTGATGCCTTACTACAAGACACAACTTTGTATATATATATCAATCATTTTATGCACCTTTCTTCTCTTGATCTAAGCATGCATTTTCTATCTTCAACTCATAATTAGACCATCACAAATTCCTTTAAATTGCACCAAACCCTCTTAATGGCACAATTAAATAATGTTACTTTGCATACACTTATTTAAGTTCACATTTAGTTCCAAAAAAATGGACCCCTCCTCACCTCTAGTATAGGAAGTTTTGTTGAAACTCTAGTGTGGATTGACCAATAACTCTCAAGTAAGTCATCACACATGAAAGTTTTGTATTTGACAAATTTCTTATCTAGATTTGACATGCCTTTTGATTTTATGAAGTTTAAATATAGTTTTGTTGAACATAGATAATTGCAATTTACATACATGTTAGCTTGAAACTTCTATAAGAAATGTGAAACATATTTTATTAAATAGTTTGACCTAGACCTTATCTCTAATCTATGTGTGCTTTCAAATCTCAAGCTAATTTAGCACTTGTTGGCCCCTGTGATTTGTAACTCATGCACTAATTGAATATATTTAAGATCATTTTATATATTTAAATGTACAGCTAGAAGTTTCTACATTTTGGTGAAATGAGTTTGTGCATGACTTTGAATTATGTGTAAATTTAAAGATTTATTAATATTTCAGATTAATTTACTTGTTTCACAAGTGTTTAGTAATTTAGATAGAAATTACATTAAATTTATTGAATGTATGTATGCACTTGAGAACTATTATCTAAATATATCTAGTGTTCATGTTTAATATGTATTCTATATATCATGTGCACACTTGTATTTATTTATAACTGTTTTAAATTTAAATTGAACACGTGTACATTTTCCATGTTATTTATATTTTCTAGATCTAGATATATTAAAGCAAGGTCTCATTGCTCCTTTAGGTGTACATATCATGGAAAATGCACCTTTTCCACCTCTGCAGGCACTATTTGCAAATACTAATAGTGAGATTAGGAGATTGAGAGATTCATTAACTGATGGTACAAACACAGGCATATATGTGGACACTTGCATGTCCATTTTACAAAGCCTAGAACAAATAAGAGATAAACTTGGGGATACTGGTGCATTTTCCCCTGATAGAGTAGTTGTTATTCTTTCCCACAACAAGCAGTACGTGGTGAGGTTCCCTATTCTCAAATAAAAGATGTTGTGACCAAAGATATGATTAAAAACCAATGTTTTCCATTCTATCAAAATAAACGTAAGGTGAGGGCATACCAGGTCACCAGATGTGAGGATGTTGCTATAGTTGCATTGATCTACCCATGATTTCTTGCAGCACATGGTCAATATCCGAACAATGACCAAATTCCATTATATTTTGTTTAGCAGTTGTATACCGAGGTCCATTTGGGCCTCAAAGTCAACTACCTAGACATTCCACCATATATTGGTCAAGGGCATGGCAAGATTTCCGATAGGCCCACCTATCGATGAGTAGGTAGACAAGCCCCAATGTTTAGGGTATTGGTTAGCAACAGGTCTCCTGCTCTCACCCCAGCTCTGGCCCCCTTAGCAGATCAAGTTGTCATTGCTTCCCAAAAGGAAGCAATTGACAATGTGGATGATATTGCAGTTGCAACCTATTATGAAATAACTTTCACAATAAAAGAATATGATATGAAATATGCTACAAAATACTTGATAATAATTGAGAATAACAAGCCACTTCGAGGGGGAAAACCTCCAAATATCTCTAATGAGAACACACTTCACAACTTGATGATGAAATAAGACTCACAACCTCCTATATATACCTATTTATGCCTAGGATATCACCTAGGCCAACTTAGACACACCTATATAAGTCTTAGGCTGACCTAAACAACTAAATAACAATATATTAATGATAATATGACTTAATAGAGAGTTAAGATAGCCACAAGCCAACTATTCATAACCCGATGTACACTATTATTAAGGGCATAGCATGCCCCTTTCTTTTCAAAGAAGCATTGTCCTCAATGCTAATCAAGTTTGGATTCTTTTGAATGAACTCCTCGCCCTCCTATATGTAGCATCTTCAACCGTAAATTCTTCCATTGGATGAGATAATTACAAGTGAGATTCTATTCTTAGCTTCTTTTGTAGAAAATGCTGATGAACGCACTCTAGTTCCAAAATGATTCTTCCTTCATCGAGATTTCTTAGTAGTGTTGTTTTGAGCTAAATATTATGCTCACCACCTCTTCTTCAAACATGAAACATGACAAATCGATGTATCTTTTGTTGGTGTCAACCGCTTTGTAGGCAACACTACCACCTTTTTTGCATGATTTGGTATGGACCATAATACCTTGAGACAACTTATTATTCTTTTTTGTTGCTTTAGTGAGATTTTCTTATAAGGCTACAATCTCAAGAAGAATCAATCCCCAACTTCAAAACTTATTTTCCTCACTACGACAGGTATGCCCTCGTTGTTTCATTTGATTTGTACCTATGCTAAATTCCTTCCTGAGTCCTAAAAGTACTTGTTGTTGATGAAGCAAGTGGCCTTTCTAATTCTCGAACTCTTGGTGACACCTTTACATGATGTGAAGGAGTGATGATGTTTCAAAAATGGAGACATTTTTTATGAGCTTGCGAAAGGAAGTGTTATACCAATTATTTTGCGCGGTAGCCAATCTACGACAAGACTCTCAAGTGAACAACGTGGTGCATATCCTTCCTTCCAAACACGACAATGAACCCTCAATTTTCCCATTCAACATTGAGGTGGCTAAAGAGCTGCTGTCACCCTGATACCCAAACATGAGAATAACCTTCCAAAAGTGACTAGTGAAGATAGGATCACGACAACAATAACCTTAGTACCATGCAGCTTTTGGATATTCTCCAAAAAATATTTTTCCACTACACTTGTTGTAAAAGGATGTGATAATGCAATGAAATGTGCATATTTAGTGAGGCAATCAACTACTACCTTGATGACATTATGACCTTTAGATTTGGGAAGCCCTATGATGAATTCCATGGATACCTCTTCCCAATGTTGGCTAGGAATAGATAAGGGTCGCAAGAGACCTAGTGTCTTAATTGTATCCCCTTTTTTCCTTTGACAAACCAAACATTCAACCACAAAATTTTGAACATCACCTTTTAGCCCTTCCCAAAAAAAATATTGCTTGACTTGATGATATGTCTTCAAAAATCCTAAATGACCACCAATTGGAGACTCATGCAACTCTATGAGAATCTTGTGCTTAAGAGTGGATTCTGCGTAGATACAAACGCTTCTTTACTCAAAGATTGCCTCCCTTCCAACAAAATCCTTATCTCAACTACTAATGATCACTTTTAATTGTTCGATGAGATGCACGGCCTAACATCATTTCTTCACTCGCTTTGGCTTCTCCACCCACTTTTTCTGTAATATTGAAAGGGCACAATAACAAGGTTTCATCTTTCTCAACCCTTTCCTGAAAGTGCATCTCAATAATATTTTCTTTCCATTTCTTATATACAATCTCAAAAGTCATATCCTAACATCTTAGTAACCCATTTTTGTTGCTCTTCAGAAGATAGTCTTTTTTCCAAAAAATATTTTAGGATATCATGATCTATCTTAACCTTGAAGTTTCTACCCAATATATAAGGCCTCCATTGTTTAACTACATGAAGGATTGCTAGCATTTATTTCTCATAAATAGGTTTTAGCTGATTCTTACCCTTTAATTGATGACTCTCAAAAGCAATTGGTCAACCTTCTTGCATGAGAACTGCTCCTATCCCATTTCCAAAAGCATCACATTCCACAATGAATTCCTTGGTGAAGTCAGGAGTGGCAAGCACTGGATTTGTACACATAGCCTCCTTCAATCTCGCAAATGTTGTATTAGCATCTGCTCCAATGAAAAGAATCCTTCTTCAATGAGTGATAGGTGATGTTATAACGCACACTTCCATGCCCGCAGGAAAACCGCCGCCAAGAAAACCCCTCAATTTCTAATGGTTTTGAATGAAATGTCCCACGATAGCCTTAATTTGTTAGGGTCCACCTTACTCTTCATGTGGAAACTATAGTCCCAAATACTCCACCTCCTTAAGACCAAAAGCACACTTGGATGGCTTAGCATAGAGTTTATGATCTTCAAGTATTTGTAAGGCTTGATCCACATGTTGCAAATTTTCTTCCCAAGTCTTGCTATAAATCAATATATCATCAAAGAATACTAACACAAACTTTCTCAAGAACTTCTTAAAAATGGAATTCATCAAACTTTGGAATGTAGATGGTGGATTGGTAAGACCGACGCATCACCAAAATTCATAATGACCCCAAGTGAGTCTGGAAATTTTGTCTACAAACGTCTTCTCCTCCTTAATCCCATTTGGTGATAACCAGATTCAAGATCTAACTTGGTAAAATACATAGCTCCATTGCACCATCTAGCAATAAAAGTAAGTACTTGCCACCATACCTTCAGCATCTCATCATCAATTTTTTCTATCTCTTTGTATGTGTGGATACCGTGAAGGCCTCATGTTCGCAAGTTGGCTCCTCGAACTAACTGTATGCATGATCATGATCCCTCTTAGAGTAAGTCCTTTAGCATATCCCAAGAACAACTGAAAGTGACGATCAATTATAGCTTGCAACCGATGAGCAGAGCATTAGATCGGGAGAGACCTCTATACAGTTGAGCCAGCCAAATCCATCCAATTCTTTCTACAACTTTTGCATTTGATGAGAGCTTACCATTTGTGGAGAGGATTTTCCTTCAACTCTTTTAGCTCTACTAATTCCTTCCTTCAATTGAAATCTCATGAATAGTTCTTGGAAGTTCACATCTCAATCGCTCCCAATGTAGTAAGCCATTGTACTTCCAAAACAATATATGTTGCACCCATGGATATCACATACATTGGGGTATCAAGTTGATAATGCCCCATGGATGATTTAATGCTACAAAACTTCCTTGAACAAATAACTATACCACCATCTACAATCAAAACCTGAAACTCGAGCTAGATATATAAAACAATTCTAGACGAAGAATAACTTTTTGTTGATGAAATTATGAGTACTACCGTAGTCGGTCAACATCGCTACCTTCAAATTTCTTTAAGAACTCCTAACATCCTTTCGAGAGTTTTAGAGCACTAAACCCGAGAGTACGACAAGAAATGATTGGTTGAAATCATGTGATTCCTCGGCCTTTACCTCTTTCATCCTCTAGTATGGGTTCCTCCTCTTCTCCCTCAATTTGGACCTTCACTATAGAACAATTTATTTTCATCAGATTTATGTCCCCGATTGTATTTAAGTTATCACAACTGGTAGTTTGTTCTTTCGCTTCCTTTTTTCCCTCATTTTGTGAACCAGTAGGTTGTGTTGAATATCCTTTTTGCCCTTTCACATTGTTCTCCTTTGCCTTTAGGAATCAAATACTTTCCCTACCCCGCTAAGATAAAAGATCACGGTATATGGAACTAGGGCTAAACATGTGTACCTCACGTTGAATGTGATCCTTGAGACCACCCAAGAATAAGTCATTCAAGTTTTCCTCTGTAATTGTATCCACCCTTAAGGATAGATTTTGGAATTGCTAAATATAATCCTTAATTGATCCTATTTGTTGTGTTTGTTTCCATAAAGAAGTTGTTTGTCACGCTATTGCTATATTGTGCTTGGAGTTCCTCCATAAAAATTGGCCATGAGACGATGAGCCCCTTTTTCCTTCGATGAGTGCAAATCCAACGATCCCAAATGAATTGATCTAGTTCTAGATATAGGGAAGCCATCGTGACCTTTTATCCATTTGGGATTTGGCGTACTTCAAAAAAAAACTCCATTTGGTTTATCCATGTTAGAGGATCCTTGCCATTGAACTTGTGCATATCAACCTTTGGAAATAAATTCCTAGATCCCATAGGAGTACTAAATCTTGTGTCCATGTTAGCTGACCTAGAATTTTCACCTTGGTCGCTTGAGAACTCCTTTCTTGGTTAGGCCATATAGGTGCTTAACATGTTTTGTATGTCTGATATATCTCCTCTTAGGTCACACATATCCATCTTCATTGAGGAAATGTCTTCCTTGACCTTACTGATTTCCTCATTAGGATTAATATCCTCTATTGTTACCCCATCCTTATTAGGAGTCTTCCCCGGAGTGACAACATTCTTTTTGCCCCTTGTTGCAGGCCCTGCCATGATGGGAACCACTAATTTTGAAATAAATCACACAAATGAAACTTAAATTATCTAAAAAATTTATTGTAACTTACTAGGGCCAAAATAACTCTCACCTAGAAAAATCTCCAAGAAATAAGCAGATTTGCAGCATGGAGAGTGATATTTGTGAAAAAATTAATTTTTCAATAACTTGCTTATTTCTGCTTTAATTCCTATAATTTTTTTATCGTAATCTGCTTTAGTATGACTTCAAAAACCCAATAAAAATTAGGCTCCAATTCGACAATATGTGTGAGATATGGAGATTCAAAAAATATTGTGTAGAAACCCTAATTCTGTAATAATTCACTTAATTCTGATCCAATTCTTCTGAAATCTGGATTGTAGCTTCTTTAATATGTTCTTCAAACACCCTTTAAAAATTAGAAAAAAAATTTCCAAAATCTGAAAGATATGCTCTTCCCAAAATCGCCTCCAAAATTGAGAAAAAACCTTGCCTCTACGATGCCAAGATCATGCTCTGATACCACTTGTTATGAAATAACTTGCACAATAGAATAATATGATATGAAATATGTTGAAAAATACTTGATAATAACTGAGAATAACAAGCCACTTCGAGGGGGAAAACCTCCAAATATCTCTAATGAGAACACACTTCACAACTTGATGATGAAATAAGACTCACAACCTCCTATATATACCTATTTATGCCTAGGATATCACCTATGCCGACTTAGACACACCTATATAAGTCTTAGGCAGACCTAAACAACTAAGTAACAATATACTAATGATAATATGACTTAATAGAGAGTTAAGATAGCCACAAGCTGACTATTCATAACCCAATGTACACTAATATTAAGGGCGTAGAACAACCACTAGGATATCTACTGATCATGTGGGTCAATATTTTATGTCTATATGTTCATGATCCATAGTTCCATTTATAGCACAACACAATAGCATTGATCCTTTTATAGTAGTGGGCATCCCTACAACCACACAATTGGATGGACTTACAAGAGAGATGTCACACAGGACTTTGCATTGCTTGGCTGAGGACCTCTTGGAGGAATATGCATACATCACATTAGACCATGAGATATCTATAGACCAAGTTAGAGGTCATTTTGGTGCATCAGTTCATTCACATCCACCATCCCATCATTCTAATCACTCTCAGCCCGGCACCAGTACAACACATCAGGGTCCACCTGCGGATCATTCAGTTGATGGCACACAGGCTACTAATCATTCAATTGACTTGGAGAGGTTGTAGATTGTGGGTTATATGGAAATGTTGGTTGGTTCAAGTTCATCATCGCTGATGCCATCTCATCTTGTTAGCCCACTTCACTCATCATTTCTGGCATGACATACGATGGATCAAACGGATGTAGATCTTGACGCATCAACTCAGATAGCTCATTTGGTCGATTTGGTGGAGATGGCCATTGCAAAGGGCTTAGATCATCTAATGCCACCTGTGCAGGTACATGTGTATCTATATGTATGTGTGCATGTTCATGTTCAATTCAATTTTTTTTAAATTATTTAAATTTTAGTTTTAAGTATTCATGTAACATATGTACATATTGTAGATGGAAATACCTCATGTTACTCCTAGCCTGGGTTCAAATTGTGTACATCAGCATGATTTGGTGAATGATATCATTTTCAGTGGACATGTGAGTTTTAAATTTATATATGTGTGTGTGTGTGTGTGTGCATACATGTGTATATATATCTATATAGATATTTAAAAATACAATGTAATACATTCTTAAATTTAACTTTCATTTATATATATACATATATATATTATACATATTTAACATGCATTGTGTATAATTTTATCTCCAGGGCTCGACACATCCATTAGAGCAGGATTCGCATTTAGAGGATCATTCGACTAGGAGTCAACATGACTATTAGGCTGCATTGGATCTACGAGTTGTTATTCACATTAAATATGATAGGCTACATTTGATGAGCTCTAGTACATGTTTGTTAGGTTGTTGATGCATTTCATTACATGCATTTGATGATCTCTAGTACATTTTTTAGGTTGTTGATACATGTTATTACCTATATTTGATGATCTCTAGTACATTTTTTAGGTTGTTGATCTACATTATTACCTACATTTGATGATCAATCTCTAGTGCATTTGTTAGGTTGTTGATACATTATATATATTTGATGATCTCTAGTACATTTGCTTATATGATATATACATACATGTGTTTGAGCTTAAAAATATTCATTTTCTTATGTTCATGTTTATTTTCATTCAATCTATGTGCATGTACCTCTTTTCTTATAATATGTTTATATATTTATACATTCATCTATCTACATATACATGTGTTTTCTTATGTTTAAATGTTTATATGTTAATCTACATGTGTACATGTACGTGATGTTTACAATCAATCTAGTGTTTATACATTATTTCTAGATAAATAGAAAACTCATGTTCACGTATTTATGATTTATATATGTTAAACATGTTATTTACATGTATATATTAAATACATTTTGTATGTACGCATGTATGTAGTTCTACACATGTACACACACATTTAATGGTATAAAATTTAAATACAAGACATATGAAACTAGTTATTGTCTAATCTAAGCATAAGAATAATCTAGTTCAAGAAAAGAATAAATTTAAGTATTGAATCCTTGCTTAGGATAGAAACACCTGGAAAAGATTACTTGAGAGTGTACAAATTTTTTAGGAAAACAACATACTTCATACTTTATAATTTACAAAATACTAGGCATGAATACTTCATAATTCAATTAGCTAGAAATAATGGTAGAAGAGAAAGATTAGAAAAACAACGAGTAAAATAAGGCATAAGAATATATAGAAAGTTAAAAAATATTCTCTAAACATAATAAGACATGGATGAGATAAGAGTTTTAGCAAGATGAGGCCCTAATCATACAAGAGAATAATTATTTGGTAAAATAATATATGAATAATGATTCAAATGAAATCAAAGATTCTTGAACTTAAGAATTTCATGGAACAAATATACAATATAATTGGAATTTAGGAAAAAAGATTTTTAAAAGCTTCACTATGTTTCAAACAAGTATCTTGAGCATATATATGAGTTCACATGCAAGCAAAAAAAGTGAGAGATGATGTTATAAGTGGAGTTGAAATTTCAATTGAAATCAAAGATTCTTGAACTTAATAATTCCATGGAAAAGATATACATATGATTGGAATTTAGGCAAAATGATCTTAAAAAACTCCACTAGGTTTCAAACATGTATCAAGCATGTATATGAGTTTACATGCAAGCAAAAAAGTGAGAGATGATGCTATAAGTGGAGTTTAAATTTTTCAAATGAAATCAAATATTCTTGAACTTAAGAATTCCATGGAACAAATATACATATAATTTTAATTTAGGCAAAATGATTTTAAAAAACTTCACTAGGTTTCAAACAAGTATTGAAAGCATATATATGAGTTTACATGCAAGCAAAAAAAGTGAGAGATGATACTATAAGTGGAGTTGAAATGTTTCAAATGAAATCAAAGATTCTTGAACTTAAGAATTCCATGGAACAAATATACATATAATAGGAATTTAGAAAAAATGATTTTAAAAAATTTCACTAGGTTTCAAACAAGTATTGAAGGCATATATATGAGTTTACATGCAAGCAAAAAAAGTGAGAGATGATGCTATAAGTGGAGTTGAAATTTCAAATTAAATCAAAGATTATTGAACTTAAGAATTCCATGGAACAAATATACATATAATTGGAATTTAGGCAAAATTGTAAAACCCCGTCCCGCAACCTAGAGGACGATGCAATACTGCGGAAGCACAACTAATTTTTTTTCTTAAAGTTAAAACAAGTAAAGTATCCTACTCTAACCACATACATCCTCTAGGCTACGCAACGCATCTACATGTGAACACCATTACTTATAAAATTTAACCAACCATAGCATATGAATTTTAAACTCAAGATACAACTTACAACAAAGCATTAAACCATTACAAGATAAAGCTAACATATAGAAATGTATTGAAAATATTTCCACATATACAACACCATTAAATCCAATAATGAATAGATCATAAATATTATTACAATTACATCACAAAGGTTCACCTCGATACAAATGAGGTATTACAATTATACATATAGATCCATAGTTACAATGAAGTAAGAGAAGAACAACTCCAGAGAAACACACGAGCTCCTCGAACAAGAAGATCCCGCCATCACGAACAGGAAGAGAAACTCAATAGTGTAAGATGCACGCCACCCAACCATCTAGTACCCGTAGGCCCAACCCACGTGCTAGGAGATAGTAACAAGAAACCAAGACAGCCTATTACCTCTAGACATAGGCAATATACAAAAATACTCACAAAATAGATAAACAAGAACTAGGGTCACATTTCTTCTAGAATCACAAAATCAATTACCAACACAATACAGTAAACTAATTGTTGACATAGGAGGAGTGTCATCACAAAGGTTGCATTGGTTATCCAAAGGAGATCTTCTTAGGTCTCGGCCCCCCTCTAGGGTTATCCTGGTAACCTCTTACGATTCTGGCCCCACATGCACACCAGTGCGGAATCGGTTATCTTTCGAGAAGACAAGATAACTATCTAGCCATTCCAGGCCTTCCCGACTCATCTCAAGTCTCATACAAGCCCTTGAGTCAATGAGCGAGGCTAAATATCTTGTTATATGTGTTAAGCTAATAGATTATTTAATTCCCACTTGATTATACTGACTCCTACACGAGTTGTCCTGGGACAACTTTGTGTCCCGGCCCTCGCTGAAAGTCACTCCCCTATCAACAACACCTAACTCAAACTACATGTCAAGGGTAAACAGTGCACTAAGAACTGATAACAATAACCAATACACCTCAAAAGGTAACACATCCCGACGGATGTCTAATACAGAAACCCAATACGTGCACTACCCAAGAAACTCAAAGGGTGAACTAAAGTTATCACAACCCTTTCACATTTACAACTCTGGAAGACTTAGATTCACAAAATGACAAATACTTTCCCTCCCAGTACACAATTATAGAAACACGTGTTTTTCAAATACAATTCAAGAAAATAACAAATACTATCATTCGGATTTCCTAAATCCATTACAATCAATTCTTGCATATTAAAATACATCATCCAAAACACTATTTCAATTTAATAAACTAACAATGAAACAATTAAATATTCAACTTCCAAATCCCAACTTCTTTTAATACTTAACTCAATTTCCTTAATTAAATATTCAATTTTTTCTAATAAAATTAATTTATTATAAAACACCTACTTGTGCATTGCATGCATTAATTAACAATATAATATTCATTTGAATAAATATCCTTTTTAAATATATATATATATATATTTTTTCTAATTACATAATCAAATTATTATTTTCCAATGTTCATTTTAAAATATCTAATTGTGCATGTGCATGCACCTATTTAAAAATACATTTAAATATATTTATATTTAAATATTCTAAAATTATATGCAATTTTTCTAATATATATTTTTAAATAAATAAATAAATAAATATATATATATATTAATTTACAATTTTCAAATAGTACTGATCATAAAATTAGTATGTTGCGACTTTAATAACTTTTGTTTTTAGATATAAGTTTCTTTGAAATTTTTACTGAATGTGTGAAATCAAGTCTTCTAAAACATATAAAAATTTCAGCCCTACCCAATTCGTAAATTTTGAGTTATGATTAATTTAGTAACGCACTCTCTCTGTTGTTTTGATTTTCAAATTACCATAGGTTTCCAATTATTTCAGTTTTCCCAAATTTATCAGAAGATTTCATTTTCAATCCTACTGAGGTTTTCTAATTCCTCAAATACTTTTCTTTGTATTAAAAATCATTCCCTACAAGGATCTAAATCTTCAACGGTAATTTACCATTTTCTACAGAAGAATAAATTTTATTTTCATAGGAAGAGGTTTCTAAGTTTTGATTTAAATTCAACCGAGGTTCAATAATTCTACTATAATTTCCTCCTATATAAATCTATTTTAAATACCCAATTTAAACAGAGGATCTAAATATGTTCTTCTACAGAGGTTCAATTTTCACTACAATATTTAAAAAAAAAACAAAAGTTTTTACAGTAATGAAAAAATCATTTCCTAAACATTTCCAATTTGCATTACAGTAATAAAATAACTTGTCAATTTCAAATTTCACAAAAACAGTAAAGACCCCGTTACAAAAGAATGTTGCCTCAAGAAAATGTTGTCGAGCTTCTCTATAATTCCAATTCCCAATGTAGCCAAAGTTTTCTTCAATGCAATTGCCTCCTTTCAGAAGACACAACCAAAAACATAGCCAAGAATTCTACAGCAAAATAATTCTAAAACAATTTCCTCAAAGAGATCCACAATTTCCTCACCAATTTTCCACAATCCATACAAAAAAATTTCCATCAAACAACTTTCTTTTACTTTTTCCCAAAATCCCTCCGTGAATAAATTTTCAACAATTAGATAACAAATTTCTAACTCTCAGTTATCTTAAACAAAATATATTTTCCCTCAACAATTTAGATATTTTTCATTCACATGCATTTAAATATAATAATACAATTTACTAATTGCAACCAATTTAAATATTCTTACTTATTTAATTACCATTTATTTTAATAATAAAATTTACTCAACAACATAACCAAATTAAATTAATTTATTTATTTATTTATTCTAAAGCCCTCACAACAATAATTCATTTAATTAAATATTTAAATTAAATACACATTTAATCTACCAAATTAAATTTGTACAATAATAAAATACCTAGAACAACAATGATAAAACTAAGACCAAACTCAAACTGACGACACACTGTACTAGGGTAAAGGTATGACTAGGTAGCTCGTTACTATCTCCCAATATTATTGTTGAGTAGTGGGCACGCTCAAACCTGTGAAACCAGGTGAAGCTAATGTCCTGTACTTGCAATCCTGCAAACAAGCAAATGTCGCACATGTATACAGCTAGTAATTCATACACACCGTGAAGAGAGAATCGCGGAAATCACAGGGCACTCGCAAGCGAGTGATGCAATACCGTTCTCTTCACCAATACAATGTCACATCAACTGACGAAATAATATATCAATTAAACTATGATAAACAAATATAGGAATGTTATCACAACTAAGCATCTATGCAAACATAAAGCATATTAACAAAATAATCATGCATATAATGTGTCATCACATCAATAAAGTCTATCATCGCTCTACTATCAGTGATAGAATAACCACAACATAAAACATAGTCTAACAAAGTATCTGAGCTATCAAGAAAACATAACAAATCGGAGGGGTGTCACAAAAATGATTTTAAAAAACTTCACTAGGTTTCAAACAAGTATTGAAAGCATATATATGAGTTTACATGCAAGCAAAAAAAGTGAGAGATGATGCTATAAGTGGAGTTGAAATTTCAAATGAAATCAAATATTCTTGAACTTAAGAATTTCATGGAACAAATATACATATAATTGGAATTCAGGCAAAATGATTTTAAAAAACTTCACTAGGTTTCAAACATGTATTGAAAGCATATATATGAGTTTACATGCAAGCAAAAAAATTGAGAGATGATGCTATAAGTGGAGTTGAAATTTCAAATGAAATCAAAGATTCCTGAACTTAAGAATTTCATGGTACAAATATACATATAATTAGAATTCAGGCAAAATAATTTTTAAAAAATTCACTAGGTTTCAAACAAGTATTGAAAGCATATATATATGAGTTTACATGCAAGAAAAAAAAGTGATAGATGATGCTATAAGTGGAGTTGAAATTTCAAATAAAATCAAAGATTCTTGAACTTAAGTTCATTCCATGGAACAAATATACATATAACTAGAATTTAGGCAAAATGATTTTAAAAAATTTCACTAGGTTTCAAACAAGTATTGAAAGCATATATATGAGTTTACATGCAAGCAAAAAAAGTGAGATATGATGCTATAAGTGGAGTTGAACTTTCAAATGAAATCAAAGATTCTTGAACTTAAGAATTCCATGAAAAAAATATACATATAATTGGAATTTAGGCAAAATGATTTTTAAAAAATCACTAGGTTTCAAACAAGTATTGAAAACATATATATGAGTTTACATGCAAGAAAAAAAAGTGAGAGATGATGCTATAAGTGGAGTTGAAATTTCAAATGAAATCAAATATTCTTGAACTTAAGAATTCCATGGAACAAATATACATATAATTGGAATTTAGGAAAAATGATTTTAAAAAACTTCACTAGGTTTCAAACAAGTATTGAAAGCATATATATGAGTTTACATGCAAGCAAAAAAGTGAGAGTTGATGCTATAAGTGGAGTTGAAATTTCAAATGAAATCAAAGATTCTTGAACTTAATAATTCCATGGAACAAATATACATATAATTGGACTTTAGGAAAAATTATTTTAAAAAGCTTCACTAGGTTTCAAACAAGTGTTGAAAGCATATATATGAGTTTACATGCAAGCAAAAAAAGTGAGAGATGATTACATAAGCGGAGTTAAAATTTTAAATGAAATCAAATATTCTTGAACTTAAGAATTCCATGGAATAAATATACATATAATTGGACTTTAGGAAAATTGATTTTAAAAAACTTCACTAGGTTTCAAACAAGTATTGAAAGCATATATATGAGTTTACATGCAAGCAAAAAAAGTGAGAGATGATACTATAAGTGGAGTTGAAATGTTTCAAATGAAATCAAAGATTCTTGAACTTAAGAATTATATTGAAAAAGTATCAATATAATTAGAATTTAGGCAAAATGATTTTAAAAAACTTCACTAGGTTTCAAACAAGTATTGAAAGCATATATATGAGTTTACATGCAAGCAAAAAAAGTGAGATATGATTCTATAAGTGGAGTTGAACTTTCAAATGAAATCAAAGATTCTTGAACTTAAGAATTCCATGGAACAAATCTACATATAATTGGAATTTAGGCAAAATAATTTTTTAAAAACTTCACTAAGTTCACAAATACAATTGGAAATAGATGATAAGGAATTTAGGCAAAATGAGTTTTAAAAACTTCACTAGATTGAACAAGTATTGCATATGAGTTTACATGCAAGCAAAAAAATTGAGAGATGATGAGCTATAAGTGGAGTTGAACTTTCAAATGAAATCAAATATTCTTGAACAAGTAAGAATTTCATGGAACAAATATGTAATTGGAAATATCTACTCAATTTAAGGGTCCCATTGTGTTTCAACCACTAATTTGTGTCCAACCAAATTTAAAAATACTTGTCATAAACATATATTATAAGTAACTAATACAATCCAAAGTTCAAACAAGTTACTATAAGTTCTCACTTGAACATGTATACATGTACAAGTGAACTTTAAAACCATGGATATAATCTAACTCAAACATTTTGGTTCAGTCCGCTCTTCAATAACATGTAAAATTTTATGATGATCATCACTATCTAGTCTCCATTTTCTTTGTCCACATGCATGTGGAACTGCATGAAGATGTATGGAGGGAGCAATTATTAGGTGACTATATTGATATACCTTGTTATCAGGTTGATAGTCAACAAAATGAATCCCATGTTGAACAACTTTGACTTGTTTTAGATATATCCCTTGCACTACAACAGAACCTGTACGGTAAACATGAACTTGAGGTAAGACATGTGCACATGTACAACATTTTCATGCTCAAGGTTTGTACAATATATATTTAATGCTTTTAAGGTAATTAACATGTACACAATGTATATATATAATTTTAAATTCAAACTCACCTATGGGAAATAGCATTCCATCGCTTGTTTCAAGTTTTCTTAGCTTATTCCTCTCTTCTGTGCAACATAGGAAATAATAGCTAACACCTTCTATGTTTCCAGGCTCTACTATGACTACAAAAACATCTCCTGTACACCAAATTTACACAAAAAAAATCTAAAAAAATTAAAAATTGTCTCTAGACTTTAAAGATCATTAAATTTATATAATATTTAAATTATTGAGAACTTACACATGTACCTTTTCTAACCAATCCTGAAATATAGTCATAATCAATTGAAATCAAAGGAATGTCTTGAAATATTTCATCCTCATTTTCGTCGTATGTGTCTAAAATGAATAGTGGCACCATATCCCATTTACTAACATATCCAAGTTCTTAGTTGTTGCATGCATCAAATTTTCCCACAATGCACTTAGTGTAGAAACAAGAGTAATCCCTCGTGTATAATGTCCATCCAAGGTGACTATCTAAACTCATAACACAATGCAAAGATCTTGTTGTTTCTACCCTATTGCATCCATGCATCAATCTTTTGTCTACACCTAGCTAGATACATGTACAAAAACAAACTTATGTGAACAAACATGTATATATATAAATTTTAAATTTAAATTTTTTAATTTTCAAATATAATTTATGCATACCCGATATCTCCCAAAACACTCTATGTGGAATGTTTCTGTTTTTTCTTGAAGATGTGCCAACCTCATTTGATGCAAAGTGTTTCTTACACCATTCAACAACATCATGTGCATCGTCTATACAATCTCTTGAATAACTCATTTGATGCTTTCTTAAAGCACATTTGATGCAAGCTCCTACACCATCATGCTCACCGTTTCCATGCCCACTCGCAAAGAAACTCCAAACATGTAGTATTTTATAAATTTTATGATATCTAGATAGTGCATAAAATGGCTACGATGATTTGAATTATGCCACACATCCATCTGGCCATACAAAATGATTTTCAAATTTTACACCCACGCTTCTCAAATTCTCAAAAATTGTAAAAAAAACAGTATTTGTACAAAAGTCATTTCATGCTCTTTATCATCACTAATATAAAAGTGATATTCTTTCTTAATGGCTCGTGTTGTATGTACTCAGCACCATCAGTTCCAATTGTGCGTGGCTTGCATGAACCATAATAGTGATCTGCTTTGAAAAGTAATATTACGATTGAATCTCTTTTTGATGTACAAAAGAGTAATTTTCTAAAGTCGACTACTAATAGAAGTACATTTCCAAGTGGGAAAGTATCTCTTAATGTTTGAAATTAAAGAATTGTGCTTTCTTCTTAGCAAAAAAGGAATGTTGCATGTATGGTTGTATCAATTTTTGAAAATATTCCATAAATTTTCCAATAGGAATCTCCTCTTCTACATAGTTTAACCTTGTGGATTCTTTCCCAAAATCTTTACATACTTGTATCTCTTGCAATTTACTGTCTTTGTTAGGTCAGTATCTTCATTTTTTGAAGGAAATTTGGATGTATCTTCATTTCTTGAAGGAAATTTAGCCAAATTTCCACATGTTTCACAAATTCCTTTTATACAATTTATTTTAGGTTCATTTTCATGATCACATAAATTATCCTTTATGAACAAACTTACCTGTTTAGGAGGTGCATTTTGAAAACCATAACTTTCTTCTCTCATCTTTTGAAACACTTGATAGTAGAGATAAAATTCAATATGATAACGATAACAAGTTTCAAAAAACTTGTTTATCTTCACATAATATGGCTTAGACCTTTCAAACATTGTTTTCCCAATCTTTATATTAGGATACTTATTACAAAAGTTCATATGCATCTCAAGTTGTGTTATGTCTAGCCAATGTTTAATATGATTTTCATAAATATTGGGCCTAATCTCGTGTCTCATAACATCTCTAGTATTTGATGATGGACGAGTCTCTTCATTCCAAAAACTTGAGATCAAGTTCCTAACATCTTCAATCCTATTAGAATGGGGAGCTCTATGCATAATTACCCAATCTCCTTCTAAAATATCATCCAAAACTTTTCTTTTTTTTTCTCATATTTTATTAGTGTGGTTCTACTATAACCAATTTCAGCTGAAAGTGCAGAAATTTTTCTTTTTCTTGCTATATCTTGATTTAAAATAGATGTCAACATCACCCTTCTTGTAGTGGCCTTATCCACTGATCGAGATCCTTTCCCAGTGGAATCTAAACCCTTTTTAACATTTTCAACAATATATTTTTGTAATGCCATGTGTTTTTTCTTATTCGATGCAGAATGTACACCCAAAAATTGTAATGACTCTTTTAGCTCATTACAAAGAAGTAAACGTGATAACAATTGGGGTTTTTCAAGTGTTTCAAGATGATTGAAATGATCATTGATTATTCCATTTATATATTTAGTCATTGACCTCTTGCTCCTATTTTCAAAGTTGGTGGCATAACATTTCAGTTTCTCCATATCCATTTCAAGTAAATGATCCATTTCTATAAGAAATTTGTTTCCTCCACCTTTTCAGCTAGTTTAATATGCTCATACATACCAGTGAAGAGTAGTCAGACCCCTCTCCAACATGCATTGTTTGAACTTGGGCCTCCTCCCTATCTTCAAGTTCCACGTGTTCTTCAGCAAATTCGTTTCATCCAATATCTAGATTTGGCTCGACTTCTACTTGAGAACTTCCTGCTTGTTGAGCCCTTTCTACATGTCACAAAATATTTTTCAAAGAAAGTGAGAGATGATGCTATATAAGTGGAGTTTATGTATGCAAGCAAAAAAAGTGAGAGACATGATGTTATAAGTGGAGTAGAACTTTCAAATGACATCAATCTTGATTCTTGAACTTAAGAATTTCATGGAACAAATACAATTAGAAATGGATTCAATTTAAGGAAATGGAAAAATGAATTTTCCAAGTCACTGGGTTTTGGAAATTGGATTCATGAATTTACATGCAAGCAAAGAAAGTGAGAGACTATGAGCTATTTAAGTGGAGTTGAACAAATAGAATCAAAGATTCTTGAACTTAAGAATTTCATGGAACAGATGCAAATGGAAATAGATGATAAGGAATTTAGGCAAAATGAGGTTCCAAGTTTTGGTAATGTCTATGCAAGATGATTTTTTTTTTGTATTAAAGTTTCCAAGTAATAAACACACACAAGAGAGAGAGAGAGAGAGAGAGAGAGAGAGAATAAATAAGCATGTACCTTGCTTCTTTCTATGATTTTGAAAATTTCTGTTGAGCCTTATTTTTTCTTTTTCCTTGTTCTCCCATTTTCTCTTCTCCAAAATCTGCTCTCCAAGTGATATAAATGTGAATTAATCTTGCAATTTGATATGGAATAATGAAAAATAAGCTTGTATTTATATGCATATGGGAAAAAAATTAAAATTAAAATGCATTTGTCGGCCAAGGGTTCGAGCTCAAATTTACCTTCAATTATATTCAAATTTTATAACATTACAGGTGTACATGTACGTGTAGAACTACATATGTGTACGTAAATTTTAATGTATTTAATGCACATTTAACATGTGTTTAACGTATATAAATCATAAATACATGATCTCATGAGTTCTCTAAATATAGATTTAAAATTTGTATAAACATGTTATTGAGTGTAAACATGTACATGTACACATGTATCTATTAATGTATCTATGTGTCGGCCAAGGGTTCGAGCAAGAATTCACCTTCAATTATATTCAAATTTTATAACATTACATGTGTACATGTACATGTGTAGAACTAAATATGTGTATGTACATTTAATGTATTTAATTTACACATTTAACATGTGTTTAACATATATAAATCATAAATATGTGAGCATGAGTTCTCTAAATATAGATTTATAATTTGTATAAACATGTTATTGAGTGTAAAAATGTACATGTACACATGTATCTATTAATGTATAAACATTTAAACATAAGCAAACACATGTACATGTAGATAGATTCAATGTATAAACATAAACATGTTAGAAGCAAAGAGGTGCATGCACGTAGATTGAATGAAAATAAACATATAAACATAGATTGTATAAACACTCTTGAATGTACTAAACATGTACATGTACACATGTAGATTAATGTATAAATATTTAAACATAAACAAACACATGTACATGTAGATAGATGAACATAAACATAAACATTATAAGAAAATCTAGGTACATGCACGTACAGATTAAATGAAAATAAACATATAAACATAAGAAGATGTGTATGTATGTCATATAAGAAAATGTACTAGAGATCATCAAATGTACCTGTAACAATGTATCAATAATATAACAAATGTACTATCTAGATCATCAAATGTAAGTAATAATGTATCAACAACCTAACAAACATGTAATAGAGATCATCAAAAATGTAGCCCAAGTCATATATATTGTTAAAAAACTCATAAATCTAGTGCAGCCTAATATGAATGTCGACTCCTAGTCAAACAATCATCTGAATGACAACCCTGCTCTAACAGATGTTCCGAGCCCTGGAGATAAAATTGTGTACACAATGTGTTAAATACATATAAAATATTATAAATTTTATGAAAGTTATTTAAGAATGTACATGTATTTTTAAATATCTATCTAGATCTATGCATACATATGCATGTACATATACATGTGTATATATAAAAATTTAAAGCTCACATGTCCACTGGTAGCAGAATCATCCACAGAGTCACCTCAACATACACGATTTGAACCAAGGCTAGGAGTAACATGAGGTATGTCCATCTACAATATATATACATATATATTACATAAATATCTAGTTAAAACTAAAATTTAAAAATAATTAAAAAAAAGAATTGAAACATGCACATGCACATCATTTGGTATCAGGTGATCTAAGTCCTCTACAATGGTCGTCTCCACCAAATCAACCAAGCGCTCAATCGATGCATCAAGATCTACATCCATCTAAGTCTTTGCATGGCATGCCAAAAAGATGAGTGAAGGGGACTATGCAGCTAAGATGGCATCAGCGATGACGAACCATCCGGTCAACATATCCATAAAACCCATAGTCTGTGTAGCAGTTGAAAGATTTGTAGGTGGGTCCTAATGTGCACTAGTGCTAGGCTGAGAGTGATGGGATCCTGGATGTGAATGAACTCCTAAATCCAAACAACCTTTGACATGGTCTATAGAGATCCCATAGTCTGATGCGATGAAGGCATATGCCTCCAAGAGGTCCTTAGCCAAACAATGCATAGTCCTACATGCCATAGCTCTTGTAAATCTGTCGAGTTGTGTGGGTGTAGGGATGCAAATGGTGTGGATCGTGAACGTCTAGACATCAAATACTAACCCACACAATCAGTAGATATCCTAGTGGCCGCAGCTATAATGTCGCCTATACTATCAATTGCTTCCTTTTGGGAAGCAATGACAACCTAATCCGCTAAGGGGGGAAGAAGTGGGGTGAGAGCAGGATACCTGCTACCAACCAATACCCTGATGTTCACTGGGGTTGGTCTATCTGCTCCACAATAGGTGGGACTATTGACAATCCTGCCACGCCCCTAACTAGCATATGGTGGAATGTCTAGGTAGTTGACTTTGAGGCCCAAATGGACCTCAACATACAACTGCTAAAAAAAATATAATGGAAGTTGGTCATTGTTTGGATATTGACCATGTGCTGCAAGAAATCATAGGTAGATTAATTGTGTCATAGCATCATCCACACATTTCGTGACCTCATATCCCCTCACCTTACGTTTATTTTGATAAAATGGAAAACATTAATTTTTAATCATATCTTTGGTCACAACATCATGTATTTTTTTATAGGGAACCTCACCATGTACATCTTCCCGCATGTGGGAAATAAAAACAACTACTCTATCAAGGGAAAATGCACTAGAACCCCAAATTTTATATCTTATTTGTTTTAGGCTTTGTAATATGGACATGCAAGTTTCTGCATATATGCCTACGTTTCTACCATCAGTTAATGACTCTCTCAATCTCATAATCTCACTATTAGTATTTGCAAAGAGTGTTTGCGAAGGTGGAACAGGTACATTTTCCATGTGATATGTATGTACCTAAAGGAGCAATGAGACCTTGGTTTAATATATCTACATCTAGAGAATAGAAATAACATGGAACATGTACATGTGTTCAATTTAAATTTAAAATAGTTATAAATAAATACAAGTGTGCACATGATATAGAATACATAAATTAAACATGAACACTAGATATATCTAGATAATAGTTCTCAAGTGCATACATGTACATTCAATAAATTTAATGTAACTTCTATCTAAATTACTAAACACTTGTGAAACAAGTAAATGAAAAATTTACATAATTCAAAGTCATGCCCGAACTCATTTCACCAAAATGTAGAAACTTCTAACTATACATTTAAATATATATAAAATGATCTTAAATATATTCAATCCACATGAGTTACAAATCATAGGGAGGCCAAAAAGTGCTAAATTAGCTTGAGATTTGAAAGCACGCAAAGATTAGAGATAAGGTCTAGTTCAAACTATTTAATAAAATATGTTTCACATTTCTTATATAGAATCTTCAAGCTAACATGTATGTAAATTACAATTATCTATGTTCAACAAAACAATATTTAAACTTCATAAAATCAAAAGGCATATCAAATTTAGATAAGAAATTTATCAAATACAAAACTTTCATATGTGATGCCTTACTTGAGAGTTATTGGTCAATCCACACTAGAGTTTCAACAAAACTTCCTATAAGTTCATGCAAAGTAACATCATTTAATCATTTCATTAAGAGGGTTTAGTGCAATTTAAAGGAATTTGTGGCATGGTCTAATTATGAGGTGAAGATAGCAAATATGCTTAGATCAAGAGAAGAAAGGTGCATAAAATGATTGATGTATATATACAAAGTTATGTCTTGAGAGTGAAATGTATATGATAGATAAAGAGAGCATAAGTGATAAATATAAAAATGATAATATATAGTATAGACACCCCTCAAGTATGTACAAATGACTTGAAGAAATCCTAATACAGAAAGTAAAAGAGAGTATATAAAACATAACAAACATGACTAATGAAGGCGTTTAAAATGAAAGGACACCAAAATATAAATTATAGATGAAGTAGCAAGGAGGACCACACCAAAGATGACATAAATAGAAGGCTAAAGTAGAACTTTAATACACAATACACCATTTATTTACCCATCTTATAATCAAACCATGCCATATCCTAAAAAAACAATTTAAGTAGAGTCTCCAATGATAAATCTTTGAAGTGCTAGTATTCAAATATAAGAATTAAGAATCTCTTGAAAATGAATCCTATGGAGAGAAGCTCTTATTTATCAAGTATCAAACTCTTGGAAGAGGCACCCAAAACTCTATTAAAAAGATCTCGTATTTTATTAGTTAAAGAGGAGGAAGAAACATAAGTTTTATGTTGATGAATGGCTTTCTCTAATGAATCCATTCTATAAATGTACACCAAAACTTATAAGACAATATTAGTTAAAAAGAGACTTGATTTCTTCTTCATCTTGGAACAAAGCTTGAACTAGACTTTGAAGGTTAAGGGTTACTAGTTTTGTGATTAAAATTATTATTGTTAATTCTAGGTGCCTTATTCTCTATTGATTAACCTATGGATGGTGTAGATTTTATTTTGAAACAAGATTTTCTTGTGGTATGCACATGTACTATTTTTGGGTTTACTAGGTAAGAGGAATCACCAAGTTATAAGACAATAAATACTTTCAATATGGACCTACAAGTGTGTGTATTACCAAGTAACATGATAGGTTAAAAGAAAAGAGAGATGCATATAGGTCACAAATAAAAAGGGTATAGAAAAAAACCTTTTTCTATTTGTATGAAAATTTAAGGAATACAAACTAATTTGGAAAGAAACTATTGATCTTTATCTTTACTATACTTTATTTCATCTTATTGTTTCATCCTTGATAAGGTCATGTATTTCTAACCTATGCATGCATTTTGCAACATATAGGGCATTCCTTGTCTTAGAAAATGTAACTGGCATAGAGGAATTGACTTGACTAAAGCACAAACAACACACTTAACCAACCATATATAAATCTGAAAATGCAACCTAAAGGGTTATCAATGACAAGATCCGTGAAATAAAACTACCAAATTTGATGAGGTTACTAATAGAAACATCAAATTTGACCACTAGAGACAAGGATGAGAAGCTTGAAATGCAAGATGACTTAAGAAAATTAGTGCTTGCTTGTTTGCATATGTTGACCTATGTTCTGCATACCTAGTTAGCCTTGGATTGAGTTTTAGGGTGTGAAAGTCCTTGTAGTCCCATCTGTCATGAATGAGGAGCTAAGATTCTTTCGTATGATTCTTGAGTTGATTCTTAGTAGATGTCATAGGTACCCTATTTGAAATATCAATGATAGGAATGCTAACTTGACAATATGTGCCCCTCCAATTGGTTGCTACAAAGTATCCAAATATAATTGGAGGTAAAGAAAAATTATGCACATGATGAAAAATATGAAAGAACATAATTAGTGGACCATCATGTGTAAGAAGAAATTAATGGATATAATAAATATATTCTTGAAGAATACAATGTATATATAATAGTATAAGAATATATGCTATATATATCAATGAGTATCAAGAAAAGGTTTGCTCGAAGTGTAAAATAATCATAAAAAGGTGGACCTAAATGCTATATAAATATCCTATATATATACATATTAAACTAGTTATTGTGCCAAGTAACATTATAATTGTGTCATTAAGGAGGTTTGGTGCAATAGAAAGGAATGAAACCTAAATCTATACAAGGTTGGATATCTACAACATTCTATCCAAGTTTACACATGTCAAGCTTTGAGGATAAATATTTTTATGAAGGAAGCGATTGAATATTATGCCTTGTTCTTATTCATTATCATAGGTGAAATTAGAAGTAATAATCATCTTATTTTTTATGTACTATTTTTTTAAAATGTGGATCATAAATAGATAAGGAAGAACCTAGTTAATAGCTGTAAAATCAATGCATTGATGTTTAAGGTATAAGTGGTGGATCTTATGCATATGGGGATTGTTTGTTTTAGTATTGAGGTAGATTCCTATAATGATTGACAAATGGGACTCATTAGGAATTTCACTAGATTTTTAGGTAATTTATTAAGTGTTCTAAAACTACCAAATATAAAAGATAACATATTCTTGTTGGGTTGCAACTAGAACTCCTTTTAATCATTGATTCACTTACACTATTTACTAGGTAAGAGGAATCACCAAGTTATAAGACAATAAATACTTTCAATATGAGTACAAGTGTGTGAATTCCCTTAACATGTGATAAGTTAAGAAAAGAGAGATGAATATAGGTCACAAATAAAAAGAGTATAGAAAAAATCCTTTTCTATTTGTATGAAAAGGTAAGGAATATAAACTAATTCAAGGAAAGAAACTATTGATCTAAATAAGGATATAAATCCATTTTTTTTATAAATTTAACTAAGGTAGAGGAATGATTGATTCATTTGAATGAACAAAAGTATTATTATCTATCAAAATAGATGTGAGATGGTATAGATTTTCTTCCATGAGTTCTCATGCTATTAGAAAATGTTATCAAGAACATTTATTTTTGTTATTAAGGTTCAATTAATTGAGCAATAATAAGAATGTATGTATTCAAGCACATAAACTTAAAAATTATATATATTTTGATAGAGACCCATACAGTAGCTTTTTATGTTAGTTAGAAATTCTTGTACCTTAGCTGCTTACATGCACATCCTTATTACTCTTCTCTAGGGTGTT
The DNA here is from genome assembly GCA_007258455.2 of Sequoia sempervirens. Classification (NCBI taxonomy): domain Eukaryota; kingdom Viridiplantae; phylum Streptophyta; class Pinopsida; order Cupressales; family Cupressaceae; genus Sequoia; species Sequoia sempervirens. Next base: position 542,815,927 of record VDFB02000015.1, read on the forward strand.
ACTAAAAAAATTAGTTCATTTTTTTTCATGGTCATTATAAAAGCAATGTTTATGGATTGATACATAAGGTTGTTATGGAGCATTATATGAACTATAAGGATATCACCAATTCAATATGATCTTTTGTATTTCAACGAAAACACACAATAAACCATAATGATTATTTTTTAGGATCAATTCATATGAAACTATGATCAATGGACTAAAAGGAGAAAATGAAGTTGCTCTAAATTGTATCTTACCCGCAAAAGTGTTTTATGGATTTGTTGAAAAGGGTTTAGAAATTTTCAAGCAAATGCAATTGGAGGGTGTAAAGCCACATGCAACATCGTCCTAGAATAGGAGCTCCCATTTTGGCACGGGCAGGGAGGATGTTGGATGTGGCTTTACACCCGCCAATTTCATTTTCTTGAAAGTTTCTAAACCCTTTTCAACAAAGCCATTTTTTGCATCATATTTTTAAGTGTTACAAGGAATCATATTTCTCTAGCCCATGGAATAACTATAAACAACTTGTAGGCAACATCTTTTATATTGTAGGCAACATCATTTATATGAAACCTAAGTAATCAATTATGATGATTTTGGGCATCAAGTGGTGGCTTAGACTGACTTAACTAAGAGCTTTGGAACATGGTATGAACATTTCAATCATGGAAATTTCCCTGCTAAGCATTGACAAGGCAAGTGAATTGTTTGATTGATAACCTCAAGAAATGTGTTCTCATCGAATGCCATGATTGAAAGATATGCACAAAATGGATTTGTTGAGAATAGTTTAGAAAATTTCAAGCAAATGAAATTAGGTGTGTTGATACCTTGTTCCAAAGCTCACATTTTGGCATAGGAAAGGAGGATGTTGACTATGGCGGAGCTCCCATTTTGGCACAGACAAGTGAACTGTTTGACATGTATGTGAAATGTGGAAGCATTGACAAGGCAAGTGAATTGTTTGATATGCAAGTGAACTATTTGACAAGGCAAGTGAACTATTTGATATGCCTAATGATATGTACATGAAATGTGGAAGCATTAATGAAAACAAAACAAAGTAGAGGAAACCAACCTAGAAGGAGTGGTGCCCTGGTTATGGAGGGTGATGCTCGTGGAGGGTGGCGAACTTCTTCAGTCACCTTGAATATGATTTAGTTCGCTTGGGGTTCAAGGGTTCACCACTGCAACAGTGAAGGATGAAACTGTCATTTTCGACAGTAAAAACTTTTATTAAAAAAACCCTAAAACAAGGGTTCGAGCAAACCCCCATTCACTTGAACCTTATTATTTTATTAAAAAATAATTCGCCTGCATGGAGGGGGGTTCACTCAAGCTAGGGGGTTCAAACAAACCATAAAAGGTGTTCGCTCGAACCACCTAGTTCGAGCGAACCCCCTCAAAATGTTTTCCCACCTAAAATGCATTTTTCCTTCCTCAACAGAATTGTAAACTAGTATTATAGGTTTACCCTTCTAGAAACATGGTTTGATATTACATATCCTCCATCTCTTGTTGCTAATCACATTGTTGCTAAATCCATGGTTTTTAATGATTCTTTACAACAATACCATTTATATAATCTTTCAGAGATAACTCCTTGGGATGAGTACTTAGTAGATTTTGAATATTTGTTATGTGAGTCCTACTTTGTGAATTTAGAGGACACTTTTGGGGACTTGAGTTTCTTCTTTGATGATAATTTCATTGCAACTATTGTCTCACCTTATTTGGATCCTATACTACTTTAGTTTCTATCATACTCTGAATTTCCATTAAGTTAGGCCTAGGACACATGATCCAATATTAGCACCTCTCATCACTAACTTGAAGACTACCACAATATTACTAGAGACACCATTTTGAATTTTATTCTATTTTGGATTGGGAAGAGCTTTAAAATACATCATTGAGTTTACTTATTCCAAAGGGAAGTAATATGGTTTCGTATACCTATATCTTCTTTTGCTTGATGTATCATCCTTCCATCTTTGGGGTAGGAAGCATCACATTTGGTTAGGTACTTAGTCTCTCTCTCTCTACATTCTCTCTTTTAGGGGTTCTTCATTCTCTCTCTTTGGGGGGTCTATCATTACACATGACTACCTAACATGGCCTAGTTTTCAAGATTCATTTCTCATTTCTGGGTAAGTGCACCAATCTGTGACACAATTTAGGTGTCAAATTGTAAAAAATTGCAAAAAAAGGCCGAAATTGGCCATTTGGCGTGCGTCAAATGGAAAAGAAAAATAAAAAGCCCAAATTGTATTTCAAACCCTCATTTGTCTTCAACCTATGGCTTGTCTTGGAGTATTGGAGGTCTAAAACTCACGCTTGCCAAATATCATCCATTATTTGCATCATTAGCTTGCTATCTTTCATGAGGATGTCGCCAACATGTTAGAGACGTCGAAGATTACGAAGAGGTATGTATTTTTATTCAATTTATTTTGAATTTGATTTAGAATGCTGATTGAAATAGGTTTTTATAATAAAATTTTGTTCTAATTATCAGGGAATGAATCTCCACCTTGAAACTTTGAGAATTCATAGTCACGCCCTCAAGAAGAGCCTCCTATTCAAGAACAACCAAAATCCCTCCATCAATTCATAGGCATCCTCAAGGAACACAAGAAAATATTCTAAATCAAATTAAAAACAATAAAAGAGACATTGAACAATTAATTGGAAGATCAACTGAGCATGCCGAAACCCACCCTTATAGGAGAGGGATTGTTGAATCATTGAAGTCAATTGTATCTCATGTAGGATAAATGAGCGAGAAAATACATTTTTGGTCAAATAAGAGGCATGAGATGAGACAATATTATGCTAGAGGTTTGCCATATGCATATGTTAAATTTTTTTTAGCAAAGATGACTTGTGTACCCTATTTACAGACTCGAAAACCAACGCACCTTTGTCTCATACATGCAGGAGGTTCCCCATCCATTGGTGCCACCATGAGTTAATTAAAAATAAATTTTGGGAGCGGTGGTGGATGGTATTTGATCAAACTCCATGTAATAACCATGAGGTACCATAATACTTTTTGAGGAAATTGTATTGTGAGTTTATCCTCAATAAGATGCCAAATTATTTTGGCATCTTAGACTTTCAGGGTAGAGGTGGGGGCTCCACACATGATAGACCTATTGCACGACGTAATCCACAATTGGCACCGTGACCCTTGGCCAAACCCATGGTGGAGCATGTTGTCGTTCCTTCCATTGTTAAGGATAGTGTAGAGGTGGACATGCTGGAGTTGATTGGACCACTCACCCAGACCATTTTATAGTGTGTGAGGCCTTTAGTAGAGCCTGGTGTGGAGGAGACGTGTAGGCCCCAAGCTCCACCCCACCATTGTGGTGCTTGTGGTGCAGTTTGCACATACGAGTATCAGAGTGCTCGAGATGTAACTACACAACCTACATTAGTTGTAGAAGCAATAGCTTTCACAGATGATTTGTTGAATGATACATTTGGCATTGACAATCAGGTAAAATTCAGCAAGTTCATTTAATGTTGTTTATTAAATTATATTTTGAAATTTAAGAATAAGTAAATTAGTAGAATTTTGATTTGATGAAATTTTAGGGTTAGAGTGTTCATGAGATGCGCCCCATTCCTAGAGACCCTTATTCATTTTCGACGTTAAGTCCACAAGTATGCAACTAGTATTAAAGATATTATTATTGCATTTGAACAGTTGAATTTTATATTTGAATGTTTGTCTCATAACATGCTTTGGATTTCAAACAGTTTCCTCCACACATCACAATTCATTTCCTCAAGGACCTTACACTCAGGGAGCCTTTATTCAATAACGGTGTTGTAAAACAATGTTAGGTAGTTTTCATAATTTTGCATATACAAATCTAAAAAATTGATGAGAAACACAAACATTGCATTTGTATTCCTTGATTGTGTCACATTATCTTCTCCTAATTCACTTTTGGTTCCTTTATTCCTTCCTAATCCCATCCCATTAACATTTAATAGTTCACCCTACCATTTACTCTTTCATTTACCATTTGCAGATGTTGACATCAGACAACCCTAGTGATGTCAGTGGCACGATGGACCATGGAGTTGTTGTAACAATAGCTAGTTCTAATCCATTGAGAGAGGTATGCAACAGATATGTCAATTTGACATTATATTTTCTCTTTTATGGTCTATTATAGAAAATTTTCATGATACTTTTGTGTAGCTTACATTCTATCTTGATGGTTGCTACAGGTGGTTGTCACTCCAAATCATGGACGTAGTAATGATGTAAATGTGAATGATGACTATCTGTATGAGGTAAGTGATTATGTTTTGTTATATGTCATTCCATAATTCAATTTTTGTGTATTAACATCTTTACATTTTATGGTATCAATCGAAGGTCCAGATTGAAGAGAGGAGGACTAGTAAGCATGTGTGAAAGACCAGAGAACCAATAGTCACTCCATCCAGCTGAATTTTGAAGGCAACACGGGATCTATTTCCTTCCCCTAGAGGTAAATTATTGTATTAGGGTCATTTTTTGTATTCCTATGTGGCATTTTGGAACATATGTTTTGTATAAGCAATATATACATGAAATTTTATGTCCATAATATGGCTCCTTTGTACTAAGCCTATATGGCTTTTTTGGATATATTCTATATACTTTTATCAATATATATCATTGTATATACCTTACGGATTTTTGATTAAAAAAATATTATTTTGCTACTGCCATTCTTGAATGATGTTATCATGCGTATTGTGTAAATCATATGCTTGAATGTTGTAGACATAGATTTTGTTTACATCTAATGCTTAATTAATTACTGTTGATTTCTCAATAAGCTCCAACTAAAGCGTATTGTGTAAATAAGCTTCATTCCTGGTGGTTTGTATCCTTTGGAATGCTTCAATTACTTGTGCCTCACTTATTCGCATGTATGATTCATTTATTCACATGTATACTTCACGTATAGTGTGTGTATTCACGTGTATGATTCATGCTTTGAATGCATAGCAACAAAAATATTTTGGGGAAAATTTTGACAAACCAAAAGTATAAGAGTTTTTTAAAAAGTTGGGAAAAAATCATATTTAAAAAAACATAAAAAATTGTAGAACAAGAGATAAAATCTATTTATTTTGAAATTGAAAGGTATTTCCATAGCATATAGAGATATAGAGAGCAAATAAAATAAATATTTTAACTAATGAATTGTAAAAAATAATTTTTTGTAGTTTATATTCATATCGTTGATTACATTTTATTGCACATCTTTCAAAGTCAAAGCATTACTTCACATTGCATAACTAATAACTAGATGTTGATAGATGACAAAATTTCAATTACAATATAGCTTTTACAAAGTCAACCTAAGCAGTTATGTAATTACTTCACATTGCATAACTAATAAGTAGGAGCAACTACCAATTGCATTTTGTTATAATGGTATTCTATGAGGCCAGATTTCTTTGACGTATTTTATCAAATAGTTCACTTCCTTGTCTATGTTACAACAATTTTCATACATTTCTACCAAATTATTTTGTCAAACAGTTCATTGGCTTGTTGCTATGGCTAAAAGCATAAAACAAGTGCTTTCGAACAAGCTATGGATGTTTGGAAAAAATTATCAAAAGCATAATACAAAGCAATACTATAGACAAGGAAATGAACTACTTGAAAAAAATTCCTGAAAGAAATGTGGTCTCATGGTGATGGAATGCCATGGCATGCAAATTGCTATGGATTTTCATGCCATTCCATCACCATGAGACCACGTTTCTTTGAGGCATTTTTTCAAACAATTCATTGCCTTGTCTATGCTACCACATTTTTTGTACATGTTTACCAAAGCATTTTACCAAACAATTCACTTCTTTGCTGCTATGGCTAAAAGCCTAAAATAGGTGCTTGCAAACAAGCTATGGATGCTTGGAAAAAATCTATCAAAGCATAATAAGAAGCAATAGCATAGACAAGCTAGCGAACTATTTGAAAAAATGCCTCAAAGAAAAGGGGTCTCATGGTGATGGAATGACATGACAAGCAAATTCCATCGATTGTCATGGCATTCCATCACCATGAGACCACATTTCTTTGAGGAATTTTTTCAAATAGATTACTACCTTGTCTATGCTACCACATTTTTCATACATGTCTACCAAAGCATTTTATCAAATAGTTCACTGTCTTGCTACTATGGCTAAGAGCCTACAACAAGTTCTTTTTGACAAGCGATGGATGCTTGGAAAAAATCTATCAAAGCATAATAGTAAGCGAAAGCATAGACAAGGTAGTGAACTGGTAGTATGCGATGGATGCTCCCATGGTTTACAAATGAGGGGTGAGCTCAATTTATAGGCTCCTTGAATACAATTCAATGGCCAAGATTGATTTCGAATCAACAACCGAGATTACAAAATAAAACCCTAATTAGGGTTTGTCACAACTAACTACCTCTCGACCAATGAGAAAATTTCATTTGGGACACTTGTCTTTCTACTAAATATAAACCAACAATAAAAATTTGTTGCATTATGAAGTGTCAGGTTCATTGAACCTAGACATGATAGCCTGGAACAATTTGATTGGTTGGAAGATGATGAGGCATCATCTCAATGTGTTGGATGTCCCCTTTGATCTTGGACTAAGGTGGACTTCAAGATATGTTTTCCATCTCCTACTTTTAGCTTGGGGTGGACTTTAAGTTCTCTTTGCCATGTATGCTTTGAGCTGGGCTGACTTTACATTGTCTTTTCCATGTATGCTTTGAGTTGGGAAAGCTTTACCTTTGTCTTTAACAAGCATTATTCAAGCCAAGGGTGGACTTGACAACAGTTTGGACATAGCTTTTCTTTCCCAAGCAAACTTTGCATCATCTTCAACATTTCCTTCACCATGGGCATGGTGGACTTTGCTTGTGCCTTGCCAAGATTGGGCGGACTTGCTCTTGACTTAGAAATTCTAATTTTTCTTCCAAGAAAAAATCAAGAGAGGTTATTGTAGAGGGGAACAACATGATCCCATAGGCTCAAACGAGAAATCTCTAAGCGTACGGTGTCTGAGTATTGTCATGTTGAAGTTTGCAACCATTTTGCACTTCAAACTCTTAAGGGATTCAACCGGTTAAACATAGCTCAGAGTGATTCAATGTGTTTGGGTGCAAAAGAGGACCATGCGTAGCGTAAACATACCCACTCAGACGCATTGGAACAGTTAGTTTGGTCACACGAGTTGCAGAACGAAAGTTGCACCACTTTGCAACTTTGCACTACTTGCATTTGACAACTTTTTCCCCAAGAGAAATCTCGCTGCCACAAGAAAACGCCTTCGAGATAGAAAAAACCAAGAGAGGTTATTGTAGAGGAGCACAACAAAATCCCATAAGCTCTGATGAGAATTTTGTAAGTCTTGCGGCCTCCGAGCAACATCATGTTGAAGTTTGTAGCCATTTTGCACTTCAAACTCTTGAGAGATTTAGTCGGTTGAATGTAGCTCAGAGTGATTCAATGCATTTGGGTGTGAAAGAGGACCATTCCTAGTGTAAAGGTACCCACTCAGATGCCTTGGAACAATTAGTTTGGTCAAACGAGTTACAGAACAAAAGTTGTGCCACTTTGCAACTTTTTACTACTTGCATTTGAAAACTTTTTCCCCAGAAAAATTTTGCCTCCACAAGAAAACACCTCTGAGATAGTGAAAACTGAGAGATTTTATTGTAGAGGGGTACAACACGATCCCATAGACTTTGACGAGAAGTTTCTAAGCCTCACGGTGTTTGACTAACGTCATGCTAAAGTTTGCAGCCATTTTGCACTTCGAACTCTTAAGGGATTCAGTTGGTTGAATGTACCTCAAAGAAATTCGACACATTTGGGTGTGAAAGAGGACCATGCCTAACATAAACGTACCCACATGGATTCGTTGGAACAATTAGTTTTGTCACATGAGTTGCAGAACGAAAGTTGCACCACTTTGAAACTTTTCACTACTTACATTTGACAACTTTTTCCCCAAGAGAAATTTCACTGCCACAAGGAAAATGCCTCCGAGATAGTGAAAACCGAGAGAGGTTATTGTATAGGGGAACAACACAATTCCATAGGATTTGACGAGAAGTTTCTAAGCCTCATGGTGTCTGAGTAACATCATGTTAAAGTTTGCAACCATTTTGCACTTTGGACTCTTAAGGGATTCAGCTAATTTAATGTAGCTCAGAGCAATTCGGCGCATTTGGTTACAAAAGAGGACCATGCCTAGTGCAAATGTACCCACTCAGATGTGTTGGAATAGTTATTTTGGTCACACGAGTTGCAGAACGAAAGTTGCACCACTTTGCAACTTTTCACTACTTGCATTTGACAACTTTTTCCCCAAGAGAAATCTCACCGCCGCAAGAAAATACGTTTGAAATAGAAAAACCTAAGAGAGGTTATTGTAGAGGGGAGAAAATGATTCCATGGGCTCTGACGATAAGTTTCTAAGCCTCACGATGTCCGAGTAACATCATGTTAAAGTTTGTACCCATTTTGCACTTTGGACTCCTAAGGGATTCAACCGGTTGAATGTAGCTTAGAGTGATTCGACGCATTTGGGTGTGAAAGAGGACCATTCCTAGCGTAAATATACCCACTCAGATGCGTTGAAACAGCTAGTTTGTTCACATGAGTTGCAAAATGAAATTTGCACCACTTTGCAACTATTCACTACTTGTATTTGACAACTTTTTTCCCAAGAGAAATGTTTCTGCCACAGGAAAACACCTCCGAGATAGAAAAAACCAAGAGAGGTTATTGTAGAGGGGTACAACATGATTTCATAGGCTCTGAAAAAAAAATTCTAAGCCTCAAGGCATCTGAGTAACATTATGCTGAAGTTTGTAGCCATTTTGCACTTTGGACTCTTAAGGGATTCAGTCGGTTGAACATAGCTCAGAGCGATTCAGTGTGTTTGGGTGTGAAAGAGGACCATTCCTAGTGTAAACGTAACCACTCAAATGCATTGAAATAGTTAATTTGGTTACACGAGTTGCAGAACAGAAGTTGCACCACTTTACAAATTTTTATTACTTGCATTTGACAACTTTTTCCCCAAGAGAAATCTCGCCACCACAGGAAAATACCTCCAAGATAGCAAAATATGAGAGAGGTTATTGTAGAGGGGTACAACAAAATTCCATAGGCTCTGATGAGAAGTTTTTAAGGCTCACAGTATCCGAGTAACGTCATACTGAAGTTTGCAGCCATTTTGCACTTTGGACTCTTAAGGGATTTAGCCGGTTAAACGTAGTTCATAGCGATTCGGTGCATTTGGGTGTGAAAGAGGACCATTCCTAGCATAAATGTACCCACTCGAACACGTTGGAACAGTTAGTTTGGTCACACGAGTTGTAGAACGAAAGTTGCACCACTTTGCAACTTTTCACTATTTGTATTTGACAACTTTTTCCCCAAGAGAAATCACGCAGTCATAGGAAAACACCTCCGAGATAGCAAAAACTGAGAGAATTTATTATAGAGGGGCATAAAAAAATTCCATAGGCTTTGACGAAAAGTTTCTAAGCCTCACAATGTCCAAGTAACGTCATGCTGAAGTTTGCAACCATTTTGCACTTTGGACTCTTAAAGGATTCAGCCGGTTGAATGTAGCTTGGAGCGATTCGGTGTGTTTGGGTGCAAAAGAGGACCATGCCTAGCATAAAATTACCCACTCAGATGCATTGGAATAGTTAGTTTGGTCACACGAGTTGCAAAACAAAAGTTGCACCACTTTGCAATTTTTCACTACTTGCATTTGACAACTTTTTCCCCAAGAGAAATCTCGCTGCCACTGGAAAACACCTCCGAGAGAGAGAAAACCAAGAGAGGTTATTGTAGAAGGTCACAACACAATCCCATAAGCTTTGAAAATAAATTTCTAAGCCTCACACGGTATTTGAGTAATGTCATGCTAAAGTTTGCAATCATTTTGCACTTTAGACTCTTAAGGGATTCAACCGATTGAACGTAGCTCAAAGCAATTCGGTGCATTTGGGTGCAAAAGAGAACCATTCCTAGTGTAAAAATATCCACTTGGATGTGTTGGAACAGTTAGTTTGGTTACACGAGTTGCAGAACAAAAGTTGCACCACTTTGCAAATTTTCACTACTTGCATTTGACAACTTTTTCCCCAAGAGAAATCTCTCCGCCATAGGAAAACACCTATGAGATAGAAAAAACTGAGAGAGGTTATTTGTAGAGGGGCACAATATGATTCCATAGGCTCTGACGTGAAGCTTCTAAGCCTCACGGTGTCTAAGTAACGTCATGCTAAATTTTGTAGTCATTTTGCACTTCAGACTCTTAAGGGATTCAACAGACTAGGAGGCTCAAACTCAATAAAATTGACAAATTTCCTTCAAGAGGCATTTAACAAGACTAAAATGGTCTTTTAAAGCAATTCAAACAATCGTGCAAGTTAGACAACAATCAGAAGCACCATTTCTCAATTTCACCTATGAATCCTAGTAGTAGTGCAAACTTAGTTTTTTGCCGTTTACTCAAATACTCTCCAAGACACCTAAAAAACATATGATGGTTTCAAACACCCATTTCAGATTTGTAACACATATCCTAAAGTCAGAAATAAGTCTTTTGGACCAACCTCCTAAAATCACTCCTATGCTGACCTATTTAGGCCAATTAGGCCTAAATTACAAAGCAACATATATTTAAACTTCTCACAAGCCCTTGAAACCTTGGGGAAGAATTTCTTATGCCCTCAAACCTCTGAAACCACAATTTTTTCCCAAGGTTAACCCTTCCAACATAGCAAACCACAAAACCCTTAATTTCATGCCAAACCAAGAGGGTTTATTCAAAATCCCACTTGCACAACCTCCCAGACCATGCCACCAACTCAGAAATGTGTATTTTAACCCCTATGTGCTCAAAAGTTGAAAAAAACACCACACTCTCATTTGTTTTCACAAACCCTAGGCTGAGGGCTCCATTTTCATGTGTTTTCTTTAACAAAAATCAATAGGACAACAAGATTATCTCCTTTGTTCCTTCCCCACAACTCTAATAATGCAACCTACAACTTAATTAGACTCCCTAGGGCCCATTACACTAGTTACAACAGATACAGTCGGTGTAAGGGCCCTTTAAGACATGTTTTTATCACAAAACCCTCAACAAGGTGCTCTCGGCCTGTCATAGAAAAACAATGATTTCTTCAACAAATCTTTATTAAATTCTTTCAAACCTAATGCAAAATAAGGCTAACACAGTCCTCCATGAGAAATGAAAGATTACATAGCAAATGTCAGTCTATGCGACTCCTAAAGGTCTGCAAAATATGAAAGAAACACAAAAAAATGAAGAAAACTCAAAATTTTCTTATTGCCAATACCTTAAAATTTGAACCAACATTACAAATAGTGTTCTCATGCCTTTTTAAAGGCTTCTCCTCTTCAACCAATGACCAACTACCCTCCCAATTGAAATTTAAACCACTTATGACCGTTGGAGATCACAATTTCATCTTTTACCCAATTTAATAACATCATTACATGCTTTGTAATGTTTGCTCTTTTTGACCCTTTTAATCACCTAACCTATTACAATGGGTCTAATGAGACCTTTTTCACCTAAAAACCATGTCTTATTCAAGAAAACAATATACTACCACCCTTGACACCACCTTGATAACTTTGACACTCCTTTCCATTTGATTTACAATAATTACAAAATGAATACATAAGCCCCTCAAAGTTGACCAAGTACCATAGAATGGTCACTTAGGACGTTATTTGAACTCATGGACTCAACACAAATACCCTAGCACACACGCTGCCTATCAAACTCTTCATGGAAAAAAGAGAGAAGGTTGGTGCTCCTACACCAAGCCCAAACATCCAAATGACCTACCATGCCTTTGCAGACCTTCTATCACATCAAACTCCACCTGATAACATTGAAAAAACTAGGTTCTAACCTTCTTCCAAACTATTGCTTTAATCTACTACTTCAAGCTATGCCTCCTAGGCCTAAATTGGTGTAGGAGCACCTACACCTCATCATCCAATTATGTTCATTTGATGGTAAATGGTGATTAGTAGGTTCACAATGAATGTTTTGAGTCTTTTAGTCATGGACAAGGTCTAACAAGACCATTAGTTATGTTATAGGTTGAGCTTTTGGGTTTTGGAGTCAAAATGAGGGAAAAATGGTGTTCTTGCACTTAAGAATCTTTGTAGCCTTTCATGGAAATTTAGTAAGTTTGTATAAGGATGGGGTCTTGTCAATGTAATGAGGCTATTTTTAAGCCATTAGTATGGTTTTAGAGAAGTCATAGGTGTTTACAATGTATTTAAAGGTCAAAGAGTTAAAAACATTGCCATGTATGGAAAAGTTATGTTAAAAAACTTGTAATGGTGTGTTTATGTTCCCAACGGTCATTAAGCATTTGAAATTTAGTTGCAAAGTTGGTTGGTAAGGGGGCCTATGGAGTCTGGTTTACATATAGGATGCATGACTAGAGTGTAGGGAGAGGAATAAAGAATATATATTTGTTATTCCTGAGTGTTTTATGGATAAATTGATGTGTGGAATTGTAGTACTATGATTGCACCTCATTTTTTGGCTGTAGTGTGTAGTTCTCCATGAAGTTGCTAATTGAAACGATGTTATGACGTGGAAACGTGTCCTTGCATAACTTGAACTGTGATTCCAACCATTGAGCTCTATGTGTATGCCTTGCATACTCATAGACCACTTGATCATGGAAAATGTCCATAAATTGATAGACTGGAATCTTATCACTGACCAATTCACTCTTCTTTGCTTCTTTCCCATCTTTTAGATTGTAGGCGACTGTCTTGTATTTTCCAAATTTGACAATTTTGTCTCCAATTGTGTGTGTACTAGCCATGTGTTGGCAATTGGAAAATGTTGCATGCCACCACAATGATGACATGTGCCATCCAAACATGACTTGTAAAAAAATTGACCATCCTCTCTTTCACATAAAATGGAAGATAATAATTCCCTTGAGGATTTGGGTGGAGGCTTTATGTTACATTCCTGCAAAACATTGTCAGTATGCATAGCTACACATATACATTGATAAACATCATAATGGTTAGAAAACTCAATATGTACTCTACAACAAGTAGTGCGTATGTGATTTATTTTGACATAAAAAGGCTTTATCATTTCAAAATACCTTTGACATATTTTAATTTCGGGAAACTTTTGTACAAAATCAATAAAAAATTGGGTTTGAGTGGTATCCAAATAGTGCTTTGGATGTGGCTCATGGATTTTACTACCAATTCTCCTTCTTACATCTCTTTGATTAGGAGAGGTCCTTGTGTTATCCTTCCAATAATCTACTATTAAAGATCTCAAGCCTTGAGCAATTCTTTTATCTTTTTGTGGCACTCTACCCGAGAATGCCCATAACTCATTGCTATTTGGTTCCTCCAATCTTTCATGCCTTCCTTTTGCTCTCATTAGAGATGATCTATTTATTTTCAAAGACTTACTAGTCTTTGTAAGGTTCACCTTGTTCCTTGTTTGACTGCTTAACAATGTTGTTGTCATCACACGTCTTGTGGCACAACTATCCTTCGTGCGTGAGGTAGAACCCACACTCTCATATGCACTCATCAAGTTCTTTACAATGGAATTTTCACTTGAGTCATTTGAAACTCTTAGCCCAAGAGCCTTCATGGTGGGCCTAAATTTGAGTTGCCTCATCATTTCAATAAATAGTTGGAATCTTCCACCCTCACTTAGCTTCTCAAAAAAAAAACTTCATATCCTCTGTGCAGCTCTTTGACATGTACATTTTGACATCTTATTAGGAATCCATTTCAAAACATTGGAATCAATATCAATCAAAAATCTAGGTTTTCTATGCAAAACTCTAGGAGGAGTTCTCAAATGTAAATTTGTGTCAACATTAGGAATGTCCACAACATCGGGGATAGATCGCGTACCTTCAATCGAAGGTGCAATTGATGACATACCTTGAGATTGACATGTAAACGATGTTGTATCTCCAACTTGAGATGTCGTTTGTGGAGTGACTTCAAATAGAGGTGTGTTTGTTGATGCACTTTTGAAACACAATGTTGTTGATGGTGTGTCTTCAACTTTAGGTGTAATTTCTGATGTACTTGGAAGACCACATGTTGTTGTTGGTGTGTCTTCAACTGGAGATGTGCATTGAACTTCACCTATGCTTGATGATGTGCCTCCAACTTGGGGATCCATTTGTGTCCCTCCATGAAGTTTTTCCATTCGTGCCCTTTGTTTTTCCAATTGTATATCTCTCTTAGATTGCACGAGAATTTATGGTTGTATGGGCTGCAATTATTTTGCTTCAGAGCTATAATTTTTTATTCTCTTCTCCTTGCATTTTTTACTACACATTCTTCCGGTGTTAGAGGCTTTGGTCATTTCCTCGGCATGACGTTGAATGTTGCATATTCACAATCAAACATAGAACAAAAGTAAGTAATGCATTTTATGAAACATATTGATAATGTTGATTACATTGCATTTTATTGAACACACCAAAGCATTTTATGAAAGATGGCAGCAAGTTGTTTGGGATTATCAAACATGTCTATATGCTACAACATTTTTCATACATAAATCTACCAAGGAAGAATGGTAAATGGTATGAATGGATGGAAACTTGCATTAAACCAACTATGTCTTGAGACATTTGAAATTATCTAAGCACATGATGAAGGTGAATTCTTTATGGCACAAAAAAATTAAAATAGAAACTTGCACATTAACATTGATGAAAGCTCTTAGGTTTTCCAAATTAGTTAAAAATAAAAGTTTTCCCACAACCATCAGTAATAATGAATTTAATTTTCAATTCTATGTGTAACAATGAAGATTAATAAAATCATCAAATGAATGGTCTATAAATTGTCAAAACAAAAACAAAAAAACTTGTGTTAAGTTGAATTTGTTTATCTAAGCATGCTGGAAATGGACTACTATAAGCAATGCAAATAGAATTCATAAACAAATTTGTGTTAAGTTGATGTCTTTTATATAAGTTTAAACATGAATTCATCTAAATTATGTCATGGTTTTCTTTTTTTTCTTCAAAGTCATAAAAATTAAACTTTTTTATGCAACTCTCATCTTAGAATTCAATGTTGAATTCTATGTCCAATTGTTATGATTAATAAAATCATTAAAGGAATTTAGAAATGAGTCAAAAATAAACATACTAAATATAAACATTTCAATATTACCAAAAATGAATATATTACCTAAGACAATGTAAAATGATGTAGAAACTTCAAAATGTCTTCATTTACGTTGTCTACATGGAAATTGGTACCAAAAAGGTGATGGATCAAGCATAGATTGGTACAATAGGGAGTCAATTGCATAAAAAAGGTGTTTCTCTGTCGGATTAAGTGTTGAACCAGACAAAATCAAAAGCATGTGGGCCAGAATCATGGGGTGAACTCATATTTTACCATTTCAAGGTAAAAACACATTTGGCGCTCACCAAATTTGGCACTCGACAAATTTGGCACTTGACAAATTTGGCACTTGACAAATTTGGAAAACGCCAAATATGGTGCTTTGAAATGCTTTCACAATATGAATAGGAAGGGAGTGAGACTTGAGGTAAAGGGAGAGGGGATATGAGTGAGAGATATTAGTCGTAGTAGCATGGTAGGGACTGAGACCTAAGAGCAATAGAGACTTGAGAGGGATAGAGAGTTATCCAGTTAGGGTGGGTGGAAAGACCTCACAATGGGAGATGGGTTGGAGTGAAATAGATTTGTCTACCCTCTACCCATAAATTGTAACCATAAACCCTAAACCCTAAACGCTATAACCCTCAACTCTCTCTCTCTCAACCCTCTACCCTCTACCCTCAACCCTTTAACCATAGACCCTAAAACCATCAACCCCCTATCTCTCTCTCTCTCAACCCTACACCCTCTACCCTTAAACTGTAAACCCTAAAACCCTCAACCCCTCCAACCCTCAACCCCTCCTCTCTCTCTCTCCCAACCCTCTACCCTCTACCCTCTACCCTCAACCCTCAACCCTCAACCCTTAAACCCTTAACTCCCTTCTCTCTCTCTCTCTCAACCCTACACCCTCTACCCTCTACCCTCAACCCTCAACCCTCAACCCTCAACCCTCAACCCTAAAACCCTTAACCCTCTCACTCTCTTTGTCTCTCTCTCTAAACCCTCAACCCTTAAACCGTAAACCCTAAACCCTCAACCCCCCTCTCTCTCTCTCAACCCTTCACCATCTATCTTCTACCCTCAACCCTCTACCCTCTACCCTAAATCCTCAATGCTTAAACCATAAACCCTAAATCCTTAAACCCTATACACTAAACTCTTAAACCCTCCACCATCTACCCTTAACCCTCAACCATCAACCCTCTACCGTCTACCGTCTATTGTCTACCCTCAACCCTCAACCATCAACCCTCTACCCTCAACCGTCTACCGTCTATCGTCTACCTTCTACCCTCAACCCTCAACCCTCAACCCTTAAACCCTAAACCCTAAACCCCTCTACCCTCTACCCTCTACCCTCTACCCTCTACCCTCAACCCTCAACCCTCAACCCTTAAACATTAAACCCTCTACCCTCTACCCTTAAACCCTAAAACCCTAAACCCTCTACCCTCTACCTTTAAATTGTAAACCATAACCCTAAACCCTAAACCCTAAAACCCTTAAAATCTAAACCCCTTAAACTCTAAACCCCAAAAACCTCTACCCTCTACCCTTAAACCCCTCCTCTCTCTCTCTCAACCCTACACCTTTAAACTATAAACCTTGAACCCTAAACCCTAAACCCTAAACCCTAAACTTAAACTCCCTAAACCATCTAATTCTCTACTCCTCAAACCTCCTCTCTCTCAACCCTACACCCCTACCCCTTAAACCCAGAACTCAGAATCCTAACCCTAATCCCTCTACCATTAACCCTAATCCCTAAACCCTAAACCCTAAACCTCTACTCCTCTACCCTCAACCCATAACCCTAAACCTCAAACCCTCAACCTCTACCTTAAAACCTGAACCCTAAAACCCTAAATCCCTAAACCCTACTCCCACCCCTTAAACCATAAACCTTGAACCCTAAACCATTAAACCCTTAAACCCTAAACCCTCTATCCTCTACCCTCTACCCTGCACCCTCAACCCTTAAACCAAAAATTGTAATCCCTAAACCCTAAACCCTCGGGGGGAGAGGGAGTGGGAGGGATAAAGGGATGGGAGAGAGATGGAGGGAGTGAGAGAGAGAGAGGGGGTGGGGGTAGATACCTGAGAGAGAGGGAGAGAGAGAGGGTGTGGGAGAGAGATAGAGTGAGTGAGTGAGAGAGACAAAGAGAGACCTGACAAAGGGAGAGAGGGTAGAAGGGAGAGACTTGAGAGAGAGAGGGAGGGAGAAGGGGTGTGAGGGAGAGACTTAAGAGGGAGGGAGAGGGAGGGAGAGGGAGAGAGAGTGGGAGAGAGATAGAGGGCATGAGAGAGGGAGAGGTGGTGGGAGGGAGAGAGATAGAGGGAATGAGAGAGGGAGGGGGTGGAAGAGAGATAAAGTGAGTGATTGTGAGAGGGAGAGGGGGTAGGAGGGGGAGACTTGACAATGAGAGAGAGAGGGATAGGGGGTAGGATGAAGATACTTGAGAGAGAGAGAGGGAGAGGTGGTGGGAGGGTGAGACTTGAGAGAGAGGGAGAGAGATAAAGGGAGTGAGAGAGAGGGAGTGGGAGAGAGAGAGGGGGAGAGAGGGGGTGGTAGGGAGATACCTGAGAGAGAGGGAGAGACTGAGAGAGAGAGATAGAGGGAGTGAGAGAGAGAGGGTGTGGGAGAGAGATAGAGGGAGTGAGTGAGAGAGACAAAGAGAGACCTGATAGAGGGAGAGACCTTAGAGAGAGAGAGGGAGGGAGAGGGGGTGGGAGGGAGAGACTTGAGACAGAGGGACATGGGGAGTGGGAGAGAGATAAAGGGCATGAGAGAGAGATGAACTTGAGAGAGAGAGGGAGAGGTGGTGGGAGGGAGATACTTGAGAGGAGGGAGAGGAGGAGAGAGGGGGAGGGAAGAGAGATAGAGGGAGGACTGAGAGGGAGATGGGGTAGGGAGGGGAGACTTGACAAGAGAGAGAGAGAGAGAGAGAGAGAGAGAGAGAGAGAGAGAGAGAGAGAGAGAGAGAGAGAGAGAGAGAGAGAGAGAGAGAGAGAGAGAGAGAGAGAGAGAGAGAGAGAGAGGGGGGAGGAGGTGGCAGGGAGAGACCTGGGAGTGGGAGAGAGAGGAGCGTGTCTATGTGAGAGAGGGGTGGAATAGAGATGTACCTGAGAGAGATACATGGAGAGAGATTGAGTGAGTGAGAGAGAGGGAGTGGGAGAGAGATAGAGGGAGTGAGAGACCTAAGAGAGGGAGATGGAGTGAGACAAAAAGACCAAAGGGGGGGAAAGAGAGGGAGAGTGAGAAAGGGGGTTGGAGTGAGATAGATTTATGTAAGTACTTAGGTGGGAGGGAAAGAGACCTGAGAGAGGGGATTGGACTGAGAGAGTAGTCTAGGTCGCGAGGGAGGGAGTGAGACCTAAGAGAGAGACTTCAAAGGGATAAAGAGTTATCCAATTAAGGTAACAAGTTAGAGAGTATATGAAAGGTAAAACCTCAACTATCCATCTACGATCATAAACTATGCACTCTAAGCATTATCAAAGTTGTCGACCAAAGAGAGGGGAAATTCAAGTTTTTTTCAAAGCAGGTCATTTGGCAAGCGCCAAATTTGGCGCTCTCCAAATGACACATCACATTTGGCGCACGCCAAATTTGGCGCTCGCCAAATGTGATGTGCCATTTGGTGAGTGCTAAATTTGGCGCTTGCCAAATGGCCTGCTTTGGATGTGTTAATTGATAGGATTTGCCAAATTTCCTCATATTTTTGTCCATGCTCCCCATCTCATTTGCACATCTTTCAATGCAAGTTTATAAAAAATATTGTGATGGCATTGACCTCTCTCTTAGCTATCTAAATAGATAATTCTTTTTTCATTTTGATTTAGTTAAGGTTTTGATCCATGGCTTCTATTGTAAATGCCTCCATTTTTGGTCAAAAACCAACATGTGCTAGTTTTAGGATAGATTTTACTCGTTTATTGAAATGTGAAACAAATTACATTTTTTGAAACTAGACTCCATTCTACACATGATGAAAAATAAAAATCAATTTTTGATTAGTTTTTAAAAAAATTAGGGGGGAGCATGCTCAAATTTTAGCTTTTCAGGACGCGTCCACTTTGAATATTCATAAAATATTATATATTCATTAAAAAAATTATCCGAAAGAATGAGGATAAACTACATGGTGTTAGCTAATTTATCACCATTGGGATTTTTGAAATTCTAAAAAAAAATTGATCAAAAAGGGGGAAGCCCTCAGGCGCTATGCTATTTTTTTGATAAAAAAGGACTTGTTTTCCCCCCCTTTTTGAGACCCTTAATCTTCATTATTTCAAAAAAAATTAGTAGCTTAGAAACTAGATTCATATCACTTCAACTTTTGTTCTTGCTGCATCTTGAAATTTTGAGCGTAACTATCTTCAATTTCTCGTGCAAATCAGATTTTGCTGATTTTAGAAAAAAGTGGCATCTTAAGAGCCAAAGTTATGTCACAGATCCATGCGATTACCATTCTCCTAAGTTGCACTCATGGGAGTTTTGGTGTAATATTTACTTCACCTTGGATATTTTTCTATCATAAGTGTGATATTTCACCTATCTAATAATTTCTTAGGATATCATGGATAACTAATTTTCCTTATCTAAGAATCTAATAATGACATTTTACACTGTGAATCAAGGTACACAAGTACTAGGTCACTACCTCATTAATTGATTGATGGTAGTTGGGTGCTACCTTTGTTTAATCAAGGCCACCTCTATCTCAGTTAGAATGAGTTAACTCACCTCTTGATTGGGGGTTATTGAGAGTTAATTCATAACTCAACATGCCATCCCCTTTATTCATGCATTCAAGAGGCCCCCATGATATTTGTATGTTACTCTTTGTAACTTATCTCCATACTATTGAATATATAAATTATTTATTCATTTTCCTCGTTTTAAGATTAAATTATAAGCATTAAGGTCTTGGGTAGATTTGTTGTTTATAACAAACTCTAACATGGACATTAGTATGAATAATGAGATCTTGACTATTAGTGAACATAAGTTCTATGAATGCTCTTTCTACAAGTAAATATATTGATGACCTCATCATGGACACACGTAAGCCCAAGTAATTACATATTTTGATGAGTTGGATCAAGATTATATTATATTTTTTTATGTATATTAGATATTGACAATATTATAACTTTGCATGCTAGTGTAGGAATTGCCATCATCAATATTTGTATGCTTTTGGTGTAAAGATATAAATAGGCACAAATATTTATATCTCTATTTACTAATAGCTTGTTTGGTATTGTTATACTAAATCATAAAATGAAATTTTGGTATAGTTTATTGAATATGAAGAATGGGAGCTTGCATTGTCTCTTTGTCCCCTCACAAAAATATCTTCCCTTATTGCTCTTTTTAGGTAGAAGGAAAGTAGGGACCAAATCATATCATAATATTAAATTAGCATATATGAATAATATTTTAATGTGATTTTTTTAGGGATTGCTTGTGGAAAGGATCATCTTTGTCACTCTTTCAAGGTAAAGAGTGGCAATGAAGGGCTTATTTTATTTGGGAGATTTTTGGAATATTAATGAGTAATATTGGTGCTCTTAGTGGGAGTTAAATAGAGCACAAGTATTGATGCTAGCTAATAATCTCACTTAGCAGAAGTTATACTTAAAATGATTCCTCAAAATTATCTCTTCAAATTGTAGTGTTATTGAGTGATGTCACAATGTTAGAAAAAACATTAGTTCTCTAATATAATATGCAAGTATGATCCCTGACACAAAATTAAATTAGTTATGAAAGAATTAAACAATTTTGTAGAAAAATATTAGATATTAAGGAATATATCAATTATGTCTTGCAAAGAAAAGTAGAAAAGTGTAAAGAAAAATATTTAAGTATAATCACTATTCAATTTGGATAATTATAATCACAAGCTATATATTGAATGATTGTATGCATTTCCTTCAGTAGAATCACGTTGTCACTCTTTTACCTACATTAATAAAAAATAAGACCTACCATGATCATGTCAAAATAATGTAACTAGGAATGTAGCTTAGTTACAAAAACATACACACACACCAAATATTTTCATCTAAGAAATTAATATAATCTTGTTGTAGTTTCATTGTTCACATTGTATTCATGATGTTGTGATGCCAAATTATCAATTTCAATGTCTTATAATGGTCTTGCACCAATTTGCAAGTTGTAACCTTGAATTATTTATTTTCAATTATGTCTGCATAATTTTAATTATGTAAAATATATCACTAATGTGATATTGTGTTCACACAACTAATTATAATATGATTTATTCATATAGTCTCTTATAAGGAATGACCATTCTATTCATTTATCTTCATTCTTTTAAATGTTTTGATCAACTTTTATGTATCTAGTATTTGTATTATACATAACACAATGCAATTGTGATAATAAGCGAACATTACATATTCAAATACATTCAATAAGTGGTTCAATACATTTAACAACACGTTTAACACAAAGAATAAATAAGTCTATGCTTTCTTTTAATTTCTATGAATAATATATTTTAAACATAATTTATTATATATTTTGTTTAAAAACAATAATATTATTAGTTCCCACCTATTAGGTTTTATTGAATATATAAATTAATACTAATGCATCCTTTAGGTTTTATTGCATACTAATTCTAATCTTTTTTAATTATATTGTAGACACCTAAAAATTTCCCTAGTGTACCTAGCCCTAATCGACCAAACCCATCACCTACATCCAATCCTCTTCACCTAATGTTCCACAATTGATTTTCCATCTCACCTCACATGAATAAATAAATAATTATCATTTTACACTCATTTTCCACCTTATACATGGCTAAAATAATTAAATAATAATACTATATTCCCTCAACCTATTCCAAGAATAAAGGAGACATAAGAACACATGTCCTTATGGTTGCAATATTATCTCCACCAAACCCAAGAATATTTGCCTCCTAGATGCACATGGTTATATCCCTCATGGTTACTACCACTTGCCAAAATTAGTAAGTGCATCATAGCCCGCCACTTTCCAACATTTATCTCAACCTTCCATTCCATCCTTGATTCTAAGGAACTCCTCTCAATTATTCTCCATCATTGATCTCACTATCAAATCACAACCATCCTTTGCCTCTTCCAAAAATAAATTAAAGCACCTTGTCACTCATTTCATTATCCATAAATCTTGACTTTAAGCTAAGTTCATCCTATCAAATTTGGTAATCTTCAAGTAAAGGAGCATTCACATACCAATAATCATTGGAGCAAATCTTTCAACAATGGAGGCTTTGGTAACATTTGAATTTGGTTTTTGATGTTATTGTGTTGATTACATTTTTTTGGTGAGCTCTATCTAGAGGTTTGTAATGGTTTGAAACATGAATCTAGTGCTTTACATTTGTTTTCATTTGAATTTCAAATTATTACTTATAAAAAATCATGTTGAAGATGAGGATAAAGTACAATTTTTTAATTCTTAGAGCTAATTTACATCTATTAATTATAAAGACATAACAATGAGAAATCATGAAAATTCATAAAATATTTTAAAAATTAACAATAAGAAAATTAATATTTAAGAAAGAACAACAAATATATTTTTTTGTCTATTTGTAAAAAATTTAATATCTTTAATCGATGTATAGTAAAATGTAGTTGTGTTCAAATATAATAATTAACTTGCATAATATTTAAAACTTTAATTTTCTTTTTCATTAACATCTAAAAAAAATTAACTTTCTTAAATTAGATTATTTCATTTTAACTTTAAAGCATAAATTTTTCAAAATAATTCAAATTTCATCTCTCATAAGATTTCATTACATTATTAGTATTGACAAATTTGTTATCCTAAAAAAAAATTTAACTTAATTCTTTCGCCGACCATATATCCTAGTGAATCGAGGGCACAAATATACGGCACTGGCTATGCAGGAGATAATTTGCACCGGGCATGGATGTATGGGCATGGATGCGGCTGTCTCGTTTCTTTCGCCCACGTGCAACCTCCGTCCTTCCTCGTTTCTTTCGCCCACCGTATTTTACGTGCAACCTCTGTCCTCCGTAAATTCTGCACATTCTGCCATCCGTAAACTATTGGTAACTGCGCCCATTTTTATTCCCTTTACTCCTGCGTTATGTTTTTTTTTTATCCTCTTTAAATTTCATTTTTAACATTATTGTTTTAATATTAAATTTGATTCATTAATAATTGAAGATTTAGTTAATGTTAAATTTTTTTATAATAGTTGTTTTATTTAAATAATTATTTTTTTAATAATGTTTAAATTTTATTTTGTATATAAAAAATAAAGAAAAATTAATATAGAAAGTACATAAATTTTAACCTTTTAAATTATTTTATTTTATTTAAAGAATATTTTTATTTATTTAATTTTTTTTTTGTTATTTAATTTTAAAGAACTATTATTTATTTATTTTATTTTATTTACTTGTTTTAGTTTTAATTCTTATGTAAATGTTAAAACTAAGATAAAATATAAATTATTTTTTAATATTCTATATAATGTAAATTAAATCTTTGAAATGTTATTATTATTGTATTTATTATATATTATAGTTTAGATTAAAATTATTAAATAGAAATATAAAATTACTATAATTAATAAATAAATTATATTAAATATTAATTAATTTATATAGTATATTAATAGTTAGTATACTTATTATTTAATAACTATATATATATATATATAATAATTAGTTATACTAGTTATATATATATATATTATTTTATTTAAAGAATATTTTTATTTATTTAATCCTAACCCTAATAATAATCTATCCCTAACCCTAACCCTAATAATAACCTTAATTGAACCCTACATCTTACTATAATTCAACCCTAAACTTAACACTAATTGAAATTTAACCCTAACCCTAATCGTATTTGTACCCTGGCCCTAATTTAACCCTAACCTTATTAAAACCCTAACCCTAACAATAATGTTAATTTAATCCTATAGCTAATCCTAATTGAACCCTCACTATAACTAAATCTTAATCTTAACCCTAACCCGAATGCTAATTTAATGCTAATAGAATCATAGTCCTAATTAAGTTCCCATTATATAATTTTTATAACATAAAAAATAAACTCCAAACAGAACCCTGTCCTTTATCAATTTTATTATATGTAACCCTAATCAAAACCTAACACTAATTGAACCTTAATTAAAACCTAACCCTAATCCTAAGTGAACCCTAGTCCTAACCCGAAATGAAACCTTTAACCTTAACCAACATTTGTGTTAGGGTTAGAATCAACATTTGTAAGTATATTTAATTATAAATATATTTATTTATCATTAAATTCACAGTAATATTTAAATTAAGTATATCGAATTTAAAAACTATATTTTAATAAGTATAATAACTAGTATAACTAATTATTTTATATATATTAGTTATTAAATAATAAGTATACTAACTATTAATATACTATATATATTAATTAATATTTAATATAATTTATTTATTAATTATAGTAATTTTATATTTCTATTTAATAATTTTAATCTAAACTATAATATATAATAAATATAATAATAATAACATTTTAAAGATTTAATTTACATTATATAAAATATTATAAAATAATTTATATTTTATCTTAGTTTTAACATCTACCTAAGAATTAAAACTAAAACAAGTAAATAAAATAAAATAAATAAATAATAGTTCTTTAAAATAAAATAACAATTTTTTTTTTAAATAAAATAAAATAATTTAAAAGGTTAAAATTTATGTATTATATATAATAAATAAAATGCTTAAAATATTTATACATTCTATATTAATTTTTCTTTATTTTTTATATACAAAATAAAATTTAAACATTATTAAAAAAATAATTATTTAAATAAAACAACTATTATAAAAAAAATTAACATTAACTAAATCTTCAATTATTAATAAATCAAATTTAATATAAAAACAATAATGTTAAAAATGAAATTTAAAGAGGATAAAAAAAAACATAAGGCAGGTAACAAGGAAACAAGAGAGTAAAGATAATAAAAATGGGCGCACTTACCAATAGTTTACGGATGGCAGACTGTGCAGAATTTATGAGGGACAGAGGTTGCGGTGGGCGAAAGAAATGAGGAAGTACGGAGGTTGCACGTAAAATACGGTGGGCGAAAGAAACGAGACAGCCGCATCGATGCCCATACATCCATGCCCGGTGCAAATTATCTCCTCCATAGACACTGCCCAAATATACAAAGGCCCTCTACCTCCAGGCTTATGGATACGGAGGCATGAGTAGGCTCTGGAGATCTATCCCTATCTCTAGAAGGAGCGAGGTTCAGGCGAGACCATGAACAGAAGGAAAGCTTCGAACTGAAGGACCTGACCTAATTGGAACTGTCGGTGCGAGGTCCCAGGTATAAAGGGGGGTACTCGACTGAGCGAGGACGGTAGCTTTCTTGCCCTAGCCCCACTCCCTCCTCTACCCTCTTCTGATCCCCTGCCAACCGCACCCGCTGCTCCTCCCTCTGCCCACAGTGGCTCGTGTCACCCACAACTAATTCCGATCTCAAATCACAGATCGACTTGATCCGATCCGCTTCAAGGTAGGCTCGACTCGAATCTGTTTGTTCCCCTACCATGGGGTTAGTCCTCAACCCGGGATTCTGATTCTAATAATAACTCCAGTTCCAATCACAAATCTACCCCAATGTCGGTATGAGAAATTAATGCTGGTGTGACCAAATTCCAAACAGACAATTCTACGTTCTTTTTGAAAAAATGGCGATATGAAGGGAAGCCGGGGCACTGTCTTCTTCGACAATGTCTCTCTCTAACGAAAAAGACTCCCAAGTGTTTCTCGCCTGCAAAACACTGCAACACGGACAGCCCTTTCCCGTCGCAATTCATAAGCCACTGCCACGGCTTTCCTTCATATTGCCATTTTTTCAAACAAGTACGCAGAATCCGCGTAGTGTCTCGCAATCTGCGAAAGAACGGGGAAGTTAACTCTAAAGCTTTGGACAAACATCGTCTCACTCGCAGTGGAGGACGAGACTGTTGAAAAATGGAGGGCCACGCTTACAAGGGTTTCGCATAATTACGGTTTTCAATTTCAAGGGTAAAATTCTCTTTGTACCCCACGGCTTTTTTAATTATTTTGTAAATGTGTTAATATTCTCTTTTAACTTATACAAGTTTATATTCCACAAATTGAAGTGGTTGAAGTATTGCAGAGTGTGCAGTGCAACATATCGAGCCCAATCGCCTCTTTGAGGTCAGGGGAGTGGTATATTGCTTATTCTGCAATGCCCTCTCTCTCTCTCTCTCTCTCTCTCTCTCTCTCTCTCTCTCTGTGACAAAATAATTTAAGAACAAATCTTATATGACTACGTTACTGACCAAGACGGAATGATGCTACTCTTAAGCCCATGGTTTCTACCCTGATGAGCATAGCATTCATGCATTCTGGGCGGTTTGACATTGTAGATTGCACTTTGTTCATAAAAAGCATTTTTACAGCATAAATTGCGCTTCACCTATGACAGATGCGTTACCTTTTGTTACATTGCCTCCCTTTGTCATGGCAGCGTTGTGGTCGCGTAATTTTCCCGTTCATTCATGTCAGGGAATGAATGAATGGAGATACAAGCTTGACTGAGACAATTGTTAACGGTGCTGTTTAATCCCAATCTTAGTCAGTATATGGAAATCTAGGGTGCTAAATCTGAGCAATTTATAAGGGAAGAAAATAGAAATTTCCCTGTGTTCTTCAATAAGGGGTGTCCCGTCCACCTAATTGGTGTCTCTACCTTTTACTACAGGCTGTAGAAGCAGCATACATTAACTGTACATTTCTATCTTGTAAATATGGAAGGTTGAAGCTGCAAGTGCTAGCCTTTCTAAAGTTAATGCTTATAGAGAACTTGATGAGAATTCCCCAAACAAATCCCTAAATAAACAATCACATCAGATTTGTAATCATGTTTGTGCTGCAAACTGTTTGAAACCAACAGTTATGGATTTGAGATCTTGCAGAATATGTCTCTTATCACGCAGTCATTGAGCAGAAAATAGAATATTTTTCTTTTGCAGTTAATAATTTGTAGAAACAATTGCTATATTTATGTAGAACAAATTTAAAGCAGTTGATCTCCACTTTGAGAACAGTAATAAAATAAATTGTAGGAAACAACTTGGTATATTTATGTAGAACATTTTTAGACCAGCTGATTTGCTCTATTATAATAGCAATAAAATCGATACAAAGTAATTTGAAAGAAACTCAGCCAATACTCAGAGCCTTACTTGTTAATGTCCCCTTTCTTTTGGGATCTTGCAAAAAACGTTTCCAATAGGAAATGATAGAGAAAGAGATTTTGTAGTTTTTGAAACAAATCTTGATTGCCTATGCAGTAGTGATGTGGGAGAATCTTAGGGATCGTGCAATCTTGCATTGCTCAAAAATATGTTTGGCATGCAAGGTTCTTGCTGGTGCATTTCTTTGTATATTGTGTTTTGTGTGCATGTTTTGCTTGCATCTGTTGATTCGGTTACAAAGACTTTCAGTGTGATTTGTCTACGTGCATTGACTTCAGAGGTCATGCTCGGAAGTCTTTAGCTTGCCTATACGATTTGTTTATGCACACTTCCTCTTGAGGGTGTAGTTTGATCCTAAGCCCTTGTGTGCAATTGTTGGTTCTGTGCAATCTTGTTCCTGTACACCCTTGCTGATTTGTTGGCAGTGTAGTAAAACACTGACTATGTAATTTGATGCGATGCTGGCATCTGTTGGTTATTTAATTCAAATGATGCATAGGAAGTTTAATTGGTTCCTTTGGAAGGTGAATCATCGTGGGCATGTTAATGTGTTTCCACCTTGGAAACTATATTGGGTGAATGTGTCATGTTTCCTTGAGCCTATATATATGCAATGGATTGGAAGGCAAAGGGTTGGTACTAGATTCTGGAATGAGATCAGTACTAGAGTTTGGCATTGACAGTTCATATTGAAGATAGGCTATTTGTTCATATGTTGGCCGTAAGGGTATTGACACTTGGGGAATTATGCTACTGAATTCATGTTGAAAGAATATTTTGTACATCTATGTTAATACGTGCTATAAGTGAATAGCATCATTTTTTTGATAATCATGGCAATAATTCTCTGACCCTTTTTGTGTAATCTTTTTGCTGTTTACTTTGCATGCTTGTTAAGTACTTGTTCATTTGACCTGTTATTGATAGTGCATCAATTAGTATTAGAGCACGAGTTTTTTGTTAATGTTATAGCAGCTTCGGTTGATCCTTCCAGCTCACTTCTTTCGAGAAAGTCTTAAATTGAATTTATAGCCGTTAGCTATTCAATTTACCTTATTGTTTTGTTCATCCTCACCTTGTATAGCCGACATGAGAAGTCATTTAATGTGTTGTTATGATTTGAGGCCAACCTCTTGTGAAGAGGCATTCATTTATCTAGGACGACATTCTTTATGTTTAACTATGGCCGACATAAGAAGATACAAAGTCATCTTGATAATAAAATCTGTTGAGGCCGACTTTCATCTGATGAATTGTATTTGTAGCCGACCTCATAATATGAAGAGGTGCGACCTCTCCAAATTGTATATAAGAACATTCGTCCATTGTAATGACAGCAGTCAGTTCGGCCATTCTCACAAGTGCGAATATATATTGTCTGATCAAAGAGTAATCATACAAAACCAGGGCGAAGCTACAGCTAGCGAATCTGATCAAGTGCGCTTCAAGTTGGCAAGTCTGATCAAATGCAGATGTATCATCAAGTGTGAATGCTTAAGTGCGAATACATCACAGTGAAGGGCAAACATCTCTCAGAGTACCTCAATACAGAGCGAACATAGTGCAGTGATGAAGTCTTGGGGAAGACAGTCTGAACATAAAGGCGAGCTGAGGCAAGATCAAGCAAGTTCGACTTATTCCTTCATTCAAGTGCGAATTCATTCAAGAGCAGATTGTGAATCTCTCTAAGTGCAGATTACAAGGAAGAGCAGATTATCATCTGTTATTGCATCTAGAGTAGATGCTGGTTATTGGCCTTGTGTTCGGCCTCATTGTAAAGTGAATTATTGCTTCTGTTGCATAAATATAAGAGAGATCTTTGTTGCTGGGTTTTTCTCCCTCAAGAGGAGGGTTTTCCCAGGGTATATGCTGTGTTATTTTGTCTGATTTTGAATTAATCTTCTGTGCATTTACATCTGATCATTAAATTTCAACAGTTTTGAGTCTTGAAAGAGGTGAGTTGTGCTCCACACTAGCAAGAAATTTGTGTGTCATTTGCAGGTGGTCCCAAAGTGAAAATGATGTACAAACGTGGTAGGAGAAATGACATAAATGCGAGAGCACTACATGATAACAATCTGATTAACACATTGAGAGCCATTCAAGCCAAGATTGAAGCCATTGGGACTGCACAGGGGCGAGGAATGATTGTGGCTATAGATATCATTGATGATGAGAGAGGAGCTTGTGAACCTTGTGATGATGGTGTGTTGAGTTCAGTAGAAGAGATCTCTACCAAAGGGAAATTTGCCTTAACATTGACTAAGTTAGGTAATTGTAAGGTCAAAAATTGCCTAGTTTGCAATATCCACCTTGTGTACTGCAATTCATTTTAATGTTCAATCCTCTACTGCATTTTTAGGACCATTTCATCTGATTCTCATCTTTTTCTTGATCACCAAAGGACAATGCAAGCACAAGCCTCAGAAATCTCTTATCTGTCAATCCCTTAAATTTGAACCTTCGATCCCTCAAGGACACTTCCATTCACCTAGTGGTACTATCTAGACACCTATGCCAAATGGGTGCTAGTGTCGAAGTTTAAATTTTAAAAAAATGATTTTAAACCAGCCATTCATGCCCTAAACCTTCACATTTTCAACAACTTTCCTAAAAACTTAGTATAGGCTCATTTTTTACACTAGCAAAACTTAATACAACTTCTCTTCTCCAGTATAGGAAAATTGAGGACTCCATTGGAGAAAGCGGGGCAGCAAGAATGCACCTGAAATCCACAAGTTTAGGGACTCCATCACCATATCTTAGCTATGAATTTTGTTTAAATTCTTTCTACATTCATCTTTGCATTGTTTCACCCTCTCCTTTACCCATTTGGAAACAATGGATCCCTATTTTGCTTTCCTCCATTGAGACTATTTCCCAAAGAGCCTTGTCTTAGCTGCTCCCCTCAAATCTGCAACTCTTCCCATTAACCTCACTTTTCTACATTCCTTTTGTGATCACCTTCATCCATTTGAGTTTCATCACAATCACACACCACACCACTTCTTGTAGCTATCCCCTAGATTTTTATCTTGTGATCACTTTATTCTGCACAAAAGCAATAATTTACCACTTCGGCCTGTATACACTCAAAAATCTTCCCTATTGTGCTTTGTGGAGGTTGAAATAGACCAAATAAGGGACTGACAGGCAGTCTGCTTTACAACACTCTTTTTTCCCTTGTCCCTTACATTCAGCTTAAGTTTTGTTGGACTCGGTGGCAAATATGCACATTTTGTAAGCAAAATAGGCATTAGAGATTGAAGATGAATAAATACACTGTAGCCATTAAAGGTTAGCTGCACCCATCTAATACTGCTGGAGTGCCCAACCTGTGTAGGCACCCACTCAGCACAGGTGTCCAAAAAAATCAAAGTTCTCGAATTGAGCTAAAAATCATAGGGTACCATTTTCTTTGTCTCCTGAGTCCATTTTTGACATTAGATCAGTCAAGTTCTAGGTGCATTCCATCCATTTTTGTATTTGTTTTCTCTAACATAGTTTGTTTTCACTAAAATATGATCGAGGAGAAAACATCACAGGACTAGGTATTCAAAGGGGGTTTGATTCAAGAGTGTGGGTTAACTCCCACTCATCTGGAGATAGAAATTGAAGCAAATTGCCAACGAGTTGAGGGGAGGCAATGACGAGTATTTGTGCACCCTTTATATGCATTGTATAGGGGACGCCAAGGAAGGAAGGAGAGAAAAATCTAAACAGGTGAGTTCTTCAAAAATGTTAAAAAGGAGATTCTTGGAGGAAACATAGGTATTTGCAAAGAGGGGAAAAGATCATAACGTTGTTTCTGAACTATTCTCAGATTGAGTGGAGCAACTAAGTGGTGAATTGGGCGATAGTGATCTAATCGAGTTGACCAACCTGAGTTCTTCAAAAATAATTGATCAGGTATGTTTAAATCTCCAATCCATCTCTCTGGTTCCAACATTAACTCTCCTCCATCTTATTGTTCATAGTGTATGGAAAGATCATTCTTTAGAGATCTGAGGAAAACAATAAATATCCAAGAACATATAAATATATTATGGTGCCATCAGTACATAAATATTCTTGCGCGATCCTCACACATTACCAGTTCTTAGATCACCTTCTATAATTAAGAT
Organism: Sequoia sempervirens; assembly: GCA_007258455.2. NCBI lineage: Eukaryota > Viridiplantae > Streptophyta > Pinopsida > Cupressales > Cupressaceae > Sequoia > Sequoia sempervirens. The sequence goes on from VDFB02000015.1 coordinate 542,847,597, forward strand.
ATTACATGGTTGTATCTCAAGAGACCTTATTATTGGATTAAATTTTGACAAGCTGCAAAACAAATGTAGATGGCAAGGACCAACAAAGATATCTAGGAACTAGGCTAGTCCAAAGTAGAAGATAACCTAAACGTCCATGTTCAATTTGTTCCTCTGACATATGTAATAATCTCCAACTCTGTTACAGATGGTGGTATCTGTCAGATTAATCAATTAAGGGAGTTACTTATGCACTTTAGCTTTAACCTTGTAATCAGAATCAATGCCTTCTTTTAACAAATAACAACAGAATTATTTTAGAATAAAATCTGTCATAGATAAACCACCGAATCTCATGACAAATAATTTGAAGAAAAATATTTAATTATGTTGTTATGTATGTCAATTTATTCTTGTTCAGATAAAATATTTGCATCCAAAGGACCAAACCATATCGATCCAGATTTTTGTTTGGTATTTGCTACTTTTTAATATGCTTAGGCATTGTAAACTTATCCTCAACTTGTATTTTATCATCCTTAAATTGCAATGCTCATGTCTTTATTTTCACAGCCTGTCTTACCTCGTGCTAGACCTACAAATGTGTATTCCTCTTCTCATAATTTCCATGTGATCAACCATGGTCATTACAGCCTGTAGAAGAAATTGCAACCCACAAAATAAGATCCCAAACATGTTAGACAATATTGTATCAGTTATGTTATAGTTGAGGGCTTTAAATCTTAGTAAATAATGTTTGCCTGGACATATTTTGTATATATCGGTTATCAACCTCATTGATATCATTATATTAATAGTTAAGAGATCTGAGCAAAATAAATCATTTTCCTGCATGTATAAATATTGTGGCATATTCTAAATCAGACCTGTATGACAAAGAAAACAATAGTGGTTCATGTTTAATCTTTCAATACCTGTGAACTGTGATATCAAAAGATGAAACAAAATTGTCTTATGCAAAATTATACATTCTAGATAGCATTAAATACAGTTATAAATTCATAGGTAGGAAAATTTACTATGCAAATTAAGAGTGATGAAGATTGGTGAAATATCTATTTCGGAGGATTGCCAACCCCTTATGCATCGGAGTTGTTATCTTAAATATTTTTTTATTTAATTAATTTTCTCATTATAATGATCAAGTTGCTATCAATTGATCAAAAGGAGTTAAAGTCGAAATTAGAATCATTTGAAAGTTTGGTATGCTTGTTTTATGTGAAGTCACTAATAATTGGTTTAATCAAGTTGTTATTTTGAGTTATAAATTGTTATATGTTAGGAATTATTTCATTAAGTTCAATTATGGTCCATTTAGATGATATAGTATTCAAATCATTTTTATAGGTTTAATAACTAAACATATCAAGGACACGATGACATGGTTATTCTTGATAAATAAGTTTTGATGTATTGCATATATCTTCTATATCAAATTAGATGGTCTATGATAAATATTTGACTTAACTACTAGGTGCTATATAATCTTGTACCTCAATGCTTTTATTACATAGTTGCTTGAAAAGTATTAAATAGTGGGAGGAGCCCTCATAGGTTAACCTGGTTGTTTGTTCTTTGTATTTAATTAACTATTGAGAAATCGATGTATTTACTAAACTAAATTGTGATATCAGTGGTGAGTTGAACCTATATGTTAAATATCGTTATTGACCAACCCGATTTATGTGAAAGCTCAAAGTGTCGAACTACGATTCCTCTATGCATCACGTATGTAAGGCCATCAGAGATGAGCCCCTAAGGACTAGGTCTGGCCCCTTAGGTTCCCCCATACTTGCTTGAAAGCAAACCTATATTTGTTGGTTTTATGTTTGTGGTCAAAATTTTGGAAGTTGTGTCTTTTTCCTAGCTGTGTTTTGGTTGTAATGTTTTGGGCATTACACACATTATAACATGAGCACATTTTAGTTTTTTATAAACAAAAAAAAGCAACTTCATTTCATTGTATTCTTTGGTGTTTCCTATTGCGTTCACAGCCTGCAAACTCTTAGAAGCACGCTCGCATTATAAGAAGGCTCAAACCACTCCATTTCTTTGCTAAATCTTCATCAAAATGCCTCCACAACGTCAGGGAGGTCAAAGGAGTAAGTTTTTATTATTTTTTTTGTGTGAATTTGTTATTAAATAAGCAGATTTAATGTTTTTTGATGTAAATTTATTTAATTTTTGGGAAATGATAATGCACCTCCAAACCCTCATCAAATTCCTTTTCGAAATCTCAATTCACCTCATGCCCAAATCCCTGTCAAAGAACAGCCCCAATAAACACCTCCAACAATTTCTCAACATGCTCTGGAGGAACTCAAGAAAAATTAATGGGGAAAATTGAAAACAACAAAAATAGAATTGAGGATATAGTTGTAAGGTTGAAAGATTTTGCAAACTCAACCTTGCATAAAACCACACTTGCTTAATCACTTGAATCGATAATGTTACATGTAGATTCAATTAACAAGCAAATAAGTGGTTGGTCGGACAATTGATGAGAGTTTAGAGAATTTTATGTATATTATCCTACAAACAAGTGAAAGATGAAAAAATTACAAAATTTGACTTGTGTGCCCTATTCACAAACCCTAGATCAAATCAACCTTTGCATCCTTCAAGCAAGAGGTTCCCTATCCATTGGTGCAACCACCAAGGGATAAAGAACAATTTTTGGAGGAGGTGGTGGATGGTTTTTGACTATCCTCCATGCAACAACAATGAGGTGTTGCAATATTTTTTAAGGAAACTCTACTGCGAGTTTGTCCTTAATAAAATACCAAACTATTTTGATATGTGGGACTTCCAGGGTAGAGGTGGGGGATCCACATAGGACAGAGTGGGAGCACGTATCAATGCACAACTGCAAACGAGCACTCTCTAGACCAACATAAGAGCATGTGTTTATCTCTTTTGTTGTGAGGGAGAGTGTTGAGGTTGATACATTGCAGTCGATTAGTTCTCTAACTGAGAGCCTCATACAACATACCAATCCTCTAGCACATGGTTAGCCAAGCAAGTCATCGGGAAGTAGAGTTTGACCTCATATTTGTTAGGCTTGCAGGTCACACTATGGTTATGATCCCATGGATAGTTAGGATGCAAGTGCCCAGGGTACATCTGTAGCTGATTAGATGGTGATGACAGATGCCCTCCTTCATGAGGCATTCGGCCTTGATAGTGAGGTAAATGTTAGCAAGCTCATCAAATTTAATTTATTAAATTTCATTTTTGAAATGCAAGATTAACTAAATTAGTTGAATGATTATAATGAAACTTTAGGGTCATAGTGTTCACTCTACTTTCAGTGGTCCTCCACCTCCCTATTAAGTGACCACATGTACTGTAAAGGTATGTAACTAGTTAATAATTATAAATATTACATGTAAATAGCTAAATGTTATATGAATGGTATTCTTATATCTCATTTTGGATGTTAAATAGGTTGATCTTGGAGCTTCAGTGACAATACCTACTAGTGGAGGTGGTCATCAAAGTTTCACTCAGGTAATATAGACTATTTATAATTTCAAAATAATAAAAAATAGTCTTTCATAATTGAATAATGTTTAATGACTTGAAGGTTCTAGATAGTTTGTAAGTATTCTAAATGTACTTTTTAATTAATTTGATTTCAGGTTTTTATGCACTTCATGATCTATGAATTTCATTTGTTCATGTTGTTGTCCTTTATTCATCATTTATGATATATCCTTTATTGTTCATTTGTTGTCCTTTATTCATCATTTCTCCTTGTGATCATTATAAAGAGCCACCAACTGTTTCTATTTACAACTAGAGTTTTCTGAGTGTTTTTCTTATCCCAGGCTATTCCTTTGTTATTGCATTTGGTGATATGGTTGGGGAACTAGTTCAGGAGGAGCCAAATTCTTGTGAGAACTTGAGGAATGACCATGAATTATGGTCAATCCTTCAGAAAGGAAAGCTAACCTCCTATATTGAGGCCATGAAAGGGCACAACCCCAACCTATTTGCGGAGTTTGTCAATTCTTGGAAGGATGGGTTAGTTGAAGTTAGAGGTCTTTTGTTTGTGGTTTTGTTGGAGCTCATTTTGGTGGCTATTGGTCTCTCCTTAGATGGAGCTTGCATTCCCAAAAAACCCAAAGGTCCATTATCAAAAAGATATGGTTGAGAGATTCCTTAAAAAGGGGGAGAAAGTGAATAGGCTTCAAAATGGGTTCAATAGAGATGATTTGTCAGGTGTTTGGAAGATGTCATAGATTTTTATGAGTTATGTCACTCTCGAAGGTAGATTTAAAAGATTCCATGCCCACCTCTTCCCTATGCTTAATCACTTTTGTCACACTGTTAAGATGAACTTTTCCTTTTGGATTTATTCTTCCCTTGAGCAATCAATAAAAGTTGTTCAAGACAAAGGGAAGTTGATGCTTGTACATCAAAGAATAATTTATAGGCTTTACTGGCATAATGTGTCTCTTTCCCCTGCTATAGCCTCTTTCCCATGGGTGCAAAACCCTACCATGGTCCACAAAAGTGCCTCTAAGATTTTAGAAGGAAATCTCTCTTCCCTGCCCTACTAATTTGTCTACCTTGTTCCATCAACCAAGAATTACAAGGTCAAACCCTCCTTGTGCCTCTAAAGGAAAAACTCTACTATTAAGAACCCCACCATTGCTAGAAAGAAAAGGGCAGCCTTTGTTGACCCCCCCAATTTTCATCTCAAATAAGTCTAATTCCCTGTGGTCCCCTATGCCAGTGGATTCCCCTAAAAAATATTCCTCTAGGGACACTTCCCTTGTTGTTTCCCCTCCTAAATCTCCCTTAAATACCTCTCTTGTTAGTTCCCATAGCTCCCCTTTCTATAAATTTAACCAGGTTTAGGAGCTTGAAGTCACTCTATCAAATATAAAGTTTTTTTGCAAGATTTGTGCTCCCCTACAAATGAAATTGAACAAAATAAGCGAGGCCACTAATATTCAAAATGACATATTGAAGTGGTTGTTGTCCCAACTCATTACCACCAAAAACAATATGCAAAATTTGGAGTTGTTTGTGCTTAATAAAACCCTGGACTGGTTGGGTGGGGTGGAAGACTCTAGCCATTGGAATTTACTGTTTGGTATGGGTAAGACCTTTGATAATTGAGAAAACATTGAGAAAGAAGTTGTAGAGCTCAAGTCTACTATTGGGACCACTAAGGAGAGAAACAAATTTTAGGAAGAGGTTGCTATTCTACAAAGTAGCCAAGAAAAAACCATTCTTAGTCTATGGGAGATAGTCGAATACAACAAAGAAACGGTGAAAAAGATTGCTATCACCATGCAAGTTTTCTAGTAGGAGCTAATGAACTATTGGGGTAAGCACATTGGAGATGATCATCTGAAAGCCTCTCAGACCAACTCCAAAAAGAAGGGCAAGAAAGTGGAAAGTGCTTCAAACCCCCTATTGATGACCCCCTATTGATGAAAATGGTAGCAAGAACTAGAAAGCTCTATCCTTCGAAGAAAATATCTAATTCCTTTTGAAGGAATGATAGGCAATCAATGGTTATTTCCTTCTTAGAGATCAATAGCTAGTTTTGGGTTCGTGTTGGTCACTAGCTAGGTTTACATTTTTATTTTTCCCACTGGTCTTTTCTTTAGGCTTTTTTTTTTAATTTTCTAGTTGTCTCACTTCTTGTGAACTTCTTTTACTAGGCCTTTATGACTATTTTGTAATGGGTATGGTCCCTTACCATTTTTATCTTAATCAAAACCTTAGCCAACCCCATGCACTCACAAATGAAATCCTTAAATCAAATTTGTTTTTAAATCAAGACATTAATCATATCCAACCATAATATTTAATTGTTGAATAACAACATTTATAAGAATTATTGTGGTAGAGAATCCATTGGTGTGAGGAAAGGATCCTTCAATAATATCCTTTACATAGCTTCATTGTCAACTAATCTCATTTATATATATCAAATCACACACAACGTGACAAGGAAGGTTGATGAGTTCACACAAAATTTTATGTTCATTTCAGAGTTGAAGTGTTGAGATATTATTATATTTAGGGAGAAAATTGATTATTTTAGATTGTATTCCTCATTTTTCTCTTGATTTTCCTTCAATTAATGTTCATGCTTAACATCTATTATGGGCATTTTTGAGGAGATAATTGAATATGATCATTTAAAGCTTCAAGTACTTTCATTGGTTGAGGTTCTAGAAACATGGTTTGATATTACATATCCTCCATCTCTTGTTGTTACATCCATGGTTTTTAATGGTTCTTTACAACAAGACCATTTATATAATCTTTCAGAGATAACTCCTTGGGATGAGTACTTAGTAGATCTTGAATATTTGTTCTATGAGTCCTACTTTATCAATTTAGAGGACACTTTTGAGGGCTTGAGTTTCTTATTTGATGATAATTTCATTGCAACTATTGTCTCACCTTCTTTGGCTCCTATACTACTTTAGCTTCTATCATACTCTGACTTTCCATTAAGTTAGGCCTAGGACACATGATCCAATATTGGCACCTCTCATCACTAACTTGGAGACTACCACAATATTACTAGAGACATTATTTTGAATTTTATTCTCTCTTTTGGATTGGGAAGAGCTTTGCAATACATCATTGAGTTTACTTATTCCAAAGGGAAGGAATATGGTTTCGTATACCTAGATATTCTTTTGCTTGATGTATCATCCTTCCATCTTTGGGGTAGGAAGCATCACATTTGGTCAGGTACTTAGTCTCTCTCTCTCTCCATTCTCTCTTTTAGGGGTTCTTCATTTTCTCTATTTGGGGGGTTCTATCATTACACATGACTACCTAACATGGCCTAGTTTTCAAGACTTATTTCTCATTTTTCCTAAGTTGCACTTATGGGAGTTTTGGTGTAATATTTACTTCACCTTGGAAATTTTTCTATCGTAAGTGTGATATTTCACCTATATAATAATTTCTTAGGATATCATGGATAACTAATTTTCCTTATCTAAGTAGCTAATAATGATATTTTACACCTTGAATCAAGGTGCACAAGTACCACCATTACCACATTAATTGATTGATGGTAGTTGGGTGCTACCTTTGTTTAATCAAGGCCACCTCTATCTTAGTTAGATTAAGTTAACTCACCTCTTGATTGGGGGTTATTGAGATTTAATTCATAACTCTTGGACATGCCATCTCCTTTATTCATGCATTCAAGAGGCCACAATATTTGTATGTTACTCTTTGTAACTTATTTCCATACTATTGAATATATAAATTATTTATTCATTTTCCTCGTTTTATGATTAAATTATAGGCATTAAGTTCTTGCGTAGATTTGTTGCTTATAAAAAACTCTAACATGGACATTAGTATGAATCATGAGATCTTGACTATTAGTGAACATAAGTTCTATGAATGCTCTTTCTACAAGTACATATATTGATGGCCTCATCATGGACACATGTAAGCCCTTAGCTATGTATTTTGACGAGTTGGATCAATATTATATTATGTTTTTGATGTAGATTAGATGTTGACAATATTATAACTTTTGCATGCTAGCATAGGAATTGCCATCATCAATATTTGTATGCTTTTGGTGTAAGGGTATAAATAGGCACAAATATTTATAACTCTATTTACTAATAACTTGTTTGGTATTGTTATACTAAATCATAAAATAAAATTTTGGCATAGTTTATTGAATATGAAGAATGAGAGCTTGCATTGTCTCTTTATCCCCTCACAAAAATATCTTCCCTTGTTGCTCTTTTTAGGTAGAAGGAAAGTAGGGACCAGATCATATCATAATATTAAATTAGAATATATGAATGATATTACAATGTGATTTTTTTAGGGATTGCTTCTATCATAATATTAAATTAGCATATATGAATGATATTACAATGTGATTTTTTTAGTGATTGCTTCTGGAAAGGATCATCTTTGTCACTCTTTCAAGGTAAAGAGTGGCAATGAAGGGCTTATTTTATTTGAGAGACTTTTGGAATATTAATGAGTAATATTGATGCTCTTAGTGGGAGTTAAATAGAGCACAAGTATTGATGTTAGCTAATAATCTCACTTAGTAGAAGTTACACATAAAATGATTCCTCAAAATTATCTCTTCAAATTGTAGTTATTGAGTGATGTCACAATGTTAGAAAAATCATTAGATCTCTCATATAATATGCATGTATGATCCCTAACACAAATTAAAATTAAATTAGTTATGAAAGAATTAAACAATTTGTAGAAAAAGATTAGATATTAAGGAATATTCAGTAGAATCATGTTGTCGCTCCTTTACCTACATTAATAGAAAATAAGACCTACCATGATCGTGTCAAAATAATGTAACTAGGAATGTAGCTTAGTTACAAGAACATACACACACATCAAATATTTTCATCTAAGGTATATTAATATAATCTTGTTGTAGTTTCATTGTTCACATAGTATTCATGTTGTCATGATGCCAAATTATCAATTTCAATGTATTATAATGGTCTTGCACCAATTTGCAAGTTGTAACCTTGAATTATTTATTTTCAATTATGTTTTGCATAATTTTAACTGTGTAAAAAATATCACTAATATGATATTATGTTCACACAACCAATTATAATATGATTTATTAATATGATCTCTTATAAGGCATGGCCATGCTATTCATTTATTTACATTTTTTTAAAAATGTCTTGATCAACTTTCATGTTTCTAGTATTTGTATTATACATAACACAATGCAATTGTGATAATAAGTAAACATTACACATTCAAATACATTCAATAAGTGGTTCAATACATTTAACATGTTTAACACAAAAAATAAATAAGTTTATGCTTTCTTTTAATTTCTATGAATAATACATTTTTAACATAATTTATTATATATTTTGTTTAAAAACAATAATATTATTAGTTCCCACCTATTAGGTTTTATTGTTCATATATAAATTAATACTAATGCATCCTTTAGGTTTTATTCATACCAATCCTAATATTTTTTAATTATATTGTAGACACCTAAAAATTTCCCTAGTGCACCTAGTCCTAATCGACCAAACCCATCACCTAAATCTAGTCCTCTTCACCCAATGTTCCATACTCAATTAATTTTCCATCTCACCTCACATGAATAAATAAATAATTATCATTTTACACTCATTTCCCACCTTACACATCCTCACACATGGCTAAAATAATTAAATAATAATACTATATTCCCTCAACCTATTCCAAGAATAAAGGAGACACTAGAACACATGTCCTTATGGTTGCAATATTATTGCCACCAAACCCAAGAATATATGCCTCCTAGATGCACATGGTTATATCTCTCATGGTTACAACCACTTACCAAAATTAGTAAGTGCATCATAGCCCTTCAGATTCCAACATTTATCTCAACCTTTCATTCTCTCCTTGATTCTAAGGAACTCCTCTCAATTATTCTCCATCGTTGATCTCACTATCAAATCTCAACCATCATTTGCCTCTTCCAAAAATAAATTAAAGCACATTGTCACTCATTCATCATTCATGAACTTTGACTTTGAGCTAATTTCATGCTATTAAATTTGGTAATCTTCAAGTAAAGGAGCATTCATGCACCAATAATCATTGGAGCAAATCTTTCAACAATGGAGGCTTTGGTAGCATTTGAATTTCGTTTTTGATGTTATCGTGTTGATTGCATTTTTTTTGTTGAGCTCTATCTAAAGGTTTGTAATGGTTTGAAACATGAATCTAGTGCTTTACATTTGTTTTCATTTGAATTTCAAATTATTACTTATAAAAAATCATGTCGAAGATGAGAATAGAGTACCATTTTTAAATTCTTAGAGCTAATTTACATCTATTAGTTATAAAGACATAACAATGAGGAATCATGAGAATTCATAAAATATTTTAAAAATTAACAATAAGAAAAATAAAATTTAAGAAAGATCAACACATATATATTTTTGTCTATTTGTTTCATAGATTACTCGAAAAACATTCTATTTATAAAATTTTTAATGTCTTTCATCAATTTATAATTAAATGTATTTATGTTCAAATATAATAATTATCTTGTATCATATTTAAAACTTTAATTTTCTTTTTGATTCTTGAATTAGATTATTTCATTTTAACTTTAAAACATAAAATTTTGAAAATAATTCAAATTTCATCTCTCATAAGATTTCATTACATTATTAGGTAGTGCCTACAAACTCGTTTTCCTTAAAAATTTTATTAACTTTATTCTTCCGCCGATCATATAGTGAGAGGGCACAAATATACAAAGGCCCTCTACCTCCAGGCTTATGGATACGGAAGCATGAGTGGGCACAAATATACAAAGGCCCTCTACCTCCAGGCTTATGGATACGGAGGCATGAGAAGGCTCTGGAGATCTATGCCCATCTCTAGATGGAGTGAGCTTCCGGCGAGACCATGAACAGAAGGAAAGCTTCGAACTAAAGGACCTGACCTAATTGGAACTGTTGTTGCGAGGTCCCAGGTATAAATGGGGGGACTCGACTGAGAGAGGGCGGTAGCTTTCTTGCCTTAGCCCCACTCCCTTCTCCACCCTCCTCCGATCCCCTGCCAACAGCAACCGCTGCTCCTCCCCCTGCCCACAGTGGCTCGTCTCACCCACAACTAATTCCGATCTCAAATCACAGATCGACTTGATCCGATCCGCTTCAAGGTAGGCTCGACTCGACCCTGCTTGTTCCCCTACCATGGGGTTAGTCCTCAACCCGGGATTCTGATTCTAATAATAACTCCAGTTCCAATCACAAAACTACCCCCATGTCGGTATGAGAAATTAATGCTGGTGTGACCAAATTCCAAACAGACAATTCTACGTTCTTTTTGAAAAAATGGCGATATGAAGGGAAGCCGGGGAACTGTCTTCTTCGACAATATCTCTCTCTTAGTGTTCCTCGGCTGCAAAACACTGCAACACGGGCAGCCCTTTCCCGTCGCAATTCATAAGCCACTGCCACGGCTTTCCTTCATATTACCATTTTTTCAAACAAGTACGCAGAATCCGCGTAGTGTCTCGCAATCTGCGAAAGAACGGGGAAGTTAACACTAAAGCTTTGGACAAACATCGTCTCACTCGCAGTGGAGGGCGAGACTGTTGAAAATGGAGGGCCACGCTTACAAGGGTTTCGTATAATTACGGCTTTCAATTTCAAGCGTAAAATTCTCTTTGTACCCCACTGCTTTTTTCATTATTTTGTAAACTTGTTAATACTCTCTTTTAGCTTATACAAGTTTATATTCCACAAATTGAAGTGGTTGAAGTATTGCAGAGTGTGCAGTGCAACATATCGAGCTCAATCGCCTCTTTGAGGTCAGGGAAGTGGTATATTGCTTATTCTGCAATGCCCTCTAGATCTTAATTCTTTTTCTCTCTCTTTCTCTCTCTCTCTCTGGCAAAATAATTTAAGAACAAATCTCATACGACTACGTTACTGACCAAGACGGAATGATGCTACTCTTTAAGGCCATGGTTTCTGCCCTGATGAGCATAGCATTCACGCATTCTGGGCGATTTGACATTGTAGATTGCATTTTGTTCATAAAAAGCATTTTTACAGCATAAATTGCGCTTCACCTATGACAGATGCGTTACCTTTTGTTACATTGCCTCCCTTTGTTATGGCAGCTTTGTGGTCGCGTAATTTGCCCTCTCTTCATGTCAGGGAATGAATGAATGGAGATACAAGCTTGACTGAGACAATTGTTAACGGTGCTGTTTAATCCCAATCTTGGTCAGTATATGGAAATCTAGGGTGCTAAATCTGAGCAATTTATAAGGGAAGAAAATAGAAATTCCCCTGTGGTCTTCAATAAGGGATGTCCCGTCGACCTAATTGGTGTCTCTACCTTTTACTACAGGCTGTAGAAACAGCATACATTAACTGTACATTTCTATCTTGTAAATATGGAAGGTTGAAGCTGCAAGTGTTAGCCTTTCTAAAGTTAATGCTTATAGAGAACTTGATGAGAATTCCCCAAACAAATCCCTAAATAAACAATCACATCGGATTTGTAATCATGTTTGTGCTGCAAACTTTTTGAAACCAACAGTTATGGATTCGAGATCTTGCAGAATATGTCTCTTATCACGCAGTCATTGAGCAGAAAATAGAATATTTTTCTTTTGTAGTTAATAATTTGTAGAAACAGTTGCTATATTTATGTAGAACAAATTTAAAGCAGTTGATTTGCACTTTGAGAACAGTAATAAAATAAATTGTAGGAAACACTTGGTATATTGATGTAGACCATTTTTAGATCAGGTGATTTGCTCTATTATAATAGCAATAAAATCGATACAAAGTAATTTGAAAGAAACTCAACCAATACTCAGAGCCTTACTTGTTAATGTACGCTTTCTTTTGGGATTTTACAAAAAACGTTTCCAATAGGAAATGATAGAGAAAGAGATTTTGTAGTTTTTGAAACAAATCTTGATTGCCTATGCAGTAGTGATGTGGGAGCATCTTAGGGATCGTGCAATCTTGCATTGCTCAAAAATATGTTTGGCATGCAAGGTTCTTTCTGGTGCATTTCTTTGTATATTGTGTTTTGTGTGCATGTTTTGCTTGCATCTGTTGATTCGGTTACAAAGACTTTCAGTGTGATTTGTCTATGTGCATTGACTTCAGAGGTCATGCTTAGAAGTCTTTTGCTTACCTATACAATTTGTTTATGCACACTTCCTCTTGAGGGTGTAGTTTGATCCTAAGCCCTTGTGTGCAATTGTTGGTTCTGTGCAATCTTGTTCCTGTACACCCTTGCCGATTTGTTGGCAGTGTAATACGTAAATTGTTGTGATGCTGGCATCTGTTGGCTATTTAATTCAAATGATGCATAGGAAGTTTAATTAGTTCCTTTGGAAGGTGAATCATCATGGGCATGTTTATGTGTTTCCACCTTGGTAACTATATTGGGTGAATGGGTCATGTTTCCTTGAGCCTATATATATGCAACAGATTGGAAGACAAAGGGTTGGTACTAGATTCTGGATTGAGATCAGTACTAGAGTTTGGCATTGACAGTTCATATTAAAGATAGGCTAATTGGATATATGTTGGCCGCTTGTGGTTTTTGAAACAAATCTTGATTGCCTATGCAGTAGTGATGTGGGAGCATCTTAGGGATCGTGCAATCTTGCATTGCTCAAAAATATTTTTGGCATGCAAGGTTCTTTCTGGTGCATTTCTTTGTATATTGTGTTTTGTGTGCATGTTTTGCTTGCATCTGTTGATTCGGTTACAAAGACTTTCAGTGTGATTTGTCTATGTGCATTGACTTCAGAGGTCATGCTTAGAAGTCTTTTGCTTACCTATACAATTTGTTTATGCACTCTTCCTCTTGAGGGTGTAGTTTGATCCTAAACCCTTGTGTGCAATTGATGGTTCTGTGCAATCTTGTTCCTGTACACCCTTGCCGATTTGTTGGCAGTGTACTATGTAAATTGTTGTGATGCTGGCATCTGTTGGCTATTTAATTCAAATGATGCATAGGAAGTTTAATTAGTTCCTTTGGAAGGTGAATCATCGTGGGCATGTTTATGTGTTTCCACCTTGGTAACTATATTGGGTGAATGGGTCATGTTTCCTTGAGCCTATATATATGCAACAGATTCGAAGACAAAGGGTTGGTACTAGATTCTGGATTGAGATCAGTACTAGAGTTTGGCATTGACAGTTCATATTAAAGATAGGCTAATTGTATATATGTTGGCCGCAAGGGTATTGACACTTGGGATATTACACTACTGAATTCATGTTGAAAGAATATTTTGTACATCTATGTTAATACGTGCTATAACTATAAGTGAATAGCATCATTTTTTTGATAATCATGGCAATAATTCTCTGAAACTTTTTGTGTAATCTTTTTGCTGTATACTTTGCATGTTTTATGCCAAAGGCGTATCCAATTTGAAAGAGGCCAGGCTAAAAATTTCAATCAACGGTGCAGTCTGTTGGATAAAGGATGGGAGACAATGCAAACGCATCTGGCTGTTCGTCACTGTCGGTATGATTTTCCATCATTTTTCCATTTGTCACATCTTTTCACTGGCATTAACTCATCGCGCCCTCCTTGCATTCTATGCCAGCTCTTGCATTTTACTTTCTGCAATATCATCATTCTTCACAATGTTCACATTACCTACATCAAAACCCTCATTCTTAACCCCTCTTTCCGAATCTCAGGATGAAAATGTCGCCCTGTTCAAATTCTTCAGAGCCCATTTGTGCCCCCACTTCACACCCAATGATCTCCTGAGAGTCCTGAAAAAATGCAGTTCTGCCAACATTACAAAACATATATTCCTGAAGCAGCTGGGCCAGCAGCAAGGAAGGTTTCAAGCACGACCACACTTACGAGTGCACAATAAGGATCCTGGCATTGCAGTATCCATTCCCCCAGATACAAAACATCCTTGCCCACATGGCCATGTCATTGTGCCCGTGCTCCCCAGGTATTTTTGTGTGCTGCAGGATAGAACCCATTTATATCTCTGTAATTAATTCTTACTCTAGGGTTTGTAGGATGGAAGAAGGTATCCAGACCTTTGAGAAATTGAAGAAATTAATTGATGGGAAAGCCCCTGTGGTTGCATATAATATTATCTTAAATGGGTTTGGGAAATCAGGGCAAACTGAGAATGCATTTGGGTTTTATGAGCATAAGATTAGGTTTAGGGTTTTGGTGGTTGCTTATACTTTTAGTTTTAGATTAAAATTTCCAGGGGACTGTATTTTTTTTTAAGTAGTTTACTGTTAGATAAGATGTGATCCAATCACCACACTTGCGTACTGTGCACGATGCTCCCATTCTTATCTTTGCATAGATTCAATTTGAAGTATTCGTAGGCAGCCTTGATACCAGTAAAGTAGAGCAAGGGATAATTCACAACTGACCAAGAAATTGTGGACTTGCATCATGTCACTCAATTGAGAACTATTTTCTACCAAAATGATTCAGGTATTGAGGATTCAAAAGTAATCCATTCATTAACTGCATCACTGTGAAAGTTTGCAGCATATAAGGCTGGAATTTAGGTTCCATTATGTCCATGGTGTGAATTCCCTATAATGTTGACAGAATCAGAGGAGTATTTGCATTTAGGAAGACAGTTGTATGAACAAAAGATTGGTAGAAACTGGACTCCACTTAATCCAAGCTTGGACAGTTATGTAGCCGAATTTGCAGTTGCAAAATGTGGAAGCATAAACAAGGCATGTGAACTATTTGAAATAATACCTTGAACAAATGGGTTGCATGGAATACCACATTTACAGTATTTGCAAGGACTGTGTTCGTTGAAAAGACTTCAGAAATTTTCAAGTGAATGCAACAGGCAGGTGTAAGATCAAAATCCACTACATTTGTCCACGTCCTTCTTGCCAGTGTGTAAAATAGGAACTTTTAGGATTTATAAATAAAGAAATAAAAATTTGTAGGAGTAATAAGGATTTTTTGTATTTGGTCACATTGTCACTGGCGAGATGATATATATAGTTATACAGACCTGGGGTTGAAGCATGTCTTCTAATGCAGGATATCATTCCATTTGCGACCATATCTACTGGAATCTGAATATTTCAAAGATATTAATTATATCAAGTTTTCATAATTCATATTATCGTGAATGTTGTTTCTGGATTTGATTGCTTAAGTGTTTTTTTATGATATTCTTCACTGTTTTCTTACGACTTCTCAATTCTAGTAAGACCACTTTGAAAGGTTCATTCACCACATCTATTATCAAGTTATGAGCTGCTGGAAACCTTGATAGCTGCCCCTTACCGTATGCAATAGTCAGTGGATCAACCATCCTTTCAACCAGGAAATCATGGTTTATGGTTAGAGATTTCAACATGAGAAGAAATAAAGTTGTACCTATTGGGGAATGAAGTCCATCTGGGAATTTTAATCTTCCTATTTATAATTTGTCCCACAGAGCATTTAATTCTTGAAGTGCAACTAAGATTGAAAATGGAAAAGATTTAGTCAAGGTAATAATGGGTGTACCACTGTCCTTCAATTCACCCTGGAAAGGGCTCTGACAAAGTACTTTCAATTATGCTGGGACGCACTATAGCCATCGGGATATTGCCCCTGAGATGATCCATGATCCACCATCATCTCTGCCATTGCTTTTGTGAATACGTAAGCATTTGGCCAACCAAATTTTCTTGCTCTAAGAATTGACAGTCCCCACTTCATTACATGTTTTAAATTCAAAAGATTTGTACTCCAAAGAAATTGGGGAAAAACCTGTGTACAATAGAGAATACCTTTTCTCTGCAAGCTCTTTCATTCGATGTTTCTCTATCTTGTCTTGTGTGGAATTTAGAGTTCTAATTTCTTCAAGTGTTTTTCTTATGAATTCACGTTCAGACTCAATGTCCCATGGTGAAGGCATGGTTCCACCTTTATTGGAGAGCCTCTCTCCACTTGTCAGTGCTTCCTCTCTGATTAACCCCGACCTTCCCACGTTATCATAGGCTATTCAAATCGAGAAATGAAAATACAATATTAGTAATTTGCAATAAACAGTCTGGCAACCAACCTAAACAGAGGTTGCTTAAGATCCTCAAACTTACCTGTTGAGACATGATAGATAATCTTTAATTTAGAGCAG
Organism: Sequoia sempervirens; assembly: GCA_007258455.2. Taxonomy (NCBI): domain Eukaryota; kingdom Viridiplantae; phylum Streptophyta; class Pinopsida; order Cupressales; family Cupressaceae; genus Sequoia; species Sequoia sempervirens. The sequence goes on from VDFB02000015.1 coordinate 542,864,251, forward strand.
CTTTTTCCAAATCTCACAACGTTAGCAGCTCCCACAGTATTCACATTCAAGGCAACATCATACCCGAATATCAGAATAAACAGAAACACAATTTCAACCTTGTAACCAAGATATTTCTATAGAAGAAATATTGTAGTTTTACAAGCCTTCAATGTAGTCAGATCTTTCATAAAAGCTTGTAGTGGCTGCAGTATTCACAATGATATCAACTCTTTTGGAGAGCTCTTCTCTAGTCTTTTCCTCCATCCCCAAATGATCACTTGTCACATCTCCAACAACAGGGATCACTTTTTGCTCCATGAATCTGCCATATCCACCCCTGTAATGTTCTCTTAGAGACTTAAAAAGCTTCGAGGAAAACACCTGTATAGAAACAATGATTGAAAGGTGTGTGTTCTTTGTTATTTTGAAAGCCAAAATTGTGAAAAAAATTGTGATTAATTGCAAATCACTACAGTTCCTGATTCAAATCAAATTTCACAGATGCTTAAATTTTGTGTTCCCTTTCCTCAAGTTTCAAATCAATTTTTCCATTTTTTTATCGATAACACACACACATGAATGTACACTCACACACTCTTTCTTGTTTGAAAAACAGTGCAACTATTTTACAAATCATCTATCCTCGGCTTATCTTTCCTTGTTTAAAAGCTAAAAATTCCTTGTGCAACTCTTTCTTGTTTGAAAAACAGTGCAACTGTTTTACAAATCATCTATCCTCAGCTTATCTTTCCTTGTTTAAAAGCTAAAAATTCATTTAATTGATATTTTCCAATTCCCAGTTCTACTGATAATTAATACTAGTCTATCTTAGTTGATGCTTATTTTGGGCATACATATCATTGCAGAAGCCAAAACTTTTTCCTCAATTGCTAAAGGTACTACAATGGCCTTTTTTGTTTCATACCTATTTTTCTTGGTTGAAATGAATTTGGAGAAATATTTTTTTTATCAATTTGTGTTCTGTTATATGATTTGGGAGTGCCAGGCAAATGACAGTTACAAAATTTTTAAGTTTCTTCAGACATCTTGTTGGAGCCAGAGGATTGGTAAATCAAATCAAAGAATTAGTCGATTATTAAAACTTATTTCTGATTTGGATCACATTAATTGTAACAGTGCATGTTATGATTTCCATGGGATTTGTCTTAATAATTTTACATGTTAATATTTAATCAATTTGACATTTGTTGCCCTTTTTAAGTGGCTTACTTGCAATAATTTGATCAAAATAATTTATTATATATTTATAGTCTAATCATAAAGGCACCATTGGTAAATGCAGCAAGTGATATACACAAGGGCAAAGGATATAATATCAGGTTACAGTAAATAACTCAAGCCATTCAACTTACTTTTGCATTGCTAAATTCTTTGACCTCTGCCCACTATTTACAAGCATTGTTTGTAGGCAACGATTGTGTTTTTATCTGTACAAAAAAGTACTTTCAATTGTAATTTGCAATCCATATTACCTATCACCTAACCCACCCACTGCACCTCTCAAGGATGAAACTGTTATTCAAATTAAATGAAATTAAGGATGCTTACATAATAAAAGAAATGAATTGATTCAGACAGAAACGCTTTTTCAAAACAATCCAATTAATTTCAATGACAACTATAGGCATATTGAAAAAGAAATGCCGAGTGTTTACTCAGGGAACAAAATTTATATGTATATCGATTGATGTGATGATTGTGATTACTGGATATACAATTTTCCTTTTTTTTTTCAATAGTTTTGCACATTGCACATTATGCGGCATATTTTTTTTTTAAACACCACATTGTTAACATTATGGCTTGGAGTTGTTTTGGTGAGGACAATTTGAACTATACTACGTGGGTTATGCCAGAATGTGGGCATCCTATGTTCATGGATTTATTATGTTCATTTAGACTCACATCTGCCAGCCAAACTGAAAGTGGATGCATAGCTGATTTGAAGCTATCAGATCTCCATCGAGACCTTGTTTGCACAAACATCATTTGCTAAATGACCTGCCCAATTGACTTCATATACTAGACAAATGTATGCAAAAAAAAGACCAAATTTTTTCCAAATTAACCTTCCACACCTCTTCGACGTACCCATTGCACACTGGGTGCAATTGCTAGTTATTAACTACTTGTTCATTTGACCTGTTATTGATACTGCATCAATTAGTATTAGAGCAAGAGTTTTTGAGTCTTGAAAGAGGTGAGTTGTGCTCCACACTAGCAAGAAATTTGTGTCATTTGCAGGTGGTCCCAAAGTGAAAATGGTGTACAAAGGTGGTAGGAGAAATGACATAAATGCGAGAGCACTACACGATAACAATCTGATTAACACATTGAGAGCCATTCAAGCCAAGATTGAAGCCATTGAGGCTGCACAGGGGCGAGGAATGATTGTGGCTATAGACATCATTGATGATGAGAGAGGAGCTTGTGAACCTTGTGATGATGGTGTGTTGAGTTCAGTAGAAGAGATCTCTACCAAAGGGAAATTTGCCTTAACATTGACTAAGTTAGGTAATTGTAAGGTAAAAAATTGCCTACTTTGCAATATCCACCATGTGTTCTGCAATTCATTTTAATGTTCAATCCTCTACTGCATTTGTAGGACCATTTCATCTGATTCTCATCATTTTCTTGATCACCAAAGGACAATGCAAGCACAAGCCTCAGAAATCTCTTATCTGTCAATCCCTGAAATTTGAACCCTCGATCCCTCAAGGACACTTCCATTCACCTAGTGGTACTATCTGGACACCTATGCCAAATGGGTGCTATTGTCGAAGTTCAAATTTAAAAAAATGATTTTAAACTGGCCATTCATGCCCTAAACCTTACCACATTTTCAACAGCAACTTTCCAAAAAACTTAGTATAGGCTCATTTTTACACTAGGAAAACTTAATACAACTTCTCTTCTCCAGTATAGGAAAATTGAAGAACTCCATTGGAGAGAGCAGGGCAGCAAGAATGCACCTGAAATCCACAAGTTTAGGGACTACATCACCATATCTCAGCTATGAATTTTTTTAAAATTCTTTATACATTCATCTTTGCATTGTTTCACCCTCTCCTTTACCCATTTCGAAACAATGGATCCCTATCTCGCTTTCCTCCATTGAGACTATTTCCCAAAGAGCCTTGTCTTAGCTGCTTCCCTCAAATCTGCAACTCTTCCCATTAACCTCACTTTTCTACATAACTTTTGTGATCACCTTCACCCATTTGAGTTTCATCACAATCACACACCACACCACTTCTTGTAGCTATTCCCTAAAGTTTTATCTTGTGATCACTTTATTCTACACAAAAGCAACACTTTACCACTTCGGCCTGCACACACTCAAAAATCTTCCCTATTGTGCTTTGTGGAGGTTGAAATAGGCCAAATAAGGGACTGACAGGTAGTCTGCTTTACAACACTCTTTTTTCCCTTGTTCCTACATTCAGATTAGGTTTTCTTGGACTCGGTAGCAAACATGCACATTTTGCAAGCAAAATAGGCATTAGAGATTGAAGATGAATAAATACACTAGTGCCATTAAAGGTTAGCTGCACCCATCTAATACTGCTGGAGTGCCCAACCTGTGTAGGCACCCACTCAGCATAGGTGTCCAAAAAAATCAAAGTTATCGAATTGAGCTAAAAATCATAGGGTACCATTTTCTTTCTCCTGAGTCCATTTTTGACATTAGATCAGTCAAGTTCTAGGTGCATTCCCTCCATTTTTGCATTTCTTTTCTCTAACCTAGTTTGTTTTCACTTCACATTTCTTAGCTCCCATACTTTATGTTCTATATTGGATTTACTTAGTTTCAGTTCTATTATTTTTTTTTTGTATTTAGAATTTGATTTATATGATAGTACATTAAAAAGATTCTAGTTATCTCCTAGGTTCATTTACACTTAGGGAGTGCCAAAATAAATCTTTTAGTAGCACAGACCAAGGTTTGATATCAGTAGTTACTCAGGAAGCTTGAATCTAGAAGATTTGTTGGACAATGCTCCACGGGGATGTATCCCTGGCCATGAAATTGGGGTCGTTGTCCCTAGTGGCATTTCCAAGATGGCCATATGGTAGGGGATGTTCCCTGGCTACCCCCTATTATTTTCAAAATCTGAGAATGTCCCTAAAATGGCATGATACACCAGGAAATGTATGCGAGAATTTTGGCTGTCCCAGGGATGGCTGGGGATGTTTGAGACATCCCAGGGAGGTCTAGGCATCCTAAACGGTAAAGATTCAAATTCAGTTGTTTCTAAAAAATGCTTGATATTCTTGTATTGATCTCTGTAAACTATAATTTCTTTTATCATGGTTTCATGAGGTTGACATTGTGGTTGGCTGTATCTCTCTTTGTTGGAGCCTAAGTCAGTAGTTTGTTGAATTTCATTCAATAAATTCAAAATCTTGCAATTTTCAACAAAACCCCAAAAAATTGTTAAAAATTGCTGATATATTTTTCCACATGTCTGCTTTGTTACATTGTCATGGACTTGCTTGGCTCAGCCTTGATGGTTGACCTTTGCCATTTTGATTCTCTATCATGTTTAGATCCTCTCACCTGCTCTACATGCCATGGAATTTATATCACCACAACCTAGTTAACTTGTGGACAAACGTATCATTTATTTGGGAAGAGGGATAGCAATAGGTTATAATATGTATTCGTTGTTCATGGTTTCATGTCAAAATTGTATGACTAGACGGGGGAAGTTTACTAAACCTTAGCAAAATGTTTGAAATTTGATTGTGGAAACTAATTGCTGGCTGATTTAATATGATCTAAAATGTATATAATTTGATTGAACATTAATGTATAAATATTAAGTTTCTTTGTATTTGTTAAAATTTCAGAAGGAAATCTCTTCCCTTGGTCCTACTAATTTGCCCACCTTGTGCCATCAACCAAGAATTACAAGGTCAAACCCTCCTCGCACCTCCAAAGGAAAAACCCTATCGTTGAAAACCCCATCACTATTAATAAGAAAAAAGTGTCCTTTATTGATCTCTCCCCTACCCTCCCCCCTCCAAATTTCCATCTTAGATAACTTTGATTCCTCATGGTCCCCTACCCTGATGGATTCCCCTACTGACTCACCCTCTAGGGATGCTTCCCTCCTTGTTTCCCCTCCTAGCTCTCCCTTGAATACCTCTCCTATTAGTCCCCCAAACTCCCCTTTCTAGAAATTTAATCAAGTTTAGGAGCGTAAAGTCACTCCATTGAATATTGTTTGCAAGAGTTGTGCTCCCCTACGGGTGAAATTGGACAAAATAAGCTAGGCCACTAATATTCAAAATGACATTAAAGTGGTTGTCCCAACTCATTACTACCAAAAACAAGATCCAAAATTTGGAGTTGTTTGTGCTCAATAAAACCTTGGATTGGTTGGATGAGGTGGAGGACTCTAGCCATTGGAATTTACTGTTTGGTATGGCTAAGACCTTTGGTAATTGGATAAACATTGAGAAAGAAGTTGTAGAGATAAAGTCTACTATTGGGACCACTAAGGAGATAATTTTTTTTTTCAGGAAGATGTTTTTATTCTGCAAAGCAACCGGGAAAAAACCCTTCTTAGTTTGCAAGAGAGTCAAATACAACAAAGAAACAGGGAAAATTACTGCTATCACCATACAGGGTTTCCAGTAGGAGCTAAAGAACTATTAGGGCAAGCATGTTGGAGATGATCATTTGAAAACCTCTCAGACCAATTCTAGAAAGAAGGGTAAGAAAGTGGAAAGCGCTTCAAACCCCTTGTTGATTAAAATGGTAGCAAGAACTAGAAGGCTCTGGTCTTTGAAGAAAATCTCCAATTCCTTTTGAAGGAATGACAAGCAATCAAGGGTCTTTGCCTTCTCAGAGATTAGTAGTTGGTTTTGGGTTCGTGTTGGTCATTGGTTGGTTTTGCGTTTTTAATTTTTCTTGTTGGTCTTTTCTTTAGTCCTTTTTTTTTTAATTTTCTAGTTGTCTCACTTCTTGTGAGCTCCTTCTGCTAGGCCTTTATGGTTGTCTTGTAATGGGTTCGGGCCCTTCCCATTTTTATCTTAATCAAAACCTTAGCCAATCCCATACACTCACAAACCTAATCCTTAAATCAAATTTGTTTTTAAATCAATACCTTAATCATATCTAACCATATTATTTAATTGTTGAATAGCACCTATAAGCATTGTTGTGGTAGAGGGTGTTTTGGTATGAGGAAAGGATCCTTCAATAATATTATTTACATGCCTTCATTGTCAACTAATCTCATTTATATATATCATATGATCACACACAATGTGACAAGGAAAGTTGTTTAGTTCACACAAAATTTTATGTTCATTTGGGAGTTGAATTGTTGAGATATTGCTATATTTGGGGAGAAATAATTATTTTAGTTTGTATTCCTTATATTTTTCTCCTAATGTTCCTTCAATTTATGTTCATGCTTAACATATATTATGAACACTTTTTGAGGAGACAAAATATGATCATTTAAACCTTCAAGTACTTACATTGGTTGAGGTTCTAGAAACATGGTTTGATATTACACATCCCCCATCTCTTGTTGTTAATCATATTGTTGTTATATCCATGGTTTCTAACGATTCTTTACAACAAGACCATTTATATAATCTTTTAGAGATAACTCCTTGGGTTGAGTACTTAGTAGATCTTGAATATTTGTTCTATGAGTCCTACTTTATCAATTTAGAGGACACTTTTGAGGACTTGAGTTTCTTCTTTGATGACAATTTCATTGCAACTATTGTATCACCTTCTTTGGCTCCTATACTACTTTAGTTTCTATCATATTTTGACTTATTGCCATATTAAGTTAGGCCTAGGACACATGATCCACTATTGACACCTCTCATCACTAACTTGGAGACTACAACAATATTACTAGAGACATCAGTTTGAATTTTATTCTCTTTTGGATTGGGAAGAGCTTTGAAATGCACCATTGAGTTTACTTCTTCCAAAGGGAAGGAATATGGTTTGGTATACCTAGATCTTCTTTTGCTTGATGTATCATCCTTCCATCTTTGGGGTAGTGAGCATCACATTTGATCAGGTACTTAGTCCCTCTCTTCATTCTCTCTTTTAGGGGTTCTTCATTCTCTCTATATGGGGGGTCTATCATTACACATGAGTACCTAATATGGCTTAGTTTTCAAGATTCATTTCTCATTTCTCCTAAGTTGCACTTATGGGAGTGTTGGTGTAATATTTACTTCACCTTGGATATATTTCTATCATAAGTGTGATATTTCACCTATTTAATAATTTTACTTAGGATTAGGGATAACTAATATTCCTTATCTAAATAGCTAATAATGACATTTTACACTTTGAATCAAGGTACACAAGTACCACTACTACCTCATTATTTGATTGATGGAAGTTGGGTGCTACATTTGTTTAATCAAGGCTACCTCTATCTTAGTTAGACTAAGTTAACTCACCTCTTGATTGGGGGTTATTGAGAGTTAATTCATAACTCTTGGACATGCCATCTCCTTTATTCATGCATTCAAGAGGTCCCCATATTTGTATGTTACTCTTTGTAACTTGTCTCCATAGTATTGAATATATACACTATTTATTCATTTTCCTAGTTTTGTGATTAAATTATAGGCATTAAGGTCTGGGTAGATTTGTTGTTTATAACAAATTCTAACACGAACATTAGTATGAATAATGAGATCTTGACTATTAGTGAACATAAGTTCTATGAATGTTCTTTCCACAAGTATATATATTGATGGTCTCATCATGGACACACATAAGCCTTTAACTACATATTTTCATGAGTTGGATCAAGATTGTATTATATTTTTTGATGTAGATTAGATGTTGACAATATTCTAACTTTTGCATGCTAGCACAAGAATTGCCATCATCAATATCTGTATGCCTTTGGTGTGAAGATATAAATAAGCACAAATATTTATAACTCTATTTATTAATAACTTGTTTAGTATTATTATACTATATCATAAAATAAAATTTTGGTATAGTTTATTGAATATGAAGAATGGGAGCTAGCATTGTCTCTTTGTCCCCTCACAAAAATATCTTCCCTTGTTGCTCTTTTCAAGCATAAGGAAAGTAGGGACCAAATCATATCATAATATTAAATTAGCATATATGAACAATAGTGCAATGTGAATTTTTCAGGGGATTGCTTGTGGAAAGGATCATCTTTATCACTCTTTCAAGGTAAAGAGTGGCAATGAAGGACTTATTTTCTTGGGGAGATTTTTGGAATATTAATGAGTAATATTGGTGCTCTTAGTGGGAGTTGAATAGAGCACAAGTATTGATGTTAGCTAATAATCTCACTTTCAAAAGTTATACATAAAATGATTCCTCAAAATTGCCTCTTCAAATTGTAGTTATTGAGTGATGTCGTAATGTTAGAAAAAGCATTAGATCTCTAATATAATATGCATGTATGATCCCTAATGCAAAATTAAATTAGTTATGCAAGAATTAAACAATTTTGTACAAAAAGATTAGATATTAAGGAATATCTCAACTATGCCTTGCAAAGAAAAGTAAAAAAGTGTAGAGAAAAATATTTAAGTATAATCACTATTAATTTTGGATCAATTATAATTACAAGCTATATTTTGAATGATTGTATGCATTTCCTAGAATCCCGTCGTCAGTCCTTTACCTACATTAATAGAAAATAAGAACTACCATGATAGTGTCAAAATAATGTAACTAGCAAGGTAGCTTAGTTACAAAAACATACACGCACATCAAATATTTTCATCTAAGATGTTAATATAATCTTGGTGTAGTTTTATTGTTCACATAGTATTCATGATGCCATGATGTCAAATTATCAATCTCAATGTCTTACAATGGTCTTGCACCAATTTGCAAGTTGTAACCTTGAATTATTTATTTTCAATTATGTTCACACAATTTTAATTGTAAAAAATATCACTAACATGATATTATGTTCACACAACCAATTATAATATGATTTATTAATATGATCTCTTATTAGACATGGTCATGGTATTCATTTATTTTCATATTTTTTAAATGTCTTGATCAACTTTCATGTATCTAGTGTTTGTATTATACATAACACAATGCAATTGTGATAATAAGCAAAAATTACACATTCAAATATATTCAATAAGTGGTTCAATATATTTAACAACACGTTTAATACAAAAAATAAATAAATCCATACTTTCTTTTAATTTATGTGAATAATACATTTTTAATATAATTTATTATATATTTTGTTTAAAAATAATAGTATTACTAATTCTCAGAATATGAAAATTAATACTAATGCATACTTTAGATTTTATTGCATACTATTACTAATATTTTTTAATTATATTATAGACACCTAAAATTTCCCTACTGTACAAAGTTCTAATAAACAAACCCATCACCTAAACCAAGTCCTCTTCACCTAATGTTCCAACCTTGATTAATTTTCCAAATTTTACTTCTTAATGGGGCGAGGTTCCGGCGAGACCATGAACAGAAGGAAAGCCTCGAACCGAAGGACCTGACCTAATTGGTACTGTTGGTGCGAGGTCCCAGATATAAATAGGGGGACTCGATTGAGAGAGGGCGGTAGCTTTGTTGCCCTCGCCTCACTCCCTCCATCCTCCTCCGATCCCCGGCCAACGGCACCTGCTGCTCCTCCCCCTGCCCGCAGTGGCTCGTCTCACCCACAACTAATTCCGATCTCAAATCACGGATCGACTTGATCCGATCCGCATCAAGGTAGGCTCGGCTCGACTCTGTTTGTTCCCCTACCACGGGGTCAGTCCTCAACCCGGAATTCTGATTCCAATAATAACTCCAATTCCAATCACAAACGAACCGCCATGTCGGTATGAGAAATTAATGCTGGTGTGACCAAATTCCAAACAGACAATTCTACGTTCTTTTTGAAAAAATGGCGATATGAACGGAAGCCGGGGCACTGTCTTCTTCGACAATGTCTCTCTCTAACGAAAAAAACTCCCATGTGTTTCTCGCCTGCAAAACACTGCAACACGGGCAGCCCTTTCCCGTCTCAATTCATAAGCCACTGCCATGGCATTTGTTCATGTTGCCATTTTTCAAATAAGTACGCAGAAACTGCCTAGTGTCTCGCGATCTGCGAAAGAACGGGGAAGTTAACTCTAAAGCTTTGGACAAACATCATCTCACTCGCAGTGGAGAGCGAGACTGTTGAAAAATGGAGGGCCACGCTTACAAGGGTTTCGTATAATTACGGTTTTCAATTTCAAGGGTAAAATTCTCTTTGTAGCCCACGGCTTTTTTAATTATTTTGTAAATGTGTTAATACTCTTTCAGCTTATACAAGTTTATATTCCACAAATGGAAGTGGTTGAAGTATTGCAGAGTGTGTAATGCAACATATCGAGGCCAATCGCCTCTTTGAGGTCAGGGGAGTGGTATATTGCTTATTCTGCAATGGCCTCTAGATCTATATTCTCTCTTTTTCTCTCTCTCTGGCAAAATAATTTAAGAATAAATCTTATATGACTACGTTACTGGCCAAGACGGAATGATGCTACTCTTAAGACCAGGGTTTCTGCTCTGATGACCATAGCATTCACGCATACTGGGCGATTTGACATTGTAGATTGCACTTTGTTCATAAGAGCATTTTTACAGCATAAATTTCGCTTCACCTATGGCAGATGCGTTACCTTTTGTTACATTGCCTCCCTTTGTCGTGCCAGCTCTGTGGCCGCGTAATTTGCCTTCTCTTCATGTCAGGGAATGAATGAATGGAGATACAAGCTTGACTGAGACAATTGTTAACGGTGCGGTTAAATCCCGATCTTGGTCAGTATATGGAAATCTAGGGTGCTAAATCTGAGCAATTTACAAGGGAAGAAAATAGAAATTCCCTTGTGGTCTTCAACAAGGGGCGTCCCGTGCACCTAATTGGTGTCTCTACCTTTTACTACAGGCTGTAGAAGCAGCATACGTTAACTGTACATTTCTATCTTGTAAATATGGAAGGTTGAAGCTGCAGGTGTTAGTCTTTCTAAAGTTAATGCTTATAGGGAACTTGATGAGAATTCCCCAAACAAATCCCTAAATAAACAATCACATCAGATTTGTAATCATGTTTGTGCTGCAAACTGTTTGAAACGAACAGTTATGGATTCGAGATCTTGCAGAATATGTCTCTTATCACGCAGTTGTTGAGCAGCAAATAGAATATTTTTCTTTTGCTGTTAATAATTTGTAGAAAACAATTGTTATATTTATGTAGAATAAATTTAAAGCAGTTGATTTCCACTATTAGAAATTCATAGCAACAAAAATCTTTTGGGGAATAAATTGGCAAATCGAAAGTTTAAGATTTTTTGAAAAAATTGGGAAGCAATTGGATTTAAAAATAAAAAAGTGAAAAATTGTAGAACAAGAGATAAAAACTATTTTTTTTTGAACTTGAAAGGCATTTCCATAGCATAGAGATATAGGGAGCAAATAAAATAAAGAGTTTAACTAATATTGCTGATTGCATTCATTGCATTGGTAATATCTTTTCAAACTCATTACTTCACATTGCATAATCCATTAATTGGGAGGCCGATAGACGCATAAAATTTCACTCATAATATAGTTTTTACAAAGTCAATTCCAAGCAGCTTATGCAATTACTTCCACATTGCATAACTAATAAATCTGTGAGCAGCCGTTGATTAGGTATTAAATTTGTCAGCGGCATTCCACGGTACCACATTTCTTGATGATTTTTCAAACAGTCATTGCCTTGTCTATGCTACGGCATTTTCATGTTTATTAAAGATTTTATCAAACGGGCTTCATCAGCTTTATTGCTATGGCTAAAGTTTCAAACAGATGCTTTTTTCTAAACAAGCTACGGACGCTAAAAAATCTATCAAAGATAATAGTAAGCAATATATTGTGACAAGCGAAGAACCTGCTGGAAAAAATGCCTCAAAGAAATGTGGTTCATGGTGATGGAATGTCATGACAAGCCATAGACAAGGCAGTGAATTGTTTGAAAAGATGCCTCAAAGAAATGTGGTCTCATGGCGATGAAATGCCATGATGAATGCCTATGGCGATGGATTGGCATGGCATTCCATCACCATGAGAACACATTTCTTTGAGGCATCTTTTCAAATGGTTCACTGCTTTGTCTATGGTACGACATTTTTCATACATATCTACCAGAGCATTTTATCAAACAATTCACTGCCTTGCTCTATGGCTAAAAGGCTAAAACAGGTGCTTTCGAACAAGCTATGGATGCTTGGAAAAAATCTGTCAAAGCATAATAGTAAACAATAGCATACACAAGGCAGTGAACTGTTTGAAAAAATGCCTCAAAGAGATGTGGTCTCATGGTGATGGAAGGCCATGACAAGCCATAGACAAGGCAGTGAACTATTTGAAAAAATGTCTCAAAGAAATGTGGTCTCATGGTGATGGAATGCCATGACAATCATCACCATGAGACCACATTTCTTTGAGGCATTTTTTCAAACAATCCACTGCCTTGTCTATGCTACCACATTTTTCATACATGTCTACCAAAGCATTTTATCAAACAGTTCACTGCCTTGCTGCTATGGCTAAAAGCCTAAAACAAGTGCTTTCGAACAAGTTATGGATGCTTGGAAAAAATCTATTAAAGCATAATAGTTAGCAATAGCATAGACAAGGCAGTGAACTGTTTGAAAAAATGCCTCGAAGAAATATGGTCTCATGGTGATGGAATGCCATGATGAATGCTTTTGGCTATGGATTGTCATGGCATTCTATCCCCATGAGACCACATTTCTTTTAGGCATTTTTTCAAACAGTTCACTGCCTTGTCTATGCTTACGACATTTTCCATACATGTCTACCAAAGCATTTTATCAAACAGTTCACTGCCTTGCTGCTATGGCTAAAATTCTAAAACAGGTGCTTTCGAACAAGCTATGGATGCTTGGAAAAAATCTATCGAAGCATAATAGTAAGCAACAAGCTATGGTCTCATCGTTTTTTTTTTTTGTGTGAAAATCAGCACGATTTTATTTGCGTTTTTTTGTAGGTTTTAAACGTGTTTTTTGGCGATTTTGAAGTTTTAAATGGGAAAAAATCGTCCAGCCGGCAGATTTTTTAAAAATCGCAATTAATCGGGTTTTTTTGCAAATTTCTATTTCTATGATTAGAATAGTGATAAAATAAATTGTAGGAAACAACTTGGTATATTTATGTAGAACATTTTTAGACCAGCCGATTTGCTCTATTGTAATAGCAATAAAATCGATACAAATTAATTTGAAAGAAACTCAGCCAATACTCAGAGCCTTATTTGTTAATGTCCCCTTTCTTTTGGGATCTTACAAAAAACATTTCCAACAGGAAAGGATAGAGAAAGAGATTTTTTAGTTTTTGAAACAAACCTTGATTTCCTATGCAGTAGTGATGTGGGAGCATCTTAAGGATTGTGCAATCTCGCATTGCACAAAAATATGTAAGGTTCTTGTTGGTGCATTTCTTTGTATATTGTGTTTTGTTTGCATGTTTTGCTTTGCATCTGTTGATTTCGTTACAAAGACTTTCAGTGTGATTTGTCTACGTGCCTTGACTTCAGAGGTCACACCCGGAAGTCTTTCGCTTGCCTATATGATTTGCTTATGCAAACTTCCTCTTGAGGGTGTAGTCTGATCCTAAGCCCTTGTGTGCAATTATTGGTTCTGTGCAATCTCATTGATTTCTGAAGCTGAAGTAAGTTGACTTACGTGGCCTATTGAGTCTTCTGTGGAGTCTTAAATTTGATCATGAAACTCAAATTGCTGTTACCTGTGGTGTTCGGTGCAAGAGCATCTTAGGAATCATGCAATCTTGCATCACCCAAAAATATTTTTGGTGTGCAAGGTTCTTGGAGGGGTGTTTCTTCATTTTCTTTGTTTCTTGTGTTTTATGCATAGGTTTTGCTTCATGCATTTGTTAATTTGGTTACGAAGACTTTCAGTCTGATTTGTATATGTGCATTGACTTCAAAAGTCGCACACAAAAATATATAGCCTGTGCAGATGATTTGTCTGCACACTCTTTTTCTTGGCGGCACCTTTTGATTTTGAGCTCATATGCATTGGTTGGTTTTGTGCAATCTTGGTTCCAATGCACCTTTGGTGATGTGTTGGCGCTATACTACCACACTATGTAATATGACACAATATTGGCAGCTGTCATTTAGTTATTTCAAATGGTGCATCGGAAGTTGAACGATCTTGGGTATGATAATGGGTTTCCACTTTGTAAATTGTATTGGGTTCCCTGAGTCTATCTATATGCAGCGGATTGGAAGGCAACAGGTTGGCTTTGGATATTGGCATCAGATCAGTAGTGGAGTTTGGCATCAATAGTTCATATTGAAGATAGGTTGTTCATACATTTGTTGGCTGTGAGGAGATTGACACTTGGGGAATAGTAGGTTGAAGTTGGTCATCACTCTATTGGATTCATGGTGCAATAATTCTTTGTGCATCTATATTGTTACTTGCTATGAGTGAATAAAATCATTTTGTGATAATTCTCTAAAACCTTCCTTGTAATCTTTCTGCTGTCTACTTTGTGTGTCTGTTAACTGGTTGTTCATTTGACCTGTTATTTGCATTGCTTCCAGAAAGCCTTTTAAGAGTGAATAAAAAATGCCTGAATTTGTTTCTGGTATTGATGTTAAACAGTTAAACTTGGTCCGAACATTTTTTGTTTAACATATTTCTCTGAGGAAGATAGATCAGACATCTGAGGAAGAGCCCTGGTTTATGGGGAGTTCTAGCCTATTCATGAAACTCTGGGAGAGTGGTTCTGATGCAGCAAATGCAACTTCTAAGAATGTACCAATTTGGGTCCATCTCAACAAATCATCTTTGGAGCGTGGAACAGATTAGAGGTAAGTTAGGAAAGTTTATCTGTTTCACTTGCATGTCTAAGAAACTGCTGGACATATCCTATAAAAAAATGTCATTACTGGAATGTTTGGTATGCCTGCTCATTAAAATATAAAACAAATATAGGAGAAAAAAACACTACTCACAAACATCGTCATTAGAAAAAAGACAGTACTAAAATTGTCACATTAATGACCAGAAAAATGCACATGTAAGAATATCAAATGCTACTATTTGCCTCTCTTGCTTTCATGCTCACACAATCGCTTCAATTTCTGGATTTGTTTCCAAAATTGCTGTTCTCAATACATCTGTGCCTTTGAAGATTGATCAATGCTTATTTTGCGAGATTGTGGTTCAGATTTTCATACTTTTACGTTTAAAAATATGCTAAAGCCTTTCTTCAGTGGTGAAATCTTGATAGGTAAAAGATAAAGCAAACTTGGCATCTCAAAGGGGGCATTCTGAATTTTATAAATTTAGGCTTGAATTTTATTGATATAAGGGGGTTTCAACACTCCAGTGCCAAGTCTTTTCCCTTTGGTATGAAAGTGTTCGAACATGCTTATGAAGCATACTGTCAGTAATAGGTTCTTGAATCTCCTGAATTACTTAAATAATTGAAGTTACAGGCTTATAATGTTGTTGATGGTTTAACTACAGGATCTAGTTTCAAAGAGCCACAAGATTTCCAATAATTTTTATGTGATAGCAAAAGAATGGCAAGATTTTAAGCGATGACACTTCAGCAAGGGGAAGTCAGTGGTGTATAAAGACAATGGATTGTCATGAAGAATGTGATTGTATGAAAGCCCTATTTTGAATCGATCTCCAACCTTTGATGTGTGATTTGACAGCTCACCATGGTTTCCGTGCTCCACAAAGTAAAAATATCCTTAATGCAAGCTCACAAGTACTATCCATACCTATGGTTCTTTAGCAACTTCCCCAATTCATTTGGAATGAAAGCAAATCCCTAATCGTTAGATATCATTGATTTCCATGTCTTGTTTGATTCCAGGGAGACAATAAATGCCCTAAGTTACTCTGTGGAATCCTTGAACTAAGGGAATTATCTCAACAGAAATCTCTTGTTTAGCAAGCTTATTATAATTTGCTTAGGAGAGAGCTTGGTATGAAAACTAATAGACACGTGTAGCAACTAATATGTTAGAGCAAATGTGGTTTTGGCAGTCAGATCATGCATTTAGAAACTCGTTAAGACATCTTTTTAATTATTTTCAAAACATAATTCCAAAGATTAGATGAGGAGCCTTGGAATGCACAAGGGATGACTGACATTACATAGTTGAGTTGATGGATTGCATGCCTCCCAAGAGAAAGAGTCATTAGCAAATTCACTATTGATTGAAAATTTGAATGAGATTGTTTATCACAAAGCATGATGCCTATGACAAGACATTGAGAGGGATTGTAGTTTCAAAACATAATTCCAAAGATTCGATGAGGAGCCTTGGAATGCATAAGGGATGACTGACATTAGCAAATTCACTATTAATTGAAAATTTGAATGAGATTGTTTATCACAAAGCATGATACCTTTGACAAGACATTGAGAGGGATTGTAGGCCATAGGATAACAAAAAGCTTCATCAACAAGCTCAAAGTGGGAAGGGGCAGTTGGGCACGTTTGCGTAACAGAATGTTAAAGGAATGAACATTAATAAGGTAGACTGAAGTTCTATTAGAAGGGCACGTTTTCAAATTGAAGGATTTATTTGCTCTTAATACAATTTGTTTGTTTAGCTCTAACAATTGCATGTAAAATGTGGTGGAGATGAAGAGCAAGGGCTTTAGCTACAATTTTGTATGAGACATTAAGGAGCACGATCTACTGCCAGCTTGTTATTAACTGAAGGTAACCATTCTTCGGCATGCATTTAATACTGCCCTTCCTAGTAATATTATCCAGGGATTGAGCGTGCAAACATGCATAAATTCTTAACCTGCGAAGTGCCAACAAGACTTGTAAAATTCAGAAGGAAATCGATCCAACACAAATGCCCTGTCATTGGTCATGCACATGACTCCATGGAGCTTATCCAAAGATGACTGGTTCTCATCAGAGAAAATTTGTGAGGGACATCATCTAGACATTTTGTTAAAGCTTGCTTCCTCTCTAGACTGAGCACTTGGGATTGAATAACAATGTTACAGTTTCCCACGAAAGCATTGGTTATATCAGACAATTTCTTGAGCAGCTATAAACAGATTTTAATTGTGTTAGTGTGGTTTGTTGAGTGCTTGAATTGAAGGGTTTCAAACATTACTTCTGAGGCCTTGTCCTCAATTTTGAGCTTATACATTTTACCTCACAATTGTGCACATTTCACTGCTCAAGCCTCTAAACTATTGAATTTATGTTGGAAGGGGGCAACACGAAATTGAAAATTGGTTGTTTAGAGTATGATTCTCAAAGCTAAGGAGATGAAGAAAATCCTGAATAGCAATAGAACCCATTTTTCCATAATGCTTGTGGAAGGAGGTGTTGGAGATTGCTTCATAACACCGTATAATCCAACCAGATAAACTCTTAGGATGTGCGGCAAGGTTTCAAATTCAATAGTTTAGAGGTAACCCTTGTATTGGAGAAAGGATGTATGGTATCAAGAAAAAATGCATATGACATACCTTGGGTGGCATAGAACGCCAAATGATTTTAGAAGATAATGGGCAATGATCATAAATAGTTGTCTGTAGTGTAACTCTAATCAACTAGTTTGAGCTGATGTTTAAACTACAAATATTTTGTTCAAATGAAAGGGCTCTAGTTTGATTTAGAAAAATTAAATTGGGGCCCTTTAAAAATTAGATCATCTAAACCAGGAGGAGGTAGAAACAAAGTGCCTCCCATTGTTTGGGTCATAGAGCCCCCATTTCTTATCATATGGAACTAGGTTGCATGTTTTTCAGCACATCAGTGTACAGCCAATACATTTTATTTATTTTCTTGAGATTCCACGGCGTTGAAATGAAAATCCATATAGCAAGCAATTCGCAATGTCAATTTGCTGCATAATTTTGACTGATCAAGGAAAAGATCATTGAAATAAAAGAAATTACATATAGCATGACGAGTCTTTTTCTCATCTTGACCCATGATGGCTGAGGTGTGGTAGGTTGCCAACATAATACCATCCTCACCAGGGTTATTGAGACAAAATGTGATCAATTGTGGTGCAATAAGGTAAAAATGAATTCAACATTATTTGAAGTATAAGCCTAGATATCAAAATTTCTTTGAATAAAAG